>JANLCG010000022.1:1384-1201384 GCA_026119515.1 Ascochyta koolunga
TAACCCTAACCCTAACCCTAACCCCTAACCCTAACCTAACTAATCCCCCTTCGGGTCATCCCTACGGGGTGCCCTCTGGGGTTGCCTACAGGGGCATCTCTGCAACAAGAGCTTAGATTCTAATTCTGAAAACAGCGTTAGATTTAGAGTAAAGATTTGCACAAGATAAGCTTTAGTGATCTTAAATTTTAAGGTAGAGGTAGGCAAAAACAGGTGTGTAGATAGAGGGTAGAGGGTAAGTGTTCCTCTCTCTACTCTCTATACAACTTCACAGGCCTGCATCTCTACAACTAGGGCTAAGACTCAAATTCTAAAAACAGCATTAGATTTAGAGTAAGATATTGCATAAGATAAGGTATAGTTATCTTAATTTCTACTACAGAGGTGGGCAGAAATAGGCGTGCAGATAGAGGGGTAGAGGTCTAGTGTTCCTCTCCTCTCTCTGCACTACTTCACAGGCCTGCATCTCTACAACCAGGGCTTAGATTCCAATTCTGAAAACAGCGTTAGATTTAGAGTAAAATATTGCATAAGATAGAGTGTAGTTATCTTAATTTTAACTATAATAGTAGGCAGAAACAGGCGTGCAGGTAGATAGGTAGAGTTTTAGTATTCCTCTCCCCTATCTTGTAGCGCCTTAATAGTCGACCCTAGCGCCTTAATAGTTAACCCTAGCGCCTTAATAGTTAACCCTAGCGTTTAGGTGCATAAGCTATCTTAGCAACAATTTAGGACCTAAATTTCTAAACCTAATATCTATAGCAATACTCTCTAGTTATATTCTTACTGTAATTTACTTATAACTTATATATATAATTATAACAGCCTAGTTACATATTAAGTACAAGTTGTATTAGGTTACAGCATGTTATTAAGTAAAAATTAACTTTAAAAAGCAAAGAAAAGAACTAGATAGCCTAAGCGTACACTAAATATTAGCTAGTAAAAGTAAAGAAAGATACTGCCTTTTCTTGTATAATAGAGTAAGCGTTTAGATACACAAGCTATCTTAGTAACAATTTAGAACTTAAATTTTTAAACCTAATATCTGTAGGTTTCTAGTACTAGTCTTAGCTATAGGGTCTTAAAACTATCTATATATATTCTATAAGTAGTCTTATACTCTATAGTCTACTATAGTATAGCCTTACCTACCTCTATATATTTATAGACTATTACTACTATTGCCTTAGTAATAGCCTTAGTTATAGCCTATATCTAGGCCTTTAGGTTCTTAGTAGTCTATATTACTATAAGAAGTAGTAGGCCTAGTAGCGCTAGGTTAACTACCTCTACAAAACAGCTAAGCTAGCTTCTAGAGACTAAATAGTTATTTAGTAGTAGTACTCTCTTTCTCTTTTATAGTACTATAGTAAGTAATGTTATAGAGTTAGATTCTAAGTAGAGGTTGTTCTCTATTTTTGTATATATAAAGGATGTATTAGAAAAGGTTAAGTTAAGTATACAGCCCTCTTAATAAGTTACTATTGCTAGTTTCCTAATATAGTAAGTATTTTTTATATTACCTAGTAGGCTAGGTGTTACTATTTACTGCTAGGAGAAGCGCTAGGTAAAAAGGTAATATATCTAGAATTAAAACCTCTCTTAACTAGAGTATTAAAGCTAGAGATAGTTTCTATAGTATATTCTAGTACGTTTATAAAGCTTAGTTCCTAATAGGTTAAGTATTCTATATTAGTTAACTTCTATCTATAGTATATCTCTATTAATATATAGGTAGAGGATCTATACGTATATTTCTATACCCTTAAGTATATAAGTAAGCACTCTAGAGCGTTCTAAAGGACTATAGTTTAGCCCTTCTTACTATTCTATAGGCATATGCATAGAGTAGCCTAAGTATATTAATATTTTATTATTTCTTACTATATATAGTTTCTAAATATATATTATATCTATCTTCTTTTTAAATACAAGCTATAAGAGAGTAATATACTAAGGTAAACACCTAGAAACGTTTACTTAGATTACTTTTAGGTTCTACTTTATATTTCTAGTATATTATATTAAGATATAATATCTCTTTCTATATTAAAGGTCCTATTATCCTTTTTCTTAGCAGTTAATTACTATTCTAGTTAGCTAATTGTAGTTATTTAGCTTACAGCCTAAGATAAGGCAGCTCTAGACGCTTTTATTATCTCTAGGAGTTCCTTTTAGGAGTTAATATAGGGTTTAGTCCTTCTAGAGTAGAAGTTAGGGTTAGAGTTTTTATAGAGGCGCTAGGGTTAGGGCTACTAGGTTTAGTTAGGTCTATTAAGGCTTACTTACTTACTCTCTTAGTAATAGCCCTTATAGCTATTAGTTATACCCTAGAAATTCTTACTAGGCTTCTATTTACCTATCTTAGTGCTGCTAGGTAATTTTTATTACCTGCTAGGTGTAGCCTATAGTAATTTATACACTTTATACTCTTATAAATTCTCTATCTATTAGCTCTTAGTATATAGCAGCTATCTCTCTGCAGTAATTATATCTAGTGTCTCTATAGCATTTGTGCGCCTAGTAGTATCCCTAGTAGCCTAGGTTATATAGTTATATAGGTAGATTCTTTTATATTTCCTCAGAGGAGTTACCTACTCTAAAAATATAGAAATTACTAACTGTTATTAGCAAGGTTATAATCTAGGTTACTACCTCTTCTTTATTTAGCTTATATCTAGAGATCTAGCAGCTAGTAGGTTAGATCCTAGTCTAGAAAAAGGCCTCTTTGCTTACTATCTATAGAGTTACTAGTTTTATAATACTATCTAGTTAGCGTATTAAGCTTAGGACCCTTTACAGTGCGTAGTTAATCTATATTTATAGGATAATCACATCTATACCTTCTACTACTTAGATTATAACTTTAACACTAAGCTATCTTAGTAATAATTTAGGACCTAAATCTCCCAAACCAGTATATATAGATTATGTCATTAGGTTACGTATGCAGGTTACTTGCGCACATTATAAGTCACATTATTGGTTAGATTATGTTATTAGGTCACGTAAGCGCATCACGTGTACGCGTCACAGGTAGCGTCATCAGGTCAGATCATGTCCTTAGGTCACATGTGCAAATTATGGTCGCAATTGTTATAAAATGCAACGCATTTAGAATGTATAGCGTTCTACAGGTTGTCACCCTCCAACCTCCCAAAATATGCGACAATGTCAAACCGTTTAGACCTTTGCAGAATGTCATCCTCTAATCTCCCATAATGCAACAAGGTCAAACTGCTTGAACCTTTGCAGGATGTCATCCTCAGATCCTCTAATGTACTATCCGCTCGATGTGCCGTTGATGTGGTTGCTTGTGTCGTTGGTGTGGTTGCTCGTGCCGTTGACGTGGTTGCTCGCGCGGCCAATTGTACCGTCAGAGGGGGTCTACCCATACCGAGTCGAACCATTCGACCAGTAGCCGCGTGCATAAGCTCGGGTGACTGGCTACCGTTGTGAAACACTACCACTGGACGCGAAGTGGCGGTAGATCCGTGCCAGCGATTCAAATAACCAATATTCGCAGTTTCCATGCTGGAATTCAGACGGTGCTGGCCACGTTGAGTAAGGCCCCCAGCGATAAGGTCTGCAATACGATTCGCCTGATCATAGGGTGCTTCGTTGATCATAGTGGTAATCTGGTCGATCATCCATAGGATAGAAGCCTCGGGAGGTTGGCGCTCAGGCTGGGGAGTTGACATGTTGGTTGAGAAGTTATCGTTTGTGATAAAGACTGTTGGAAGGTAGTTAGAGTAAGAGAGTTAGAGGAGAAGAGAAGCCTTTAATATAGTAGAAGTGCAGGCAGGCTAAGTAAGCACAGACTAGTCTCTTTTCAAAGTGAAAGAGTTATGTAGCTTCACAGTAAAAGATTTGTTTGACTTTAGGGTGAAGGATTTGTTTGACTTTCAAAATTTGTTTGGCTGGATACAGTCTCTGCCCCAGCAAACATCTATTACTGATTCTCTCTTTCCTCTAGCAGGAAGCAGTACTCGATGAATTCGTCGGACGACTCACCCATGAGAGTCGACTGGTGGTTAGCCCAATCGACCCAACCATTATCCTCCGGGAAAGTCCATTTACGATCAGGCAGGTTCTCGATTCTAGGTCCAAGTCCAATAACGTTCCTGTACTCCCCTAGGCCTCCGTATACACTGAATAGGCTCCCTGCATGAATCATATACTCGTATATGTGTTGACGTAGTTCTGCAGCGGCAAGGCGCCTTCTGATGTTGTTGAACACATGTCGGATGTGCAGCTCGTTTATGGCGAGGAAGGTGTTGCGGTAAAAGCGACAGATATCCCTGTATTTGTTGTGCAGGTGCAACCTCTGTTCGAACGCAACTCTTGAGTGAGGGTGGTTTAAGTCATACTCTGGTGTCCAAAGTTCTCCTTTTGCATCGTTCGAGCTGAAAATGTACATTGGCCATGTCCAGCTGCCATCAGGATCCTTCAGCATTTCTTCAGCGACACCATGGTCGACATGGAGCTTGATTGTTGCGGTTCGAATGTTGATGATCGATTTGTGAAGCTTATCCAGATCTTGGAGCAGCAGCTGAATGACCTTGGGAATTTGATCCTCTTGGACGTGCTCTACGTCTGGAAGACCCACGTCGGAAGTAAACGCATCTGGCCAGGCAGTGGTACGCGCGTCGCCTACGAATGGCTCGTACTGTCCACCGCAAAATTGGTACTTGCGGTGGTTGGGACCTGTCGGAAATGGCGGCGGTGGCGGTACCATGGCTGTAGATGAGGACAGGGTAGTGGAGGTTAGAGAAGTTGCGATGGTGTAGAGGAAGAGAGGCGGAGTGATTGACCATATATACCTAAGCGATGGGCACACGGGCCACGCCAAGGGAGCAAGTCCTTTCATGCAAAGGTGAAAGTGAGAGTGAATATGGTTTGTCATATGAGGTAATGTAACGATGAACAGGACTGTCATTTGTGAATAACGTCACATTGAGTAGCGGTGAAGGTCCGCCAAGACGTCTTTCACCGATACCATGTACAGATAGAATGGCAGATACAGAAGGAAGTATTGGAATCACGCATAATTAATTTCTAATAGGCTACCATATGTGACGCGAAATCAAACCACCATTTGTAATCAAACGTGTTGAACGTAGGGAAGTATCCAATACCTTAGGCTCCAGGGCGAACTGTGGACGGGACGTTGACGATGGGGTGCGTGGGATGTCATCCTCCAAGGTGCCATTGAAAGAGAGCGTCTTCTCTGACAACCAGTTGTTGAAAGTGAAGTCATGAGGATCACGCCCTGCTCTTTTGAGATGGCTCAGTGTTCCGTTGCCACTTCGTTGATGATCCGAATACGTTGGGCGACTGGGACGAAAAGGGGAGATGTCGTAGTGGCATTGTCGTGCGATGATGCCTGACCTCCCTCCTCAAACGACCAGCTGTGACACAGTTTGACGTTTCGGACGTGTTCAGCGGCAGAGGATGCGTTGGTAAGGCCGGCACATGCGACCTGCAGGTCTGAGGGCGTCGGTGAGAGTATGGATGTGATAATGTCGGCTTTGTCCTCTTTGGTGATGAAGACAATCGTGACGCGTACGTCTGTGGGAACCCTGTAGCAAACATTGTGTGCCACCAAACCAAGCAGGTTCTGTAGAGAGGATCGCAGGTAGGGTGAACTCATGTCCATACTGTCGACATGGATGCGCAGCTCGATCTGGCTGGTAGCGTGAACCTGTGGGAGGGTACGTGCGTAGATTGAGCGGGCTTGGTTGGCGATGTCGGTAGGGTATCTGCTCGGGTCCATGATGTCGCCAACGTAGATGTAGTCGAATTGCCTCATTGGAATCTCGGTCATCTGCATTGGCAAGTGATGTTGAGTGATGGCCTTGGAGAGGTATGCGCTTGTGGTAAATGGAATGACACCTATGGCAGCAAGCTGTTGAAGGCCCTGGCTCATAGACACTGGTCCATTCTTCACGGCCAGGAATGTGTGATATCCTTCAAGACACAGCAGTACGAGGTCCATTGCACTCGTGATTGATCCATTGAACGAAGTCTCGTTCAATACAATGCTAATCACTGGTACTTGCTTTGTGATCATGTTAGCTCTTCTTGACAAGCAATGCTGATAGCTGCTGCACTTACCTGGTGAAGTGGAGTGGACTCGTCGTACACTCGATATTTGACAGTACCAAAGGCATTGTCTATATACACGCGGTCGCTGTAGAAGATAGAGCCCGAATGTGATGATGCCATTGTAGATTGATGGTGTGGGTGTCAGTTGTGTTTATGAGTGAGTAGAGAGAGGAAGATAGGAGAGGTTGAGTTGGAGGGAGGGGGAGAGTATTTTTATAATTGACTAGTGCAATTTCAACCGCTAACCGAAGGTAAAATATGGACGATGTGAAGGTGAGAGAAGCTGAGAGAAGTTGAAAGACGGGTGAGGTGAAAGGTATGGAACATGAAAGACAGGTGAGGTGAAGGTGGGACGAGGTGAAGGTAGGCACAGGTACTTGCTATAGTAGACAAGAGTAAGATACTTAGGCTAATCCTTTCATATACGAACCTAACATAGTTAGATCAAGGGAATATAACTGTATAGAGGCTGAAGATAGAAATTTTGTCCTCTATCTACAGCGCTAGCCTAAGGAATAGTTAGATTTTAATATAACGTATATGTTGTAGATATTGCAATAGTAGACATGGTCAAGTCTCACGTGGGTTAATCAGCATGAAGTGGGTATGATTGTCTAATTTGATTCGATTACGAGCCTATCGAAAATGAGAGCACGATTCTGTATGATAGCAGACGATAGTCCCGTAGTGGCAAATGGCAATGGTGCCAGCAAAGTAAGCAAGATCCTTGTACATTGCATGAGTGGTAGGACGGGCAAATAGCTGCATCGTGGAAAGGGAAGTGAATTCGAGCAAAGAGAGTGTGCGTGGGTTTAGTGGAGGGGAGGATGAGTATGGGGGTCTACAGGATGTCATCCTCACAACCCCGACTGGCGTCCCTCCTGACTTTTGGACTTTGAGCGGGTCATACGACGGCTTGATTCAGTTTCGTTGTGAGGAGAGGGTGCCCGTTCTTCGTCTTCGCGTGATAGAGGAGTCGAAGGTGGCTGGAGAGACGTTGGAGCTGGTGACTTAAGCGGCGAAATGGGAAACTGGTTGTCCAAGACGTCTTCCATGTCCACGTCTTTTGAGACAAACTCCTCTGACAGATGCTTCTTGGAGCTAGATCCCCGACTTTTTGATGAGCCGGGGGTCGCTTTTGCCTTTGCGGGCTGCTTCCTTGGCTGGCTATTCGGGGGCTGGTCAAGACCCGAGCCACGTGTGGTATCCTTGCGTAAATGCCCGAATGCAGGGGTAAAGAGCGATGAGCTCCTGGTTTGGTTTGGAACCGCTCGAAGTGGTCTGCGGCTTTCGCGGTGTGCGGCGCCTCTTCGTCTGTTCTTGATGTGGGTCTGCGTCCGGGTCGACTTCTTCATCAGCGGTGGCCAACGTCTTTGTTCGCTTCGCTTTTCGGGGCGTGATCTTCGGAGGGAGTTCAGCTTCTGGAATCTGCCAGCTTTCGCCAAACTGCAGATGATCGCTCCTTGACTGCTCGATTGTCATGCGAACCTTGCGCTTCTCTTCTTCAGGCATGTTTTCCCAGATATCGGGTGTTGGCATCCATCCGCCTGCACCATGTGCAACGCGCGGCTTGGCCCGATTCTCTGGTAACGGGCGGACGGGTAAGGAGGATTCATATTCTGAAGCCGATAGTTTGATAGTTCCCTGAGTGAATCTGGGATCCATTTCTGGATCATAGGTGGCGAGATCGGCGGTGGGAGTGACGGATTGCGTCAGATTAGCGGGTGTAACGCCCTCTGTGCCGAACCGCTGTTCCCTCATGTAATGCTCGCGCGCCAAATTCTCTTGGAGCTGCAACTGCGTAAGGTCGGTGCGGGCCTTCATACCGAACCCGCCGTGTTGCAGGATGGTATTGGCTCGTGAGGCGCGCATGAGTAGACGAGTTGCGACGGCAGGTTCAAGCAGAGTAGGGTTCCACTCGTCAGCTTCAGTGCCGTTCTCATTGTCGCGCTGACGTCGGCGCGCGCAATCGATGGCGGCCTGACCTTCATCGCTGTAGACGTGCAGAATGGTTGATTCAGACTCGTCCTCTGAATGCACCAGAAAATATCCGTGCATATAGGACTCCAATTTGGCTTGAGCGGCGGTATCAGGTTGGCCGGTCGCCACTTCATCTTCAACGGAGACAGCAGGAACAGAAATGGACGAGTCGGCTCCAGTGGTGACAGCAGGGACGGCGGTGGTGGGGTTGTGCTCCATCATTGCGACTGTGCCTGCGAGTGCGCGAGATAACATCTTCCTGTTAAATATTAGTTGGAAATCGACAAACGAGTGGATGGGGGTTGTGAGGATGTCATCCTGGGAAGGTCCAAGATCGTGGCGATAGGACAACCTGTCAATTGCCCAGGTGGGACAACGTATATTGGGGCTTGCTAGGATGACATCCTGCAGACCTCCATCCTAGGATGTGAAGTTAGAAGGGGTTGGACTTACTCAACGAACTGTGAATCGCATGTTCCAGCGATCATGAATGAATATATGATGACATCCAACAACTGACCCATCCTGAAGGTGCGTCCGATTGCTTGGAGCTCGATGTCATGGGTTTCGGCGATGTCGGCATGAATCTGAATGCAACACGCCTTTTGCATGTTCAGTCCAATGGCGCCAACCTTGTTGGAGACCAAGAGCACCTTCAAGGGGTCGTCCTGGTTGTTCATGGCCGCCTGAAGAAGGCGGCGGGTGTCTGCGGGTGTCTTCGCGGTGAGCGTGGCGAGGCGGCGGGGCGTCCTGTCCGCGAAATACTTGAAAACTAGTAAAATTTCACGAAACAGTTCCAACGTCTCACGGTAGGTAAACCAGATTAGGACTTTCTGGTCCTGGAGAAGCACGTGTTTGGCCACGAGCGCCAATATGGCTCCGACCTTTGGGCTCCACTGCAAAATGACCTTGAGGACTTCGAATGTGGGAACGATGTACTCGTGTGGCGGGGGAGACCTTCTTGGCCTTTCTTTCGCTTCAGCGTCATGTTTGCGGGCTTCTTGCCTGTGTAGTCTTTGGGAGGCACGCCGGGTAATTCATCTTTGTTGAGTTTCGAACGGAGGTAGACACTGCGGGCGAGAATCCATCGGTGCCGACGGAGGTTAGTACCCACATCCGGCATGTACTTGTAGTGCTCGCTTTCCTCCATGAACCACGAGTACCAATCAATCTGGTTGTGGCGATCTTTTGGAAGTAATGAGCCCTGTTCGATCTTCGTTCCATCTTCATCCTTCTGTTGGGGGACATAGTGTGGGTTCTGAACATGCAACCAACTCGTGTATGGATACCACGTGAGGATGCTAATAGCACGGAACGCACGCGGATTGGGCATACGGCGAGTTTCTCCCGTGGACGGATCTTTGTCGTGGATGACCATGCGTGACGACCATTCGTCCGCACCGCTGTCATACACCTGTTTCGCGGATGGTGTGAAGGTGCGCTCCAGGCTGAAGTGGGTGAGGTTGGGCATGTTTTCGGCGATGCTGTGGCCGTACTTGAACGGACAACGTGAGAGATAATCGCGGCGGAGGATGAACAAGGGCAACACCTTACGAGCTTTCAAGCCACGATCATAATCGTCGAGATCTATCCTCTGCACGATGTGTTGCACAAAGCAATATTTGGTGAACCGGTACTTGCAGCGGGGATCATCATCAGGAAGCTCGTATGGGTCCATATCGGGGGTCCATCGATGTATTCCTACAAAGTGGCTGGTCTGGACTTTGAGGGCCAAATCTGTGTGCTCGACAAGGCCCAGGTAGGATGCCATGTCTTCTAGTCCACGAGGCGCTGGGCTGCCAGAGTAGAGCCACACTTCGTCCGCGTCGATCCACTTGATCGTGTGCCAGTGACTGGACTGGTTGCGACAACCGACCTGGGGTTCATCTGCAACGAGGCCACGAATGCGTCCAACCGGATGCGTGGGACAGCTGGTGTCTGGAGGAGGGTACTTGCCGGAGGGTGGCTTGACGAAACCGGGCCGGGTGCGCGAGTGATATGCGTTTTGTGCAACAGGGCCATATTGCCCACTGAATGTGTCATATGAACTGACGATGATGGTTCGGTTATTGCGCTCGTCATTCTTGTTCCAGACACGGTCATCGTTCGTGAGCTTTGAGACCTTCCTCGTGTGGGCGCTTTCCTGGACAGGCGCGGTAGCGTGTACTACAACGAGGTATGGGACAGGCGACATGTTACGGAGCTCGGCGACGGTCTGAGAAACGAGGCTGGGAAGCGTGAGGACGAGGAGGGGGCGGCAAGACGGCTTAGCATCTTTGGGAGCGTCGTTGTAGGCGTCGACGGTCTCCTTGATGTTCTGTGTGAGTCATGTCAGCAGGGAGGAGCGGGAGGTATTTGGGGCTTCGGAGGATGTCATCCTGGAAAGTACCAATGGATGATTCGAAGTAGGATGGGACGTGGGATCACTTACCAGTAGAGCCCAGGCACAATACTCCAGTGTCTTGCCAAGGCCGATTGCGTCTGCAATTATACCACCCTTCGTCCATCCAGTGTGGCCATTGATAGCTGTATTCTTACCAAAGCGGCGTACGACCTTGTCGCACCAATTGGCGGCGATTGCCTGCCACCAGCGAAGGGAAAACTTGGGGCTTTGGCCAGGCACCCTCATCTTGTTGACGTCGCTTATGTAGCATCGGATCAAGGCAGACTTCAATTGCTCGTCTTGGTACGACTCTCCATTGAGAAGTTTGTTCCAATTTGCCGCCATGTCCTTGTATCGTTGGTCTGCGGGTGGGAGGTCGCTGAGTGTAGGGTCGACCAATGGATCGAGTTCCTGTTCCGTCATGGTCAGGCTTTCCTTGCTGACCTTGTCTGGATCAAATACTCGAGCCTCTTCGGCTGCCATCTGCGCACTGAGTTCTGGTACGATTTGGTCTTGACGGACGGAATCGCCAGAGAGAGGGTGGCTTTGGTCGCGTGGAGCTTCACCTGCAATCGGTCGCAAATCATGTTTTTCCAAAAGGACGTGGTGAGCTTCCCGCTCATTGGAAATGCTTCCAGATTACTGTCGCGCAGTTCATCGACATCGACATAGAGGAAATCGTCAAAGAAATCCTCAACTGATTTCCTAAGCAACGCGTTGAAGGTGACATAGGTTTCTCTGCGATCTTGGTCGGACCGGAGTGAGTTGATGTGGTCCTGCATAGTCATGGCCGTCAACAATGCTGCTTTCTGTCGTCTCGCTTGCTCCGCGGCATCGCTGCGAGTGGCGTGCTTGGTCTGTTCGTCCAGGTTGGCCATGATCACGTCGTTGGACGCCAAATTTGGGTTAAGGGCGGTTTGTTTGAAAGGGTCGTTGGCATCGTCAAGATCTTGGTCGCGGCGAATGTGATGGTACTCCTTATCGGCAAATGAGGTGTTGTCAGGAACGGTGGTGTCGATTTTGTAATCCATGACCTGAGCCTCTTCCTCTGTGCCATCCTCAAGGGTATGGTTTGGGGGTTTTGAGGATGTCGTCCTACGAAGGTCCAAAGGCACGTTGGCGGATTGGGGAGCTTACCGGTATGCGCGGCACCGGTAATGGCGGCTTGCAGTGAGTTCATATCACGCTTTCGCAGTTGCGTCTTCCGGCGTTGGGCTGCTTTCTTCTCGGCCTTTTCAATTGCAGCATGGATTTGTTCATGTTTCCGTGGTGTGCTGTCGATGACTTCTCTGCATTTGAGGGTCAAGAAGGCTAAACGCAGTTTGACCATCATAGAGTCGGTTGGCCTGAAGTGGTTGGAATTCTCCATCAACAGATATACACGGTGGGTGGAGTAACACAGGTGATCGGCTGTAGTAAAGGTGCTTTGCATAACCTGGGACGGGTTGGTATACATGCGCGAGTCACGGTCGTTTCCCGACGTGATGGTCTTCAGGACGGTCTCCATGTTTATCTTGTGCGTACGGTTGGTGTGACCCTGCTCTGATGCAATTGCGTCCTCAGCACCGACATAGAACTTGTGGTGGTGTTCGAGAATCTCGTCGAGCTCTTTATCGAACACCAAGAAATTGGCAAATTCTAATTTGGTCATACCAATCATTTCGGCGACCTTGGAGTAGTTCTGGTAGTAATGGGAGGGTTTGTGGGTTAGAGCATTCGGATCCAGAGTAACCTTGCGCTTCGTCCCTGGAATGTCTTCAGCCTCAGATTCAGATTCTGGGGCGAACGCGCCTAGGGCTGGCAGTTGTGAATTGTAAGTAGGAACCTGAATCGTCTCGTCTTCGCTGTTCAAATCCGAGTCGTATTCTGCGTTGGCCAGACCAGATGCGAACAGAGCAGCGCCCTTTGAGAGGTCGAAGTCGTCATCAGAATCCTCCACGACGGTTCGGGGCTTTGGGGGTTGCGGGGACGGCATCCTGGAAGGTGCGACCGTTGGGCTTGGAGGGTTCGGGGATGACGTCCTGGAAGGTACCACGGGTGGCTTTGGCGGCTCCGGGGATGACATCCTGGAAGGTGCCCTCGGTGGCTTTGGTGTGATTGATGGTAGGGCGAGTGCGGATGTGCTGATCTTGAGTTTGACGATCTTTTTAGGTGTTGTAGGGGTGCCTTCACTACCGACGGTGGGCGTCGCAGAGTCGATAGTCGGTGGTGCGGGTTCCATCTTTCTGTTGCTTGATGAGCTGATGGGGTAAGGGGATTGGGGGTTTGCTGAATGTCTTCCTGGCGATAAACCGTCTGCAGCTGTACTTGCTAATCGTTCGATGGTTTACGGTTGAATCTTTGGCGTTGGTGTGTAGTGGAGAGAGGGGGGATTGAAGAGATGGATTGATATGAGCTACAGATATTTAAACAAGACGAGGCGCTAGTGTGGCGGGTATGAGAGTGAAAGTTAGGGCACGGATGTTGAGGTGAAGGTAAGTGAAAGCGTGTGTGGTGAAGTGAAGGTCATGGTGAAAGTGCAAAGGTCATGGTGAAAGTGCAAAGGTCATGGTGAAAGTGCAAAGGTTTAGATGAAGGCGCTACGTTAGATCAAAATTGATATAAGGCAGCCGCAAAGATACAAATCGACATGGTAGCGCTCATAGATTGTAACAAAGTAGCTGGGGGATTGTAGGATGACATCCTTCAAACCCCCAAATAGTAACTGATGTAGTGTTCGCGTTACTATTGATGATGTGTTTATGTTAGAATGGGCTTTGTCCAGTGGTGGGTTTGATATCTCTCCCACGGTAAAGCAATGATTTGG
Source organism: Ascochyta koolunga (assembly GCA_026119515.1). Classification (NCBI taxonomy): domain Eukaryota; kingdom Fungi; phylum Ascomycota; class Dothideomycetes; order Pleosporales; family Didymellaceae; genus Ascochyta; species Ascochyta koolunga. Next base: position 14,665 of record JANLCG010000022.1, read on the forward strand.
TCCAGGTGTACACATTGTTGTCGTTTTGATACGTTTGATGCGCATGGTAGTTGCGCGCAGTCTGCACAGGTAGTATGCGGGTCATATCTCAGTCTGTGTCGCTTGAGTAGATCTCCACATCGAGTGGCTCGGCCCGTCTGCCACGTGTGGGTCTTTCTGGCCAATCGCTATCGTCGTCTTCTCCGCCGGGGCCGTGCACTCGGGCTTCCTCTCTCTCCGACCAGGAACGCAACTCCTTGTTGAATTGCTCCAGAGCCTCTAGCCTGGAATAGCTGTTACCAAGTAGCTGGGTGCCACGCATCATGCGATATGGAGGGTACTCTAGACCGTAGTGGATCTCTGCTTCATCTAGGGTCTGCCAGTTCCGGCTCAGAGATCTGATTGTCCTGTCGCTTAGGGGTCCATATCTCGGTGCGCTGTTTTGGATGTGATGTGCCTCCATATCATGGTCGTCGAAGCGCGGGAACATCCATTTTGTGCGCTCTAGTTCTGTTAAAGACTGGCGCTGTCTTTGGGTCGATGCGGAATTGTAGGGTGAAATCTTTGCGAGTGTGCTGGCTTTATCTTGTTCGTAATGTAAGATAGCCTGTACGTACAGCCCAGACTTGTGTTCGAGTCTTTTTTTAAAAGCGGTGGCCATTCTGTCTGCGTACTCCTGTGGTTTGACTTGCTCCTGAATCATTGCAAACGTATCATCAACTTTCTTGACGTGTGGAAGATTGCGACCCCAATTTGGTTGTTCTGCGCTTGTGTAAAATAGCGGGGCGACGCGGTCGCTCCAACGACCACTTGCCCACGAGGGAAGTACTTTGAGCGTGATTGTCGCTTAGTCAAGGCGATCTCAAATTGCTCTACTCCTAGTCCTTCGTCGCCAATGTATTGATCAAGTGAAGTAAAGCTGAGAATTTCAGTTCCCCTCTGCGCTGCTTCTGATAGAGCCGCTTCTTCTGCAAACGCCGCGTCGTTGGCATACGTCCTTCGTGTGTGCTTCAGCCATCGCGCTTTGACGATCTTCCAAACCCAGATATTGTACTGTTGCACGCACGTCTGCACTAGCACGTCGAGAAGGTTGGTAATGCTGGGGTGGGAGATTTCGTGTTGGGAGGTGCGTTCTTGGAGTTGAACCTGGATGTAGTCGCGCGCTTTGCCCTCTTGTGTTTTTGCCTTAAGGAGAGCAGTAGATGTGCGCAACGAAGCCCGTAGTGTGTTGTTACCAATGTCCAAGTGTGGGTACTTCTTAACTTTAAAGAGTGGTACCATTGTGCCCCATACAGCTATCTTGTGGGGCAGCCAACTCATATTGTACTTATCTACAGACACTGCTAGATCAAGGCCATGCCTGCGCTGAAACACTGGCTCTGGATGCAGGACTGTGTTCTGGAAGGCGTTGTTGAACCGGCTTTTTACCCATCGCTTCCCAGCCTATAACCCTTGGTACTCTTGAGTATTGAGGCAGCCGAGTGAAAACCGAAGTAGCTGAGATGCTGCAGTAGAGCTAAGACTGTTGAGCTCCTGTTCTATCACAGGTATGCTTTGATTTGTGCCAGGCGTAAACTCTACTATTTGTGCAACCTTCTCTAACAAGAGCAACCACTGGTTGCAGTCTGCAATCCGGAATTTGTTAACATCCTGGGTGGATAGGGACCAGTAGCTAACGTGGGGTTCCTGTACAAGTTGACTGCTACCTTGTTGCGTAAGGTTCTGTAGCTGCTCGCTTGTGTCCTCTGGCATGGCCTGTAGAGTGCCAAGTAGTATTCTAAACTCTTGTCTATCACCAAATGAGGCGTGGCTTGAAGACTGTAGACTGTTATATAGGCGTTCCTTTGTTCGCTGGAGTCGTTTAATAGTCTGAGAACGATTAAGCTGTTTCTGCCACTGCTGTTGATGACCTAGCTGTGCCTATAATAGCATCTGCTCTTGTGTATAGGAGAGGATTTCAAGTAGTGTGTCTTGAAATGGCACATGTCCTTTTACCTGGCTTGCGAATTGTTCTTTGATAACGTTGTAGGCTTTACAGTATGCAAGACCTCCGCTTTGAAATAGGTTCTTCTGTTGAAGCTTAACAGTCACACTTCCAGCTGATGTGCCAGCCTATGGGAACCAAGTAGTGTGGATGTGTGACTCTCCGTTCGGGCCTGGTGAGTCAACTTGCGATGCCTACCATTTATTGCATTGCTGCTTCTGTAAGAGCGTTGTAGAACTACTAGTAGCAAATCGCTCAAAGCCAAGGTCAACCCAGAAATGCTCTACTACAAGGTGCTCTAGCCTCCATCTAGACTGCAGATTGTGTGTGAATGCATCACGTACTGCACGAAATGTGTCCCTCTTAAACATTAATTTAGTGTTGTGATTCTGGACAACAAGCACTGGTTCTTGGAACGCATCAGATGGCAGGCACGTCTTAGGTATTAAGGACGTGCGTTCAAGTATCTCATTCCAGAGAGGTTCCAGGAAATCGGCACAGATTGGAATGCGCAGGTCTGCATGGGCGTGCACCACGTCGTCAAGTAACACTTCACTCTTAACGTTGGCTTTGTCTTTGATTTCTCTAAACGAGAATGGGTAGTGGTGCCTTGATCCAGCAGGTATAACCTTGTCTATGGCAGGTAACAGTATCTGGTCTGTCCATATCTCTATGGCATAGTCGTCTAGGTGTTGACTTTGTGAGTGCACGACATTCGAAAACGGGTCAGTGTATGTAAGTGGCATGCGTGGGAAGTACACATGACACCGCCAACGTCCGTCAATGCATAAGAGCAAGCATTTGTTCTCCTGTATGTCTGCTCCTGGGAACTTAATTTGCTGATTTGGTTGCTTTGAGTGCAAATATGATGGGCGAAACGACCACTCCACTTCACCTTTAAACACTGCTGGGCTGGTGGCCATAAAGATCACGCTGTCGATGTCAAATTCACATGACATAGGCAAAGTGACATGCGCAGAGTTATGGATGCGCTCTGATTTGTTAAAATTGAGTGTTGGAGGTCCAATTGGGTCCTGGTTGGGATCGAGCATGTGCCCAGTAAGGAGCATTTCCCATGGCAGGCGGCCTACGGCAATTGGTATGGAGGTAAGAGGTGAATGCTGGCTAAGCGGGGCGTCTTCCTTGCTAAGACTAGGCAATTGTTGTATCCGCTCCCTGATAAGAGTCGCCATGCCCTAACGGAATACCTGAATGGAGTTCGGGGGCATCGCATCCACAATGTGGGTGTAGACAACGAAGGATGGCTCCAACTGCGGCCACACGAGCTGCCCCTTTGTCGGTGTCTGGTTCGTGTGGGTCTGGTTCTTGTGGGTCCGGCGACGCGGGGTGTTGGGCTGCTGCGGCATGACGATTGAATTCTAGTGGCGATGCCACAATCGGGGCTGCTAAAGGCGGTGATCCTAAGATAGGAACTGGAGTAGAGGGCGTTGGCGAATTCGCGATAATAGGGTTGGGAAAAGAGATTGGTATAGACTGGTATGAAGGTGATTGTGCGGGGTCAGATGAGGAAGGTGAAGGCTGGAGGGACAGGAGAGAGGGCGAAGGTTGAAGGGACAGGGGAGAGGACGAAGGTTGGAGGTACTGCGGGCTTAATGTAGAGACTGGAGGCTGCGGTGCCTCAGTGGCAATAGGCGAGGATGGGATGCTTGAGGAAGAGTTGGTCCTAGATGGATATAGCTCTACGGTATTTGTATGGTCTGCTGTAAAATATCTTAGTAGCCATATGTGCTTTGGGAGTTTGAAGGATGTTATCCCCAAGACCCCCAAGACTGGTGGTACGTACAGAAATTCGCAACTGTTAACATATCAACCAGTTCTTGGTAGCGGGTCTCTTCAACAGTATCTGTTGGTTGGGTCGGGCTGTTTGCAGGGGGGACTTTAGCGCCAGTGTCTAGGTCGTTGTTTGGTGATGACAGTAGTTCTTGCGTACGCGCGCGATTCTTGCGCGGCGCTCTAGGGGTCACCCATTGTTGAATGTTGTTCTCTGTATTGTATGCATCTGTAGAACTAGCAGGCAGGGGCTGTCTTGTAGTCGTTGGTGTCGCTGGTGTTTCGCTGTCTTTGGTTCGCCTCTCAAAATGCGCAGGTGTTACGGTGACAAAGGATGCTAATCGACGATGGTAAGTCACTGCCAGTCTAGAGATTTAGTTGTAACCTACCTTCTGTTGGTATATCTGCCACGGTTCTCTCACTCCGACTCTGCGCGCTACTCCTCTCAACCTCTGCGTGGCGCTGTCGTTGCTCTGGTTGAGTGGCATATTTACGCGGGCGGCCGCCCTTGTTACGATCTGGCATGTGTGCTGTCTTTTGTGGTACTAATTCTTTGAGCTATGGAGGGCGGGCGGAACAGTGCGGGACGACGACGCTGGGGCCAATTACTAGGACTGGGCAAGCTTGACAGTGCTCTGCACGCACCTCCACTGCGGTCGGCATAGTGGTAGTCTAGAGGTTGAATTACCTATTGTTAGGTGTTTATAACTAAATGTCTTACTAACGCTAGGTTACTATCTCAAATGCCTTTTATTTCTAGGTTTTGTTGGGTACAGGTTGGTGGAAGAACCTTCCGCTCTTTGACAAGCTTTTTTCAAAATGAAAGCTGTGATAAAACTTTAGAAAAAAGGTACCTAACTTCACTGTTGGCAAAAAACTTACAAATTTGCAACGTTGGTAAGGTGATACGATTTATTTGTGATGTTTACGTTTAAGGTTTATTTGATAACATTTGCTGTGGCTACGTTGTCGCATATGTAGTTCTCTTGGTGAATACGTTACACTATTAGGGTGGTGTGCAAATTCATGTAAGAAACATGTGCTCTAGTGGTAACGCTCGTCTGTCCAGGTCCAAATAACAGACCCTTTTGACGCCTCAATGAAGTCTGTCCATTCAGTTGTGTTAAGTGTGTGTGCACATACATAGACCTTAGCAAAGCTGTTGTCTGCAATGTAGCGGAGGTCATGCATTAATGCAACTGCACGTTGCCTCTGGATTCTTCTTCTGCGGGGAAGTTGTAGACGGACAACAATACAGGCCTTTACAGTTAGGTGGACCATAGCATGATAGATAAATCGTGCTAACTCTCCTTAACCCTGTGGCTTCAGGAATACGTTTTCGTCCAGGCCAGAACTAAAGTCTAGCATTCCGCTTGCTACACGACCTTGCGCTTGCAGGATAATGTTCATAACGCAATCATAGTTGAAACTAAATGGCCAGTGTTGTGTTGCGTAGGTGGCTGCTGCAGCATTAACCGCTATGCCAAGGGCGAGACCTAACCAAGTCCTTGTGTACCAGTGCGCATCGCGATGATGTAGTGACTGGGAGTTTTCTGGCTGTGTAAAGGGAGCATCGTCAATGCATGCGAGTAGGCCGCCACCACCGTCGCTCATAAATATACATTTTATCTCAAGAGGGTGTTAAGTAAAATGATGTCAGATTTCGTCCGCCAAGTTCCAACTTAGCTGCGCGTGCCATAAGCGAAGGGCGAGCGGTATAGTATATTGTCAGAATAGAACGCAGCCACCCTGTGAGTCCTTTCAAACACATACAGGGACAAACTCTCCACCGCACAGTAGCTGGCTATAGATTAGGTGTTGTGTGTTAAGTGGTTGCCGCAGTAGCGCTGCAGCTATAGTAGGCATGTCGGAAGACCCCATAGCCTAACATAGGTATTGCCGCGCAATACTTGTCAATGGCAGAGGCAGTGTAGATAGAAGACGTCTGATAATGTATAGTAGGTAGAGTGGTGGTGATGTACATGGTGGGCTTGTAGGATGACATCCCTATAAGTCCCACAGCGCGCAAGCGTTGTGATTTTCCTGACAGAAACCTTAATTAGGCCTAGTGTAGAGAGAATTTGTATCCTGTGCAACGAGCTGCGTTTATTGACTCTGCCTATGCATACTATATAGTACTGCAATAGCACACTGTTTAGGCATAGAACAGGATTCAATCGCATTGTTTCTTCTCAGGATCCAATCGCATTGTTTCTTCTCAGGATCCAATCGCATTGTTTCTTCTCAGGATCCAATCGCATTGTTTCTTCTCAGGATCCAATTGCATTGTTTCTTCTCCTCACACAGATTCATTATTGCTGTAGCCTTAGAACGTGATCTTCACTAGTATTGCCTTGCAATGTGTACGCACCTACTTAAGTGGAGAAGGTTGATTTCATCACTACTGACTACAGGCAGGCAAACGACTAGCTTATTTTTTTGTAGTTGTAACGCTTTGCCCTGCTTGCCGTCACGCAGCCTGTTCATTCACTGTCCACTAGCTACAGCTGGCCAACCAAAACCCCTCGCTTGTACATGACGTATTTCTGATAGTAGCCGTGCAAATCCAGGGTGGGTGCGTACATATCACTAGGCACTCCTAGTGAAAACCAGCGCATTATAGGGAAACATTGCAGAAAAGCTCTTTCACATAAAACCAGCGCATTATAGGCAAACCTTGCAGAAAAGCTCTTTCACATCATTTGTCTTGGCAGGTGCTCGCTTATTTATTGCTGCTATGATTCTGTTCTTGGTTGCTTCTCTCTCTTCTGTTCCACTAGTCTCTTCATATCTAGTTTATTTACAAGTACTTCGTGATATGGCAACGCGACGCCATCCATGGGATGCTATCATTCCACAAAGGGGATATTATTCTCACCTCTTTATGCGTCAACGGCTTTTAAGCAGTCCTCAGATTGCCCTATGGACCTTACTCCACTGTACATGCCAACTCTTCCAGCACAAAGTCCGCCTGTTGCGCCCACCCTAGGTGCAAAGATCCAAAGTCTTCCCCATGAGGTACAAGACTTCATCATCAGTCATCTTATTAGTCCAGCTGAAAATATTGCGCTTTTCTCGCCCGCTTTTCCTGATGTTGCAGAATACCGCTATTGTTATGTCAACTTACATCTGCGTCATCCAGCCTCAGGCATAATTGACAGATTCGATGCTGGAGCTTGCCAGTCGCTTGCATTCGAGGCCCTCACACTAGTAGCAACTGTGCTACCCGTGCACAATCAGACAACATTCATGAGAGATTACCCTTTACTAACATCAACCATCATTGGCTCTAGTCGCACAGCGCGCACGATATCTTCAAGAATGTCATCCTGGATTGGTCTCCTTATTAGCTTAGCAGTGGATAGCCATTATGCTATAAAGCACCATTCCCTGCCAGTAGAAAAATCGACACTGAAGACGGAACCCTCTCTTAGCGCCTTTGATCAGACTTAGGTTGAGGCTGTTATCCAGCAGGTGCTGCTAAGAGCCTCAACCTTAACGCCAATGGGGATTGCCACAGATAGCTTAATGCGTTCAACAGCTACTAACAACTATCTTATATGGAGTCGCAGTCCTATGTACAGATATGCACGCCATGCGATGCTCTTGTTACAGGCAAACAAGTCTGTACTGGTAAAGCTGCATCTAGACAAGCTGCACCATACAAGTGGCTACGACTTCCAGCCTATTATTTCAGATCTAGATTTCTTTGTAGACAACAACTTGGCTAAGATACATGTTGAGTTGACTGTCCCACACAAGACATCGCGGAGATGGGAGAAGACGTTAAGGAAACTAGGCTGCAGCCTAAGTTTTAATGTAGTTGAACAGGCTAAGCATGACCCTCAGTACTTGTATCCTCTTCTAGCCTCAAGATTATCTTTGTGGTTTTGACAGCCTCCAACAAAATCAAGTAGTTTTCACCACTTTACTATGTTTATATCACAGGTTTATTCTACACTATAATGTAAAAAGAATAAGAGTCTTACAAAGTGTCTTATAATGTCTGCATATATGCGATGATTCGTTCTGCGTGCAGTCTGTAGCAATGTAAAGCAGAGATATTATATTGAACGTTAGGTAAGTAGCTGTGGGGGTTAGTAGGATGTCATTCTTGAAACCTGCATAGCAGGTTCGCTGCGAGCGCAGCCTGACAGAAACGTTGATTGGCGCAACCTGACAGAAACCTTAATTAGGAATCGCGCTGTGCTGGTCTGTGCAGCACACTTGATTGGCGCAACCTGACAGAAACCTCAATTGGGAATCGCGCTGCGCTGGTCTGTGCAGCACACTTGATTGGCGCAACCTGACAGAAACCTCAATTGGGAATCGCGCTGCGCTGGTCTGTGCAGCACACTTGATTGGCGCAACCTGACAGAAACCTCAATTGGGAATCGCGTTGCGCTGGTCTGCGCAGCGCACAGCGGGCAGACCTGCAGTGAGCAGTTACCCTCACTACAGGTTCCCTAGCTTGATGCAACTTATATAATAACAAGCAGGCACTCTACTACACAAGTGAAGAAGGTTGCAGCTCTGTAGCAGCTTCTACAGACGCTTATCGCGTTGCAGTCGCCTGAATTTTCATCTTCGTTTTACGAGGGTCCAACGTGCCGGCCTAACCCTAACCCCCAGCCCCATTACTATATCCTTCACAGCGGTTAGGGTTCTCCCTTTCCTACTCCCTTCTCTTCTATATCTCTCTACTTCTGCTTTATACACTTACTCTAACTCTATATATGCTCCTTTTTTAATTATTTCTATAATAATAAAAATACTATAACTATATCTTAACTCTAACTTATATACTACTCTATACTTAACTTTACTATTTTTTCTTTTTTACCTTTTACTTTAATACTAACCTATCTATAACTATCTTATACCTAAATATCTACTCTATTTACTTATCTATACTACTTATATTACTATTTATTTATTTTAACTTACCTTACTCTTGCCTAATACCTATATATAACTTTAACTTAACTTTTATACTAATACTATTCTATTTCTACTGCCTATAAACTATTATACTACTATATAACTAATACTACTTTTACTACTACTACTTTAACTACTACTACTTTAACTACTACTACTTTAACTACTACTACTTTAACTACTACTACTTTAACTACTACTACTTTAACTACTACTACTTTAACTACTACTACTTTAACTACTACTACTTTAACTACTACTACTTTAACTACTACTACTTTAACTACTACTACTTTAACTACTACTACTTTAACTACTACTACTTTAACTACTACTACTTTAACTACTACTACTTTAACTACTACTACTTTAACTACTACTACTTTAACTACTACTACTTTAACTACTACTACTTTTACTACTACTACTTTAACTACTACTACTACTACTATTTTATTACTAAAATACTTTCTTTATATTTACCTTCTATACTATTTTATTACCTATACTATATACTTCTTCTAGTTACTATAATTTAATATTTACTATATAGCTTTATACTACCTAGCTATAGAATATACTTTTATACTTAGCTTTATTTACTTTCTATATTTTAAATAAACCTTAAAATTTACCTACTTTAGTACACTATTACTTTATAAGACTTAATATAGTATTCTTTTTATTAATAGAATATAATATTAGTCTTCTTTTATAATAGTACTTAGTACCTAGTAATAAATATAGATTCTAAGTTAAGAAAATATACTATATTTACTAACCTATATTAACTTTTTATACTTATAACTAAGTACTTAGTAATTATTTAACTACTAAAATTTTAGTTCTATATATATTATATAGTATGCTCTAGAGTATAGTAGCTAGTTTTCTATACTTTTCTATTAGCTTTATAAAGTAGTTGCTATTTATTATAGGCTTATACTTTATTTTATCTTACTAAAGATACTAGGATCTTATTCTTCTTACTAATATAATCTAATATAGTATTACCTATATATTATAGTATTATATAAACTTTCTAATATATAATAACTTATATAGATATAGTAACTTATAGATATATAGTAACTTATAGATATATAGTAACTTGCACTAATATTGCAACTTGCACACCTATAGCAACTTGCATAGATATTGCAACTTCTATAGAGGGAATGCAACTTGCGTATAGGTACTGCAACTTACACATATATAGCAACTTGCGTAGAAGTATTGCAACTTGCACACATATTGCAACTTGCGTAGAGATAATGCAACTTACGCAGAGGTACTGCAACTTGCACTAATATTGCAACTTGCGTTAAGGTAATGCAACTTGCACACATATAGCAACTTACGTACAAGTATTGCAACTTACAGACATATTGCAACTTATAGACATATTATAACTTATAGACATATTGCAACTTACGTAGAGATAATGCAACTTACGTAGACATACTGCAACTTACACAGATATTACAACTTCTATAGAGGTAATGCAACTTGCGTAGTAGTACTGTAACTTATATAGATATTGCAACTTGCGTTAAGGTAATGCAACTTACACACATGTAGCAACTTACGTTAAAGTATTACAACCTACATATGCCTAGAGCTCTCTTATTTATGCAGTTTAGGGTACAGTGCAAAAAGAACTTCTGCTACTATAGCTTATACCCCTATCCTACAAAAATATAGCCCTCCCCTACAGCAATTACTTACTGTTACTTACTTTTACTTACTCTTAATTACTTTTGCTAACTCTTACTTAACTTAACTACGTTCCTTTAAACAGCTAATAGTAGTCTCTACTAACGCTTATAGGTCCTGCTATTTAGGGGTGTATATATACTCTAATACTTGTGTAATTTTTATTAAAAATCTCTCTAGTAAACTAACCCTAGCAACAAAAAGTCCCCTAGTTTAAATCCCTGTTAATCTACAGCTTTTAAGAGCTAGGTATTAAGGGCCTGCATATAGTAGCTTCAGTGTCTAGGAGTAGGGTTGTCTGTCCTAGTGGCGTAATGCTCCTGTCTACTGCAAAGATACATTCTAAGGTTTTACTACTACGCTACTTTAGCAGCGCAGTATCTACCTCTACCTTAAGGCTACTAGAGGGTTAGGGCCTAGTATCTATACAGTAGACAGGAATAGCAAATCCTGTTAGTCTATTTTGTTTTGCTAATTTTGTTAACATTCTTCTTTTTCTCTACCTAGAGGAGGTTCCTTTGCTACAAGCTGCCTTAAGAGACAGTGTGCTGTGCTAAGCTCTATAATTTAGAGTTATTGCAACTTGCGTTAAGGTACTGCAACTTGCGTTAAGGTACTGCAACTTGCGTTAAGGTACTGCAACTTGCACAGATATAGCAAATTACAGATAAGACAGTATAAGTTGCAGATATAATAGTGCAAGTTATAAATAAAACAGTGCAAGTTGTAAACAAAATAGTGCAAGTTACAAACAAAATAGTGCAAGTTGCAAACAAAATAGTGCAAGTTGTAAACAAAATAGTGCAAGTTGTAAACAAAACAGTGTAAGTTGTAAATAAAATAGTGTAAGTTGTAAACAAAATAGTGCAAGTTGCAAACAAAATAGTGTAAGTTATAAATAAAATAGTGCAAGTTGCAAACAAAATAGTGCAAGTTGTAGATAAAATTAGACATAAGTTGCAGATGTAACAGTGTAAGTTACAAACAAAACAGTGCATCTTGCTAGCAGTAGTTAGCGCAAGTTGCAGACAAGTAAACGCATCTTGCAGGTAGTAATTAGTGCAAGTTGCAGACTATTATTAAGCTCTAGCTCTAGCCTACTAAGACAAGCAAACTAAAAGGTATTACAACTCTCTCTTATAAGAAAGTTAACATTAGAATAGTACTCTATTATTAGCCGCACCTCTGCTAGACGTAGCTAGGCAGGTAGGGCCTAACAACTATGTAGATGCAAGTTGCAGACAAGGCATGTTAAACATGCAAACTGTTGCTTTAGTTTATTACCCTGTTGTACAAAGTTATAACAAAGCTATCTAGATTAAATTGTCTATTAAACCAGCCCTATAGCTGCTACCTAAGGCCGAGAGAACAGCACAGCGCAGAGCCTTAACCCTACTGTTAACACTAAACCCTAGTGTTAGGAAACTAATTACTAAATAGCTAGCACTACCCCTTGCTGCTCTAGCAAGGCAGGATACATGCGCTTTAGTGCAGGTTAAGATAAGCCTAAGCAGCTACTACTTTACACTATTCTCTGCAGGCTGCTAAGCAGATCTACTATCTCTAAAAGAGTTACTACCTCTAAAAGAGTTACTACCTGCACTACCTCCTTCTGCACTAAAGCTATTACCTATAATGTTAAAAGGCTTAGCTTTGCCCTTGTCGCCGCTATAGTTATTGTTAGTGTTACTGCTCTCTACAGGGTAGACGCTGGACGCAAGCTTAATAGGCGTGGCTTTAGAGGCCTAGTCTATGTAGAAGTTATAGAGAATAGTAGTAATGTTAAACTTCTCTAGGAGCAACTACTTATTGCGTAGGTTAACGTTGTTCTCTAGGTTTACTGTAGAGCGGTGCTAAAGACACTAATACTAGGCCTTGTAGTAGGCGCTCTTAAGGTAGAAACTGCGATCCTTGCCCTTGTAGGCATTACTAACACTTATTAGATTGCTAAAGATAACAAGCAAAGCGCTGGCACAACTAAGGGCAAGGAGCTGGTAAGTGATGTTGCTAGTGAAACTAAGCTGGCTAGAGCAGGTAGTGTAGTAGAGGATAACGTCCTTCTGCGCACCCTACATCTTATTAACTGTAAAGATATTAACGTCCTTGAGCTGTGCGCCTAGGTGCTACTTATTGCTGTCTTTTGCGTGCGTTAGGAGATACTTAACAAGACGCTGCTTAACGTAATAGTAGGTGGCTACTTGCGCTGTGTATAGCGACATAATAGCAACCTGCGCTCTAGTAAACCTATCTTCCTAGAGCAGGTTATAAGCAGCCTTAAGCACAAAAGGAACAAACGCATTGTTGTAGCTTAACTTAGATAACAATAGGGTACTAGTCTTACCCTTAAGCCTTACAAACACAACGCGCGTATTAGTAGAATAGAGGTCCTAGGCGCACTTCTTTGCAAGCGCATACGCTGGCTAATTATTAACACTAGACGTAACTAGCATCTAACTATAGGGAAGGATAGTGTTAATAAGGTTGTTAATGTTGCTATTAGACCTGTGCTGCACCTACAACTATAGCACAGTAAGGCTAGCAAGCACCTAACGCTAGAAGGGCAAGACGTTAGTCTACTGTCTAAAGGGATGCTCTTCTGCGTTGCTAACCCTAGCAGGTAGTAGCTGGAAGATGTTGCTAAAGAGGATATAGGGCTTGTGTGAATTTAGTTTAACCTAGAGTCTACCTTTGCCTTTAGTGTATAGACAGCTAAAGAGGAGACTAGTAAGGGTGCCTATCTCTAATGTCTTGCTAGCTTTGTTGTAGAGAATAGTGTAGGGAGGGTAAAGGGTATAGGCGCGCGTCTAAGAGACAACATTAGGGGTTATATAGATAATAATAGCTATCTCTGCAAGCTCCTTAACAACAATGTTAGCAGCAAGTAAGATTTTGCGTATATCCTCTTCTAATATCTCTAAACCCTATACTATTTTTGTTATTAGGTTGCGAAGTCTAGCGTGCGTATTGTTAGGGTAGGCAATAGCATAAGGCTTAGTTGCGCCTCTAAGTAGGAAGCTAGCGCGACGTAAGATCTACATGCCCTTAGAGATGTTAACCTTGTTTAGGCGCTTGTTAAACCTAAGGTCTAAGCCTATAACAAAGCTGTCCTGTATCTTAATATACGTAAGAAGGGATTGCACAGTTATATAGTGTAGATTATTAGCATCTTTAGTATCCTTATTCTTAGCATCCTTATCCTTAGCACTATTAATATTACCTCTACCCTCTGCTATCTTAGTAGCCCTCTTGGCCTTGTACGTAATAGCTTTATTAGCGTTATAGTAGAGAGGCTTATAGGTCTTAAGGTAGGTATTACGCTGTTAGTTATAGTCCTTGTAGTAGACGTGCTTCTTAGTTGCGCCTATGTGCTGGCAAATAACAATAGAGTAGAAGGCGTCTGCCTCCTTTGCAGTTAGCTCCTTGTAAAGCTTAAGGCAGATGTTATAGCACTTTTGCAAGATGTTGTCTACGTTCTTGTTAATAGGTAACTAGACCTAGAGAGGCGGGAGAAGCCCTTCCTAACTGTAGTAGACCTGCAGCTAGTAGTAGAGCGCTAAGAGCTGCATAAGGATAGTAGTCTTGCCTACACTGCTAGGACTCTAGATAAGGAGGATGCTGCCCTTTATACTGCGCAGGTAATAAATAACCTTACGCTGCTTGTCTCTTAACTAGCTAGAGAGGAAGTTAATACCTTTGTTAATAGTAGCCTTGCTATACAGCTTGCGCATCTTATAGAAGTAGTTAATTGTATTAAGGTTGTAGAGGTTGTTAGCTTACAGGAGTTGTATCTCTTTTACAAAGGTATCTTAGCTAAGGTAGAGATAGTTAAGGGTGTTAATCGCACGTGTTACGCTAGACTTAGGGCTTACCTTGCGCATAAGGCACGTAACACTACTAAGGTTGTCTATAGCAGCTCTAATCTTGTTAGAGCTGCTATGCTTGTAAGACTTAACAAAGTGCACGTCCTTCTTAAAGACAGGCTAGGCAATAAAGACCCTACTATCCTAAGGGTAAAAGAGAAAGCTAGGGTAGTAGCTAGCGCTTGTAAAGCCTATAGGCTTAGTAACCTAGAAGGTCTAGTCTATAGCCTTATTGCTGTTAGGATTAAACTTTAGCTTAAGCACAGCGCCTAGCTAATAGTGCGTCTTGTAAGGCACGCGAAGGTAGGCCTAGTATAGCTGATTGTTGCCTCTAGGGAAGCTGGCAATCTTAATGTTAGTAAGCTTAGACGTTGTTATACGCAGGTAATTAAGCTTATGTGTTATGTTGTAGAAGAAGATAGTGTAGTACTCCTTTGCTAACATAAAAGTGTACTACTTGCAGATCTTAAAGTCCTTAGGTCTAGACTCCTCCTTAACCTCTATACCTTGCTGTAGGTTAATTCTGCTGCTCTCCTACTAGTTAAGGATAGGGTTGTGCTTCTGCTGTAATGTTATGTGTGCCTAGAGTGTTCTAATACAAACTTTAAATTAAGCAACAGGCACTACAGTAAAGAAGTTAATAGTAAAGGTGTTAGGTTACAATATTATATTGCAAGCCTTGCTGATGTCTTGTTTAAAGTTACTAAAGTTAAGGTTAGAGAACAGCGCTTAACTGTACAGAGGGCGCTTGCTGCTGCTAACACCTTGCTTGTTGTCTAAGCTAATAGTGCGCAGGCAAACTGTAAGGTAGATAAGCTTAGTTACGCTGTCTAAGTAAGCAAGTTGCTTAATAAGTGTAAGTTGCTAGGGTAGGACGTGCTTAGCAAGCACCTAGTTAGCGTTAGGGTCTTTAACTACAGCTAGCTATCCTCTATCTGCGTTAACAACGTTGTCCTAGGTAAAGGCTACAGATGTAGTCTTGTGCACCTAGCTAGATCTAGAGCTATTGCTCTAGAAGCAACTGTTAAAGGTAAGACTAAAGGAAGAGATATAGTTCTCGCTGATAGTAGTAACCTATTTTGTAGTTAGGCTGCGCTCTAAGCTAGTAGCAGCGAGCGTGCCCTTAGGTAGCTTAATAACCTTAGGCTTAACATTAACACTAGATAAACAGGTATTAACGTCTGCGCATAAGTTAAATATATTGCTATTGCTAGGCTTCTCTGCACTACTGTTCTTACTGTTGCTAGGCTTCTTACTATTACTGCTCTTGCTAACAACGCTCTTGCTAACAACGCTCTTACTAACAACGCTCTTGCTAATAACGCTCTTGCCCTTAGCAGTCTTCTTTAAGCCCTCTATGCAGTTATCCTCTAGATAGCCCTAGGCGTAGCAATTGTTGCACTTTAGCTCTGTGTAGTTAATAAGGCAATAACTAGGGCTGCTGCAGCTGCAGTAGGTGCCTTTGCCTTTGCCTTTGCCCTTGCGCTTAGGCTTTAGGAGGGAGCAGTCTTTAGCATAGTAGCCTAGGTTTCCACAGGTATAGTAAAGCACTAGATTAGTGCAGTACGACTTGGTGTAGCTAAACTAGTAGCAGTTACTGCACTTAATCTCTAGGCAGTTAATCTTATTGTGTCTGTGCTTGTTACATAGCTTGCATAGCTAACCCTTAGGCTTGCTAGGACAGTCTCTTGCTATATGCCTGTGCTAGCTGCAGTTATTGCAGCTGCCCTTTAGTGTAGCTTCTGCTATTTAAAAGCTACTAAGACAGACGCTCTTGCCCTTAGACTTAATAACTACAATGCTAGTAGTAAACTTAACGTCCTTGTAGCTGTAGTTAATCTCTTAGGTAAGATAGTAGTAAGCTAAGTAATCTGCTATAGTGCCTAGAAAGCGACAGTAAGGAGGGTTTTAAAAAAATCTGCGGAGAGTAAGCTGCAGCTAGATTAAGCGCCTGCAGGGACAACGTACCTTTAACAGCTTACTGCTAGCAATAATAAATGTAGGGTAAGACTTCTAAAGAAAGAGATAAGAGGTAGTTAAGGAACTTGTTAACAACTGTGTAATGTAGCAGGGTTGTAGTTTAGAGACAGAGAAGGTGTTGTAGGTTGCAAAATCTGCTAAGTCTGTGTAGGCTAGCTTGTAGTTAACAGTGCGTAGGTAAAGGTAAGAAACTTGCTTAACTTAACACAACTAAGTAGGATTGCAATTGTACTAATAGTAAGTAGCTAGATATAAGCGCAAAGAGTAGAGATAATATATAGGGATTACCTGCGGCAGTTTAGTACTGCAACACTATAGATAGGTTATAAATAGGAAGACAGCAAGCAAGCTGCGATAAGGGGAGAGTCTATAGTTACTGCAGCAACTAGCGTTGTTTTTACTGCACTAACGTCTCTAGCTTAGGTAGTTTAACGCAGACGTGCTGCGTTAGAAGCTCCTTTACTATAAGTTTGCTGCTGGACTATCTATGCCGCAGTTACGCTGCTATCTGCCTCTACACTATCTTACTAATAGCTCGCGCCTACAGGGGTAGGCTAGGTAGGGTAATCCCTATTTCTTTGCTTATTAACTGTCTGTAGCCTCCTACTAGCCAGCGTCTTGTCCTACTAGCTTCCTGCTGCCTTGCTTTAGCTCTATTAGCAACACTACAACTAACAGGACAAGCAACGCTTCTAGTCTCTAACTGCTAATTGTTTATCTCTAATTCTTCTCTGCAATTGTGTTTGCTACAAACAGCGTTTGTTGCATATCTCTAGATGTAAGTTACTATCTGTAAGTTGCTATGCTGTTAGCAAGTTGCTATACTGTCTGCAAGTTGCTATACTGTCTATAAGTTGCTATGCAATCTGCAAGTTGCTATGCTGTCTATAAGTTGCTATGCAATCTGCAAGTTGCCATGCTATTAGCAAGTTGCTATCTGCAAGTTGCAGTCACTGCTGCTGCTCACTGCCGTTTATCTTCACTTTTACTTTTACTCTTAGAGTACTGCAGCGCACAGTTACCCTAATCTCGCACAAGGTGCGTAAAGTTGCTGCCTCTACTGCAACTTGCTCTCCTCTACTACTACTTTCTACTACCTACCTACTTCCTTTATTGCAAGCCTGCTATCTACGCTACTATAACTAATTAACTACTAGCATAAAACAACTTTAACTATACATCTAGCCCTAAAACTATTTGTTAAATTTAGAATAGCTTTAATATTGTAGCTAGTATAGATAAAGACGCAATTAATAGACAACTAGTTAATATCTTGCGTAAACACTATCTAAAAATAGTTAGTAATGTGTTAGGCAAGCTTAGATCTTGTGTAAGGATATAGCTAGAGAACGCTATATACAACAATATCCCTAAGTTCTGCAATGCCTCTATATTGTAGAGGATAAAGGCTATAAAAAGGCTTGTTACTATAGTATAGTAGCGCATTTAGAAAGCTACAAAAAAGAATCTAGTAAGGAGACAAAATATAATAACTCTAACAGCAACGCACTTAATAGTATTGCATTACCTTCTTGCAGGGAGAAGCGCAGACGCAGCCCTAAACAGAGTATTAAACGCGCAAAGCGTAGCTAGTCTATTACTACGCTATTAATTACTAGCTACTAGGTAACTAGGACGTTTAAGCTCTACAACGTAGTTAATAGCAAGCTAGGCACTGTTATAACTATCCTTATAGACGCAGCTCTTGCGTACAAGGATAGTGTCTTATAGGCTAACCTAGTTAAGGACGCTAAGACATATAGCAGTAATAGTGCTAGTTTTGCATTTAATAAATTGCTCTACCTCTCTCCTTGCCTGCATTAGAGCCTGGCTCTGCAGACGCAGTCTTTATTTATTACTACACTAGCTAGCTTTGCTGCCAACGCTACTGTGCACATTACTACTACAGCTGTAGATCTATTGCTAGACACTACTATAACTAATGTCTTTCTAGTGCCTACTGCTACACCCCTTGCAGTAGGGTTAAAGTCTAATAGTGCAGTGCAGCCAAGCAACTCTAACCTTCTTAAGAGCCCCTTGCTAACGCCTTCTGTTAACACAGGTGCAGACAATACAGTCTAAGCTAGTAGAATAGCTAGTGTTATAGGAATGCTTTGCAACTATTAACACCCTACTGCTACTAAGACGCCTTAACTGCAGCCTACTGCTTCTAAGGCGCCTTTGCTAAAGCCTCTACCTCTACCTAAGCAGCAGCTAGAGCAGCCTCAGACCCTTAATAAGGAGCAGCCACCTCCACCCAAGCAACAGCTAGAGCAGCCTTAGACCCTGCACAAGGAGCAGCCTTAGGCCCTACACAAGGAGCAGCCTCAGACCCTTAACAAGGAGCAGCCTTAGACCCTAGATAATAAGCAGCTATCTCTACCCAAGCAGCAGCTAAAGCAGCCTCAGACCCTTAACAAGGAGCAGCCTCAGACCCTTAACAAGGAGCAGCCTTAGACCCTTAATAAGGAGCAGCCTCAGACCCTAGACAAGGAGCAGCCTTAGACCCTAGATAATAAGCAGCTATCTCCACCCAAGCAGCAGCTAGAGCAGCCTCAGACTCTTAACAAGGAGCAGCCTTAGACCCTTAACAAGGAGCAGCCTTAGACCCTTAACAAGGAGCAGCCTCAGACCCTTAACAAGGAGCAGCCTCAGACCCTAGACAAGGAGCAGCCTTAGACCCTGGACAATAAGCAGCTATCTCTACCTAAGCAGCAGCTGGAGCAGCCTCAGACCCTTAACAAGGAGCAGCCTCAGACCCTTAACAAGGAGCAGCCTCAGACCCTCAACAAGGAGCAGCCTCAGACCCTTAACAAGGAGCAGCCTCAGACCCTTAACAAGGAGCAGCCTTAGACCCTAGATAATAAGTAGCTATCTCTACCTAAGCAGCAGTCCTAGACTCCTATTAACTATAACCTAACCTAACAATTAACATAGGAGAACCTAACTTCTACAGGAACATCTTACCCTCCCTACCTAACTTTTTGCAAAGATAGTAACAACAACGTTATGTGTTAAAGTTAGCAGTAGTTAACACAAATAACCTAAGGCTAGAAGTTAGGTAACGCCCTCTTTATCCCCTCTGCGTTAGACAGGTCTAAAGGCAAGGGTAAAGCTCGCTAGCGTTTGCCTACGCCAGCTAGGAATAAGGAGATTCTAGACATTAACTACTTTAGCGAGAGCGATAATAAACATAGCAATAGCAGAGACGCTAGTAGCGGGAACGCTGCACTAGACGCTGCTTAAGACGCTTTGTAGTTTAGCTAGCAATCCTAAGCAAATGCTCTTAAGAAAGCTAAACTAAGCTACTACAAGGCTTAGCGTAAGGCAGCTAATACTTACTTATATAAGCTTAACAACCTTAAATGTAAGGAGGAAGGCATAGAGTTGCGCGCAGTAGGGAAGAAGGTAGGCTATAGCAAGAAGTAGTTAGTGTATTTACACTAGCTGGTTAGCAGCACTGCTATGTTTAAAAAGGTGTATAGACCTCTAGGGTGTACCCTACTTGCTAATAATATAGGCTATAGAAAGACTTTGTAAGTTATATTATGTATTAAATAGAACTAGAGGATTTAGCTCTAGCAACATAGTGTAAAGGTTAACCCTAAGTTCCTAAACGCACCCTAGAGCCCTTCTACCTAGCTAGCACTAGATAGCAACAGACTTAACAACAGTATAGCTGGTTAGATTAGAGCTGTAGTGATTGCACCTAGCGTATTAGGCATTAAGGTCTAGGTAAAGACATACGCTGCGTTAATTAGTAATAGCTTAGCTTACAAGTATATTAAGCTAAAGTAGAAGATTAAGATAGTCTTTCTAGGTAAGGGTAGAGAAAAGATTGCTTGGGAGTATAGTAGCAAAGCAAAGGGCCTCTACTACTATATAACTAAGGAGGACTAGGTAGAGATTGCTCTGCAGCTAGACTAGACCAAGGCTCGCGTCTAGCTGCAGCATAGCTACCTAACCCTAGATAAAGTTACGTTTGATCCTAACGTCCTATACAACAAGCCTGTCTACTCTATAGCCTCTACTTTACTTCCTGCCCTTACTAGCACCTGCTTTATCCTTATCTACACTATAGAGGCCTAGCGCTACTGCTTAAGTGTAATATAGACCTATAGCAATAATATCCTAAAGCTAACTATAGCAAAGCTTAAACGCTAGGTAAAGGAAGGTAAACCCTATAAGGCACGCAACGGCGTAACAGTATATAAGAAGGCACTACTAGAGGTTTCTATAGCAAATTATAAGGGTAAATAGCACAAAGCAAACATAAAGCAAGAAGATAGCTATAGCTATTTGCAAGCAATGCAGGAAGCTAAGGTAGAGACTACAGGCCGTAATAGCTAGGTTAAGAAGACATAGCTGCCTATAATTGTTAACATTTATTTTGCCTCTTTAATTGTTGTTAACAAACTGCATAGCTGTGCAGGCCCTAAAACAATCACGTACAAGGAGATTATTAACCCCTATATTGCTAACTAACCTAATTACCTGCTAGGCATTATTAGCATGTCTAGCACTGCTCTGTGCAATAGCCTCTAGCTGCTTAACACCTTTGCTAACAAGGTAATTACAAAGGTTATAGATTGCAGCTTAGACTACCCTAGCGTTGTTGCCTTAAGGGATATTAACCTAGAAGCTAACAGTAAGGCCTAGGGCAAGCTACTTAGTCTACTTAAGAAGGCTTGCGTTAAAGCTACCTAACGCAACAAGGGCTACAAGAAGATTAACTAAGCTACAACTAAAATTATGCAGATAAAAATAAAGGCACATCCTAAGATTAAGGCTATAATTTAAGCGTCCTCTTATCTACTTAAGCACTTCTACATCTCTTACAACAAGACCTCTTGTAATCTATAGGGCAATAAGCTATAATTCCTTAAGGTCGCTAACAACGTGCAGCTACTCTTAATTAAGCACAGCCCTGCTATGTTCCAACACATGCGTGATATAGAGGCAGAGGTTTTAGCAGCTGTAAAGCAGAAGCATAAAGAGGCTATAGAGTAATAGGCAGAGGATAGCGCTTATAAAGACAAGAAGCCCCTGCAACCAGCTATAGATTAGGCAAACCCCTACGCCTACATAATTGCTTAACTAGTTAGCTTATTTCCTAACCTGCTTAACGCTATTAACTACTAGTAGCAACGCAACCCTATATACAAGAGGATCCTCTAGGATAACGCTGATCTGTTAGCTGACAATAATAACAGCAAATTATCCCAGCCTTGCCTATAGGGCTGCTCTCTAGGAGCAGACAACGCTGTTTTAGAAACTGCACTCTAGACTAAATAAACTATTTAAAACTTGTTTATCTATAACATTGCAGTTAAGGCCTGTAAGGGTTTAGCTAAGGTGGATTTTATTATCTAGACAATTAATTAGATCGCTAAGGAGCAGAGCAACAGCTCTAATAACAGTAGCAATCTAGTTTAGTACAAGAGCAAGTATGTTTTAGTTACTAACTTTTGTTTCAGCTGTGCGTTAATCTAGTGCTTCCTTGCGCAGAAGTATAGTGCTAAGAGCGTTGTTATGCTCGCTAACAGGTCTAACTAAGTGAATCTGCTACCTAAGTAGCAGCGTTACTAGGATCCTAGTAAGAATTAGCCTAATAATAGGTGCTTTATTATAGTCGCAGGATTAGGCGTTGTTACTAAGTCTATAATAATAGTTAAGTGCTATAAGATGTATAGCCTAGAACTAACTACAAACGTTTATAATAGAAAGCAGGTTCCTAAGCGCACCTTCTGCATTAGCTAGAAGCACAACTGCACATTCCGCTGGCTTGTTACTATTGATCTAGACCCTAATGCACCTGCGACAATTAAGTTAAAGATTATAAACAGCAACGCTGCTAAGGGTATTTTCTAGGAATACCTTAAGGAGCGTCCTGCCTCTAACAACCCTAACGCTGCAATTGTTATTTCTAAGGATAAGGGAGATAGTGTAGACAAGATTTAGGGCAGAGAGAGAATGCTAATAGGGGAAGGTAAATGTAGACAGTAGGAGCGCTGGTAAGGCTAGAAGTATTAGCTAAGTTAATGTAGCTTTAGGCATAGGAGGCAGATTAATTATGTACAGTTGCAACAAAGAGAAACTCTTAATTAATAATTACTCTGTAATAGTTAATTACTGTAATAGTAACAGGCATAAGTTAGGGATAAATCTAACTTTTATAAGAGCACGCTGTGTAGTTAGATATGCACAAATTAAACTAATACACTGCAACTTGCATTAACACACTACAACTTGCACTTACACACTACAACTTGTACCTATATAAGGCAACTTGCACATATATAAGGCAACTTGCACTTATATATAGTAATTTATATTAAGCACTATACCTTGCATTAAAGTGCAACTTATACCTATATATAGTAACTTATATTTACGCACTGTAACTTACATTAAAGTGCAACTTGCACCTATATATAGCAACTTACATTTATATACTGCAACTTGCATTAAAGTGCAACTTACACCTATATATAGCAACTTATATTCACGCACTGCAACTTACATTAAAGTGCAACTTGCACCTATATATAGCAACTTGCATTTATACACTGTAACTTACATGCTACTCTTTGTAACTTGCAGTCTACTTGCACAGCAAAATGCATTTACATACTGCAACTTAAATTAAAGTGCAACTTGCACCTATATATAGTAACTTGCAGTCTACTTGTATAGCAATATGCATTTACACACTACAAATTGCATTAAAGTGTAACTTGCACCTATAGACAGCAACTTGCACTTATATACTGCAACTTACACTCTACTTCTGCAGCAACTTGCATGCTACCTTTTGCAACTTACAGTCTACTTACACAGTAACTTGCAAACTTCTCTAAGTAAGTTTTGTTAATTAACTTCTATTTAACTGTAGCCTTGTAGCGTTTCTTTTAGTAGTTAAAGGTTGTGTAGAGCGCTTGTTTAAGTCTCCTAATCTAATTGTGCTTAGTCTAATCTCGCCTAGGCGCTTACTAAAGTCTCCCTATCTAATTTTGCTTAATGTAATTATCCTACACGTAATGCTTAGAGCTATCTCCTATTTCTCTTAATAGTTAAAGATTAAGTTAAGTGCTTGCTAAAGTCTCCTATCTAATTTTGCTTAATGTAATTATCCTACACGTAATGTTTAGAGCTACCTCCTATTTCTCTTAATAGTTAAAGATTAAGTTAAGTGCTTGCTAAAGTCTCCTAATCTAATTTTGCTTAATGTAATTATCCTACACGTAATGCTTAGAGCTACCTCCTATTTCTCTTAATAGTTAAAGATTAGGTTAAGTGCTTGCTAAAGTCTCCCTATCTAATTTTACTTAATGTGTTTATCCTATATGTAATACTTAGAGGCATCTGCGCTTACTAACTAGCTAACAGAGGGACGTAACAGCTCTCTTAAGGTTATAATCTAATACATTATTATTAGTGTTATAGAGTGCGCAATAGAGTGTGCTAGTAAGTATATTGTTCTTAGTGCTGTAAAGTTTGTAATAGAGTGTGCTAGCAAGTGCTGCAGCTAATATGTACTACTCTAGGAGCAAGAGAATAGACAGAAGTTAGAAACTGCTATAGAGCGCTAAGCTTAAACGCAATAATCTTAGTTCTATTCCTTCTTAGCCTTTATAAAAGCATCTACGCCCTTTAGCAACTTAATGTTGTTACCTATTAACACGCAAGAAGGTGTAGCCTTAACTTTAGGCTTCTTAGAAGGTGTCTTATAGTAGGATGTTTAAAGATAAACATAGAGCTAGGTTTTAATAGTTATGTAATTTTAAGGCAACTTGTAGTCTAGTTTAAGGCAACTTGCAGTCTAATTTAAGGCAACTTGCTGTCTACCTCTAGATAACTTACTGTCTACCTCTAGACAACTTGTAGTCTAATTTAAGGCAACTTGCAGTCTACCTCTAGGGGCTAAGCAGTATCTGCACAATGCTTGCTGTCTTATACACCTCTAATGCTATCTTAAACACAAACTAACATACCTGCACAATTATTACAAGATCTATAAAGTAAGTGTTGCTTATACCTAGCTAACTAGACTATCCCTTCTCTCTATGCTAGCAGGAACTCTACTAGCTAACTTGCGTCACGCTGCTTAATCTTAACCCTCTTTTCTAGCATAGGGGCCTATAGCGCGTTTGTTAAGGGAGTTGTGCAGATGCCTGCCTGCACTATTAGGGGCTGCATCTACGCGCAGAAGGCCTTCTGCTAGCAAGCAACAAGCGCTGCTGTAGCTAGCACAAGGACGCCTTTAAACTAGCAAGAGTTGTTACTACAGTCTCTAAAGGCACCCTGTTTATTAGTAGCTTCCTAGCAGTAGCAGATAGCCTGCAGCGCGTAGCAACCTAGGCAACAGGAGAACAGCTCCTATAATACAAGCTTATTAATAACACTAGTATAGTATAAGGTGCTGCATGCGTTCTATTTGCACTCCTTAATTACGTGCGCCTTATACTTACTATAGGAAGCCTTACACATAACGTAATAGTCCTACTAGTGCTCTAGGTAACGTTCTAGGCGCTCTAACGCGAACGCGTGCAGCAGCGCAGCCTACTGCTACTAGATGTTAAGGCAGCGCTAATCCTAATTAGTTGCATCCTCTAACTAGCAGGCCTTGTCTTAATAAACATCTTCTACTGCTAGGGGTAGACTAGGGGGCTGCTTAACAGCAAGGCTCTAGGTAGTATATAGGTTGCAGGCAGCTTCCCTAGCCTTACAGCGTTGCTAACGTATAGCCCTATCTATGTGCGCATTAATAGCAATGTAACAGCAGACAGTAGCCTTAAGGAACACTGTAGCGTGCTAGTTAAGCCTAGGGGGAAGTAAACGCCTAAGCTTGCCTATCTTAGTGCGCTAGTAGGGCATAAGGACAATAGACTTGCTAGGAGAGCTATTGCAGCCAGCGCGCCTGCTCTCCTAGACGTACTGCTTAAGCTGCAAGCATATAGTTACGTAGATAATAACACAAGTACCTAGGGTGTTAAGCCTAAGCCTAAGTATGTTAGTAGTAGTGTATAGCTTCTCTATGCTGTAGGCAAAGGCGCGCATGCAACAAGCCTTATCCTCTTTGCTTCCTATGTTGCTAGTAAAGGCAGTGCACTGTAGGAGCTTTGCTAGCTTCTACGTATCCTGCTTAGTAAGGTAGTACACAATAATCTGCGCGTTAGGCCTGTATTACGCCCTCTTCTTAGCAATAAGCTGCAAGAGCACGTCCTTAAGCTTGTCCCTATTATGCTTAATAACAGAGTAGGCAATGCTTAGGTAGGCAGTGCAGGGGTTGCAGTAAACAGTTAGCGTGCTCTTGTTAAGGCTAGCAAGCTGCAGGAAATGTAGCTGCTTAGCTGGCAGCAGCGTTGCAGTTAGGTACACAACCTAGGTATCCTTCTCTGTTATCCTTGTAAGCTTTAGCACGTCTAGGCGCTACTGTTTAGTTAACTCTATAAGAATGTAGCACTTATTAATAATAATCTAATTAAGCTTGCGCATTGTGCGCTTCTTATCTAGGAAGTAGCTAAATAACTTTAATACTATAGACTTAGGTGTAACAAGGATAATGCGTGCCTAGTATAGCAGGTGTCTACTGTCCTACTTCGCGCAAGGGATGCTTGCCTGCTTGCAGCAGTCTAGCAGATCCTCTATAAGCGTGTTAAGCAGGGCAATAATAATAGTGTATCTACTACTGCTAAGCGCTACTAGCAGTATAAACAGGAGGCTCTTGCTAGCACCTGTAGCTATAATAGCAAGCACGCGCAGCTTTTGTTAGCAGATAGCCTTAAGAGCAGGCTGCTGCTGGCTATAGAACTTAGCAGTAGGGTTGTTAGTAAGTAAGCAGAAGGACGCCTTAAGGTTAGCGCTTGCAAGCGTTACCTAGCGCTGCAGGGCCAGCTACTAGTTCCTCCTTACAGCTATATCTACCTCCTTGTAGGCATTTACGCGCCTCTAGGCAGAAGGAAAGCGCAGCAGTTAGTGCTACTCTTTACTAACAGTGCAGAACTACGTACGCAGCAAGTGCGTCTTATTTAGGGAGTTAATAAGCTAGTAACTGTAGTTAGACTCTTTAGTACAGAGCGTGTAGCTAGACTAGAGGGCTTAAGTCTTATTAATAACTAGCTCCTTCTTAAAGTAGAGCGCGTCTAGCACGTTGCGTAACCTGCTATCTATACTAAGGTAATAGTGTATAGCAGGGTATAAGTGTTGCTAGGCGCGTGTGCTAAGCGCAGCGCCTATAAACTCCTGTGTGTACTCCTAGAGCACGCAACACACGCAGTTAGTGCCCTAGTAGCTGTCTAGGTTAGCAGACAGGGCACGCAGCAGCGCTAGTAGCTAGTTAGCGTAGATGTTGTTGTCTTTGTCTAGGTAGCTGCCTTTACTGTCTACTACGCTGTTGCTGTTGCTGTTACTATCTATGCTGCTGTTAACGCTAGCGCTAGTGTAGCTCTCTAGCAGAGGCTCCTAGAGGAAGAGGGTGCTAGTGCAAACGCTGCATTAGTCCTTCTAGACATCTAGGATAAACAGCTAGGCAAGAGCAAGGAAGTAGATAATAAGCTCTCTAACCTTGCAAGGCACGTACTAGTAGATAGTCTTAAGGCGCTTGCTCTTGCTGTAGCCTTTGTAGTACGTAGTTACAAAAGCTATAAGCCTATTGTAAATAAAGACGCCCCTATAGCTGCTGCTATTCTTAGGATTCTTGCATAGGATAGAAGTAACCTTAGTGCCCTAGCCTAGCCTACTAGCAGATAGGTGCATAAGTATAAAGAGGCCTTCCTTAAACTTGCGCACCCCCTTTATGTACGTCTACACTGCCTTCTCTTGCTACGTCTTGCTGCTTACGCTAAATTGCTGCTATAGAGCAGGCTCTTCTATTACCTAGTAGACTAGCTAGTTGTCTAGCAGCGCAAAGCTATTCTGCAGGTGCTTAAGGAAGCTGTAGTAGGCAGCTGCCTTAGCTAGTTAGTTAGTAAGCTTGTTAAGCTGTAGCTCTAGTAGGGTAGTTATTCTAGGTTGTACGCAACTACTGCTGTTAATATTAAGTAGCAGAATGTCTGTTAGCAGCTGCAACCGCACAGTCTTATATAGGCTAGATATTATAGACTGCAGATCTGTTATAGTAAAGGACTGCTAGTCTATAAGGATCTTCTTGCTGTCCTATAACACTGTGCTGTGTACGTTTTGCAAGCAGGCTTTAGTAAGGGCTAGCGTGCGCAGGCGCAGCATGTAGTTTATAGGGCTTATTACCTCTAAAAACCTAGCAAGCACTATATAACGTTTAGCCTTATCCTTAACAAGCTTATATACGCTTAAGGCTTGTTTAAAGCGTCCCTAGCTATGCGCTAGGGCAGACTTATAATCTAAGTAGGTAGTATAGATAATAAGCGCCTTTAACGTAGTAATAAGCGTAGATAGTATAGGCAAGAACTTATACGCCTATGCCTAACCCTAGCTATACTTGTTAGGCTTTAGCCTAAGCACTATAATAGCGCTAATAAGCGCGTTCTTATACTTGTTATCTAGTAGGTAATAGTTAAGCAGCGCGTTCTAGAAGTATAGGAAGCAGTTCTGCAACAACTTAGCTGTCTTAGTGCTAGATTAGCGCGTATACAGCTTTATGCGTTGTATATAGTAGCTCTACTGTTTAGATAGCTAGTATAGTAGCAATTGCTAATTGTTACACGTTCTCTACACGTAGCACAGCACGCTAATAATCTTCTTGCTGTAGCGCTAGATAGTGCTGCTCTTATAGCTAGAGTAGAACAGAGCCTTATTAGAAGCCGCGCTAGACTTATAGCGCTTAATTACCTCTAACGCAGGGCAGCCTACAACCCCTAGCTAGCACGTTTAAAAGGCCTGCTAGACTGCAATCTAGGCTGCCTTGCATGCGTAATAGAGCGCCTTCTTGTTAGGGTCTTGCTTGTTAGGCGTAGGCAGCTGTAGTGTAGGCGCAGGCATCCTGTAAGCCTTAATAAGGGGTGCGCGCCCCTAGCCCTTTAGGTAGGTAATCTAACTAGTTAGCTTAATCTAATTATTTATAAGCTGCTGCCTACCTTCCTTAATTATGTTGTAAGTAGCTATAGTAGCTTTCTTATTATTAATAGCCTTCTACTGCGCCTTAAACTCTGCGTATATGTCTACTGCCTCTTTACGTGTCTCCTCTGGCTTTACTGCAACGTAGGCAGGCTAGCTAGCTGCGCAAAACAGTTGCTGGCAGGGCTGCCCCTCTAGCTACATCTAGTTTAGTAGTTAGGCTACTATCTTCTGCATGTCTCCTCTACGTCTCTACTAATTGACCTAGGTATGTTGTAACCTGTAGTAGTCTATAATCCTCTGCTTGCTTATGCACGTGTACGCGTACCTGTCTGCAGTACACACAAACCTACAGTAGCTCTTAACAAGGCCTAGGATGCGTTACAGCGCGTTAGGTACAGGCAGTTAAAGGTTGCTTAGTTTCTATGCAAGGCTAAGCTAGCGTGCTAAGCAGATAATTGTAGACTGCTCTGTAGCAGGCACGCTGGTGTGCTGTGTATAGATGTGCGACGCAATGTAGTGTAGGAGGATAGCTATTAAGTACTTAATGCACACAATAATATAAAGCAACTGCTAGTAATTAAAGACTTCTAAGAATGTGTCTATACTTGTAGCGCTGCTGCAGGACGCGTTGCGTTGTTCCTGTAGACGTAGGCCTGTAGATCTGCAGAGACTAATATAGCAGACTAAGGTCTATAGCGTTAGGTACGCTGCGACCTGCATAATTAGCGCATGTTGCTATATTCTGTAATATGCGTGTTCTACATTGCAAGTTGTAGGTTACTAGTGCAAGTTGCAGGTTACTAGTGTAAGTTGCAGGTTACTAGTGTAAGTTATAGGTTACTAGTGCAAGTTATAGGTTACTAGTGCAAGTTACAGGTTACTAGTGCAAGTTGCAGGTTACTAGTGCAAGTTATAGGTTACTAGTGTAAGTTGCAGGTTATTAGTACAAGCTGCAGGTTACTAGTATAAGTTGCAGATTACTAGTGCAAGTTGCGCGCTCTACGTTGCAAGTAGCAGGCTACTATTGTAGGTTGCACGCACTATATTGCAAGTTACAGGTTACTTTTGCAAGTTGCAGGTTACTACTATAAGTTACAGGTTACTACTGTAAGTTGTAGGTAGCACGCCTCTGCCTTAGGTTGCTAAGTTAGCAATAAGCGTTAACGCTAACAGATAGCTACGCGTCTGTGCCTGCACTAGACATTGCTAGCGTCCTAGGAGCTAGTTCTCTAATTATAACCTCTTTGCTCTACCTCTACACGCCCTCTTGTAACATAAACTAGTCTAACACGCTAGAACGCGTAGTTAAGCGCTTTAATAGAGGCAACGCAAGCTTCCTAAGCCCCTTTAAAGAGATAGTAGCTAGGAAGCTAGGATATAAGTTCCTAAATAAGGACTATATTAGACTCTTCTCTAACAGGCCTTATACGCTAACATCTAGTACAACGCAGGATTTTGTCTATCTGCCCTAGAGCGCAGGCTAGCTTATACTGCACTAGAGAAGCAAGCTTGTGTGCAAGCCTATATTTGTAGTACACTTGCTACTAAGCGCTATTTAGCTGCTTAGGGAGACAATTAGGCATAATGCTGTTCCTAACAGCACCTAGTGCGCTCTAGTAGAAGCAGCGTAGGCGCTAGCTGCAGGGTCTAACCTAGGCAATACAACACGCAGTAGAGAGCAGGGCTGTAACTGTAATAAGTACAGCAGCGACTTTAAGGAGGCGCTGCCTTCTAGCTAGGTTAGCAGATAGACTGTTTTAAATAAGCGCGCTAGGTCCCCTCTGTTAAAGCTATTATTAAAACAGACATAGCTAGACAGAGAGAATAGTAATAATAAGGTAGTTAAGGTGCTAATAGCAGATAGTAAGGATGCGCAGGAGGGCAACAATAAGGAAGATAGTAATAACAAGGAAGATAGCAAGGATATAGAACTAGCGAAAATAGCAGCTAATAAGGCTGTAGATCTAGTTACTATAATTTCTAACAATAACTATTATATAGAGTTAAAGAGGAAGAAGAAGTTAGACGCCTTGTAGTCTAAGAAGCGCCTTAATCTTAGCCTAATAGAACTAAGCAAGAAGGCGCTGCTGCAGAAGTAAGCTACATACACCTCTATTCTAGCAAAGGACAAGTTAACTATTAGTTAGATTATCAAGCAGCAGCTGTTGCCTAGGACTAATTTCTATACAGGCTTGCTGACTCTGTACTATACTGCAGTAAGCGTGCTAGAGAAGGTGTAAATGCTAGGCAACTAGTCCTCTAAGTACTGCGCTGCGTAGTTCCTGCACACGTAGTAGGAGCAAGGCACCCTGTTCTAGGCAAGGATAGAGGAGTAGCAGCTGCTGCAGGGTTCGCAGCTGCCTGTGGCGTATAGGAGCGCTTTGTTACAGGGTTGCAGTGTAGACAGCGCCTTCTAGTTCGCCTAGGGCATGTGCAAGCAGTACAAGACAACGCTAGCAGCTATGCATATTAGCTGTTGCTAGGCCTTTGC
The DNA here is from genome assembly GCA_026119515.1 of Ascochyta koolunga. Taxonomy (NCBI): domain Eukaryota; kingdom Fungi; phylum Ascomycota; class Dothideomycetes; order Pleosporales; family Didymellaceae; genus Ascochyta; species Ascochyta koolunga. The sequence goes on from JANLCG010000022.1 coordinate 45,443, forward strand.
TCTCCTTAGTAAGGCGTACGCGCAGAAGATACTATAGATTTATTAGAGAGACTTAGCTGTAAGCAATAATTATTCCTGCAATAGGTATAGTAAGGGCCTAGTCTAGACAGAGGCTATAAATGCATTACTAAAGCTTGTTAATAACGCCCTAATAAAGTGTAATTAAGAAGTCTTTTGCAATTACCTAAAGTAGGCTACGCGCTAGCATGCTGTAGTAGAGGGCTTAGGCTAGGGCAGTCTGCTCTTAATCCTACTAGAAGAGGTCTTAAATTATTAGATAGAGCGCGTGTTGCAGGTTAGTTAGTTAGAGGTGTTTATTAACCTAGTTAAGCGCAAACAACCTAATCTTTGCGCAGCTAGCAAGGCGCTAGAGACTTAGCTTAGGCTAGAGGGCATTGCTAGTAGCCCTATTAGTAGCAAGGCTATACTAAGTATAGAGGCTAAGGCTCCCTCTGTAATCTACAAAGTAGAGGAGGTAGAGGATAGCAATAGTAAGAGTAAGGTTTAACAGTCTAATAGCTTAGATGCTAAGAGCTTAGATAGGGACGTTGCGTAACTAAGACGTTTTTACTAGATAACGCTAATAGAGCTATGTTATCTATTAAGTGTAATTAAATAGGGAGTAGCGCTTATAAGTTTATTCTATAACTATAGGTTCTCTTATATTCTACATAGAGTGTTGTTAGTGTTTAGGCTGCTAATAATGTATACGCCTCTTACTATTAGTCTACTACAAGAGCTTTGCACGTAGCTAGCGTAAGGCACGTTACAGGTATAGTTAAGGCAAGTTGCAGGAAAATTAGACGTAAGTTGTATAAAAGTTAGACGTAAGTTGCATAACAGCTAGACGTAAGTTGTAGGACAGTTAGACACAAGTAGCAGGTAGAGTTAGGTGTAGATTGCAGTTAAGAGACAGCAGCAAGTTGTAGGCTAACTAGGGTAGTAAGTAGGTATTCTTGCTGTAACTTGTAGTAATTAGGGTTACTCTCTGTAAGTTGCAGCAGCTGTAGGCACTGTGTTGTGCTGTAGTAGGGCTGTGCGCTAAGCAAGGGTTAATAAACATTAAAACTGCAACTATGTTAAACGCAAAGCTGCTTACCTATTATTTAGACATAGGCTTATTGTATACATTTTGCACGTTCTACGTAAGTTATATTAATTTTAGACATTGTCTTAAGTGAAGAAAGGAACAGTGTAAACGCAAAGAAAGGCACCTACCTTAGTCTGTGCACGCTAAAAATTTGTTAGCAAAAGCAAAGAAAGGGACTCCCTTTCTTTGTGGAATAATGTGAGGCTAATTCCCCTTTAGGTTATCCCTACTAGGGTGCTATCTAGGGTTGCCTACGGGGGTTGCCTACGGGGTTTCTCTCTTGTCTTCTCTCCCTCTCTTCCTCTCCTCTTCTTAGGGTTAGGGTTCTTTCTATTCTCTAAGTCTTTATCTTATACAGTCTACTTGCTTGTAAAACACGTTAGTATAAATATAACAAAATAATATATAATATTATATAGAGCCTATTACTAGCTTAGATAAGTTTTTAGTATAACATAAAAACATAGGAAAATAGAGGCTTTAGAAGCTTGTATATCTACTATAACATATATAAGAGTACTAGAATAGGTAATATAAAAGATTCTCTATTCCTATAAGTCTTATAGAAAGGATAGTTAAAATCTATCTAGTAAAGTATAGTTTAATTAGCTCTTGTATATCTCTTGTCTAGAATCTATTAGATAGCTAAACAGGAGTTAGTAAGTAGCAGCTATAAATTAGAGCCTAGTTACTACCTATTCTAGTACTTAGTTAAGGTCCTAAATACCTACTAAGTCCTATATACTAAGCCTAGTTCTTTATATATACTACGTAAGCTAAAGAGGTATAGTAGATTAGAAGTGTAGTTACTAAGAGTTAATAAAGAAACTACCTTACTATTATATAAACTATATCCTAGGTATAGATAATACTAGAGAAGAATATAATTAGTAATACCTATAAACCTATTATATATTTTACCTACTAAACTTAATAATTCCTCTTTTCTCTATACGCTCTCTCTAACTGTACTATATAGCTATACTCCTCTATTATAAGAGCTTTGTTTTTACTTTTAAGAAGTATACTTAAGTAAATTAAAATTTCTATAGAATACTAGCCTCTGTTCTCTAAATATTAACTATAGAGATAGGTAGAAATAGACAAATAGGTAGAGAGGTAGAGGTTTAGTATTTCTCTCTTCTCTCTCTTCTTTCTTTCCTTTACTTTATAGGCTATTATCTCTATTACTAGAGCTTAGATTCTAATTCTAAAAAGAGCGTTAGAATAAAAATAGAAATTTCTATAGAATACTAGCCTACTTGATCTAAATAGTAACTATAGAGATAGGTAGAAATAGGGGTGTATATAGATGTTTATTTGTTTATTATAATTAACGTCTAGACTAGCTATATACTAGAAACCTCTCTTAAGGTATTATAGACGTAGTTAGTACCTCTAGAGTTAAAAACAGAGGGTGTATGTAGAGAGGTAGAGGTGTAGTGTTCCTCTCTCCTCTCTTGCCTCTCTCTACTTTTGCCTCTCTCCTCTCTTCTCTCTCTACTCTACTTTACAGGCCTGCGTCTCTACAACTAGAGCTTAGACATAAATTCTACATAAGATAAGGTTTATTTATGTAGATGTTAACTATAAAGGTAGGCAGAAACAGGCGTGCAGGCAGAGAGTTAGAGTTTTGGTGTTCCTCTCTCTCCTCTCTCTGCACTACTTCACAGGCGTGCATCTCTACAACCAGGGCTCAGAATCTAATTCTGAAAACAGCGTTAGATTTGGAGTAAAATATTGCATAAGATAGGGTGTAGTTATCTTAATTTTAACTATAATAGTAGGCAGAAACAGGCGTGCAGGCAGAGGGGTAGAGTTTTGGTGTTCCTCTCCCCTGTCTTGTAGCGCCTCAATAGTCGACCCTAGCGCCTCGATAGTCGACCCTAGCGCCTCGATAGTCGACCCTAGCGTTTGGGTGCACAAGCCATCTTGGCGACAATTCGGGACCCGAATTTCCAAACCCAATATCTATAGGTATGAGTGCTACATGTGAAAGATATGTCTGAAACTGTATCCTATGTCGCTGAGGCCATCCAAGACAGACCTAACTCTGTGGGTACTTGCATCCCTTGCTAATACCTAACAAACCAATGCAACATTTGTGCATTAATTTTAAGGATTTTCCTAAGGACAAAGCCAGGTATAACCAGATTATAGTTATTATTAATTGCCTAACTAAACAAGCTATTACAATCCTATGCTATAAAACAATTACAGCACGCAGGATAGCAAACTTGTTTATATAATAGGTGTATTAGTTTAGACATACCCCTAAGTTAATAGTAAGCAACAGGGGCCCCTAGTTTATCTTAACTTTCTAGATAGAATTCTGTTAAATTATAGGTGTGAAAGTTAAGCTATCTACTGCCTATTACAAGGAAACTAACAGTTAAATAGAGATTATAAACAAGTATATAGACTAACAGCTCTGTCCCTTCGTCTTGTACTATTAGGATAACTAGTCTAAACTCCTACTAATTATAGATTGTGCCTAACTTACTCTGCTACATTCCTTAATTAGAATATTACCTTACTAAGTAATTTATAGTAGCTAACCTAAACAGAGCTAGAGTTAGAAAGGAGCTAATACAGTAGTAACCCCTATAGAACAACTTAACTACAAGGAGGCCTTAGCATTAGCAACCTGTATGCACAACGCCTAGAAGGTAGCTAAGGAGAATATAGAGAAAGCCTAAGACTGCATGCGCTCTGCAGTTAACGCTTATTGCAACCTAGTTAACTAGACTGTAGGTAACAAAGTGTACCTTTCTACTAAAAACTTAACAAGTAAGCAACTAAGCTAAAAGCTATCTAATAAGTAAGAAGGTCCCTTTAAGGTCCTAGAACAGGTTAGTTACTTATATTGCTTAAAACTTCCCCTAGTTTAAAAATACACAACGTATTTGCACCTAACGTTCTGTGTAAGGATCTAGATAACCTATTGCCTAGTTAGGAAGCTCTAAAACCTGCAGGTATTCCTATTTAAGGAGTAGAGGAATAGGAGGTCTAAGAAATCCTAGCTAGTAGGTTAGTCTGCTGTAGTCTTAAGTACTATGTAAGCTAGGTTAGCTATAACCTAGACCTAACTTAGTATCCTGCAAAAAACTTTACAGAAGCACCCTATAAGCTAAAGGCGTATTACAACAAGTACCTAGAGCAGCCTAGTCTACTAAAGGCATTAAACAAATAGATTACAGCATAGGAAGAAGGTTAAGAATTGTAGGGCAAATAAAGATATTATAATTTAGAAAAGGACAAAGGAAATCTATTAACTCTAAAACGCCTCTAACTGCGTTTATACAATAGATAACAAGAAAAGAAAAATAAAAGAAATCCTCCTTACTATATAGCTTAAGAAACCCTTTCTTTTTTAAGGGTTCTTAATGTTACTTATCTCCTTAGAGCTACTAGCGTTAGTTTTATCTAACAACCTAGGAGCACCCTTTTTTTTAGGTGCTGGAAGCAGAGCTAGCTTTACTAACTTACCTCTAACTCTAGAGCTATAAGGGGCTATTTCCTATCGCAGCTTAATAACCTCCCTAGTTAACACTAACAAACTCTCTACTATCTCCTCTATTACCTAGCCCTGCGCTGTACTAGCGTAGTACTAGTGTAGCAACACGTTATTAGCGGTAACTCCCTTAAGCTGCGCAGTTGCTACCTGCACTACACTTGCTAGAGCTATTGCTGATGCTATAAGGCTACGCTATACCTCTAGTGCTGCCTCTGTTACCTCCTCCTCTGCTGCCTCTCCTGCCGCCTCACCCCTAGATTCCTCCTCCTACATAACAAGGTTGTTATAAAAAGTAGTATACTTAGGACTAATGTAAATTAGAACCTATAACTATTAGTATTAGTTAGAGAGCAGGAGTAAAGAAAAGTCTAGTTACTAGATAACACTTCTTATTTTAAAGTGTGTAATAAGCATACTTTAACAACAACGCCTTATTAAAGGCGTAGTCTACCTTCCTCCCCTTGCAAAGGCCTAAATTAAACAAAGGTAGATAACCTAATAGGCTACTGTAAGAGCTCTAGGCAGGACTAGTATTAGCATAGTAACTAATTAACAAACCTAGGAGCATTAGCATAGGAATAATTAAAAGAGCGTAGGGATACTTACAGCAAGAAATAGTGTCTGTTAGAGTTAGGAAAGGTGTAGGGATTAATTGTTTATATACCTACGCGATGCGTCCTAGAAATTAGATATAACAATAATAGTAAACCTATTTCCCTCTAATTAAGTTATAATACAGCTTGTTGTTACGTTAGATTTAGGCAGCAGAGTTAACAAACAAAAAAAAAAAAAAAAAAAAAATTGTCTTTACTTTAGATAAAAACAACAACAAAACACTAAAATAACAACCTAAGTTAACTAAAAACCTAGAATAGACGCTGAATTAACGCACTAACGCTATAGAACAACAACTGTTATTACTCACGCGTATCTAGGACAATCTGCCTACATAGGAGGGGGTAGTGTAAAGCACTAATCTCTAAAAAGTAGCACACCCTAATTTACCTCTAACTTAGCTCCTTTACGTTTCTGTTCCTGCCTGTAACTTAGTTATAGCATTCTAAACTTCCCTGTATTCTAGTAGTATAAAGGCACAAGGAGAATTATCTATAGATAGATAGTTTTTAAGTATTCTTTGTACAAGACCTATAGGAATAGAATTGTCTCTGTGTTACCTATCCTAGTGCTCCTAGACACCTCGTAGCGGATACACACGCATTCTAGAGCTTTCTATTATCCTGTGTTGTTACAACTAATAGCAATATCTGCAAGCACCTAGCCTTAGCAACTAGCAAGCTAGCTTCCTACAGCGTTATCTTCCTTATCTACGTTTTAGAGATAGTTCCTCTAGAGCAACGCTGTAGTCTATTGCAACGCCTAAAAGGCATGCTTACGCTAGCTAGCTGCATTGTTATAAGTATATTAGCACGCTTTACTAACAAACTAATTACTAGTTCTAAACTTTAACTTCCTGTCTAGTTTAGATTATTACTGTATACAGAGGTTCCTAGCAGCTTTCTTGTTACTACCCTTTCTGCGCACTGCTCTATAACTACAGCTAACAGGACTGTAGTCCTAGCTTAAGTTCCACGCTGTATAGTACAGACTACCCTAGACTAGTTATAGGACGTTGCTAGTAAGTAGGCTTACGCTGCAGCAACACACGCTAGACTCTACCTTGTTTAGACTGCTCTGCTTAGTGCACACAACTTTAGTCTCCTACACATAAAGGATCTACTACCTACTAAAGTATTAGTAACTATAGCTCCTTCTGAAATTATAGATTAGATAGGTAGGTAGCTATTAGTAGGCTACTAATATTAGGGGCAACTGTTTAAAGCCTTAGCCTGTTATCTAATACTAGGCTAGGACAGTATATCTTTAGAGCAACGTAACTACGTCCTTATAGATACTATACAGCAGTATATTGCATAGACCTGCAGTAGGATCTAGTAGGGTGCAAGGAAGATGCTTAAGGTAGAACTAAAAGGCTTTAATATAGCTGCATACAACTAACTAGCTGTGCTTATAGAGCTACGCGTTTAAGCTAAACAAGGTTAATATTAGATACTTATGCTTCTATTTGTAATCCTACAGGGCTGTTAGAGTTTATATAGAAAAGCAAGAGTAGCAGGGCACATAATTAGAATAAAACTATGCAGCTACTTAGCTAGGCGTATAGCTTTACATTGCACAAGACAGTAATGCTGTAGAGTAGTAGTAAGTATGTACTATTATTGTGTTATAATGTTTATCTAGGTGTGTTGCGCCTAAAGGCATCCTTACTTAGGGTAGAAGAGTTAGAATATTAACACGCGCGCTTAACAACTACGCTATTAGGTTTCTATTAACACAATAGCTGCGCAGCAATTCTAAAGAGTGCAAAATATGCGTAAAGCTGTCTTGCACCTTGTTACATAGTTGCATTAAGATCCTATAGGAGTTAGGGTCTATATAATTTAAAAAGGTGTGTAAATTATATAGGGTCTAACGCAGGGATCCTGCTAGCGTTAAATTAAATTATATAGGGTCTAAATAGAAAAGGATTAGTAGTAAGGGTTATCCCTACTAGGGATGCCCTCTAGGGTTGCCTACGGGGTTTCCCTCTTCCTCTTCTCTTCCCTCCTCTTCCCTCTCTCTCCCTCTCTCTCTCCCTCTACTCTTCTTAGGGTTAGTGTTTCTTTCTTCTCTCTCTCTACTCTACTTTATAGGCTTGCATCTCTATAACTAAAGCTTAGATTCTAATTCTAAAAACAGCGTTAGATTAAAGGTTAAACACTGTATAAGGCATTGTGTTGTTGTTAACATATTAACTACAGAGGTAGGTAGAAATAGGCGTGTAGATAGAGGGGTAGAGGGTGAGTGTTCCTCTCTCTCCTGTTAGGACTAGACTCTGCCCACCTAGCCATAGCAGCCAAAAAGGTACGAATGATCACTCTAATGGTGATAACGTGGCCAGAACAGTACTTATTGCCAACTAGGTCAGAGGTGGTCGCTGCCACATGCCTACCTTGGCCCCAGCTTTGCCACTCGTGACATCTCCTCTCTCTACACTACTTCACAGGCCTGCATCTCCGCAACCAGGGCTCAGATTCTAATTCTGAAAATAGCGCTGGATTTAGAGTAGAATATTGCATAAGATAAGGTTTAGTTATCTTAATTTCTACTATAGAGGTGGGCGGAAATAGGCGTGTAGAAAGAGGTGTAGAGGGTAAGTATTCCTCTCTTCTCTCTCTACACTACTTCACAGGCGTGCATCTCTACAACCAGGGCTTAGATTCCAATTCTGAGAGGAGCGTTAGATTTAGAGTAAAATATTGCATAAGATAAGCTTTAGTTATTTTAATTTCCACTACAGAGGTGGACAGAAATAGGCGTGCAGATAGAGGGGTAGAGGGTGAGTGTTCCTCTCTCTCCTCTCTCTACACTACTTCACAGGCGTGCATCTCTACAACCAGGGCTCAGAATCTAATTCTGAAAACAGCGTTAGATTCAGAGTAAAATATTGCATAAGATAGGGTATAGTTATCTTAATTTTAACTATAATAGTAGGCAGAAACAGGCGTGCAGGCAGAGGGGTAGAGTTTTAGTGTTCCTCTCCCCTGTCTTGTAGCGCCTCGATACCGTGTCCGTGCTCGTGATGCGCCAGTTCGCGTGATGCGCCACCCCACCACTTTTCGTCCCATCTTTCCACCCCTATAACTCAATGCCACAATGCCGTTAAAGGAAGCCCTTGCAGAGCTAGATAGTTTAAGACTAGGAGAACAGTTTTTGTACCAGGCTCTTGCTACAAAACATAGTTGTTGCTAATTAACGTTATTGCGTTAACACAAGGGTTAAGTTACGTCGCATAAAGACAAGTTAGAAGACTAGCTACTCCTCTACCTACGCAATAAGGCAGAGCTTGTTAAATATATCAAAGGACTTACAGAGCAACACTTAATGCCTACTAGGCGTATAATTATTAATTTTGCGACTCCTCTAGTCTCTTAGGAGCCCTCTAATAGCTAGGTTACCTACTTTCTCTACTACCACTCTAACAACCTCCTTACTGCCTAGTTAACCCCTATAGAATCTTTGCGTTATAAGGCTAATTCTAGTAAGAAATACAGCTAATACTTTGCTCTTCTGTATTAAAAGATAGCTAAACACAAGGTGCTGCCTAAGAATACGTATAATATAGATAAGAAGGGCTTTATAATTAGAGTAATTAGTAGGGCAAAAAGGTGCTTTAATAGGGTGTTGTATAAGAAGAAGTAGAACAAGCAATTACAGCATAATAGCAATTAAGAGTAGGTAACAGTGCTGGCAACAATATGCGCAGATAGATTAACTCTCCCCTAGGCATTATCTTTCCAGCAGCTGGTGCTGCAGTGTAGGCAAGCTAGGTACACAATATTAATCTAAAAAAGCACTTAATCTACTTCACAACTTTACTAAATAGATAGACAAATAACAATTTAGGGGTAACATGGCTAGAGCAGGTCTTTGATCGCTACACTAGGGCTAAAGCACAGAGAAGGTACAGGCTGCTGATACTTAACGGCCACAGCAGCCATATAACAAAAGACTTTATTAACTACTGCAATAACCATAGGATTCTACTACTTGTTTTCCCCCCTTACGCTACCTACACTCTCTAGCTGTTAGACGTAGTTTACTTTAAATTACTTAGTTAAAACTACTTAATTAAGCTTAATACTTACAACTACAAGACGCTAGGATAGCTGCCTGTTAACAAGGCTGATTTCTTCTTACTATTCTAGCCTGCCTAGGTAAACACCTTTACAGAATTGTTAGTGTTAAAGGCCTTTAAAGCTACAGGTATACACCCCCTAACGCAGACGTTATCCTTAAGCATTTTAGAACACTAACGCCCTTACCTCTAAGAACACCTACAGAGCAAACTAGACCTGCTACAGCACCTACTAAGCCTAATTAGCTGCAAGCAAAGACGTTACTTTAAAGTGTAGTAAAGGATAATTATAGTACTAAGGCTAGGGCATTAGAACAGAAAATCTACTAACTTTATATTTAAAATAAGCTTATTTTGCATAAGCTACAAGGCATTAAGCAAGGCATAGAGAACAAGAAGACAAAGAAGGTAAAATAGAAAGTATTGCCCTTGTACTTACACACTTTAAATTAGTAGGGGGCAGTGTAGTAGAGTCCTTGATTAAAGCGTAAAGCTAACGTGCGTAACGCTACAATTAAGAAGTATAACGCTGAACAAGAGGCAGCAAAGGTAACTAAGAGAGAGCTTTAACACAATAGAAAGATTCTTAAAGAGAAAGAGAAGGAAGAGAGGCGTGTGGCGCAAGAGGCAGCTAAGGTAGTAAGGGACTAGGCGAAGGCTAAAGAGCGCGTAGCAATTAACGCTTACAAAGCTAAGAGAGCACGTTAAAAACAGCTTTACAACGCTAAAAAAGTATCTAATTGCCTAATTAGGGTAAGCGTAAGGCCTCACATGAATTGCAGCCAAAAACAACAAAGAAGCGTGGTAGTGGTGCTGGGCGTAGTCAGGTGGTTGCTTATAAGCCTTCCCTAGCACCTCTACCCACATACAACAGCCGCAGCCGCAAAATTGCTCTACCAAAAGATTTAGGTAGCAAACTTCGTCGCATAGGTATATAGATTACTCCACCAAAAAATTATATTAATTCAACTATTGTACGTGGCTTAATAACCTCAATTCTGTAGGTTGCAAAAAGTGGTGGGGTGGCGCATCACGCGAACTGGCGCATCACGAGCACGGACACGGTAGTCGACCCTAGCGTTTGGGTGCACAAGCCATCTTGGCGACAATTCGGGACCCAAATTTCCAAACCTAATATCTATAGGTAATCCTAGAGTAGTAAGCTACAGGAGGTCTAAAACTAAAGGCTTTAGTTGTTAGGAGGTCTCTAGAATCCTAACTGTTAGATAAACAATAATAAGAACCTATATAGTTTTTAACTATAAGGAGTCTAAATACTATATAGTATAAATATAACTAAACAACTTATAATATAATTTAGAGGCTGTTACTAGCTAGGATAAGTTTTTAAGTATAATGTAACAACACAGGATAATAGAGGCTTTAGAAGCGTGTGTATCTACTACAAGGTGTATAGGAGCACTAGGATAGGTAACACTAAAGATTCTCTATTCCTATAGGTCTTGTACAATAGGATACTTAAAAACTATCTATTATAGGATAAATCTGATGGCTATTTTATATCCCTTGTCCTAGCATCTCTCTAGTAGCCAAGATGGAGTTGGTGAAGTAGCGGCCGTGAATCGGAGGCCAGTCGGTAGGTGCTTTGGTATTTGGTTTGGGTCCTATATCCATACCAACGCCTACATACCAAGGCCAGTCCTTCACATGGCAGGCGATCTGGTGACGATACGGTGTGTAGGTTATCGTCATAAGGGAGCCGAGTTACCTGCAATGGCGAAGGCAAGGTTCAGGACGAAGAGGCTGGATGATTTTTGTCATGGTCAGAGTGGCATCCCTACGTACGGCGCAGCAGTAAACGGGCTAGGCGTTCCAACACTTGCTGGAGCACATGGTGCCCTAGCTGCTTGCAGGTATTAAAACGGTGTATTAAGCCATCGCTGCGCGCTTGTCCTACAATGGACGACAGAGACGGGCTAAAAAGACAACTTCTAGAACTAAGAGCCATACCTCAAGAGAAAATAAGATTGTTTGCTGATACCAGCAAACTACCGCCGGGATAAAGTCACTCTGGGGACGCCAGAGTATGTCACACCTGAGCCGAGCGATGTAGATTGACCAGAAGAACCCTCGCCTACATGATCCCAAGAGAAAAGACAACAAAGAGGGAAGAAAGAAACGATGTAGAGAAGCAAAATGTTGCAGTCCTCTCAGAACAAAAATCCATACTATGCAACAACAATTACACGATCTTGTCTAAGAAAGCGTTATGTCAAAGAGGATATGAGCTTGACGCCAACACATCAGCCGAGAGTACAGAAGTTTGATTCAGCAACAGAGCTTGATGAAGCTGCAGAAGGCGAGGGACAACAGTGATGGGCGTAAGCGACTAAAGCGTGCCGATCTACATGATCAAGCATCTCAGAGTGCGCTCGATCAAAGCGTTCCGGCCGCTCAGCCCGATGCAGTACCGCTTCCTGGGGCTGGATGGGAAGCAAGCAGCGCAGTAGGAGACTGGGACAGGCAACATCGATCCAACCAGAAGGGCAAGGAAATGAGGGCGCAGCGGCGACGACAGCGATGGAGAGAGTGAAGACAACGACGCTTAGGGCAGGGAGGCCGCGTTGTGGCAGATGAGCCAGAAAGAGAAGGCAGTGCGCAAGGTAATACAGCAGGTATTTAGTTAGCAGGACGTTGAGTTTCGATTCACAGAGCAGGAGCTGGTGCTGCACGCAGTAATTGATGGGCAGACGCCGCTCGTTGCGGTGCTGCTGACTAGTCGAGGCAAAAGCGTACTGTTAATGTGCCGGTGGGCATAGAGGATGCTGACGTAACAGTGGTCATCGAGTGGCAGCAGGTGCAGGAGGTGCCAGATGAGGTGCGGAACAGGTGCGTGGTGTGCTGGCTGATCGGGGCGGAGGTAGAAGCGGGGGAGTAGCTGAGGCACACGGTGTGGTAGTGCAATGCACTTCGACTTGTCGAGTTCCTTGGGATTTTCCTGCTCTCCATCTGGACATTAGAACATCATGCATCTTGTGAGGCGGAGTGGAATCGTGCAAGCGTGTGGAGAAGTTGTCCAAAGTGAGCGTATCATTTGGATTGTATGAGCAGGGCAGAGAACGCCCTAAGAAAAGGCAATGGAGATTGAGTCGATCTTCCCTCGCCGTCAGTGTTCACCTAAGGTCGATCCTTGTAAGACTTTGAAGTTTAGGAAAGACTGTTTCCGATATACTGGGGCAGAAATATGTATTTTACAGTATAGATGCCTGAATCTGATGGGCTCTTGCAGGCGATTTTGTATTTCAAGGTTGTTGGTGTGTGATTCTTAATTAGCACATCGAAACAGGATGGAACTTTGTCTGTTGGAATAACAGCGGTGTGCTCAAAAGGCTTCTAGTCTTGACAAGGGTAGTCTATAGCATCACAGTCTCATCGTTCTTTGAGATTATGAAGAACGGCACAGCATTAGTGGGTCAGTATGCAGCAAAGTTTAAATATTATTATTATGATGTAAGCCCGCCTCCAGTTAGCATAGTATACAGGCATTGACCTGAAGCAGAGACGTTTCTGCGACACTCGATTTGGAAGTGACACGCAGCTAAAGCAATTGCATGCTGGTTCTACTACGCAGTCGGCCTCCAAACCATGAACATAAAATTAGATTCGCCATTACCAGTCATCGCGAACTAAGTCTCTCATTTCACAGAGATGGGAAGATCTGGATGACCTGGAGCAGCTGGGCTTCTGTTGAGTTTCTTGAGACGGTGGTTGATCGCTGCTGCGATCTCCTCGTTGTTCTTCTCCAGGAACATGAAGTGCGCATTGCCCCTGATACCAATGTCGGCAAGTTTGATCCATTGGTAGTTTGTGAGGCCCATCTGCTTGAAATACTCAGCGAAGCAGTGGTCGTACGTGATATGCGGGCTGGCCTCGCCCGTGATTATGATGTAGGGCACTTTGCTGAGCTGGGTGAGCTTGTGGATGGTACCAGTCTGGAGAATGCAGGAGCGCTTGGCCGGGTCGTCTGGTCCCACCTCAGCAGTGGTAATGGTCGAGCAGTTCGTTACTGGTGGATTGAATTGCAGCGGTGTGTATGTGAGACCACAAGGCCGAGCAGCGGTACGACCGACTCCAGCAACGGTGGTGTTTCCGATCAGAGAAGTAAATGGGATGTTGCCAGGCTCAATGTTGATGTTGGCACGGACCAGGTCAGGGCATGCGTCTGACCAGATGGCTGTATAAGTGCAACCGGCAGAATGGCAGACTGTGTAGGACTGGCCAATCATGCTGAGAAGCTGGCATCCAGATGTGCGCATGGTGTTCTCCACGTTCTCGTTAGATGAAGAGATAGGAACGTTGGCGGCAGTGAAGGCGTCAAAAATAGGATCTCCACGAGATCCGTTGCCGGGCCATTGTGTATGTACGTTTGCCTGTGGGTACTGGTCGAAGTCTTCCGGAGCTGTGAAACCCTGCTGGTTGATGATATCTGTGGAACCAATTCGTAAAGGGTACTTGGAGAGAAGCTGCTGGCCACTTCGGCCGTTGGCAGCGATATCAACAATGTAGACCCGGTAGCCTTGGTCAAGGTAGTAGGAAGCCCACCCCTTGCGATTGTCTGGCGTGTTCAGCCATTCCGCGCCTGTATTGACACCCGCCGAGACAAAGACGATCGGGTAAGGCTTGTTGACCTTTCTGGCGGGCGTAAGCTTCTCGACATAGAGTTGATCGCTCCATATCTGCTGGCCTGGGATACCGGAGTCGACATAGCCACCACCGACGTAGAAGAAGTCTCGCTGGTACGCAGATTCTTGGCTGCTACATTTTGGGCTGATGCCTTTGACACCAGTGCAGTCGCCTGTTGGTGAATAAGGGTTTGATGGACCAGAATTTGGAGGGATGTGAGGACCACCCTTTGGAGGAGTGAGGCTTGCGACGTTCATGCCATCTAGTGCTGAAATCAGGAAGGGCAATGCTCCCAACAGCAGACCCGAGAGAATGGTACGTGAATACATGGCCAAGGGAAAACGAGGATGAGTGAACGGATGGACGATTAGTAGCAACAAAGGAGTGAAGTTGGCTACTGATAGAATGGCTGATAAGAGGCGGGGAGGAAAAGCTTGTGCCTGGACTTTTTCTATTCTCACATTCTCTGCATATCCTTCTATACCTCCATGATTCTGGAAGGGGTTTGCGCGGCCAGGTCGGCAGCCTGCATCCGCTCCCAGCTTGAAGGATGTGCTCCCATTCTAACGTGCTGCGCCGTTGGCTCCAGTCACTCAGGTGAGAGGTTGGATTGGTCCAGATTTACTTCTGCGACTCCTTATAAACTCCCTTCGTTCGCTTCCGTGGACTCCCGAGAGAAGCGGACATTAGCTACTATAACCGGCCTAGTGGATCGGTTCTATGCTGCCTTCTTGATCATCCGGTCCCTGGGGTATCCCGACATTCCCTCTGACCCAACAATCTGCACACGGATTTGCGGGCCCAATTTATCCCGAAAAGAAATGGTTCTGCGATGCAGCACGGCACGGCGAGGCTGGTGTAGAGTTAGGGAAGGTAGGAACATGAGTGAGGAATGTTTTAAAATGAGGCTGACAGAGCGTGTCATGGATGTATAATAGTGGCACCGAGGGGCTGTCCAATGTAATGTTTGCGAAATAGAGATAGCGATCAAGGTCCCTGTCCGACATTTACGCTGGTTAGGTGATTAAGCTCCAGGTTGCATGGTTACGAAGAAGCTAGTTCTTAGTGACGGAACAGCTCCTGCGCACAGGCCACCAACATCGTTCCGTCCCGTCTCCAGGAAGAAGCTCGTTTCTTTTTGGCCGGACACTTGTGGGGGGGACCAAGGACACTTCTGTAAATTTGCTCAACACAAGAACTCTTATATTTGCTACAAGTATACCGATTCAAAACTGTAGCTTGGTCTCTATTCTTGTATATTATACACTCATAAGTTTAAGCTGTATTCTTCGTGTTCCGTGATACAAGGTGTTGCGATGCTGCGAAGGTGTTCGGCCAATAAAACAAGCTTCTTTGTATGCTGCAACATGGGCACGGACAGGCACCTGCGTGCCAGCATCAAAGCTGCAGAGCTCCGGTGGAGCCGCCTTTCGCTCGCCTCAGATGTCTTCAACGTCGAATGAAGACGAGCTCCTGTTGACAAAGCAGGAAGCGATCGTCTCTTCGACTCCATACCCTACTATGCCTACATGGAGTGTCGCTCTTCGTAAGACATGCTAACGGGCATCCTAATAAGAATTTAATCAACCAAAGCCTACGAGACATTCTTTTTGTGGGTCTTATCTCGGCTAAGAATCTCAGCCTGGACTCGAAAATTGGCACTCTTCAGGCTGCTCTTACGCCCTTTTTTGAGTGATAATCCCCAATGTCGTTATTACCCACTAACTAAGAATAGTCAGGTTTTTGCAGTGACAGCCCTGCGCAACAAGATTGCTACTAGAGATTAGGAGATATTCCTCGTAGAAGTGAGTGCCTTTGTGCAGGGCGGTGATTGGATGGGGTGGAAAGGCCCTTATTCGGATGCCAGTTACCTTCTGATTGGGGTGCCCGTTAGCACTTCCCGCTCCTCGTTGCAACATAACCCTGCCCGTACCATACTGGTGGTATGTGGCTGCATTCTTCGAACAGGGCAATGGACTGGGCGAGGCCTTAAGAACCGTCAAGTCCAAAGCTTCCGTTTGAAGTCTTGTTCTGTCGATCTCTCTCGGAATTGCCCCAAATCCATGTGCTGTCTCTTCGTACAGTATCTTCAGGCAGAGCCAGCATAACCATAGCACAATGGTGTCTGCTTATTTCAATACACCGCCGGCTAACGAGCTCGACGAACGAATCGTCGCAGGATTGTTGCTGCTGACTGGCCTCAGTCCTAATATCAAAAATCCCAAAGATGGAGTCACAATTCCACCTTTCCTTCCAACAGAGAACTACCACTTTGAGACCAAAGGTCCAGCCGTCATAATTGCACTTTCAGTGTGTATGGTCATTCTCACGCTCGTCACCTTCCTAAGGCTCGGCATCCGATTATTCGTCCATGGGGTCCGTTTCGGTGCAGATGACTGGCTCATCATTCCAGCGTATCTTCTCTCCATGGTGTACCCAGCGCTGCAGATCGCTATGGTTCAGTACGGTGGGGCCGGAAAACACTTCTATGATATCACTTATCAAGAGTATTTCTATTACAAATTGGTTAGTGAGAACGACCCTGATGATCCGCCGTCACGCATGACTAATATTGATGTGTAGCTTGCACCGTCAGCCACTACTGTGTTCTACGTCTATGTAGGACTTGTCAAGATGAGCATTGCATTGTTCAACATTCGACTGACAACTCTTACGACGAGGTTCTGGAAGAATGTTAACTGGGCTTTTTTCATCATATGTACGGCATACACCTTCGCAGCGCTATTCCTAAACATCTTCAAGTGCAACCCTCAGTACGCGAGTTTTAACTTGCTTCGGATCGCCGAGTCGGGCAAGGTACCGAAGTGCCTGTCCGTTAACTCCATGAACAGCATCCTTCGCCTGAACCTCGCTCTAGACTTCACTGCTCTCGCCATCCCGGTCATTGTACTGTGGAAAGTTCAGCTGAGCTGGAAGAAGAAGGCTCGCATCTTTGGCCTGCTGTCCATCGGTCTGATTGCTTGCATCGCCTCAGTAATGACCCTTGTCTCGCAGTATACCCTGGAGAAGGATCCGCTGTGGAATTACACGACTCTGCTGGCATGGATCATGGTCGAGCTAGTCATCAGCCTCTCCGCGGCTTGTGCTCCTACCCTTGCCTATCTCCTTCCGCGCTCCATGTTTTCGAAGCATTATGCATCCAACAGCGCTAGCAAATTGACAGGCCATAAGCCAGCCACTGGCTTCGGCTCGCAACTTTCAAGGCACGGCTACACTTTGCGGGAACGTCCTGTGAATGGAGAAGATGAAGACAGCGAAGAGGAGGAACGTCGCATCATCGTGCAGGAGGACATTAAGATGGAGTGGCAGGGTAACGGACGCAGTGTTGCTCACAGTTCGCAAGTGAGCGATCATTCGGGAGATAATAGTAGCACAAAAGCTGGTATGGTGATCATAGAGTAAAGACCGGCGCTTTGATCTATGACGGCCGCCAGCACGAAGAGAGCACCAGAGCTTGGGTGAGCACAGACATGTCAGGCAGGAAAGGCCCTGGTCGTGGGGCCCTTCCAGGACGCGCAATATAATTGATAGATAGCATTCTTAAGCTATCTAAATTCATGCCCTTCTTACTAAGAAAGGTAAACTTATACTACTTATAACGTATTCTATCAGTGAGCCGGCCACATCAGTGAGCTGGCCACTTTTCCTTGGCACGACCAACTTATGTTACGCATCCTTAATTTCATTGCTATCTAACAAGGAGCATATCTACGCTGTGCTTAAATCTAATTCTAAAGATGCTCCTCTATCTTTTTGCACGTTCGCGCGTTATAACTAGTCCTGCTGCAGTTCCCACAGCGCTGTAGAGTTGGTTAGGCTGGTTCTTAATTACCACTACTACAAGCCTTCTTAGATCGCTGAGGCGCTGCAGTCCCATACTCCATAGTACTATCCTGCTAGATCTACTCCCTTTTACACAATTTCCACTTAGTTATTACTGCTAATTGCTCTTTAAGCTTGTAGTTGCGCGTAGTAAGTAGGGCGTTCAAGTGTAGTATTAGCTTAGCGCCCTTTATAAGCTAGGAGAAGCATATCTATACAGCAATAGGTAAGTAAATAAAGGACTTTTGTATAAGCTTTAACTAAGATCTTAACTTATAAGTATTACTTAGAGTCTTTAACTGCTATAGTGTTTCTAGAAGGAGAGTTTTGTAATCTTAGATCTTTATAGTTAATAATTTCTATATTAGCTAGACATAGCCTACTACAGGCTAGTAACAAATAACATAAAGAATAGATTACGTAACTAGCTTATAAGTAGATCTATAAGCTTACACTATAACGCGTAAGAAGGATTAATCTACATAATTAGCTTATATAGCTTATAGCAAGCTTTTATTAAAGTTGTACTTTAGTTAAAGACTATAAGTACTATTTCTTTTAGTTCTTAGGGATAAGTATAGTTACTAGATTAGTAGAGGTTATATATTAAGCAAAGCTTATAAAGATACAGTGTAATAAATAGTATAGAGTAGACTGTTTAGTTTAAGAGCAAGTTAAAATTATAAAAAAACTAAATTAACAAGATTAAACACAAACTATAAGGGTTTTGTTCCTATATTCTAGATACTTAAGTTATTCTATATTATCTTATAGTTTCTTATAAAGTCCTAGACTAGTAGAAAGGTAAGGTAAGGTAAGGTATAGGTATAGTTACGTGATAGAAAGGTAGGATAGAGTAGTGTAGCCTTGCATATCCTACCTAACCTTTTAAGATAGAGTAACACGTAGCTAGATATAGATATATTTAGTAGCGCTTATATTCCTAGGACAGAGTTAAACAATTAACACTAAATTTAGTAGCAAAAGTTTAATACAGGTTGCTTAGTTTAGTAGTTAAACACCTAGCTTAGCCTTTTTAAAATTTTTAAAAGGCTGTTAGTTTAAATCTAGCAGTAATTACCTCTATATTTTATGCAGGAAACTACAAGACTTAGTTTATTTATTTATTTGTTTATAGTAATTAACGTCTAAACTAGTGTTACAATCCTAAGAAGAGGACTGCGAGACGGACCTTTATTACAATAACGCAACTAGGATCAGCGCAACGCTTAGCTGTCACGTGATGTCCCACGAAGTCTTACACATAGGTCTAAGCCAAGACTGTAAGACAGAGTTACGTAATGTCCTACAATTCCTACAGAAGTCCTACAGTTCTTATAAGGCCTCTATAGGACTTTGTAAGAAACTATAAGATAGCATAGGACAACTTAAGTATATAGTTAGTAGGAACACAACCCTTATAGTTTGTGTTTAACCTTGTTAATTAAGTTTGTCTTTAGAATCTCAACCTAACCTTTAAGCTAGATAGTCCCCTCTATACTACTTATTGTTACCCTAGCTGTTGTTAGGTGTTTCACCTAGGCGTCTACCCTTACTGTTCTAGAACCATTACTTATCCCTAAGAACTAATAGAATTAGTGCTTACAAGCTTTGCTTAAAGTACAACTTTAACATTTTAAACACCCCTAAGATAAGTAATACCTTAGGAACACGTGCTACCCCTAGCAACTTAGGTGTTAGAGACACAGACATAAATAACGTTGGCACTACAGGGTCTAGCGTTATAAATGTTAATAAACCTAACATCTATTATAGAGATTGTAGTAAGCTTAACAACTAGCTTATGTAATAGGACCTTTTCTTCCTCTTCTAAGGAGAGAAAGTACCTAAGAACAAGCAAGTTACTCTAGTAGCTAGCTACATGCGAAGCAACGCATTTAAGTAGATTAAGCCCTTTATCTAACAGTACAACGCAGGCAACGCCCTGGACAAAGTAGACAAATAGATTAGCAACTTTAACTAGTTTAAACTTAAGATTAAGCTAGTGTTTAGCGTATCTAACAAGCCTACTATTGCATAACGCAAAATCTAACGCATCTAATAAGTTAAGTTAGCTGCTAACTACGCAGCTAAATTCCAACAATTAGCTGCTAACACTAACTAGGACAACACTGCGTTAATAACAATGTTTAAACAAGGTCTTAAACTAAAGATTAAGGAAGAACTTATGCGCACAGGCGCAAGTACTAACACCTTTAATAACCTTATTAACACGTTAATTAAAATTAATGTTAAACTCTATAAGTTGCAACAGGAACTACAAGATAATCTGCAGGTATAGGTAGTAAATGTTAAACCTACTGCACTACGCAACCAATAGCACAATAATGTTAACTGTAGAAACTAATATTGCCCTAATATAGGACAACGCATCTACAATAACACACGCAGCGGTTACTATAGCCCTGCAGCTATAGATCTCTCTAACCTAAACAAAGGACTAGGAGCCCTGCTAGCTTGCTAGAATAACAAGAATAAGGGAAAGCACAACAGTAGTAGCAAGCTAAAGGATTGCTACAACTGTAGTAAACTAGGCCACTTTGCACGTAACTATTATTAGAAGAACAAGGTCTTTAGACAGCTTAATATGCTTACTAGCAGGCCTGCTAAGGATGCTAATGCTAGTAAATAGGAAGTTATTACTAAGGATATAGGACAACTTATAGAAGACCTAGAGTCTAGTTCTAAGGATAAGAACTATATTAAGTCTTGTTAGAAGCGCTAATTACGCGCACCTACGCTGTACTAACAAACAGTAACAGACAGTAAAGTTAAGAGTTAGGAGAATAACCTTAACTAGATTACTAAGTAACGTTAGGATAGCCTTACAATAATAAATAACACTAAGATCTTTAAATAAGATTTACCTAAGGAACAACAAACATGCTGCAAGAAACGTAGGAATGCATAATAGGCTGGCTTTAACTGCTAGAACCTACAACCTACGCTAGACAACGCATATGCACAAATGTGCTAAGATCTTATTATTCCTAGCACAGAAGATAATAAGGAACTAGAGAACTAGTGTAACAAGGCTTATTACAAGTATTAAGAATAATGCTTCGCAATACCTATTAAAGACTACTAGGAATCCCTACGCTAGCATAAACAACAGTTATTTAAGGAAAACCTACACTGTATAGACAGGTTTTGCACACTACAGTATAACATAGATCTAAGAAATCTACACTATAGAGTACTATTGTTTACTACATGTTACAATAATAGATGTACTATCTATCTATTAGAAAAAATAGGAAGCGTATTCTTTCCTAAATAGAAGAAGCTATGTAAGAAAACCTAGATATATTGCAAAAATAATACCTGCAAGATGCACCTTATTAACAAGCGCGTTAACTGCTATTTTCCTAGGAATAGCTTGTTGTTAGCTAAAGGAGCCTAACAAATAACAATTAATAGGACCTGCATAAATTAGATATAGTAACACTGCCTTAACCCTAGCTGCATAACTTATAAGGGAGTAAAGCAGGCTAATAGGTTTAGAGGACAGCCTAATCCTTTTTTAGGACAGCGCTTAAGAGCGCTAGGGATCAATCTATTAATTAGATTAGGACTAATTACTAACTAATTAAACTCCCTATAATAATAGGTAGAGTAAAGATGCAGGCACTCTTGGACTTAGGAGCATAGTTAAGTTACATCTCTTTGCAGGCAGCAGTACTAGCTAGACTACGTATGCAACGCAAGGATAAACCCTATCTGCTCTAAGTAGCTAATAGAGAACCTATGCTAGAGGAATTAGAAATTACACATAAGGTAACTAATATCCTACTTAGCATCTATAGATACTATAAGGAAGTAACCTTAGACGTCTTTGCAATAGCCACGCATAATGTTATATTAGGGCTACCCTAGTTACAAAAGCATAACCTAGAGATTAACTAGAAGAAGGAACAGCTTTTATTAAAGCGATGTACCTATAGCAATAAGGTATTGCAGCCTACGCAGCGCACGCCGCAGCTAGTAGATAAGAAGGAGATTAACAATATCTCTTTAATAAATAAGATGCGCTAAGTTAGAGCAGTTAACTCTATAGACGCTAAATGCCCTATAGGTCCCTAAGTAAGAGTTAAGGAGGATAAGAACAGTGCACCTCCTGCTATCCTAGATGTGTACAGACAGTACGCTAGGATGTTTAAAGAAGAGCTTACAGCAAAAGCCCTGCTAAAGCATAAACTCTAGGATTATAAGATTAAGCTCTAGGAAGGAAAGAACCTAACTTTTAAGAGGCTATATTAGTTATTAGAGAAGGAACTTAAAGTACTGCGCAAGTACATTTAGGAGAACCTTAAAAAGGGATTTATTAGACAATTAGAATCACCTATAGGGTACCCTATTATGTTTATTCTAAAGAAGGATAGTAAGCTACAACCTTGCATTAACTTCAGGAAGCTTAATAATATTACTATTAAGAACTGCTACCTGCTCCTAAACATTACAGAGTTACAGGATTAGCTAGCAGGAGCTTAGTACTTTACTGCGTTAGACTTAAGAGGAGCGTACAACCTTATCTATATAAAGGAAGGAGAAGAATAGAAAACAGCCTTTAGGATAAGATACAGACTCTACAAGTACCTTGTTATACTGTTTAGTCTAACAAACGCACTAGCTACGTGCTAGGAGTTAGTTAACAACGTCCTTAGGGCACACCTTAACAGGATAGTAGTAGCATACTTAGACAACATCCTAGTGTACTTAAAGATACTAGAAGAGCACGTTCAACACGTAACTAAAGTGCTAGAATGCCTAAGAAGGGCAGATCTACAACTAAAACCTAAAAAGTGCAACTAGCACTAAAAAAGAAGTTAAATTCTTAGGGTATATTGTAGGACAATATAGAGTTAAGATTAGTCTAATAAAGGTAGAAGTAGTTAAATTATAGCTAACACTAAAGACAGTTAAACAGATCTAGGAATTCTTAGAATTTGTTAACTTTAACTAACGCTTTATTAAGGACTACTCTAAGATTACTATCCTGTTAACAAAGCTTACGCAGAAGGACACGCTATTTAAGTAGGGAAAGGAACAAGATAATGCATTTAAGGCACTTAAGCAAGCCTGTATTACACTACCTACGTTAATTACGTTTACTAGTAGTAAACTAATGCGCATAGAGACTAATGCCTTAGATCTTGCATTAGGCGTATGTATTACACAAGAAAAGGATAGACTATAGCACCCTATTGCGTACTACTCACGCAAGTTCTTAGGACTAGAGGAACAATACAACGTACACAATAAGGAACTGCTTGCAATTGTATTAGCCCTAGAATATTAAAGAGCGTATGCAGAAAGTTACTTAGAACTTACTATCTACACTAACTACAAGAACCTAGTATACTTTACTACTACTAAGGTTCTAAATTAACAACAAGTACGCTGGTTAGAAATGCTAGGACAATACAAATTTAAGATATTGTATACACTAGGCAAAGACAATAGTAGAGCTAACGCACTTAGCCAATAACACAACCTTATTAGAGAAAAAAATAATAAACTAGTTTGCAGTGTTAGGAGTTAATAATAATAGATCTCTAGGACTATTGCAACAGCTTAACAACATAATGCAAGTTTAGCAGGAACAACATATCCTGTTGCAAGTACTAGAGGAACTTTAAGAAGAAATAATAGCTAGTTACTACAACAACCCGCTATATAGACACCCTAGAATAACGCGTATAATAGAACTTATTAAACAATATTACAAGTTTAGTAATATAAAAGACAAGGTTACTAAGTTTATTAAGAACTGTGTACAGTGCTAACAGAACAAGCATAGCACACACGCTAAGTATAGAGAAGCGCAGGCTATAGAACTGCCTACAGCGCCCTAGACAAACATTATAATAGATTTTGTTACCTAATTACTAATCTCTAAGGACCCTGTTACTAACTACGCCTATAACTTAATCTTTGTTGTAGTAGATAGATTTACAAAAGCTGCTAAGATAATACTATTTCGTTACAGCTACACTGCAGAGCAGCTCACACAAGTGTTCCTAGACTAGGTTATCTAACACTACAGCATACCTAAATTAATTATTAGCAATTAAGATAAACTCTTTACGTTAAATTATTAGACCACGCTCTTAGCAGCTATTAGTACCAAGAAGAAGCTTTTAACAGCCTATTATCTACAGATAGACAGACAGACTAAAAGAACAAATTAGACTATAGAAACATACCTACAAATTTACAGTAACTAGCAACAAAACAACTAGGTTTTACTGTTACCTATAGCTTAGATTGCGTACAACAACAAATTATTAGAAGCAATAGGCACAACGCCGTTCTTCGCAAATCACAGGAGACACCTAAATCTCTTTACTAGAAGTTTAGATATAACTATTTAGACTAAATTAGCAATTGCCTTAGTAGCAAAACTAAAGGAAGTACATTAGAAATTGCTAGAAAACATTAGCTAAGCTTAAGAACAAGCAATTTCTTATGTTAACTAGAAACAAAAACAGCACCTTAGCTAAAAGAGGGGATAAAGTCTATCTCCTTACTAAAAATCTTTAAACGCGAAGACCTACAAAAAAACTAAACAAAGTTAAGGTTAGACTATTTTTTATTTCTAAACAGATAAGCTTAGTTAACTATAGACTTAATCTGCTAAAGGATGCAAAGATCTATCCAGTGTTCTACATAAGTTTGTTAGAACCAGCTAACCTTAGAACTCTAATCTAGAAAGACTTTTACTACTAGGCAGACAGCTAGGATAAGTAGGAAGTTAAAAAAATAATAACATATTAGAAGAAAGGACGCAACACAGAATACCTAGTTAAGTAGTTAGGATACTCTAACTTAGAAAACACATAGGAACTACTTACAAATCTTACATACTGCTAACAGTTGTTGCGCTAGTATCAGCAGCATTAGGATCTAAGGGCGGATAATGCGTCGCCTAGTCTAATGCAAGAGACCTAGGCATTAACCTGTTCTTAAGCACAGTAACGTTATTAAGCAACCCCTCCTGTTGCTCTAAGCGCTTAATATCTTTAACAAATTAAGTACTTGCGTTAAACTATTGCTGTTTACAACGCTTTAGGAACTTCTTCTGCTTTTGCACGCAACCTAACTTTGCGCACGCTGCCTAAAGAGCAGCTATTACTGCTTCCTTAGCCTTAGCAGCTTTATCTTCTATTTGTTCTAGCTGTAACATTTTATTGTTAATTTTAGTAAAGTCTAGAATAGGAAGATCTACTAGCTTATATTTCTTTATGCTATTGTATTTGCAGTTACTACACTTTCTGTGTAACAACAACATCTTACAAGGCACACTCTTCTTTACGCAGTACTTGCAGGCGACTATAGCTAGATATCTAGTATTGTTAATTTAGGTTCCTGTTGTGTGTTAGGCTTAGGTACTTTAAGAGACTATTAGTTAATTTATAAGGACATAAATTGTAGGGAAGGGGGATAGTGTTACAATCCTAAGAAGAGGACTGTAAGATAGACCTTTATTACAATAACACAACTAGGATTAGCGCAACGCTTAGCTATTACGTAATATCCTACAAAGTCTTACACATAGGTCTAAGCTAAGACTATAAGACAGAGTTATGTAATGTCCTATAATTCCTACAGAAGTCCTACAGTTCTTATAAGGCCCCTATAGGACTTTGTAAGAAACTATAAGACAGCATAGGACAACTTAAGTATATAGTTAGTAGGAACATAACCCTTATAGTTTATGTTTAACCTTATTAATTAAGTTTGTCTTTAGAATCTTAACCTAACCTTTAAGCTAGATAGTCCCCTCTATACTACTTATTATTACCCTAGCTGTTGTTAGGTGTTTCACCTAGGCGTCTACCCTTACTGTTCTAGAACTATTACTTATCCCTAAGAACTAATAGAATTAGTGCTTACGAGCTTTGCTTAAAGTACAACTTTAACAACTAGCTGCTACTAGAAACCTCCCTTAGGGTATTATAGACGTGCTTAGTACCCCTAGAGGTATAAGCAGCTAAAATGTATAAATAAGTAGTGTATACTACCTTAGCAATAATAGATTTTCCTATTGTAACAGGGCTTGCAGGACTATACTTAAGTAATTAATTAATTTAATTAGTGTCTATTTTTCTATATAGAACGTGTTGTTTAAATACAAATAAAATATATAGGTTACGTAATATTGCTTAACAAGCGTTTAGCTAGTATTAGGGCTGCTTAGAACTAGCGTTGCTAGGGTAGAGCAGCTTAACTAAATTAGCACCCTCTATTAGAAAACAAGCTGCGTATATAACTCTACGCACTTAGTTACATAATATACCCCCTAGTTAATCCTATATTAGGAACAACTAAACTAGGAGTATATCCTTAGTAATAATAGAGCTCTAATCTTAGATTTTTATATTTCCCTAGATATCTAAGATTACTACGCGCCTACAGCGTACTCTAGGTACTCTTCCTTTTAAGAGACCTCTCTAACTTTTAGGCTGCTATTGCAAGCAGTTTGTTGCTAGTTTTAGCACTTGTTTTTAACAGCTAAATTTTCTAAGCCTGTAGCTAGCTACTAAGCTGCTT
Source organism: Ascochyta koolunga (assembly GCA_026119515.1). Classification (NCBI taxonomy): domain Eukaryota; kingdom Fungi; phylum Ascomycota; class Dothideomycetes; order Pleosporales; family Didymellaceae; genus Ascochyta; species Ascochyta koolunga. The sequence goes on from JANLCG010000022.1 coordinate 71,807, forward strand.
AGTTATAGTTAAGATAAGTACTTCCTAGGTTAAGTATTTCTAGGTAGTAAGAGTAAGCGTAAGAACTATTATCTAGTAGCTTTACCTTTACTAACCTAGTTACTTCCCTATATAAGTATCCTACCTACTTAATTTCTCTATTTCTCTAGTTATATCTATTAATATGCCTATAAGTATACTAAATTGTTTTCTACGCGCCTAAGCACTCTCTAGCTAATTATTAGCTTCTTAATCTATTAAGAGCTTTATTATTAGATATTATCTAACTAATCTTGCTATTAACGTTTTCCTAGCTCTTTTCTAGAGGTTTTACTAACTTAGGTATAGAAATAGACTAAAACCTAGCGCTGTGTGTATACTGCTGCTGCCTCTACTGCCTAAGCTGCTGCCTAAGCTAGCTAGCTGCTAGCTGCCTGCTTGCCCTTGCCTACGCCTGCCCCTATACCTGCGCCTGCCCCTATGCCTGCGCCTACTCCCTTACCCTTACCTAAGCCTGTAGCTGCAGCTTTGCCTACTCCTTTAGCAGTTGCTACTGCTACTACTGCTATAGCTACTGCTACTGCTGCTACCTACGCTACTGCGCTGCTGCTGCTGCCTGCCCCTACGCTACCTGCCCCTGCCTTAGGCGCTCTAGTGCCTAGTGCGCGCAGGTTAATACCCTACGTGTACTGCGTAGACGCGCTGCTAGTAAGCAGCTTAGTTACGCTATGCGTTAACAACGCTGCTACTAGCTGCTGTAGCAAGCGCTGCTAGCGTTGTGCCTTTAGGCACTCCTACTGTCTACTATATATATTTTCTTTAAAAAGAGTAGTTAAGTAGTAGACTAATAGCTTATAGCCTCTCTACCCTTAAGCTGCTTAGGCTTAAACTAGTAGAGGAACTTACTTCCTCTAGTAGAGTAATAACTTTAGTAAGTAACTTAGTTTTTAGTTAATAATAGTAGCTAATAAGTGTTTAGTAGGCTACTAACCTACGTACTGCTATCTAGGTAGTAAAGGGCCTGCTTGTAGATAGGTATAAATTTTAAGTACCTATTTGTAAGTAGGTTCTTTAAGATAAAACCTATAGGAAGGGGGTTGTCCTCTCTACCTATAGTTAATTTGTTTTTATAAGCTCCTTAGCTGCTAGGCGTGCGCTTAAAAGAGCTGCTACTAGCAGTCTAGGAAGACTTATACCTATTTTAGAGAGGGGTTATCCTCTCCTACAATTTAAAGATCTTCTCTTTCTCTATTAACCTACTCTTTTTCTGTAACTAAGTCTTTCCTCTCTTAACTAATGCTCTATAAGTTTAAATGCGATAAAAAGTGCTTATAAGCTTATCTAGGAAGCGCTTTTATAAGGCTGTTAGCTAGCATCTTACTTGTTTTAAGGTAGGTTACTTAGAGATTTCCCTTAGCGTACTCTTGTTTTAACTACATATTTTAGATATCTATATAGCGTAGCTAGGTAGTAAGCTACTGTTACGCAACTAAGCGCGTAGAGTTATATACGCGGCTTGTTTTCTAATAGAGCGTGCTAATTTAGTTAAGCCGCTCTACCCTAGCAACGCTGGTTCTAAGCGGCCCTAATACTAACTAAACGCTTGTTAAGCGAGATCACGTAACCTACACATTTTATTTGTATTTAAGCAACACGTTCTATATAGAAAAATAGACACTAACGTACCTTATAGGCGAACAGCGCACACAACCAAACAGCGCACTTTTGCCAAGACCACACTAAATCTCCCTCTCTACACCAATGCCTTAACAATAGAGCAAAATTAACGCGTTAAAAGAGTCTTAGATACAGCTTGCGCTTGCAGCTCTTTAAAACAACCCTAATCTCTTAGTACAACGCGCTGCAGCTGTCTACAGTACCTCTGAAACTACACTGCGCGCACAACGCACTAGATAACCTTTACGCAACAATTCTATAGCTAACTTACAGAATCTAACTAATATAGAGGAGGAGGTTATTATTATGTACATTCTTAAGCTTGTAGAGTATAGGCACCCCCTTAGCTCTTAGATGTAGCTAATATAGCTAATTGTCTGCAAGAAGAGCGTAGTTTAGGCCCTGTTAGCTTAAACTAGGCTAGTATGTTTGTTTTACGTACGCTAGAGCTTAAAGTAAAGTTTAATTGCAAGTACAACTATAAGAGAGCCCTCTGTAAGGATTCTAGAGTTATATAGGGCTGGTTTAGCCTTATAGCTAATATTAAAGCTAAGTACAGCATCCTAGACGCTAACACGTATAACTTTAACAAGACAGGCTTTATAATAGGCTAGATAAGTAGTAGAGCAGTTGTTACAGCTGCTAATTTACTAAGACAACTAAAGTTAATACAGCCTAGCAATAGGGAGTAGGTAATAGTTACTTAAGGCGTTAACGCGACTAGATAGGCAATTCTACCCTTTATTATCTTTAAATTGCGCTGCTACCCTTACTCCTAGTTTAAGGAAGACGCCCTACCTCTAGGTTAGAGCTTTTCTAACTCTAATAACAGCTAGACTAGCAACAAGCTTAGTTTTAAGTAGTTAAGGCACTTTAACAGGCATACAAAGACGCGCACTGTTAGTACCTACTATATGCTTATTGTTAACAGTTATAAGAGCTACAACACTGTAGTATTCTACTAATACTGCAAAGATAACAAGATTGTGCCTATATGCATGCCTCTGCACTTATTGCACCTCTTGCAGCCGCTTAACGTAGGTTGTTTTGCCCCTTTAAAGCAGGCGTATAGGGACTAGGTTAACAAGCTAGTACGTACCTAGATAACCTACATTACAAAGCTAGAGTTCCTGCTATGCTTTATACACGCCTACAACAAAGCTATTACTCCTAGCAACATCTAAGGAGGGTTCTAAGGGGCTAGACTAGTCCCTTTTAACCTACAATAGGTTATATTAACCCTTGATGTAAAGCTACAGACTCTATTACTACTACTCCCTACTAACAAAGAGCCCTAGCAGTTGCAAACCCTAAAGAACCTTATTAAATTTAGCTCTTAATCAACTCTAATTCAAGACAAGTATAAGAAGCAAATAGGTAGCTTACTAACCTCTGCTACTAGCGCGCTTAATTACCTTATAAAGGGGGCTATAGGTATAGCGCATAAGATAGCTTTGCTTAAACAAGAACGCGCTAAGCTTTAAGCAGCCCTAGAGGCTGCTATAGAGCGTAAATCACGTAAAAGGAAGCAAGTTTAGGTAGGAGGGACACTAACAGTTAAAGAGGGCTAGCGTTTAATTGCTCTATAGGAGTTTAGCGCGCGTAGTAATAGTAAGAAGCTAAAGAAGAGGGTACGCGCTAAAGGGGGTAAGCTATTACAGCAACGCTGTGGAACGTGTAGAGAGAGTAGGCACAACGCACAAACGTGTAAGAATAAAGTAGAAGAGGTCTCTAAGTAATATTACAGCTTGTTACAGGCTAGAAAGGCGCAGAGTGTAGCGTTCTAGGGCATAATGTGGTATAATAGGGGAGAGTCTTGGCAAAAGTGCGCTGTTTAGTCGTGTGCGCTGTTTGCCTGTAAGGTGCGTTAATTAAATTAATTAATTACTTAAGTATAGTCCTGCAAGCTCTGTTACAGCTACTTACTCTCTTTAACTACTAGTTAAATAGTTTATTAGTTGTTATAGAAAATCTCCTATAGCGCCTCTAAGTCTAGCTAAAGTTCTTCTAGGAATTGTTTTAGAGCTACTAACTCTTTAGCTACATGCTCTAAAGCAAGTAATTTAGCCTTAGTAGTAGAAGTAGTTACTATTAACTACTGTGCAGCTTTCTAGATAATTAGACTACTAAAGAGCTGTATAATATACCCCTAGGAAGAATAATAGGACTCTCTATTATTAGCAAATAAGGCGTCTCTATATATAAGTAGATAACTACCTTTGTAAGCGCTGTACCTTATACCTAGATGCTTTGTTTTATACAAATAAGCTAAAACCTAAGTAGCTACTTTAAAGTAAGCTGCTTCTAGATTTATTAAATAATAAGATAGCTAAGAGGTAGCGTATACTATATCTAGTTAACTTAAAATTACTATATAGAGTATAGACCTAACTTGTTCTTAAAACGCTTTAACTGTTATAGGTACTCCTCCTAAGGGCTACTAGCTAGACCCTAGGACAACCTTAGGACTAGGCAGGAGACCTACAGACCACATGTATATAACCCTCCTAAACGCCTTAGGGCTTACACCCTAAGGATTTGTCTTATATCTATCTATCTATCTACTATTTGTCCTATCTCTAAACGCCTGCCTATAGTGCCCTTACAATTTAAATCCTTTATACTCCTTCTTAGAATAGATAGTTAATTTAGAGTAGTAGTTAAATTTTTTTAACCCTACTAAAATAGCTAGAGGAAAACACGTCCTCTATAACACAATAATAGAGCTAGAGGAAAACTCTTGTTAGCTAAGCCCTAGCATTAAACTAGGCCAGCTCTGTTACACTCCTGCTAAAGTCCTAAGCACATAGGGCAGTATTCTAGTAGATTCTACAGTGACGCCTACCCTGTCGCAGCAGAATGCAACTCTAGCAGATACAGTGACTTAGGCAGCTACTATAGGAGCGAACCAGGTGCCTGTAGGAGGACTAACTCCTATAATTAGGTACTAAAATCTAGTATAACAAGCTCTCCTCGCCCTTAACGTAGCTAAGCTTGCTAGGGCATTAGAAGCAGAGCTTAGTATCTAATAAAAGTAATTTAATTAGGCTGTATAGGTACAAGCCCTAGCACATAGCAGAACAACGTTAGTAACATACTGCCTAGCTTTTAACAAAGCTAGTAAAATTATAAGGGTGTTAAACAACATCTAACTAAAACCTAAACTAGGTGTAGAAAACTGTGCCCTAACGCCCTAGCAGGTAGACTAGTAGGCTAAGGATATTAACACTACTTTTTAGTACACCTAGGTGCTTAACAACTTAATTACTAGGACGCACTAGGCTATAGGAACTATCTAGTATAGCATCTATTAGGAACTTATCTAGTCCTGTATTAACAAGGGGTTAATCTAAACCTAGGCTAACCTCTGCGCAGAGGAGGAGAAACTAGTACAGGACCCTGTCCTAACTTAATACAAGAACTTCTCTAAACTATTTAACATAGAATAGTAAGAAGGAGACTCTATTAATACCTTTCTAATAAAGCTTAACTATTAGGAGTCCTTCCTACCTTAGAGCTTCTTTAAGTTTAATAATAGTAGCAAAGACTATAAGTTTAAAATTACATTTGTATAGGTAAAGACTCTACTAGCCTTCTAGCACAGAATCTAGCGTAGTAGCAGTCTAGAACATATATAGCTTTAGCCTAACTTTAAACAGACCCTCTAGAACGTAGAAGTAGCTAGTAACACTAAGGCAAACCTACAAAGTCTTAATAGGCTAAAACGCCCTGCCTATTTGCTACTGCGTAACAAACTAAAAAGGCGTAATAAAGACCTAGCCTACTCCTAGGACTAATCTAAGAGCGCTCTAGTAGAAGACTAACTAAAGGGCTACAACAACTAGCAGTACCCTAAGGACTAAGACTATTAGAACGCTTATTAGAAATCCTAAGGTAATAAGTTATATAGCACCTAAGGGGGTAACAAGTCTAAACTAATGCTAGACAAGGGAAACGCAAAGCCCTAGTTACTAACCTTTCCTAACTATAGCTAGGGCTAGAAACCTAGGGTAAATAAACCTACATTGCAGTTATAGTAGGCCTATATAGACATAACAATGCCCTAGTACAGCTCTAAGGCCTCTATAACTCTAGGACTAAAATTAACCTTATAAGTTAAGCAGTTATTAACTAACTAAAGTTAGAACATGCACTGTTCTATTAGAAGCCTATAGCGTTATTCCTAGACAATAACTAGCTAAATATTTAAAGACCCTATAATCTTACTATAGACTACATAGACAGTAATAGCACTACTAAAACTGTAGGACCTAAAGTCTTCTAGTCTACTAACTTTATTAGTTACAACCTTGTCCTAGGTTACCTATAGCTTGCAGAAGCAGACCTCTGCATCTAATTCTCTATAGGTAAGTACAGCTGGTTTAACAATAATATAGAACAAGTGCAGGTCTGTAAGGCTAAAACCCTCTTTAAAGATATGTAACTAGGTAAGCAAGCGTACTTGCTCTACCTAGGAAACCTAGTATACTAAGTACCCCTAGGGACTAAAGACGCGTTCCTATAGGAACTGTGTTAGGATAAGGCTAGGCATAACTAGCCCTTAGGTCCTAATAGTAATATAGTTGCTAATAAAGAATATTTTGTAAAACGTAGAATCCTCTAGCTAAGAAATAAGATAATTAATATAATTAAGTATCTTAAGCACTTTGTGTCTTAGTACCTAGACCTAGCGTAGCTACCTTAGGAAGCTAGTTAATAGATAGTAGCGAGCATACATAAAGGGAACCCTAGTTAGGCTAAACTACCTTTAGGTACTGCCTATATCCTCTCTAACTATAAGTTAGATAAGGATGCCCTATATATACTACCTAATAAAGATAAGCTAGATCTAGAAGAGCTAAAATTTGTTCCTAAGAAACTACACTATAAGTAGCTTGCCTTTAGCAAATATTAGACTAGCGTACTCTACCTATATAGGGAGTACAACTATGCAATTAAGATTAAGGAGGGGGCACGTATACTAAACCTCCTAATCTACAACCTATTACAACGTAAGCTAGACATCCTTTAGGAATACCTTAACATAGCATAGGAGAAAGGCTAGATCTGTTCTAGTAAGTTACCTGCAGGGGCACTAATCCTGTTTGTACCTAAAGCAGACAGTACCTTGCAGCTCTGCGTAGACTACTAGGGCTTAAATAAAGTTATAGTTAAGAACTACTATCCTATCCTACTTGTTAGCAAGATGTTAGATTAACTCTTAAATGTAGTAATCTTCTTAAAGCTAGATCTACGCAATGCCTACTATAGGCTCTAGATTAAGGAAGGTAATAAGTAGAAAACTGTATTTAAAACCTAGTATAGGCACTTTAAGTACCTAGTAATGCTGTTTAGACTAGCAAACGCCCTAGCAACGTTCTAGTCCTACATTTATAGAGCCCTTAGAGGCCTATTAGACTACACTTGCGTAGTCTACCTAGACAATATCCTAATCTACTCTAAATATAAGGAGGATTACAATACTTATATTAAGGAGGTCTTAGACTGCCTTGTTAAATAGAGTCTATTTTGTAAGGCAAGCAAATACAAATTCTTAACTAAATTAGTTAAGTTTCTAGGCTTTATAGTAACCCCTAGGGGCGTTGTTATAGACCTAACGCGTGTACAAACTATACAAGAGTAGCCTAAACCTAGAGGTTTTAAGGATATCTAGCAGTTCCTAGGCTTTGCAAACTTCTACTAGCAGTTTATCTATAACTATTCTAGTATTATACGCCTGCTAGTAGACTATATAACAGCTGCCTAGAACCTAGCATCAGCCCCTAAGGGTTCTAATCTAAAGAAGGGGGAAGAGACTGTTACGATCCACAGAACACAAAGGGTCGTAACAAGTATTACACCCTAGTACGGCACAGCAAGAATTACCAGTAAGGACAATTACACGCAGAAGGCAGGACAACGCCTCCTCCTTAATTAGGGCACGTTACGTAACAACTAATTAGAAGGCTTAGCAATAATTAGTATAATTAGTAATTAGTATAATTAGTGCTTAGTGTAATTAGTAATTAGTCTAATTAGTTAATTAGTTCTACTAAGCATATTGTATATCTCTTTAGTATATAGTATAAAGGAACATAACCCTTATAGTTTGTGTTTAACCTCGTTAATTAAGTTTGTCTTTAGAATCTTAACCTAACCTTTAAGCTAGATAGTCCCCTCTATACTACTTATTATTACCCTAGTTGTTGTTAGGTGTTTCACCTAGGCGTCTACCCTTACTATTCTAGAACTATTACTTATCCCTAAGAACTAATAGAATTAGTGCTTATAAGCTTTGCTTAAAGTACAACTTTAACATTTTAAACACCCCTAAGATAAGTAATACCTTAGGAACACGTGCTACCCCTAGCAACTTAGGTGTTAGAGACATAGACATAAATAACGTTAGCACTATAGGGTCTAGCGTTATAAACGTTAACAAACCTAACCTCTATTATAGAGATTGTAGTAAGCTTAACAACTAGCTTATGCAATAGGACCTCTTCTTCCTCTTCTAAGGAGAGAAAGTACCTAAGAAAAAGTAAGTTACTCTAGTAGCTAGCTATATGCGAAGCAACGTATTTAAGTAGATTAAACCCTTTATCTAACAGTACAACGCAGGCAACGCCCTAGATAAAGTAGATAAATAGATTAGCAACTTTAACTAATTTAAACTTAAGATTAAGCTAGTATTTAGCGTATCTAATAAGCCTACTATTGCATAACGTAAAATCTAACATATCTAACAAGTTAAGTTAGCTACTAACTACGCAGCTAAATTCTAACAATTAGCTGCTAACACTAACTAGGACAACACTGCGTTAATAACAATGTTTAAGCAAGGTCTTAAACTAAAAATTAAGGAAGAACTTATATGCATAGGCGTAAGCACTAACACCCTTAATAACCTTATTAACACGTTAATTAAAATTAATGTTAAACTCTACAAGTTGCAACAGGAACTGCAAGATAATCTATAGGTACAGGTTGTAAATGTTAAACCTACTGCACTACGCAATTAATAGCACAATAATGTTAACTGTAGAAACTAATATTACCCTAACTTAGGACAACACATCTACAATAACACACGCAGTGGTTACTATAGCCCTGCAGCTATAGATCTCTCTAACCTAAACAAAGGACTAGGAGCCCTGCTGGCTTACTAGAACAACAAAAAAAAGGGAAAGCATAATAATAGTAGCAAGTTAAAGGACTGCTACAACTGTAGCAAACTAGGCTACTTTGCACGCAACTGTTATTAGAAGAACAAGGTCTTTAGACAGCTTAATATGCTTACTAGCAGGCCTGCTAAGGATGCTAATGCTAGTAAATAGGAAGTTATTACTAAGGATATAGGACGACTTATAGAAGACCTAGAGTCTAGTTCTAAGGACAAGGACTATATTAAGTCTTGTTATAAGCACTAATTACGCACACCTACACTATACTAACAAACAGTAACAGACAGTAAAGTTAAGAGTTAGGAGAATAACCTTAACTAGATTGCTAAGTAATGTTAGGATAGCCTTACAATAATAAACAACACTAAGATCTTTAAATAAGATTTACCTAAGAAACAACAAACACGCTGCAAGAAACGTAGGAACACATAATAGGCTAGCTTTAACTGCTAGTACCTATAACCTACGCTAGATAACGCATATGCATAAATATGCTAAGATCTTATTATTTCTAGCACAGAAGATAATAAGGAACTAGAGAACTAGTGTAATAAGGCTTATTGCAAGTATTAAGAACAATGCTTTACAACACCTATTAAAGACTACTAGGAATTCCTACGCTAGCACAAACAATAGTTATTTAAGGAAAACCTACACTATATAGACAGGGTTTGCACACCGCAGTATAACATAGATCTAAGAAATCTACACTATAGAGTACTATTGTTTACTACATGTTACAACAATAGATGTACTATCTATCTATTAGAAAAAATAGGAAGCGCATTCTTTCCTAAGTAGAAGAAGCTATACAAGAAAACCTAGACACATTGCAAAAATAACACCTATAAGATGCACCTTATTAACAAACACGTTAACTACTATTTTCCTAGGAATAGCTTGTTGTTAGCTAAAGGAGCCTAACAAATAACAATTAATAGGACCTGCATAAATTAGATATAGTAACACTACCTTAACCCTAGCTATATAACTTACAAAGGAGTAAAGTAGGCTAATAGGTTTAGAGGACAGACTAATCCTTTTTTAGGACAGCGCTTAAGAGCGCTAGGGATTAATCTATTAATTAGATTAGGACTAATTACTAACTAATTAAACTCCCTATAATAATAGGTAGAGTAAAGATGCAGGCACTCTTAGACTTAGGAGCACAGTTAAGTTACATCTCTTTACAGGCAGTAGTACTAGCTAGACTACGTATGCAACGCAAGGATAAACCCTATCTACTCTAAGTAGCTAATAGAGAACCTATGCTAGAGGAATTAGAGATTACACACAAAGTAACTAATATCCTACTTAGCATCTATAGACACTATAAGGAAGTAACCTTAGACGTCTTTGCAATAGCTACGCATAATGTTATATTAGGGCTACCCTAGTTACAAAAGCATAACCTAGAGATTAACTAGAAAAAGGAACAGCTTTTGTTAAAGCAATGTACCTGTAGTAATAAGGTATTGTAGCCTACGCAGCGCACGCTGCAGCTAGTAGATAAGAAGGAGATTAATAATATCTCTTTAATAAATAAGACGCGCTAAGTTAGAGTAGTTAACTCTATAGACGCTAAATGCCCTATAGGTCCCTAAGTAAGAGTTAAGGAGGATAAGAATAGTGCACCTCCTGCTATCCTAGATATGTATAGACAGTACACTAGGATGTTTAAAGAAGAGCTTACGGCAAAAGCCCTGCTAAAGCACAAGCCCTAGGATTACAAGATTAAGCTCTAGAAAAGAAAGAACCTAACTTTTAAGAGGCTATATTAGTTATTAGAGAAGGAACTTAAAGTACTACGCAAGTACATTTAGAAGAACCTTAAAAAGGGATTTATTAGACAATTAGAATTACCTGCAGGGTACCCTATTATGTTTGTTCTAAAGAAAGATAGCAAGCTACAACCTTGCATTAACTTTAGGAAGCTTAATAATATTACTATTAAAAACTGCTACCTGCTCCTAAACATTACAGAGTTGCAGGATTAGCTAGCAGGAGCACAGTACTTTACTGCGTTAGACTTAAGAGGAGTATACAACCTTATCTATATAAAGGAAGGAGAAGAATAGAAATTAGCCTTTAGAACAAGATATAGACTCTACAAGTACCTTATTATGCTATTTAGTCTAACAAACGCACTAGCTACGTGCTAGGAGTTAGTTAACAACGTCCTTAGGGCACACCTTAATAGGACAGTAGTAGTATATTTAGACAACATCCTAGTGTACTTAAAGACACTAGAAGAGCACGTTCAACACGTAACTAAAGTGCTAGAATGCCTAAGAAGGGTAGATCTACAACTAAAACCTAAAAAGTGCAACTAGCACTAAAAAGAAGTTAAATTCTTAAGGTATATTGTAGGACAATATAGAGTTAAGATTAGTTTAACAAAGGTAGAAGTAGTTAAATTATAGCTAACACTAAAGACAGTTAAACAGATCTAGGAATTCTTAGGATTTGTTAACTTTAACTAACGCTTTATTAAGGACTACTCTAAGATTATAATTCTGCTAACAAAGCTCACGCAGAAGGACACGCTATTTAAGTAGGGAAAGGAACAAGACAATGTATTTAAGGCACTTAAGCAAGCCTATATTGCACTACCTACGTTAATTACGTTTACTAGTAGTAAACTAATGCGCATAGAGACTAATACCTTAGATCTTACATTAGGCGTATATATTACATAAGAAAAGGATAGACTATAGCACTCTATTACGTACTACTTACGCAAGTTCTTAGGACTAGAGGAATAATATAACGTACACAACAAGGAACTGCTTGCAATTATATTAGCCCTAGAACATTAGAGAGCGTATACAGAGAGTTGCTTAGAACTTACTATCTACACTAACTACAAGAACCTAGTATACTTTACTACTACTAAGGTCCTAAATTAACAACAAGTACGCTGGTTAGAAATGCTAGGACAATACAAATTCAAGATATTGTATACACTAGGCAAAGACAATAGTAGAGCTAACGCACTTAGCTAACAACACAACCTTATTAGAGAAAAAACAATAAACTAGTTTGCAGTGTTAGGAGTTAACAACAATAGATCTCTAGGACTATTGCAATAGCTTAACAACATAATGCAAGTTTAGCAGGAACAACACATCCTGTTGCAAGTACTAGAGGAACTTTAAGAAAAATAATAGCTAGTTACTATAACAACCTACTACATAGACACCCTAGAATAACGCATACAATAGAACTTATTAAACAATATTACAAGTTTAGTAATATAAAAGACAAGGTTACTAAGTTTATTAAGAACTGTGTATAGTGCTAATAGAATAAGCACAGCACACACGCTAAGTATAGAGAAGCGTAGGCTATAGAACTGCCTACAGCGCCCTAGACAAACATTATAATAGATTTTGTTACCTAATTACTAATCTCTAAGGACCCTGTTACTAACTACGCCTATAACTTAATCTTTGTTATAGTAGATAGATTTACAAAAGCTACTAAGATAATACTATTTTGTTACAGCTATACTGCAGAGCAGCTCGCACAAGTGTTCCTAGACTAGGTTATCTAACACTACAGCATACCTAAATTAATTATTAGTAATTAAGACAAGCTCTTTACGTTAAATTATTAGACTACGCTCTTAGCAGCTATTAGTACCAAGAAGAAGCTTTTAATAGCCTATTATCTGCAGACAGATAGACAGACTAAAAGAACAAATTAGACTATAGAAACATACCTACAGATTTACAGCAACTAGCAACAAAACAACTAGGTTTTGCTGTTACCTATAGCTTAGATTGCGTACAATAATAAATTATTAGAAGTAACAGGCACAACGCTGTTCTTTGCGAATTACAGGAGACACCTAAATCTCTTTACTAGAAGTTTAGATACAACTATTTAGACTAAATTAGCAATTGCCTTAGTAGCAAAACTAAAGGAAGTATATTAGAAATTGCTAGAAAACATTAGCTAAGCTTAAGAACAAGCAATTTCTTATGTTAACTAGAAACAAAAAACAGCACCTTAGCTAAAAGAGGGGGATAAAGTCTATCTCCTTACTAAAAATCTTTAAATGCAAAGACCTACAAAAAAACTAGACAAAGTTAAGGTTAGACTATTTTTTATTTTAAAGCAGATAAGCCTAGTTAACTACAGACTTAACCTGCTAAAGGATGTAAAGATCTATCTAGTGTTCTACATATCGCTATTAGAACCAGCTAACCCTAGAACTCTAATCCAGAAAGACTTTCACTACTAGGCAGATAGCTAGGATAAGTAGGAAGTTAAAAAAATAATAACACATTAGAAGAAAGGACGCAATATTAAATACCTAGTTAAATAGTTAGGATATCCTAACTTAGAGAACATATAGGAACCAGCTACACACCTTACAAACTGCTAGCAGAAGTTAAAGGAATTTAAGCAGACTAATTAGGCAATACTACGTTTAGGTTAAGCTAGTAGTCTAGCAGCAGGTCCTTAAAGGCACCCTAGGTACTAGGCAACAATGTAATACCCTTAGACGAACTATTAAACGTAATAGTCCTCTTGCCTAACTCTTATTCTGCTATACTCCTCTCTTCTACAGATATTGCCTCCTTAGCACAATAATCTAGCAAATCTATTTGTTAACGTAACTGCTCTTTGCGTGCGCGTGCAACTTGCAACTCTTCTAACACCTTTTCTAAGGCCTTAAGCACTTTGTTTTGCGCTTTACAACTTTCTTTTATTTGCGCCTGCAACTTCTCTTTCTCTATTATAAGTTGTGTAAACTCTAACTAAGTTACGCGCACGTTGCAACGCTAGCTACGCTTTAGGCACTTACTACACTTTCCTAAACAAACGTAGACCTTACACACGCGCTAATATTTAACATAAGTTAAATATTTTTAAACTATAGTTTCTCTAAAGGACTTAACAAATTTGTATAGACAGTAATAACAGACTGTACTTAACTTAGATAGTTGTTTAGGCATTATTAAACAACTTACTATTAAACAGGGCAGGGCTAACATTATATAAATTAGCTTAAGAGACTAAGCTAAGATAGAAGGGGGATAGTGTTACAATCTACAGAACACAAAGGGTTGTAATAAGTATTACACCCTAGTACAGCACAGCAAGAATCACTAGTAAGGACAATTACACGCAGAAGGCAGGACAACGCCTCCTCCTTAATTAGGGCACGTCACGTAACAACTAATTAGAAGGCTTAGCAATAATTAGTATAATTAGTAATTAGTATAATTAGTGCTTAGTGTAATTAGTAATTAGTCTAATTAGTTAATTAGTTCTACTAAGCATATTGTATATCTCTTTAGTATATAGCATAAAGGAACACAACCCTTATAGTTTGTGTTTAACCTTATTAATTAAGTTTGTCTTTAGAATCTCAACCTAACCTTTAAGCTAGATAGTCCCCTCTATACTACTTATTATTACCCTAGTTATTGTTAGGTGTTTCACCTAGGCGTCTACCCTTACTATTCTAGAACTATTACTTATCCCTAAGAACTAATAGAATTAGTGCTTACGAGCTTTGCTTAAAGTATAACTTTAACAGAGACTAGCAAAAAGCTATAATAGACTAACAAAATAGTATAAACTATAGAGTTAGCCTAAAGAGGTACGCTAGGCCTTCTATATAATTTAGAAGAAGTTTATAGAGGCATCTATGCTTTAACACTTTAACCTAACTAAACTAATTATAGTAGTTACTAACGCCTTAGACTTTGCTATAGCTGCTATCTTGCTACAACCTTAGATAACTAAACTAGCAACAGAATGTTACTAGAAACTAGTAGCGTTCTAGAGTTAAAAGTTTTAGGGTCTATCTATCTAATAGCACACTTATAATAAGGAACTATCTGTAATTATTAAAGCGTTTAGGCAGTAGCAACACTACCTTAAGCACGCTCTGTTAACAATCTAGGTACTCTCTAATTATAATAACCTAAGATACTTTATAATAATAAAGGAACTCTTACCTAAGCAAGCTTGCTAGGTAGAGGAATTAGCAAGGTTTAACTTTAAAGTCAAGTATAAGCTAGGACCTAATAACATAGCTAACAGCCTATTAAGGCGTCTAGATTACGCGTAGGGACTTATAATTAGGGAAGGACAAGCACTCTGCAACGTAATGCTACCTACCCTCTAATAGAAGCTTTAGATCTAGACTCTCTAGGCGTCTAGGGCTTATAACACTAAACAGGTAGTGCATAGTGTAGGCAACTATAAGGAGGCAACAACAGACGCTATAATAACCTCTAAGACTACCCCTATAGAATTCTACTAATACGTTAGTTATAGGGATACGTCTCCTGCAGCTCTTAACTACCCTTCTATAAGCTATAGCTAGGGTTAAACTAATTAATCTAAAGCTTAAGAGAAGACTAAGAGAAACGTCCTAAGGGCTCTCCTTTATAGCCTAGGCAGAGTAATTAGCTCTCCTGTATATCTTGCAAACAAAGCTGCGCAAGATAAAACTGCATACGTACTAGTAACCCTAGACTGCCTTATTAATTACATTAGGCAGACTTAGGAGCGTAATAAGGCCTATACTACTTATAATTTACTAACGCGTTAGAAGGAGGGCAGAGTAGCTAAGAGCTAACTACACTAGGAATCTAACCTAAATAGAGTCCTGCGCAGGAGTAGGAAAGTGTAGATTTCTAATAATAGAACGCTCTACTAAACAATCCTATTAAAGAACTATAATAACCCTATAGGAGGCTATTATAGGACTAAGAAAACTGCTTAGGTATTAAAATAGAAGTACTATTAGCTATAGTTAACTAAGGATGTACATAAGTACATCTATAGGTACCTAGCGTATTAGTTAAATAAGATCTGTTAGCATAAACTATAGGGACTACTTATGCTACTACTAGTACCTAATACAGCCTAGCAGCACTACTTACTTAACTTTATAACAGACTTGCCTAAGTTAAGGGATAATTGCAGGAACAAGTTTAACTTAATCCTAGTGTTAGTAGACTAATTTAGTAAGTATGTCTAGTATATACCTATTACTAAAACAATAACAGCCTAGCATGTAGCTAAGCTACTCTTAAAACAGTGCTTTCTAAAACATAGTCCTTCTAACACCCTGCTGTTAGACAGGGGATCTATATTTACTAGCTAATTCTAGTCTAACATATACTACTACCTTAAAATAGACTACTAGCTAAGTACTGTATTCTACCCCTAAACTAACAGCTAAACTAAACGCCTAAACTAGGAGTTAGAAACATACCTGCGTATATACATAAACTACAACTAAGACAACTAGGTAGACCTGTTACTATACGCAGAGTATGCCTATAACTCTAAGTGTTACTCTGTATATAGGGAATTACCTATTAAAGTTGCCTACAGGACTAACCTAAAGGGATTTAACAGAGTACCTAATAAGCACTAGCTAAGGCAACTACTGCAGGTATAGGGAAAGGACGCAGCAGCCCTAGAGCTACGCCAGCAAGTTACTAGCTGCCTAGAGCAGTAGCATAAGATGTAGGCTGCAGCAAAGGAAAGCCTAGAGTATGCTTAGAAAGGTATAACGCGCTAGTACAACGCCAAGCAAACAGAGAAGCACTTTGCTGTAGGTAACAAAGTAATTCTCTAGGCAAAGAACCTAGCTACAAATTGTCCTTTAAAGAAGTTTAACGTAAGGTACCTAGGACTGTTTACAGTTATAAGGAAAATAGGGAAACTAGCGTATAAATTAAAGTTACTACTATTAATAAGCAGGATCTACCTAGTGTTTAATATATCTTTACTTAAACCTTAGATAACACTACCTGCTAGCACTAGGTTCTAACTAGGCCCTGTAGGGATAGCAAACAGCAAAGTACTAGCTGTAGACTAGTACAAAGTTAAAGGCATCCTTAATTATTGCAATACATCTGCCTATAGATAAGAGTACCTTGTAAAATAGCTTAGGTAGACAAATGCAAACTCTACCTAGGAACTACTTACTAATCTTAATTATTGCGATAAGATTCTAGAGGACTACTATAAGAGTATTAAACAGAGTACTATAACTCTACTAAGCTAGGTACCTCCCCTACAAAGGCAGAAGAGAGGAAGACTACAGAAGCTACCTATAGGAACATAGCTAGAATTGCTTATAATAATATAAGGCATAGATTATACGTAGGCTACCCTAGGCTACTCTACAGGAGCTACCTATAGGGGTATAGCCAGAATCGCTTATAACAATATAAGGCGTGTACTACAAACAGACCTAATGCCTCTCTAACCCTAAACTAAAGGGAAGCTAGACACTGTCTAAGGATAGCAGTTACAATAGAAATAGTTATAGGAAAAGTAATAGAGTTTATTAACTACTATAAATTACTACCTACTGCAACTAACCTTTATAGCTAGATTACAGGGCCACCTAAAAACTACTTAGAAAGTCCTATTATCCTTATTATACTTGTTACTGAGGCGATAGGAGCTACTACGCCTAGAGGGGGTGTACAGCTTAGTAGGCAAAGATAACAACCTCTAGAAGGGGGCTGCAGGGGCGTCTACTGCAGAGGGGATGTTAGTACTATAATAGTACTAACGCTTCTTAGCATTTGTAGCTACGCTATTCTTCTTAAAGTAGTCTTTAACTACCTTATTAATAATAGCGTTAGCAGGGGCCTTTATACTAATAGTACTAAGAGCAATGTTAAAGCGCTTAAGGTTATGCTTGTAGGACGTCTAGCAGGCCTTGTAGTACTTAAGCTTACTTATACTAGACTCCTTAATCTTGCAGCGCTCTACACTGTTATACTTAATAAACCTAGTATAGCAGTTAAGGGCGTAGTTAAAGGCAGTCTACTAGTACTGCTAAGTGTTCTCTAAGACCTTATTGTTACTAGCGCTGTTACTAAGCCTAACAGTCTCTTTGTTTATCTTACAGGCAGCACAGTTAATAAGGAAGTTAAGCATGTTAATAGCCTAGCAGAAATAAGCGTTAATCTAGCACAGTTAGCAGGCAAACTAGGTAGAGTTAAGAGACAACGTACCTTAATATAACTACCCTCCTTTGCGTTAATATACCTACTATACACCCTAAAGTTGTTCTTGTAGGTGTAGTAACCCTTAGGACAGCAGAGGACTGTAATAAATAACTTAATTAGTCCTATAGGCGCCTTTACTAACTTAGTTATAAGGCAGGTAAGGTAGCTACAACACTAGAACCTAGTAAGCAAAGGCTGCAGGGCTATGTTGTCTAGCAGCGAGTATACAAAGTTAGGCAAAGCCTTGTTAGTAATGTAGGTAGGAGGCAGGGTTATAGTAGTGCTTAATGTAGAAGTGTAGTAGAGAAAATTGTAATATTAATAGCTAAAAAAGTATATTAGGATAGCTGTTTATATACTTATACATAAGCCCCTAGGCAGCTACTAACTACGCTCTAACTATTTACTACACTCTTACCTGCCTACACGCATACTATTATATACTAGTAAGGAAACACACGTACTAGTAAATAGTTACTTATAATTAGTTAATAGTAAAGCAATATTATTTACTTACCTCCCTACTACATTATAATATTAAACAGGTAACACTACGTAGTTACTAATAAGACAAAGGCACTATTAATATTAGTCTAAGAGACTAATGTTAATACTTATAGAGGAAACGTTTGCCCTACACATGCTAGGCTCTAGTTAGTCTTGCGCAGGAGCATAACCCTTACTAGAGACCTACTAGGATCTCTACAGGGATCTAGCAGGACGAGCAAACTGTTAACTAGTAACACCTACTTAGCTAAGCGCCTATATAGACGTTAGTAGCCTGCCTACAAGGCTATAAGCAAACAAGTAGGTTACACCTAACCTATAATTAGTATAGGGAAACCTATAGAAGCACGCTTAGGCAGACCTAGGGACCTAGTAGCCACGTAGGTGATTATAAGCCTTATATAGCATTTCTCCTAACACAATTTTCCTTAAAAAGAAGAGGTTTTTTTAGAGTTTAATAATACCTGTAGGTAGGGATAATAGAAACCTGTTTTCTTCTAGGGATCTGGCAGCTTGGGACGAGCTGCAAGAAAGGGGGAGGCTCTATTACAGGTACTCCTCCTAAGGGCTACTGGCCAGACCCTGGGACAACCTTGGGGCTAGGCAGGAGACCTATAGACTACATGTATATAACCTTCCTAAACGCCTTAGGGCTTACACCCCAAGAATTCGTCTTATATCTATCTATCTATCTACTATTCGTCCTATCTCTAAACGCCTGCCTACAGTGCCCTTATATTAACCTCTTGTTTTAAAGCTTCTCTACTATATTTAAGTAGCTCCTCTATAGGAAATAGGACTATAGGGAAGAACCCCTTCTCTCCTATCTTAAATTTAGTAGCAAGCTTATTAATATAGGAGTTATGCGCAAGAGTTATAGTATAAGCCTCTTAGTTTCTAATTATTTAAACACCTAGAAACTATTTAGCAGCTCTATAGTCTTAAATTTAATACCTTTCTATTAACAAGCTTATTAGTGTGCTAGTGCACAGAGTAACTGCCTTAGTAGTTACTTAGGATGCTAAGGCTAGTAAGTAGCGCTAGTATATAAAGGGATAATAGGAAGTTTAGACAAAGCCTCTAAGACTATTATATACTACTATAAAGAAATAAAGTTTATATCTTATCTGCGTAACCTGTATCTGTAGTTTCTTGCATAGTAATATAGCTTCTCTGTCCTCTATATACTAATAGGTTAAGCACAACTTACTAGAACAAAATAGTAACCTAACTAGAGGGTAATAGTATAGTATGTAGGGGAACTAATTGCTAAAAGATAAAGATAATATAGCTATTCTTATGCTACAGCACTCTAATAGACGCCTTAGGCATAAGTAATAAATAGTAGCTATCTATAGGTAACTCTAGTTAGAACGCTAGTATTAACAGTAGGTATTATTTTAAACCTAAAAGAAACTATACCTCTAGAATTACTAGATAGCTATCTAGCAATACAAGATAGCTATTTCTATCTTAGGATTGTATAGATATACTAAACAATTCTTCTACTATACTATTAGCTAAATATATTATTAGCTAATAGGGTCCTAGCCTAGGGCTTATGCGCCTAGGAATTAACGCTCTATAAGAGCATACAAAAACTCTAAGAACTAAGGAAAAAAAAAAAAAAAAAAAAACCTAAGAACTAATACTATTACTATATCTAAACTATGTCCTTACACATCTCTTTGCTCTTAGGAATTAACAGAACTCCTAAGGAGTCCTGCGTTAGTAACCTGTCTTAGGATAGTTAATTATAAGATAGGATCCTAGTTCCTATAAGAGGAAGAGCTAATTACCTCCTATTTAATAGAGAAGAGGTCTCTAAATTCCTAGATAACTTTAATTAAACAGCAAACAATAGGGGTCTTATAGACTAGCAAAAAGTTAGAGTCCTTCCTAACTACTATAAAAGTTACTGTTAAAGATTTATAAAGAGGTTAAAGCTGTTCTTAAAGGGAGACTAGATTAAACTACAACTAGCTATAAAAGAACTTTAGAGTAACTAGGACACCTCCTAGAAAATAGGTACCTAGGCTTTTATAAAGACATATGTGTAAGAGATTACTTAATCCTTTCTAGAACTCTCTAACTACTATACTAACTTTATAGTATATAGTAATACCTACTAGAAGAATAAACAAATCTTAACCCTTAAGGAGGGTTACTTCTTCTTCCTAGGCGTCTCTAAGGAAGATAAAGATCTAGTCTTATATAACATGCTAAACAGCCTAGTAATAAAGGATTAATCTTTATTTAAGTTAGAACTAATATATTAATTTGTTAAAAGAGTCTAGGAATAATAATAGGGTCTCTAAGATTTGTTACTAATAAAGGATAATAGCTAGACTAAGGAAGTAAGACGCATAATAAATAGCACTAGAAACCTAGTAGATTACTACAGCATAGTAGACTAGGCTAAAAGATATCTTGCAGAGAGTAAGACAGTGTCTAGAAATTACCTGCCTCTAGGGGTAGATAAAAGTGTTAATAAGCTTATAAAGACTATAGATAGTTAGAAACTATCCCTTACTAAGGTTAGCTCTCTTATAAATTCTAATAACAGAATTAAGGAAATCCTACGTAACCTAACTAACTATGCCTACTTTGTAGCATACGCTACTAAGGTAGGTAAAGTCTTAGAACGTAATAATAGGTTATTTATCTCCTGTTCCTAGAGAAATATAGATCCTAATAGAGGTGTTTTATACTACTAAGGCTAGGAGTATAATAGTTCCTGTACTATATATAATAAACTAAATTACAAATCTTAAGACTATAAGCTCTACTAGGTCCTAGTTAGGATAGGATAGTGTAGTTACTACTACAACTATAAAAGCAACAGGAGGACGTACTACTTTAGTCTAGTACATAAGCAGCTAGACGCTATCCTAGGTTTAGTTCTACTAACTTATTAACTAAGCTAGTTAAAATAGAAAATCCTTAAGTATTTTAAGGTTTCCTAGAACGTCCTAGACTAGCTAGCTTTATTAGTTAAACCTAATAGATTTAGCAGAATAGACTCTAGACTAAGAGAGACAGTATACAGCTCTTAATAGGTAACGTTATCTATATAAAATAGAGGATAGCTAAATTAAGGTGTAAGCATTAGCACACTAACAGTAACTAGCAATAGCTAGTATTATCCTAACTCTATGTCTTCCTAAGAAACTTTAAACTCCTAGGACTAGACTACGCAGAGGTGCTAAGCCTAGATTACATTAATAGCTAAGATATTATCCTTAGAGCTTATTCTACTAAGTCCTTAGTTAGCGCAGCTACTAGGTTATAAAAACTATTAGAGAGACTAGTTAACTAAGTTCTTAATAAGACATAAGGTAGAAACGTATAAAAGTAATTATTAAATAATAACCCTCTACTAAGCAAAGGATTAACAGAGTAGATATATAGCTAAGTAAGGGAAGATTAAGTCTAAAGGGACCTTAAGCGTAGTGTTACTAAGGTGCTAGAGGACCCTTTTACTATTCTGTTCTAGAGTAGACTCTTGTGAGATTCTCGTACTCTGATCTAGAGTATAGGATCTTTCAGATCGTGGGTGGTATTGGACCGTGGTCCTGGCAGTGCCTAAAGGGCCTTTATGACGATAGGCTGTGTATATAGCTAGTCAGCGTACTCTGAGGCAGAGTATGCGCTAGGTAATAGATGGTTACAATAGGGCACTTGTACTGTAGGCAGAGTAGATGTCTTAATTCTAAGTGGCTCCTGTGTCTAAATTTGAGGTGGGAGGATTAGCCCTTGCGCTCTAGGCTAATTCACCTCTTAGCGTTAAGCTTGCCTTAACTTAACCTTACCTTAACTAGACCTTAGGCCTTATATCTAACACACCCCCTTAGCTTTAGGCCTATCTAGCCCTAAAGCTAGATTCTTCTGCTTTTAGTTTACTAATAGTCCTTCTAGCTGTTAGTTAATTGCCTCTACCTAAATCTTAGCTAGGATCCTTAGTTTAGTTAATTCTACTAGTCTAAGTTGCTTTAGGAAGGCTAACTACTTGCTTAACAGCAGTGCCTTAGTAAGTCTGTCTGCGAGCATCTTAGTTAATAGCACATAGACTACTGCAATAGTGCTGTTGCTAGCTTCTTATTAAAGCTAATAGTTGTAGATATCTACATGTTGCAGCTTAGTCTGCAGCTTTAAGACCTCCTTGTTAATTAACTAGATTGTCTAAGTGTTGTTACATTAGATAGTAATTATTAACTCTAGAAGCTTAATTCCTATCTTAGTAAGTAGTTAAGAGGTAAATATCGCTTCCTTAGCTACCTAGGACAGGGCTAGGAGTTTAGCCTCTGTAGTTAAAGTAGTGACAGTGTCTTGCTTGTTAGCTTGCTATGCAATAAGTCTACTATACAGCTTAATAGTATATCCCTAGGAGCTTTTCCTATTAAGGGTGTTGTCTGTAAATAAGGCGTTGCTAGCAACCTTAAGATTATGTCTACCTCTAAGCCTAAGGGACTATTAGCGAGTACTCTAGAGATAGAGTAGGACTTAATTAGCAGTATTGTTATATTGCTGTCTAGGGTTAGTTAGGAACTGTGCTAGTTGTAACGTTGCAAAGGCAACGTCTAGTCTAGTAGTTATAGCTGTAAAGAGCAGAGATCTAATCTTTTGTTAATATCTATTAATAGTAGATAGAGTAGCACTGCCTTTAAATAGCTTTAGCTTAATACTACCTATTAGCGTGTTGTAACGCAGATCTATTCTATCTACTAATTAACTAATCTTGTTAATGTAAGATGTCTAGGATAGGAAGATCCTTTTATTATCTTAGTCCCTAGTAACTTTAATACCTAGGAACTATTACAGGTTATGTCTACTAGTAATAGTGTATTTATCTTAAAGATGCTTAACAGCTTAGTTAGCCTCTAACTTATTTATCTTACTATAGGTAATAATAATATTATCTACATAGAAGAATATAATAATTCCTTTCTTAATTAGGCAGTATAGCTTATGTAGGACTACCTTAAAGCCTAGGTTAACTAAGGTAGTTATAAATTCCTTCTACTACAGTAATAGTAATATCTAAAGGCTATATAGGGCTTTGTTAATCTTTAGGACTATTCTAGTCTTCTAGTGTCTGTTAGGCATTCTTATATATACCTCTTAATCTAGGCCTGCGTAGACAAAGGCATTAGTAACATTAAACTGCACTAGCTCTAGATTGTAAGTAGCAGCAATTAACATTAGCATTTAGAAAGATCTGCTAGCTAGTGTTGCTGCGTAAGTGTCTTTTAAGGTAATGTTTTATTGCTAATCGCCTTAGACTACAAGTTAAGCTTTGCACTTAAGTAGATAGTAACTCTTATCTAGCTTATATGTGTATACCTACATGCAGCTTAGGATCTAATGTCTAGCAGCCCTAGTCTGTTTAGCTAAGACCTTAGACTACAACTTTATCTTATAATAACTTTTAAGATGCTTAAGTTCTGCAACTTTAAATAGTTAATAGAGTAGGTAATCTTTAAGTCTTAAATATGTCTCTAGTAGCAGTAGTAGCTAACTAAGATATAGCTTTAGTCCTTGCAATAGCATCTGCTTTAGCTAAGCTTTGTTAATAGTCTTGCCTTAGTAGGTGCCTATAGCTCCTCCTTACAGACCTGCTATAAATACAGCCTTCTATAGAATTAATTGTAATGTTCCTTAATAGCGCGCTGTTAGTAATAATTCTAGCTAATTATTAATTGTTAGGTAGTCTAAGCAAGACCTAGCAGCTCCTAATTAGTTAGCGTAGTTACTTTGTACTCTGTCCTAGAGTATAGTTTAGTTATCTACTGTAGCTAGAGTACATTAAACTAACAACAGGAGGTTTGTAAGCAGGACTACTAGCAGTAGAGTTAACAGTAGAGTTAGATATAGATATGCTGTGCTTCCTATCTTTTGCCCTTAATAGTAACCTAGTTAGTCTGCTAGTTCTAAGGTTTTAGTGTCTATTACTGTGTTATCTTTGTAGAACAACTAGGTTTCTAGCTCTGCATGCGTTGGCTTAGGCAGCTTAACGCTTCTTGTCTATATTGCAATCTTATTAAGAGTGCTGTGCATAAGGTTGTCTATAAGGTCTTTAGTCTTGCTACTAAAGATTTTGTCCTTATTAAAGATTACGTCTTAAGTGCTAATCACCTTAGCTATAGATAGGACCTAGACTTAATAGATGTTTAACAATTAGTATCTAACTAGGTAGCCTATCTATGCTCTAGGATCTAGACGTTGCAGTTGTGACTTTCCTTACAGGGTGTTGCTTGTAAGCGCAAAGGCTTTGCATCTATATGCTTTTAGATAGGCCTAATTTAGTCTTTGCCTTAATATAACAATGCTAGCTTATTAGGCTGCAAAGGTAAAGAATACATTGTATAGTAATCTCTATTTGTTTAACAATCTTAGTGTACAGTTGTATAGGTAGACTGCTGCTTAGACAATCTCTAGCTACATCTCCTATAGTAGATTAGCGTCTAATCTTATAGTGCGTGCCTTGTCCTTAATAACACCCCTAAGCGTTTAGCGCCTCTATTCTAAGCTTGTGTGTCTAGTGCTAAAGGCTTAAGTTAAATTAACTGCGCAGTGCACTATTAAGCTACCTCTAGTTTAGTTGCTATAATCTCGCTGTTACATTTAATTACCTTAACTTAAATCTAATATTAACAGTAGAGGAATCGCACTAGTGTGTCTAGGAAGTAGATAATAGATTTACCTATGCAATTATCCTTAAAGTAGAAGTCCTAGAGGAAGCCTAAGTAGTAATTAGTAGCTAAGAGTTAGCTCTTTTCCTTAGTAAAGCTTCCTTCTTTATATAAATAAAAGTTAATTACTATCCTCTTGCTAGGTCCCTTGTTATTTTGTCTAGGCGCTTAACTAATTTATCTCTTAGTCTTAGCTTGTCTACACGCATTACATTAGACAGTAGTAATGCTCTTAATTTGCACCCCTTAGATTGCTAGACAAGGTGTTTAATAACAGCTAGTTCTAGGTAACCTATTCGCTTATGCTATAGCAGGGCGTTAACCTTCTAAGGTAATTGTTAATTCCTTAAACTAACTGTAAATAATGCATTAGCTGGTTCTTTAAGGACCTATTAGTTATATTATTTGTTAAGCACTGTAATAGTAGTGTTGTCTAATTATCTAAGCTAAGTTAGTTTACTCTTTGTGTCCTACTAGATTCCTTGCTATCTGAGTTGTTAAAAGGACACAAGATTGCATAGGATGTCTAGACACTATGCAGCGTTCTAGAGTTTAAGCATAACTGTTCCTTTTAGGCTAACTAGACAGAGTTAGATAGTTCTATATCCCTAGATCTACACCTAGGAGTTTCTAGCCTATAGGTAGTTGTTGTTATCTAGTAGACAAAGGTTGTGTATTCTGTCCTTGTCATTAGTAATGTGTATTGTAGATCCTAAGTCTAGGATAAAGCAATTTTTTAGCAGGTAGTCTAGCTGTCCTGTCTTAAACAACGCTGCAACTATAACTGCATTAATAGTTAAGATTCTCTAGCCTTAGAGTTATTCTAATAATACCTCTAGAGTATAAGACGTCTTAATAGCTAGTGTCTAAGTGCGCAATTGCTTGCATGCTCTTACCTATTCTTAGAAGTTAACGTTATGTTTAAGTAGTATACTTACTAGCCTCTCTGTTCCTAGTTATAGTGTCTACTACTTAGGCGCCTTTTCTTTAAAGACGTAGTAACAGTTAACTAGTTAATAAGGTTGTTTACAAGCTAGGCATTAGGCACTATTAGTTTCTACTAAGCCTCCTAGGCGCTTAGATTTCGCTCTATAACCTTGCAGTAGACCTAGTAGCCTACTTGCTAGTTATTTCCCTCTTGTCTTAAAGACTAGGGTAGATAGCGCGCTTTGTCCTAAACTGTCTAAGGCGTCCCTCTTAGTGCCTAGGGTAGATGCACTACCTACAGCAAGGGCTGAGTTAAAGTTACCTGCTACAAAGGCTGTGTCCTTGTAGGGTTTGCTCCTTAGGTAGTCTTCACTTATACGTTCTTAGTAGCGTTTTATTATCTCCTTCTAGTTTATTCTAGTAAGGTTTAATTAATTCTCTTTGAAGTTGTCTGCCTAGTTAGGCACACCCTTCCTTACAGCCTTAAGAAAGTCTCTTATAACTGCGTTAGAGTTAGTAGCCTTAGGGACTCCTTCTGCTTCTGCATTTGTTGCAGCATGGTTATATTCAAGCAGCTAGGTGTCCTAGCTACTTACTACTCTTATTAGTTTAAGTGCAATGTAGTATCGCTCGCGAGCTATTGCTCTCTCCTTATCTAAGCTAGTCCCTATCCTTTAATTAAGGTTAGTAACCTACTTATAGAGAGACGTCTATAGCAAGCAGCATGTCTTTTTATAGGTATAGTAACACTATACCCTAGATAAGGGACGTAATTATGTTAAGGTTCTTCTATTCCTTTTTATAGGCCCTTTTATAGATTTTGTATTCCTCTAGCATTAGCTTGTATAGCTTAATGTTATTATTGTAGGCTTAGAGACCTGCAGCTAATAGGTCTTGCTTTTAGACAGGTATTGTTAACGCTGCTCTAGTAGCTAATAGCGTGCCTTGTCTTGTCTAGTCTAACAGGATAACGTTGACTGCTAGCTCGTATGCAGCGATCTATAGCAGCTATAGAAGCAATAGCTTTGCTACTAGCGTCTGTGTTGTGTCTAGGTTAATAAGGTCCTACATATTTAGCAATATGCATTAAGCTTTAAATGCTTAATACTATACTAAGTAAGAGTAGTAGTCTACAAGGATTGTTCCTTTCTGTAGGTTGTGCAGGGTTAGGAGCAACATGTTAGTAATTGTTGCTAGTTGTAGCAATAGTAAATTAGTATTTGTAGTAATAAATTAGTATTAGCAGTAAGACTCTTAATTGTTAGATTCTTGTACTCTAATCTAGAGTATAGGATCTTTTAGATTGTAGGTGGTATTAGACTGTAGTCCTAGCAGTGCCTAAAGGGCCTTTGTAACGATAGGCTGTGTATATAGCTGGTCAGCGTACTCTGAGGCAGAGTATGCGCTAGGTAATAGATAGTCACAATAGGGCACTTGTACTGTAGGCAGAGTAGATGTCTTGATTCTAAGTGGCTCCTATGTCTAAATTTAAGGTGGGAGGATTAGCCCTTGCGCTCTAGGCTAATTCGCCTCTTAGCGTTAAGCTTGCCTCAACTTAACCTTACCTTAACTAGACCTTAGGCCTTATATCTAACAACTCTATAATAATCTATACTCTATTGTTAGACTACTACTACAAGGAAGAGTTATAGAAGATATACCTGTAACTATCTCTAGAGGAAAGAAAACCTAAGGAGGAAGCCTAAATAACAAAGAGCTTGCTAGCCTTCTACACCTAAAGCTGTGAAAGATTCCTTTAGCTATTTTACTATAAGAAGTAAGAGGAATTACTATAGGAGATTTAGTCTTCTAAGAATTAGTTAGAACTCTCTTATAGAACCTTATAGGAAAGACATAACTAGAGCTAGATATAGGCAGAAGCATTAATATAGCTACTAGCTAAACCCTATACTAGGGCTAATTAGAAGACAATAGGTTAAACCTACTAACTCCTAATTAGTTTAAAAATTCTACAGTCTACGCTAGCGCAAGGCACTGTGCAGTAGGGCTAGCCCTGCTATCTACCCTAGCAAAGAGTAGATTTTACAACCTAGTATTAGAATGCGCTATCTAGCTTTGTTATATAGTAGAAGGAGATAGAGATAGTTAGTATAATAAGGACCTACCTAACAATGTTGCTAAGTTAATGTTAGAGCTTAAGTTAGAGAGGGTTATCTACCTAGACCTTCTAACGTGCTAGGCGTAGATTAGAAATTACAGCGTTAACTGCCTTATTAATATAGGCGCCTAGATAAACTTACTTTAATTTAGCGCGTTCTAGGCACTTAGGTTAGTCTATAAGGAAATAAGCTATATGCCTAGCAAGGAGTAGGGCGTTGTTACAGCTAATAGGAGTATAGACTTCTTTGTTAGCACAGTATAGAACGTCCTAGTTAAGATTAGCAAAGTAGTTACACTTACCTACTTCTAGATAGTGCAGAACCTTATAAGGTTAGTAATACTTAGCACTCTATAGTGTGCGTCTTCTTACATAGCTATTTAATACAATGTGTTTAGACGCTCTACCTGTTGTATTATATTAGATAATAGCTTAAGGAATGCTACGTTTATAGCATCTAATCTAGCTCCTTATTACTTAACTTTAGTAGAATCTACTATAGGAAAAGACAGGAGGCCCTCTTAATTAAGGCAGGAGGCGCCTACAGTATAGAAAACCTTAATTCTAACAACTAGTTATGCTGCTCAGCATAGGTAGGATACAGCTACCTCTATGCCAGCAATCCTAAGGAGAGCAAGAGTATTAAAGATATTACTTAAAGAATATTCAACCCTAGCAATTATAAGGTAGTTAGGTAGATTTCCTTAGGAGGAGATAAAAGCTAGATAGATCTTAACAAAGACGTTGCTACGTTAATAGTAGAGCTAAGCCTTTTAGACAAACAACAAGAGCATACAGATTGTTAGCTAGTAAGCCTATATAAAGAAGATAGCAGAGAGGTTAATACCTTGTACAAAAGAGTAGGGGTAAAAGTTAGGCTAGTTAATAAGCTAAGGGTAACAGAGCTAATAGAACTTAGCTAAGAAGACTAGAAGCAGCTTACAATTAAACAATAGTAACTTTTCTACAGCTTGCAACCTCTAGATATTAGACCCTTTAATTACCTATTTAAACAAAGGCACGCAGCATTCCTAAGAGGTATAAGACTTAATCTAGAAAGACTAAAGAGCTAGAAGTTTAGTAAGGCGCTTCTTCTCTATAAAAAGGAACTGTTTATTAAAATAATTATAAATAGAGAGGCAGCTATTACCTTTACATTTTCTAAGTTAGGCTAAATATAGAAGAAGGTAACACCTCCCTATAAGATTAAGACTATACCTTACAAAGCCTAGTAGGTTAAAGCATTCCTAGTAGTAAGGAGCTAGGAAGGAGAGCTAGTAGAGATGCTTCTAGAACGTTTAGAGAGAGGAACACTAGAGAGATGTAACAGTTAATATAGAAACCTATAGCACCTTGTAGCAAAGAAGGCTAGCTCTTTCTAGTTTATTAACAACGTACAGCATATAAACAAGGTGTTAATTAGGGATGCTAGAACACTACTAATAGTAGACAAGTTCTTAGAGAAGTTCGCAGGCTGCAAAATCCTGTTACTAATAGACTTCTTCTTAGGATATAACTAAATTACCCTTTACAAAGACAGTAGAGACATAATAGTAGTAATAACACTAGTTAGTCTACTTTAGTTATATACCTTAGTCTAGAGAGCTACTAATTTAGTAGTAGTATTTTAAAGGACAATAATTAAGATACTAAAGGATTACTAGCTAAACACTCTATCCTTTCTAGATAATGTTACTAGTAGAGGTCTAAAAACTAACTATAATAGAGAAGAGTTACTCCCTAGTGTTAGATGCTATGTTCTAGAACACATTTAGCAGCTAGATGCTGCCCTAGCTAACATAGAAAGGGCTAGTGCTACAGTGTTAGGGATAAAATGCTACTAGGGTTACAATAGGTTAACTATAGTTAGCTACAAAGTTAGCGCAGACAGCTGCTTCCCTAGCTAAGACAAGGTAGCAAAAATTACTACCTAGCTAGAGTGCTAAAACCTAAAAGAAGTCTAATTGTTTGTAGGCATTTGTGTTTACTATTGTATCTAGGTCCTATTATTTACTATTCTTACTAAACCCCTGTTTAAGCTTATAAAGAAAGATATAGAATAGGAATAGAGAAACGTAGAACGCTAAGCTATAGCTGCTCTAAAGACTTAGATTATAAGCGCGCTAGCGCTAATAGCTATATTATATACTAGCAGGTTAACTATCTTTGTATTAGTAGACGCTAGCAATAAGGGAGCTAGCGCTTGTCTAGAACAGATAGGTCTAGATAGCAAGCGTTACCCTTACTAATTTAAAAGTACACTCTAGTTAAAAGCTAAATCTAACTAGCACTTAACTAAACTAGAGTGTAAAGCAGTTGTCTAGGCTCTTAAGAAATTCTAGATATAGCTATATAGAGTATATTTTATTATTAAAATAGATGCCTAGACACTAATAGCATAGCTTAATTGCTCTTTAATAGACATCTTAGGCTTAGTAATAAATAGGTAGCTAGCAGCTATCCTGCTCTAGGACTTTAAAATTTAACACATTCCTAGAAAAAGAAATATAGTTACAGACGCTCTATCTAGATACCCTAAGCCTAGAGGATAGACAGCTCTAGACAAACCTAAGTTAGATATTAAGGATTTTATTAACAACCTAGTAGCAATAGCAGAATTATTGTCTCTGCTCCTACAGAGACACCCTAGCTGCATCCTTAGGGACAAATACTTAGAATTATCTAAATAAATTGCTATATTCCTCTAGACACTAAAGATCCCTAAGGGAATATCTAGGAAAGAGTTACATTTATAGAAAAAGAGAGCTCTTAACTACTTTATTTAAGATAGATATCTATTCTATAAGACGTTACGCAATATTACTATTAGGAGAGTAGTAGACAATACTAATATTAGGACTGTAGCAATTTAGGAAATATATTAAATAATTAGACATAGAGGTGTTAACGCAGTATACTCTATGCTTGCCTAAAGATATTACTAGGATTATATGCATACTAAGGTTAAAACTACACTATCCTCTTGCCTAGAATGCTAGTTTAGGACTAGTAAATAATTAAAGGATATGCTAACTATAATATACTCCTACGCACTCTAGGAGTTAGTAGCAGCTAATATTGTCTATATACCTTTATGCTAAGGCTATTAGTATATAGTTATTGCTAGAGAATATCTTAGCAGATAGGTAGAGGCCTAGCTACTCTATAATAACAAATCTACTACTGTTACAAAATTCCTATATAAGGATATTATTTACTAATAGAGTATAATAAGGAGGCTTATAGTAAATAGAGAACTAGACTTTGCTAATATAGTAAAAAAAGCTTACAGTTATATATAGGATTTAGCAAATATAATCCTTAGTATATAACCTTTAGGTAATAGAGAAGGTTAAAGGAGGATATAAACTAATTATTAATACCCTTACTAAACTTTATAGACTATAGGTAGATAACTTCCTAATAGTACTACTAGTAGATAGAGTCTCTATTTAATCTAGTAGGTACTCTACGTATTAATTAGTTACTAGACAGAACCTAGTTCTACCTATAGATTTAGCAATTCCTACCTAGTAGACATTACTATACTAGTAGGTTTCAGATAGGTCTTAGTTATTAGTAATCTGTGCTATATAATTAGATCTCTAGGACTAGTTTCTAAAGGATGCTGTTAGTGTTACTAAACAACTGCAAGCATCTAAGAAAGAATACTAAGATAATAATTAGGAAATTAGGAAAGAAAGCATTAGTACTAGCAACCTTGTCTTATAATAGGATTTGGTTAGGGAGATTAATATCTTAAGAGATAGAAAGCTTGCCTATAGGTAGCTTAGGCTATACAAAGTCTTAGAAGAGAAAACAGTAATAGAGCGCAGTACCTTCCTACTAGAAGACTTAGATAGATCTAAGATACCTTATACTATTCTAGGCTAGAGACTTAAGAGATTTATTAAATAATAACTAGAAGATATTATAAAGTAGCACGTAGGTCTAATTAAGATCTAGAATAAGGAAGCCTAGAATAGATTGTAAATAGACCTAGTTAGAGATATTAGGAAAGATAATATCTCTATACTAGACTATACTATTAGCAGTTACTAGGAGGTTATAATACAACTAAGGAAACTTACAGTATATAAGAGGGCGCAATATAAGTAATATAATAGCAACTCTAGCAGAGACTCTAATATAAGCTAAGTACTGTATTACTTAGCTTAATAAAGTAGGAGAGAAAGGAGACTTAGTCTCTAACTATAAAAATATCTTAATAAGACAACTAATAAGGTAGGGAAATAGTAAAACCCTAGAGTTTGCCTATATAGCTATTAAAGAATAAGTAGCAGCGCTAGTAAAAATCTAACTAACTAGAAGCTAGCAAGTTATACCTAATAGCTTCTTATTAGCTACGCAGCTGTTAAGCAAAAACGCTAGCATAAACTTTACCCTACTACTATAATCCTACTATAATAAGTAGGAAAATAGTAGTAAGAAGAATAGATGCTTAATATAGCTATAAGTAATAGCTTGCTACTTTTACTCTCCTACTCTATTACTTCTTTACCCTACTACATATAATAAAACTTAAAAATTTAATTTAATTAAGTAACCTAGCTCTGTTACTACACTTGTACTATAGCCTTAGACTCCTAAGCTCTAGTAATAGCTAGCTAAGAATAACTATACTCTACCTATATATTATAGCTAGCTGCTCTTTAAGCTATTACCTCTAATAACATAACGTCTATCTATAGTATTAGTATACTATACCTTAATAACATCTTAATAGGCAAGTTTATTATATAGCTAACCTAGGGTAACCTAGTTTAACAAAGACACGTACTAGACTCTTAGATAGCAGCTGCTATATTAGAGTTTAACAAAGCTGCTATAATAATACACCTTGTATTATTAGTTATAGAGCAGATACTAAACCTAATTACATAATATAGAGGGGCTGTATAGTTTAAGAGCAAATACCCTACTATTACTACAGCTAGAAACTACAACTAAAAGAGAATATAGAAGTTAAGTAGCGTGTTAACACATATTAAAGTGCTGCCTAGAGGAAAGATACTTATAAGTAACATTATTGCGCCTTACAGCCCTGCCTCTAGCATAGAGCATAGTTACTTAACTAATATTGCATACTGCACAGCAAGACTAGGTACTATATACCTAGCTAAGTTTATTAACTCTACTATGTACTAAAGACTTTACACACCCTATTGCAAGCAAGATAAGTATATTAACTTCTTAGACTAGGGTATAGCTTACAAGGGAATATAGCTGTTTAAATAAGATATTTAGTCCTTTATAAGTAACTCTAAAAATTATAGCTACCCTCTTCTTAAGCTTCTTAGAGGCATTTTAGATTTACCTAACCTATACACTAATATAAAGAAATACATAGTTTACCTTATAGATAGTAGTAACAACTAATAAAAGTTCTAGTAAGCTGCTCTTTAGCACTAGAAGACTATGCCCTTAGTAAGAATATTTAACTTAGAAGGAAAACTAACTTACTATCTAGTTATAGAATAAATAATATAGAAGTAGACTATAGCTAGTAGGCTTACAAAATATAGTAATAGAGTACTTCTACCTATTAACTCTATCTTTAGAGATACACCTTCTAGACTTAGGACAATTAGCCTAAGCCTAGGGCTAGGACAAGTATTAATACTAGTAGAAGAGGTATCTGTAGTGCAAACTGCTAGTAGCTCTAGCTAACTACTAGAGGGGTTCTCCCTTACTCTATTAAGACTAATAAGAGTGTAATTAGGTGTTACTACTTATATTTAAAACACTAGAATAACTAGCAAGGGGATCCTTAAGAGTGCCTAAGAAGAAAAAGACAACTTACTTACTAACTTTAACCCTAGAGATATTAATAGACTAGCTTTAGAGCTTAGAGTTAGACATACACGCTAGCAGGAAGAGGTAGCTAGTAATCTTATTCGCTATAGAGAAGGAACTGTCTCTATTACTAATGTAACAGCTGTTCCTAGCAACAAATAATACTAGAAGTAATTAACTATTTATAGTATAGGATTCTGCTCTCTTAAGGATGTTAGCAGTAAGAGAGCTGTCTTCCCTACTAATAATAAAGCTTAATCTACTTAAGAGGATAAGTCTATTAGTCCTAAGGCTATATAGGATGTTAAAGGCTCTAAGAGCTGTCTATATACAAACCCTAAGTTAGCCCTTATTATACTATGTAAAAAGCATAGTAGAGGAACTCTTAAGGACGTAGATAAGATAAAGCTACTCTATACATAGGTCTAAGAGTGTTATATTAAATTAGAACCTAAGAACTAAAGGATAAAAAGTTTTATAATAGCTTACTTTAAGGTTAGTAAATATAAGGTATACTTCTCTTACTTAAAATATATTACTAGATAACTAGGCCTTCTAGTCTAATTAATGCTAAGGTATACTGCTGTAAACATGCTTATAATGCTGTACCTATACCCTTATAAATAGGGAATGTAGCACAGCAACGTACAAACCTGCATACTATTCTAGAATTACCTTAGAGGCCTAGGCACTCTTAACAGTCTTTAATTATACTACTATTAACTAAATAGCACTAGTCTTAAGGTAGACTAGGACGCGTTTATTAATAGACATTCTACCCTCTTTCTATAATAAATAGTAAATATGTTTAAGGTAGAAGGAACTGTTATAGCTAACTACTTCTAAGAGGGGTTTAGAGATTAAGAACTTTAGGAAATTATAAATAATTGCTTTAATATATACAACTAGCACACCTATACTATTAATAGACATAGTAACCTTAGATAGTATAGGATAATATACTACTTAGTAGTCTAGTAACTTATTTAAGAGGATATAGGTTACTAGCTTCTGTATGTCTTACTTTGTTACTAGACTAACCTTATCTCTTACCCCTACTATACAAAGTACACTAGCCCTAGTAACTAAACAGCGTTTAAACACGTAGACCTTAACCTAGCTAATGCTTACACAAACAGCAGAGGTATACAAATAATCTAGAGCTTAGTGTCTTTTAATAACAAAGATAAGGAGAAATATACTATTACTCTTGCTAGGTTCTATAACTATGTAGGCAAATACCTTAAATAGCAATAGAAGAGGGGTATAGATAAGAGGAATAGATACATTAAGAGTTAGAAGGATAACTAGAACTACCTAAAGGAAATTAAGGACAAGCTTAGTTATAAATAGAAGAAGTATCTATATAAGGTAGGGTAAGTACAAATCTCTAACCTGTTACTCTCTTATAGGTCTACTAGACTAGCTACAAAATAGCAACGTACTACTCTTTCTTAGTTTATGCTAATAATAGAAGACTACAGCACTATAGAGGTTCTAGAGATAGGTAGCTATGTAGAAATTACTACATCTTACTAGGCACTATAAGCAGGTCTGTTATCTCCTTCTAGGCATGCTAACTAATATAGAGAGGTACTATATGCCTTTCCTAGGGATATTCTACTAGAGTTTATGTTATAGATCTTAAAGGCAATTTACTGCTAGGCTTATTACAACTTTGTCCCTATGCTAGACAAAATAGATAAAATACTAAACTAAATAGATTTAAAGCAGTTACTAGCTTATATATAATAGACTTATGCTAGTAACATTTCTATAGTTAAGAAGCACTAGGAATAGGTTAAGACAGCTAAGATAAGAGTATATAAGAAGGACGTTAACTTAGATATCTCTAACTAGTTATATTTTATAGGCTTATTACATCTAGCTAAGTTCCTAGATAGTGCTAAAAGTAGGATAGAGAACACAGCAGGGATTTAGCACTGTCTAAGATGTTCTCTAAGATAAATATGTAACCTAACTCTCTAACTAGATAGGATGTAGCTAGGGTAGACACTAGTTTATTATTAGATAAGCACTATCTATTACTAACTCTAAAGACCTTAAAGGCAATAAGGTTAATAGTTATTGCTAGATTATCTAGTTTAGTAGAAACTACTGCTGCTAGCTAATACAACACTTGTTCTACTTGCTAAGATGTTAGTGTTTAGTTAACTACCTAGTTAAGTAGTTAACTAAAGAAGCATAAGGGCAAAGGACAGATAAAAGAGTAGAGGAAGGTGTTTCTTTTGTTTATTTCTTTTGTTTATTCCCTTTCTCTTTTAATTTAACACTCTACTCTTACCTATTTTCCTATATAACACTTTACTTACTAGTCTCTCCTCTATAAGTACAAGGGGGCCGTGCTATTAAGGAAGGGGAGGTTTGCGCTAGTGCATAGAGTAACTGCCTGTTAAAGTCGTGTTTTAGTTAAAGACTGTAAACACTTATTTAGTTAGTTCTTAGGAGATAGGTACTAGAGCAGGGTGTAAAACAAAGTAATTACCTAAGCAAAGCTTGTGATAATTAAAGGGTACACTAAAGAGTATCTAGTATTAATCTGTATTAAGTGTAGGTTAAGTTCTAAATAATAAATGTATTGTTAAGGTTGTAACTTAGGTTAAACACAAACTGTAAGAGTTGCGTTCCTACTAGGCTATATACTATAGAGGATCCTAGAGCTTACTTATTACAGCGTAAGCTTGTAATGCTAAGCTGTAAATCTTATGTAGCTTACTATAAGCTTTATAAGCTAATTATATACGTTAATCCTTCTTACGCGCTAAGGCGTAAGCTTATAGATCTATTTGTAAGCTAGTTACGTAATCTGTTCTGTGTGTTATTTGTTACTAGCCTATCGCAGGCTGTGTTTTAGGAGATTACTAGAATAATTAGATGTTAAGATCTAGGATTGTAACACTGCCTTAGCAGTTACTTAAGATCCTAAGGCTAGTAAGTAGCGCTAGTATATAAAGGGATAACAGGAAGTTTAGACAAAGCCTTCTAGACTATTATATACTACTATAAAGAAATAAAGTTTATATCTTATCTACGTAACCTGTATCTGTAGTTTCTTGCACAGCAATATAGCTCCTCTGTCCTCTATATACTAACAGGTTAAGCACAACTTACTAGAATAGTAGTAGTTACAGCTAATCTACTATAGGTTAGAGAGATAGCTATATAATATAGCTACCTAGTATTAGAGTAAGTTATTTATTATAGGGGTAACTAATGTCCCTTCTCTCTAGCTAGCCCCCTTCTATCTAGTAGCAGTATGCTAGAGGCTATGTTAGCTATCTTACTAGCGTAAGAGCGCTTAGTGTAGGCTAAAGTAGCTCTAGTTTATTATAGGATATTATAGGGTAGATTATCCTAATTATATTAGGCCTTTTAAGGAACGTCCTAATTTTTAGAAAGTTAGTGTTAGTAAGATAGCTCTATTAATTCTAGTAGAAGGTGCATTCTTAGTGCAAGCAGCTAGCAGCTCTAGCTAACTACTAGAGGAGTCCTCTCTTACTCTATTACAACTAATAAGAATGTAATTAGGTGTTACTACTTATATTTAAAACACTAGAACTACTAGCAAGAGTACTCTTAAGAGTGCCTAAGAGGAAGAGGATAACTTACTGTAACAGAGCTTGCAGGACTATACTTAAGTAATTAATTAATTTAATTAGTGTCTATTTTTCTATGTAGAACGTGTTGCTTAAATACAAATAAAATGTGTAGGTTACGTGATCTCGCTTAACGAGCGTTTGGCTAGTATTAGGGCCGCTCAGAACCAGCGTTGCTAGGGTAGAGCAGCTTAACCAAATTAGCACGCTCTGTTAGAAAACAAGCTGCGTATGTGACTCTACGCGCTTGGTTGCGCGACACACCCCCAGTCAATCCTGTATCAGGAACAACTGAACTAGGAGCGTGCCCTTAGTAATTGTGGGGCTCTGATCTTAGATTTTTGTATTTCCCTAGATATCTAAGATCACTGCGCGCCTGCAGCGTACTCTAGGTGCTCTTCCTTTCAAGAGACCTCTCTGATTTTTAGGCTGCTTTTGCGAGCGGTTCGTTGCTGGTTTAGGGGCTTGTTTTTGTCAGTGGAGCTGTTATAGCTAATAGAGCTTTTGGGGTCCAATTGAGCTGCTCAATCGCCTTCCTGGTATCTGTATACTCTTGGCTCTTGAGCCTCTAGAGAGTATCCTTGCGATGGCTTTCGCTTATGTGGATAGGCAGTAAGGAGCTCCCTCTAACTGCCGTCTCTAGGCGTTAGCAGTTGGTTAGTTTCCACTTATAAGTCTCTCCTTTTCGTTTACAAGGGCAGGAGTACCTACTTAAGCTCTTAGAGTTAGTAGCAGGAGCTTAAGTAGTATCTGTTTAGCTTCTAAACGTTGCAAATACTCCTAGGTTATCTTTTCCTGCTCTTATAGTGTGCTTATGCATCAAACTACTAAAGACCCTACTTACTTTGTCTAAATTAAGTGAATTAAGCCCTAGGATACTATCCTAGATGATCCTTTGGTTCATAGTACAAGCCTAATCTAGGGCGATCCTATAACTTAAGGTATCTAAGAAATCCTGCACAGCAAGCGCCCTATTAACCTCTAGAAGCTTATATAACTTAGCTCTTCTATAGAGGTATAACTACCTGTTGTACCAGTCTTGTAGAGCAGCTCTTGACTGTTTAGCCGCTCTAAGATGCTGTTGGTACTCTGCCCTAACCTAGTTCTAGGTGCTAACATCTGTTAGAGCGAGCTCCTCTTTTAGTGCTCGCACAAGCAATTGCAGCGTTATAGTGTTATTAGTAACAAGTTTTACTATTACTAGTAAGAGGATTAATAGTAATACTGTTGTGTTAACCTAGTTCTAGATCTTCTAAAGGCGCTCTGCCTTAGCAGCCTACTTACTCGCTCTAATCTTGTATCTAAGGAGCTCCTTGTTATAGTTCTTAACGCTTGTTTAGCCTGTTAGAGGCTTGTTAAGTTAGGTGCTCTAGCTTTAGGTAGATTAAGCTAGTAGTTAAGTAGGGAGCGAGCCTATAATAGGTAGTTTAGGCGCTCCTTTGTGCATGCCTAGGGCGTCTTTAGTGTCTAGATCTACTATATCCTATACGTTACAAAGCTTAGCATGCTACGTAAGTTAGATGTACTAATTAGGCTAATTAGATCTTGTTTTAAGCTGATAGGGTCCTGTAGGGACACCTAAGAGAGCTTGCTTATTGTAGTTAATAAGCTCACCTATAGTAGCGTTTAGTAGGGGATAGAAAGATAATTAGGTAATTAGAGCAGTTAAGCTAAGTCTAACAAGCTCGTTTGCTAAGTGCGTAAGGAGATCTACTGTGCTTAGGAAGCCAGGCTTATAACTGTAACAGAGCTTGTAGGACTATACTTAAGTAATTAATTAATTTAATTAGTGTCTATTTTTCTATATAGAATATGTTACTTAAATACAAATGAAATGTGTAGGTTACGTAATCTTGCTTAACAAGCGTTTGGCTAGTATTAGGGCCGCTTGGAACTAGCGTTGCTAGAGTAGAGTAGCTTAACTAAATTAGCACGCTCTGTTAGAAAACGAGCTGCGTATGTGACTCCACGCGCTTGGTTGCGCGACACTTACTTACTAAACTAGACTCTAGAGATGTTAATAGATTAGCCTTAGAGCTTAGAGTTAGACAAACACGCTAATAGGAAGAGGTAGCAAGAGATCTTATTTGCTACTAAGAAGGAACTATCTCTGTTTTAGATGTATAGTCTATCTTAACTATAATTAAGTTATAAGTAGACTAGGAATACTATACCTAGAATAATATATATTTAATAATAAAGTAGTTAGAGCCTAGTAGGGGCTTAAACATAAACTACGCTACTCTATTAGTTAGAACTAAATTAAACTATATCTTAATAGTACCTTAGTACTTTAGTGTCTTATAGGCAAAGCCTCTAAGTCCTCTTAGTAGGTACTTCTCTATATATAAAGCGCTATAGAAAGATTCTACGTATAAGCATAATAGTCCGCAGCTATACTAGTATATAAGGAAATAAACAAGCTAACTCTCTAGTAGACAAAGCTATAAAAATAAAGCTTTTCTTATTTATTAAGGTAGCTAACCTAATAGTAATAGGAACTAGAAGTAAGGCACGATAGTAACTAAAGCTTACTAAGGCCTAGTAGTAGGATAAGGTAAGAACTAAACTATCCTAACTACTAGGATTAGAACTTGCCCTATACTACTTCTAGAATCCTAACTTACTTAAGCCTGCCCTAGCCTATACTAGTACAATAACTATTATTAAGAACCTTGTATAGAGACTTCTTATAGTACTATAAGAGATTCTATTATAAGGAAGCTAAGCTAGACTACTTCTATAGATTACCTAAAACTACTAACTATATTATTTATTGCCTAAAGGCCCTTAAGACATTTAACAAATAGCTTCTTAGAGATCTAATTAGCATGCCTACAACTGCAGGGAGTAGATAACTATATATTGCCTAGCTTCTAGACTCCTCTAAGGACTTTACGTCTCTCCTATAGATTATAGGTTTTTACACCTAAATCTACACCTAGTAGAGCTACCTAACTGGTTTATATTTCCTCCTAATAGCACCTATACACTTATTACTAACCTCTTTCTTCTTCTACAGACCTATTCTTCCTTAGTATTTTTAAGAATAGACTTAGGGGCCTTATAGCCTCTTTTTATAATTATCCTAGCACTATACTAGCAGAGCTTTTCTACTAAGATAAATTATTATATACAGCATCTCTTTAACTAGCAAGGGATTTTACGTTTAACTACATAACAGGAAGCAGATAGCAGCTCCTACCCCCTAGCTACTCCCCTAAGTGCAGTACTAGTAAGAATAGTGTTATAGGAATTTAACCCTATCTTTAACTGTCTTATATACCCTCTAGGAGGCTTTTAGCTTCTGTAGAGCCTACTAGACGTTAATTAAATTAATTAAACAATTAATCTATGCATAAGTAAGTTGTATATTCTACTAAGCCTCTACTAAAATCCAGGCTAGTAAATATATTTAGGCTACCTAGCGCTAGGTTAAAGTATAGTAAGGTTATATATGCTCTAGGTTATAGTATAATTAGAGTTATATCTAGCGTAGGTATAGGTATAGTAAGAGGGTTATATAGACCCGTTACTATAGGCTAGGGTTAGGTTTAGAGTACCTAACTAGGTATACTAATAGTGTGCTAGTGCACAGAGTAACTGCCTTAGCAGTTACTTAGGATGCTAAAGCTAGTAAGTAGTGCTAGTATATAAAGAGATAACAGGAAGTTTAGACAAAGCCTCCTAGACTATTATATACTACTATAAAGAAATAAAGTTTATATCTTATCTACGTAACCCTTATTTGTAGTTTCTTGCACAGCAATATAGCCCTTCTGTCCTCTATATACTAACAGGTTAAGCATAACTATTAGAACAATTAGAGGTTGTAATAAGAGACTGTAATGTTTTCTAGTATATCTAGGTTATCTAGGCTTTCCAAGAAGCTATTAGAGCTAGCTAGATTAGCTATTAGATTAGCCTAATAGCCTTATCCTATTAGTTAGACCTAGATAACCTATTCTATACAATCTTAACTATACCTAAGGTCTATATAACTTTTACTTTCCCTATACTAAGCAGTAGCGCAGATTCTTAAAGTAA
Source organism: Ascochyta koolunga (assembly GCA_026119515.1). Taxonomy (NCBI): domain Eukaryota; kingdom Fungi; phylum Ascomycota; class Dothideomycetes; order Pleosporales; family Didymellaceae; genus Ascochyta; species Ascochyta koolunga. Next base: position 113,378 of record JANLCG010000022.1, read on the forward strand.
GGATATTATTAGGATTAGGTTATTACATAACATAACCTAGCTCTAAAATAGGCTAGAGCTATATACTAAAAGTTTTTCTAGATATTACAATCTTAGATCTCTATAGCTAACTGTTTAAGTATTAGCTAGACACAGCCTACTACAGGCTAATAACAAGCAACATATAGAACAGATTACGTAACTAGCTTACAAGTAGATCTATAAGCTTACGCCTTAGTACCTAAGAAGGATTAATGCATATAATTAGCTTACATAGCTTATAGTAAGCTTTATAAGATTTACAGCTTAGTATTATAAGCTTACGCTTTAATAAGTGTTGCACCAAAACAGAGCAAAAGGTACGCGTGTACTCACTCTAAGAATAGTGCAATATTAATAGGCATAGCTGCTACGACACACCTCCTCACCTCTGGCCAGGTGGCAGGGTGTAGAGATATCGCAGCAAATGCCAGGGCTGAGTGCCTATAGCAGGGTCGGGTCTGAGAGTCTGTAAATAGACTTTTCATGTGGGGCTAGGTCACTAGCATGCAACAGCTCTCGCTTTAGATCAATCCTGTGTGCTCCCCCTGCAACAGCTTTCGCTTTTTGGATTAATCCTATGCCTTTGGGGTGCTCAGCTCTGGTTACCTACCTAACTCAGAATCCACGTAGCACCTGCTAGCGCAGCTTTAGCAGACCGGGCTCATAACTGTCGCGCCAAAACAGAGCAAAATGTACACGCACACTCACTCTAAGAATGGTGCGATATTTATAGGCATTTCTGCTGCGACAAAACTTTGTATCTTTTATTATACTTAACTTCATTTTCCCCTTCGGCTTTTGAGGAGAAATAAAAGCGACAACAGTAACTTAAAGAAGTAGCTAACAGTAGCCGCAAGCGCAGCCGATGATTGCAACAACAGGTGTTTTAGCGATAAATTGAGCAGAGATTGGACATCTGCTTACACTGATGGGAAAATCGGGGAGCTTGCTTTTACTGTCACAATGATCATTAATCTTAATGGGTACTAGAGTACATAGTCGCGTTGCACGCTTCAAAAATCATTACCTTGTGCTGACTTGTCACATCTCTTATCAGTTGGCAAGACCCTTTGGCGGCCTTTGTGCTCTAGATGTATTAAGTACAAAGGGATTTCAATTGTCTCATGTTATAGCAAGTTATTCTCTACAGGCTGTAATGTTGATACCTGATACAGGAACATGAGTCTCAGAATGACAGTCCTTCTATCAAATGGTATGTGCATGAAACCTTTTGGTCACAGCTAATGTAATTTGACGTTAAAGTTGTACAAGGGATAACAATAGGCAGTTTTCTCTGAAGCAAATTGAGTTCCCTAGTTTACTATACAGAATCTAGTGCAAGTTCTTCTAAGTGTTTCAAAAACAAAGACGTACTAATTCAAGAATCGTGTTTTTTTCCATGTGGCCGGCACACTGAAGAAGAACAATTGCTGCAAGCACTGCACCAGAATGGTCTTTATTACAGCCAGGGTTGTTAGACGCCGCCAGCGCCACCATTAATGCCCAGAGATTGGGCAACTAGTTTCTTATCAGTCTTTTTCAATCGACGAGACGAACAGGATCACTCGTTGTTATTTCCAACTAGCTTTCAATCTGGGTAACTCACCTCGGCTATAACGCTTTTTTTTAACGGCGAGATCATTGCTTTAACGTTGAGAATAGGGCTTCTTGGGGTCTCCAAAGTGTATGAAGCCTTAGCCTGGATATCGATATGAGCTTCCGCGCTCTCCGATATCAACATGGCTTCTGTGGCCTTCAGGATCTCTTCTTGGAAGCCCCTGCGCTCCCAATTTGTCCATTTCGCTGCGGCATAGAACAAACTCGCAATAACTCCAGGCAGTCTCCTATTACGGCTCAAGCGCTGCTCATTGCTAAGAAATGATGCTTCACCAAATTGCTGACCGTAGTAAGTACGAACAAGGTCATCGAAAGTCTCGAAACCCATAGACTCTATGTACATTATAATGGATCCAACGCGCTGGTCCATATCCATATCCACTAGATTTCCAGTAAGATGCAACGCCTCATCGCAGGAGATAGGCATCCCACTGTCTACACGAGGTAGTGTCGTAATGCTTGGCTGGCAATCTTGCTGATTACTCTGTCGTACGTCGTCCGTCCAAGGTACTCCTTGCATTAAGCTGGTAAGGTTGCTAGAATCCCAGGAGCCAACCTCGGCACTCAAGTAGGACGGGAGTTCATCGTCGTTTGGAAGTGCGAAGGAATCAGTTTCGCCGTTGGTCGACGTAAAGGGAGTGTGCTGGGCTGCCACTCCATCAATTTTTGTCAGACCTGCTATGCTTCGAGAACGTACCATTTGTTTCGCAATTTACGGGTGGAGAAGTATCATTACCCTGAACGCAGCCTACGGCTTGCAGCAAGGAAACTTGTTGCCTGTCTTTCTCTGTGCCCCTGCTTCCGCCTCGCTTCTCTGGAAAAATATGGTTCGAAAACCCGAGAACTTCATGTTCGACACCTTTCTTAGTCGCTTTACTGCCGCTAGAAGACGAGGTGCCGTCCGAAGGAGAAACCTGTGTTTCTGCAGGTGACTCAGGAGAAGAAGAAGAAGAAGAAGAAGGCGAAGAAGACCGTAATGAATTTCGCCTCTGTACAAGCGATCCAGGGCTCTCCTCAACACCGTCTTGGTACTCGTTCTCTCTTGATCGAAGCTTCTTTTCGCAATTATCAAGCTTCGCCTGAAGGTCTGCCATTCTCACTTTTACGCGTTGCCCTGTAGTCCGTTAACGTTTGCCTAGATTTAAAAAGTGCAAGCAATTACGGTAAGTTCTCTGCGCGACACGATTTTGGATGCGCTTTTTCATCGCGCGATCTTTGACTGAGGTCCAGTCATCATGACCATGCATATCGTTAGCACTTGGTAAGGAATATGGTGGTGCACTACCGTCCAAGGTAGTAGTGGCTGCGCGACTGTGACGCATGTCGAAGGTGGATGACACGGGATATGGAGCATTTGGCGCCTCTCAACACAATAAAAAGCACACCATCACGGTTATAGGCTCTTGCTGCTGTTGACCCCTTGAATTTGCCGGCACTGTTGTAGATAGGTATGGACCTATCGTAGACGGAGCATTACATTGCTGCTGTTCGATGCATGTTCGCATGGCTCCTATACACCGCCAGTGATGTACGAATCTGGCTAGAGGTGGAAACCCCCGGTTACGTGGGTGAAGGCTAGGGCCGGGTATTTTCAAAGAATTACCCGATGCCCCGCCTCGGTCCGCACAGCAACATTGATTGGTCCAGGTATTCTAGTTTCGCCTTGGCGAAGCACGTCCCTTTGCGGTTTCCTCGACCGCTTCTCCTCTTGCCCAGGCAACTGTCGGCTCCGCTCCATCCACAACTTCGAGGCATTAGTAAGTAGTGAAACTGCCAGTCATGTGACCATACACTGGCGAATCTTCTGACACATGAGCCTGTTTGTCGCCCGTTTTTCAAAGAAAACAGAGAGGATATGGATCGCTATCAAAAGCTAGAAAAACTCGGTGAGGGTGAGTATTCCAGTAGCAGCTACTGCTACATGAATCGTGAGGATAAGCAAGCTAACTGCCGCGCTCCTTGTATCACAGGTACCTATGGGGTTGTATACAAAGCCCGCGACCTCGACAACAGCGGCCGCATAGTCGCACTGAAGAAGATTCGTCTCGAAGCCGAAGACGAGGGCGTGCCCAGCACGGCCATCCGCGAGATTTCACTACTGAGGGAGATGAAACACCCGAATATCATGCGCCTTTTAAACATTGTGCACGCTGACGGCCACAAGCTCTATCTTGTGTGCGAGTTCCTCGACCTCGACCTCAAGAAGTACATGGAGGCACTGCCAGTTAGTGACGGCGGGCGCGGGAAAGCTTTGCCTGAGGGCTGCTCGGTGCATCTGGGCCTTGGCAACGTTGTCATCAAGAAATTCATGCTGCAGCTGTGCCAGGGCGTCCGCTACTGCCACTCTCACCGTGTGCTACATCGTGACCTCAAGCCACAGAACCTACTCATAGACAAGGATGGCAACCTGAAGCTCGCGGATTTTGGCCTTGCCCGGGCCTTTGGCGTCCCCCTGCGCACTTACACCCACGAGGTAGTGACGCTCTGGTATCGCGCGCCTGAGGTTCTGCTCGGTGGCAGGCAATACTCGACTGGTGTCGACATGTGGTCAGTGGGCTGTATCTTTGCCGAGCTATGCACACGAAAGCCCTTGTTTCCTGGTGACTCAGAAATCGATGAGATCTTCAGGATTTTCCGGTAAGTCGTCTGTTCCCTGCGTTTCATAGATAGGATACGCTACTGATATAATTCTGTCTTATCATAGTACCCTAGGAACTCCCTCAGAAGACGTCTGGCCTGGCGTCACGTCGTATCCTGATTTCAAGTCCAGTTTTCCCAAGTGGAGAAGAGACAGTTCTGCTGTACTCTGCCATAATCTTGATGATATGGGTATCGATTTATTAGAGTCTATGCTCAACTACGATCCTGCGGGTCGCATCTCTGCAAAGACTGCCGTCATCCACCCTTACTTCGAAGACTTGTCCGAGGAGGCGCTGGCCGCGGCGGGTAAATCAACAATCGTCTAGCAACAGGCATGCATTTGACATCCCAGCTCAAGAGCATGTACAGTAGGAGAATACTCAACCTTATTTTTTCTCTTGTACTTTTTACTTCACCTTGGCCGCATTCGACAGCTATTTTAAATTAATCAATTAGACGCATTTAACCGACCAAGAGTACGCGTGAACAGATTTGATTTGGTTCGGAATGCGGAGATTCAAGTAAAAAGAACTAAAACCCGTTCATACCGTTAAAGTCAAAGGAGTAGCAAAGTGATCTGTACTCGGTCTTGAACATATTAAGCATGCGAGTAAACAATGTGGCTCATTTATAAAATGTACATTCACCAATTGAGCTGATGACAACCCTTTGGCCGTACCCTTCGTCAGCATTCGACCGAATGAGCGCGATAATGTCACAACATCATATACCATAGTCACGTCAGTCTCTAACCGATAACAGTAATCCGTTCACTGTATTAAACAGTACTTTCTCAATGGTTCTATTTTTACAGATGGGCTTTATAAGACATGACGGGTGCATATATAATGCGCATCTAGGAAATAGCAGTAAGAAGTCCAGTTTTGCCATACGTATGGAATGAACAGGACAGAGTGCAAAAGTCAACGCAAAAGGATGTTGATGATTGAATATTACGTGATCCCTGTAAGCGCAATCAATTAGCCTGCATCTACATGTGAGCTGTCCTGCAGTGCAACGCCCCTAGCCCCTCATTTTTAAAAAATCTGCAGAAGCATCACGCCAGACTCTATCATTGACTATACAATCCAATTTTACTTGTCCCATTTTTCCCCTTTCTACCATACCCGACTCTGTTCTAACTACTTCGCAAAAATGTCCAAAACTGACCGTCCTCTGACAGACTTCGACTGCCTCAGTTTTGACTGTTACGGAACACTCATAGACTGGGAAGGCGGCATCTATCAAGCACTAGCCCCTCTTTATACGCAGCTGTTAGACGACCATCCTCTTCGCCATGATCGGTTGAGTGTTCTGAGAGCCTTCATCAAGAACGAGGGAATTGTCCAGTCTGCAAACCCTACGATACTTTACAAAGATGTTCTGGCCCAATCATACGGACGACTTGCCTTGGAGCTTGGAGTGGCCGCACCTGAAGCCGATATGGTGAAGTTCGGCTCAGGGGTCGGCGAATGGACAATCTATCCCGACACTGTGAACGCCTTGAAGCGGCTCCAAGAGCACTTTAAGCTTGTCATCCTCTCTAACGTCGACAATGACAACTTCCAGCGTACTATTGCGCAGCAATTTAAGGATCTCGAGTTTGATGCCATTTACACGGCTGAGGACATCGGCTCATACAAGCCTGACGCTCGCAACTTTGAATACCTCATCAAACACTGCGAAGAGAACTTGGACGTAAAAAGGAGGGAATTATCCACGTAGCGCAGGCCCTCTACCATGACCACGTTCCAGCGACTACTGCTGGGCTTGTCACCGCGTGGATTGAGCGTGGCGAGGACATACCGAGTGCTATAGGCGGCAAGCCTGAAGACCTGGGAGATAAAATATCATTCTCATGGCAATTTAAGAATTTGGGAGAAATGGCGGCCGCATTTCAAGCCTTGCGTGAAAAGGAATGAAAACGTGAAATCCGAAGATCATCTTGTACTGGCGAAACAGGCACACAGGGTAGTAGATCTTGCAAGACAATCGAGGGAGCCTTTCTTTTTTAAACATATTTTCTCGGATGTAGAGCAAAGTAGTAGCACCAATTCGGGACTCCAATGGGAACACCTGAAAACATGATACCCGATTTCTTTGCCTACCACTGCTGTCAAAAAAAAAAGGAAAACTGATTCCTCAAACCCAAATCGGGCATCCTTGAAGCAAACCATCATTAGCTCTGGCCGAACCTGTCACAACTCTTCAAGAAAGACTTGGCTCTAATGCAACCTTTTCTTAGCAAGCCAGCTTAGGGCAGGATGGTTACCAGAGGTTCCGATATATGATGGTTATTCCACGTATCTGAAAGAATACCGAAAACTCATCAGATACTACTGAGTATTCCGCAACGAAAGAGATTTGTATTGATGGATCAACACTCATGAGATGGAGGAGTCTTACTGCAATGCATAACACCCCACAACAGTGGTTGCATCTGCCGCTCGAAATGATGTGTATTGCACAGTCCGCACGGGAGGTTGATAGGTCGAAACACAGCCATTGTAACGGGTATTTCTTTGAGCAAAACAACCGGGGTTGTGCGAAGCGGCCTACTGCCTAGTAATACCGCGTGGGACCAATATTCACCCGAAGTAAGTATCTACCTAATCTTACCTAATATCAAGGAACGACAAATATTAATATACAGCGAACGTATTCGCATATAGTCCGCCTCCTGCGGAATTCGTTAGTTAATACCAAAACGTTTGTCAGAGATCCTTTGCAAATCATGTATTCGTTCGCTATTGCTAGGCGTACTGGCACTCGTTTGATCCGTTCGCTGCAGTCTACGAGGCGACAGCTCAGCACCGCGGCAGCCGCCGCTCCGTTTTCCAGCCGGCAGAATCCTCAGAATGAACCAAAAACAAACCTGCAAGCACGAGCAAGCTGGTAGACGTACCTCATAGCCAAAAATATCCTCGATTGCACTATCCAAGGCAATATGAAGTGCCCACACGTATAGAATCTATACAGCGTCAGCTCCAAAGCCGTGCGAACAGCCCAGTTTTCTACCAGACAGTTGCTGAGATCCTGAAGATCCGGGAACAGTACATCCAAGAGCGGTCCGTTTTTATTAGAGGACAAGACCTTTCATCCATTTTATTTGGCCTTGGAGCCAGTTACGAAGACGTCATGAAGCTTTCTTCGATAAGCGATATTCTGAAAACGGACCCAACGCTTCCTTTTCGCAAAACGGCAAATTCTCGCTTCTGTTTCGACTGGGACACAAAGTCTATACGTCGGATTCAGCACCAGCCGTTTATACTTTCCGAGGATGAGGATTTCCAACGCTTTGATTCTGGCAAAGTGCGGATCTTCGACGAGGTCAGATCCGAAATTGGTCTGAACAGCGCTTTCCTCGCGTTGCTCATCTTTAAGGCAATGATAATCAACGGAATCGATATTTCCAAGCGGAAAAACCTCAACTACAACGTGAACAAGTGGGTGTGTACCGTCTTCAGCATCCGGACGCAGACCACACCGGATATGCTCGGTGAACCGGCTTTGGAGGGCGTGCACTCAGACGGGGTTGATCATACCTTGGTCACGTTTCTAGGTTCCAATAACATGACCTCAAATAGTGCTGCCACTTTCCTGCACAGTATGGACGAGGTCACGGGCATTCCACTGTGCGATGCGTCCCCGCTCAAGATTCTTGGGCACAACAGGCACGCCACATTTCTGGATACTATGATGATTGTTGACCACGAGCGAAAACATAGTCTGACGGCAGTGTATGCCGAGGACAAGACGACATTGGCGACCCGTGACGTGCTGATCTTCTTCACGCGAAAACCGTACCTCGAGACGCATCCGGCTGCATCGCTGGACTCTCTTGAACCTCACGCTACTCTCGGTGTGGAAGCTCCATTGTTTAACCTGAGCTGAGATTTTCATGTCGCTGCGTCGATGCTGAGAAAATGCTGATATTTTCGTGTTATATTATGCGAAAGTCATTGAGGATGAGATGTTAAGTATACGCAAATTAAGAGCAGAGAGCCCAGTGTTTCCCGCTTGCTGCTAGTTACATCTTCTGATTGTAACAAACTTTCATTGAATTTAACAATTTATTGCCGTGATGTGATTGATGCTGGATGCATCCTTGTAGTCGATCTAAAATGCGCGACAAGTGGAAGGATCGAGGACAAAGTCAACCCCGCTTGTTGTGACATTAATTCAATAGGCTATGACAAGGGACAGTAGTATTGCACAATGTGATAATAGATGGCGACTCCTGGGCGATGGTAACCTAAGACAGTAACACAAGACAGTAATTTGTGTGACCGTAATTCCACAGACAGTAATCTCAAAACCAAGTACCCAATGCCCCACAATGCCCAGCTCACAAGGCGTGCACTCACAACATCCATGGCAGTTACTCAAGCCACGCCGACAACATCCAATTAAGGCCCCTCCCCGCTCATCGCAGCCAAGTGAGACAAACGCATGTCCTGAAAAATAGACCGAACCTCCAAATTGATACCCTGACGGCGCGCCAGCAATACCAAACGGATCGCGGTGATCGAGTCCCCTCCGATCTGTAGGAAGCTATCGTCTCTGCCAATTTTCTCGGCTGGGATATCCAGAACAGATGCCCACAGTTGCTGCATCTGCATTTCTTGTAATGTCTCTGGGGTTGCTTTTTCTCGCTCTCAAGCGAATACCGCACTATGCTCGCTCTATCCAAGTCTGCAGTCTTTTGCTGTAGTTTTCTTCGATCGAGCTTTGTGGTTGTAATGAATGGCATGTATCTGCAGGGAATGAACGTCGTTGGTAACATGTAGCTGGGTAACTTTCTCTTTAATTCTGTAGTCAGACCCCGCAGTTCCTTCTGCATTTGGGGCGTTAGTGGAAGAAATAATTCTTCTGTGCCGTTGACTGCGTTGGGTCGAATGTCTCTGTCTACATTGCTGTCGTTTGTAGCAACCTGCTTGATGTCCCTAACTGCTAGGCTGGTCTCTCGATTAAAGCAGAGGTAAGCAACAAGGATCATTCCCCCAGCATCTGTCAGGGATACATCCACAGCCACCTGCTCAACGCCATGTAGCAGAGATTGGATGTGATGTTCGACCTCTCCTAACTCTACCCGTTGACCGCGAATCTTAACCTGCAAATCTTTTCGGCCAACAAATGTCATCGTTCCGTCCCAATTGTAGAACGCCAAGTCTCCTGTCCTGTAAAGTCGGCCATACTTCGCCTCTGATCTTCGCGGCATCCACGCAGGGACAGCTTTTATAGCTGCTTCTGTTCTTTTCTGATCGGCCAGGTATTCGCGCAAGATGGTGGGGCCCTGGACCACTATCTCTCCCACGCATCCAACTGGGGTGAGGCGCTCATGATCTTCCGGTTCGACAATCCAGCAGCATCCGCCCAACGGCCGTCCTATCGTTTGCGGTGAGTCGTTTGGAGAGCTATACTCATGACAGGCGCTAATGACGCACGTCTCTGCAGGCCCCCAGGCATTGATCAACCGCGTGTTATTGCCAGCCCATTTCTTCAAGGTATCCTGACCTGCCTTTTCACCTCCGACTACCAGGCCCTGTAATTGTTGGACTTTGTTCAAGTCTACTGTTCTAGCAAATGTTGGTGTCAAGTCAGCCCAGGTGACTGCCGTTCTGTTCATGAAGTCCTCCAGATTTGTCAAACGTGTCGTTTCGGAAGGCACGCAGATGCAGGCTCCAGCGATGAGCAAGCACAGCGATTCAAACACAAATACGTCAAAGGAATAGGAGGCGAATTGTAGCATGCGCACATCTGGGGTCAGCCCTAGCCTTGCAGCAATAGCGACCATGCTGGTGCACACCGACCCGTGCTCCATAACCAGGCCTTTCGGCGTACCTGTGCTGCCCGACGTGAAAAGTACGTAAGCTGCATTCTGGGCTTTCACGAGTGGCAGCTGAAATTGCGAGACAGCTGTTGAATCACAATCAGCCAGGATGTTATCTAGGGCTGCTGCCACCTCGACAACTACCAGCCCTACGCAGTTCTCAGCATTGGTCGCCGATGTCAGAGTAAGCCTAGACCTGGTCTGTCGAACCATCTCTTGCTGTCTCTCAATCGGATGAGATGGATCTAGCGGAACCCAGGCAGCGCCAGCCTTGTTTATAGCGAGAATCGAAACATAGAACCAGACCGACTTCTCGAAGCATACATGCACCAATTCTTCCATAGCCACACCGTGCTCTTTGACGAGATAGCGCGCTAGACGAGCTGCAGCAGCATCAAGTCCGGCATATGTGAGTTCTCCGTCCCACGCGCAGATAGCTGGCGCATCTGGTCGTTTTTGGACTTGCCTTGTGATCATGTACTGAACGCAGTCGTTGATGGCTTCAGGGCCGTCCTGGTTCCATAGCGTGGCTTGTTGCAGATCCCATGGTCCAGCCAGGAAGATGTCGCAGAGTAACATTTGCTCAGGCACGAGCAGCTGCTGCACCACTTGATTGAAGTGGTGGTACAACGCCGTGACCTGCGCCTCTACCATCCATGCCGTGTCGTATGTTGCGCTGAATTCCACATCCTTGTTGCGCAAGAAAGCATGCACAACCAGCGGATAGCCAAAGTACTCGTACGTAGATGCCATGCCTGTCGTCGCTACGGGGCTCATGATTGGATCCACAGTGTGGAACCCATCGAGGATCTCGGCAGGGTGAACAACCAGAACGTTGGCGAAATCACAGGCTTCTCTTGCGTTCTCGCTTAGTTTGGTCATATTTTGCAGCCCAAACTGTTCATGTGGAGTCATCCCAGACGCATGCGCCTGCACGTAGCTCAGAAAATCCGTCACTTTCTGCTTGGGGTCGAGGCGTAATCGAACTGGAATAGTGGTAACCAGTGGGCTGGCCATCTTCTCCAGTCCCGGGACAGGCGCGTGGCGGCCCGAGAGCGAAGCTCCGAAGCATATGTCGTCCGTCTCACAGTACCGCGCAAGTACGATCGCCCAAGCTGCCCTCAAAACGGTGGCCTTGGTGACCGAAGAGGCGGACAGGAGGAGGGCGATGGGTTTAGTCAGCGTCTGAAGCACAGAGATACCGGTGGTGTTGGATACTCCAACCCTGCGAGGCGGGAAGGCCGCCTGCTTGGCCTCATGGAGCTGCGCCATCCAGTACTTCTCGCTAGCCTCACGGTCGATATTTCCAACGTATTGCATAAAACGCGAGAATGGCTCTAGTTCAGGGGGTGTAGTATCTTGGTACAGGCACCGGAGCTGTTGCATGATGAGACCGATTCCCCAACCGTCAAACACTGTGTGGTGTCCGATTAAAGCAAAGTAGTTTTGGCCATCGGCTCCCTCTGTTAGTGCGTACCGCCAAAGTCGCGAACCTGTCGAAATCTCCGTCTTGTGGGTTTTCTCGACAGCGAGGTCCACAACCGAGTCGATTCCCCCACCTCCAGGTAACTTCCAGGCTTCCCACGCTACGTCCTCCGTGACAACAACCTGAAAGAACCCACCCTCCACTAGAACGATACGCGTCCGTAGGCCGTCGCAGAGAGCTATGGTTCGTTCCCAGGCATCTTTGAATCGTTCGAGGTTTACATGTCGAGACAGTTTATACACCCATGTAGTCAAATACGAGCCCGGCTGCGTGACAGCGAGCGCCATAAGACCCTCCTGGAGTGGCGTGCATGGGTAGGCGTCCTCGATAGCCTGTTTCTCAGACAGAAAACAAATTTTCGATGCCTGATCCAGGATCTCGTTCGCGCGGCCCTCTGGTAGCAGGCTGAAAGGCAACGGTGGGGCACTGACGACAGCAGCCGAGCCCACTGTGGCGGCCAAGCACCACAGCCGAGCATCCTCGAAGATGGACGCCATATTCAAAGCAATACCGTAGGTGCTGTGGGCCAGTGATACTAGATGCATCGCGCTGATGGAGTCCCCACCGATCTGTAGGAAGTTGTCGTCTCTCCCGATGTGATCTGCTGGTATGTTGAGGACTGAGGCCCATAGCTGCTGTATCTGGCACTCTAACGTCGTTTCTGGTGCTTGTTTCTCAGATTTCACTAGCGAATATCTTGCTATAGAGTCTCTCCTCAGTGCTGCTGTCTTTTCTCGCAGTGTTTTCCTGTCCAGTTTGGTAGAATAAGGCATATACCGACACGGTACAAACATGTTGGGCACCATGTAGCTGGGTAGCTTCATCCTTAGCTCTTTGGCTAGATCTGATGCCAGTCTCTCCATTTCGTCCGTCATTGGTAAAAAAGGTCATCCATGTTGTCTCGCCCGTCGTTGCCCGCTCGCTTAGTGGCCCAGCCGAAGCAGAGGTAGGCAACAAGACTGGTTCCAGAGCCCGTCCGTACGGTATCTACAACCACCTGTTTAATACCCACAGGCTCTAAAATTGTCCTAACATTGAACTCGACCTCTTCGAGCTCGACGCGTTGGCCCCGAATCTTCACTTGTGTGTCTTTCCGGCCGATAAATTCTATAGTTCCGTCTGGATTGTAAAAGCCTAAGTCGCCTGTTTTGAAGAAACGACGCCACTTTGAATCCGAGCAACTTCGGGTCAGCATCCACGCTGGTACTGGTGTTATAATAGACTCTTCTGTCTTTTTTCTGTTCGATAGATACTCGCGTAGGATCGTAGGACCTTGAACGACGAGCTCACCCACGCACCCTATCGGCGTTAAACGTTCATGATCCTCTGCGTCGACGATCCAACTGCAAGACCCACCCATCGGTCTACCCACTGTCATGGGTGATTCACTGCATGACTTCCACTCGTGCAGCGTGGCGATACAGCATATTTCTGCGGGGCCCCAACCATTGAATAGGCGTACGTGGCCAAGCCAAATGTTCAAAATGTCTTGGCCGGGCGGTTCTGATGCTGTAATCATCAATCTTATACTGGGAACATCTGCGGGTTTCATGGTTCGGATGAAGGATGGCGTTAGTAATGCTGTATTTGCACGTGTATGGCGAATGAAATCAGGAATACCGGCCCATCGCATTTCATCTGAGGGTACGCACACACATCCGCCGACAAATAAAGTTGAAAAGATTTCCCCAATGCATGAATCGAACACATACGAGGCAAACTGCAAAAACCGCGTCTCTGCTGTCAAGCTCAAGCTCATGCCAAGAGAGACCTGGCTGGTACAGACGGAGCGGTGTTCTATTACCAGCCCCTTAGGGGTGCCAGTGCTACCAGAGGTGAACAAAACATATGCGGCATTCTGGGACGTCACCTCACATGCTGTCGGCGGCTGCCATGGCGAAACAGATGGCGAGACGTTGCTGCCTTGTTCGTCAGCCAGGGACTTATCCAATGCGGCTGTGACCTCGATAACAGCCAGCCCCAGGAGTCTGCATAGTTGAGCATTTGCCGTCGATGTTAAAGCGAGTTTTGCTTTGGTCTGATGTACCAGCTCTCGGTGCCTTTTCGGGGATGTGAGGGGTCCAGTGGTATCCAAGCACCGCCAGCTTTGTTAATGGCGAGAATGGAAACAAAAACCAGACTGACTTTTCAAAGCATACATGCACGAGGACCTCGGCTGACACATTCTTAGAAAGACGGCGGGCTAAACGGTCGGCTGCAGAATTGAGTTGGCCGTAGGTAAGCTCTCCGTCCCATGCACAAATAGCTGGTGCGTCTGGATGTTGCTGTGCCTGTCGTGCAACTATGTGGTGGACACAGTCATCAACAGCGTCAGGAATGTCGGCGTTGGTGGCTATGGCGTGTTGAAGGTCCCATTCTCCTGCCAGGGAAATATTGCTGAGCAGCACGCTCGTCTCGTGCGGCGAGAACAGCTGCTGGACTACGCGGCCGAAGTGATGGGTCAGTGCAGTAACCTGAGCATCCGCAAGTAGGTTCGCGTCATAGGTGGCGGTAAGTTGGACGACATGGTTGTCATGCAAAAGCACGTGCAGCACCAGTGAGTAGCCCGTCATGGCGATAGCGCCAGGAACAGGGACAGGTTCCATGACAGGGTGATGGGGCACCGTGGCCACGATCAGAAGACTGGAGGAATTGCACGCCGCCTGTGCATCATTGCTAAGAAGTGTCGTCATATTCTGCAGGTTGAACTGCTGTTGGCGCGCAATCATGTCCAACGCGTGCGCCTGCACGTCGTGCAAAAAGTCTGCAACCGTCTTCTTAGGATCGAGGTGCAGACGGATTGGGACGGCCATGATACTCTCCGGGCTTGAGACGGAGATGGAGGCGGCGAAGCAGATGTCGTGCGAGTCACAGTACCGCCCAAGCACAATCGCCCATGCCGCCCGCAGAATGGTTGCCTTATCCAATGGTGGGGACGAAGACGATGAAGAGGACAAGCCTAATAGTGGGAGGACAATGTTCTTTGCCAGCGATCGTATCACAGGGGCAGGCCTCCGTGGCGGGAAAGTGGCCTGCGTGGCGCCACCGAGTTGATCCTTCCAAAATCTTTTGCTCGCTTCATGATTGAGATGGTTTGCCTCAGACAACATGGTGTGGTGCAGTCGGCTCTAGATGGCGTTTCCTGCGGGAATGACTCTCTATGGTCGGGATTGTTATCTTTGCAAACTGGCGTGGTAGGCCAAGTAGGTAGTATGGTTGCCCTGTACAATACAGGACGTGCTTTAATAGACGTTCCATAACGTAACATGGACTGGGACAACCGCACGCCTGAATTACTGTCTTTCGAATTACTGTCTGTCAAGAGGTGAATATGATGTATACAGATGAGTAAATGCGGAGCGCACAGTCAACCGAGTGACACGCCCCGCCAGCTAGCGCCGACGATTTGGGGCAAGGTCGTCCGTCACACGTGACAACTTAGCGCCACTGGCTGGGTGGACATTAGCCATGGGAAGAGGACCAAGGCTTCTTTACAGGTTGGCCAGGTAGCCAAAGCCACAACTGCAGATTGCGGCAGTGGTTGTGGTGGAGAGAAACCGAATGAGGGTGTGCGCAGAGAGGTACCGCAGCCGTTGGACATGTGAACGACGGCGGTGGTAGCGCTCCTGTATACTATACTGCACCGTACCTAGTAGTAAGATTGTCTCAAATGTCTGACTGAACAGCGAAGTGCTACCCATGGCGACGGATACGGCAAACGGAACAGTACTATAAAGTATGCCATGTAGCCCAGGCAATTCAGCTGCTTGACGCGTAGGACTAGCTACCGCGCTTGCCACACCGCCTGCCAACCTTGACCCTCGTTTGTCATACCACGTCACGCTTAGTCATCGCAGAAATTGTTTCCCCTCCTCCAACCGTCCACTCCATCTCGTTCACATGTGCAACACATCCATTACGCCCAGCCACACGCAACTACACCACAGTCGTGAGCACGTTGACCCTCTGATCTTGTTAGGCCCAATCTGGGTTTGAGTCCAACCCCTGTTTTTGATACCAACCTATTGGCAAAATGCATAGAAAATCAGAGCCACGCCCCAAGATGGGACACGGAGCATCTGCGTCACAGCCGACTTCAGTTCGCAAGAAGCTACAGTCAGGTCATGCAGAAGGAGAAGAAGGTCAGACAGAGACAACCATGGTCTCACCGAACCAGAGAGCTTCAGGCTCTGAGCAAGCGGAGCATACGCACGATGGCCTCCAGGAGCGGTCTCCCCAGAACACCGCCTCGAGCACTGCCTCGATCACCGCTTCTAGCAAGGCATTGAGCGCCCCAGAAATCGGTGCAGATTTCCCCTTATTGGGTGACTTTAGTGGCGAAGATAACGAGCATATCAGCGGTTTCAAGCTCTACATGGCTCTCTTCAGCATCACCTCTGTCTTCTTCCTCGTTCTTCTAGATTTCAGCATCCTCTCTACGGTGAGTTGGATAACCCACTGGCTCACCCCACGCCCAGCAACTTGGACCGTAGCAATCAGGCCACTCTGGCAGAATGGCTGACGAATTCATTTCAATTTCGTTCACATAGGCTATACCTTACATTACGAGTGATTTTGGGAGGCTGCAAGAGTAAGTCTTTTCGTAAATGGCTTCTTCCCCTATTCCACCTACACCATTTTACAGAAACCTCGCTTGCTAACAAAGAGATGCAACAGCATCGGTTGGTATGGAAGTGCCTACGTGTTTTCAAGGTAAGAATCTTTCATTTTGGCCCACGGTGCAATAACAAAATCAAAAAGTCTTCTCTATTGAAAGTTGAATTTAGACTGATCCATTGTGACACTAGTGCGACTTTACAACCTCTGTCTGGAAAACTCTACACCTACCTCAACGCAAAGCAGACGTTCCTGTTTTTCGTCATTATTTTCGAGATCGGATCCCTCCTCTGTGCCGTCTCAACCTCATCCACGTTCTTCATATTTGGTCGTGCAGTCTCCGGAATGGGAAGCTCTGGCTTGGAAAATGGCGCCTTGACCCTCATTGCAGGAGCGGTACCTCTGCACCAACGGCCTTGTAAGTCGAAGTCGGCATAGCTACTTCCTGACCATTGTCTTCGAAACCATAAATTCTTCGATCTGAAAGCTAATCTTTGATTGTTACACTTAGTATACAATGCCATCGTATTTGGAGGTGAGAGAGCTTGCTCACACGTAACGAAATTCGTAGGGCTGACAATAGAACCAAGTTTGTCAGACGGGCATAGTTCTCGGACCATTGGTCGGTGGCGCTTTGACGCAATACTTAAGCTGGCGATGGTGTAAGTAGCTGCTTCTAATTCAGAGCCTATGCACCATTTCTGTTCCATGGCTTACAAGCTGCAGGCTTCTACATCAACCTGCTCATTGGTGCAGTGTCCAGCCCGTTTCTGTTCTTTACCCACATTCCAGACGAGACGCTCAAGCCACCCTTCTCGTTTGCCCTCATCCGCAACATTGTTCCGAACCTCGATCTCATAGGCTGGGCCCTGTTCACACCGACTACTCTCATGTTTCTCCTCGCACTGGAGTGGGGTTCAACTGAGCACGGATGGAGTTCGCTCACCGTTATCGGCTTATTCGCCGGCTCTGGCGCCACCTTGATTCTGTTTAGCTCTTGGGAATGGCACATGGGCGAGAAGTCCCTCATACCATTTCATGTGTTGAAAAGACGAATCGTGTGGGCGAGCACATTGCAAACTACGTTTCTGTTTGTCAATAACTATGTCGGAGTCAACTATGTTCCCATCTACTTCCAAGCTGTGAAAGGCGTTGGTCCCTCGCTGAGCGGGATTTACACGCTGCCCTCCATCCTGACGCAGTTGCTGTGTCTAATCCTTTCTGGTGCGCTTGGTAAGTCTTGTAAACCTCTGGCCTGTGCCCTGGATGATAAATGACCCAAAATTTGATTTAACGATCATTGAGTGTCAAAATCCCAAAGCTGACTTGGTGTATTGTAGTAAGAAGGTTTGGGTATTATCTCCCATTCGGCGTCCTTTCAGGTGCAGCAACTACCATTGCCTGCGGTATGATATCGACCTGGAATCCGGATACTTCTGCAGCAGCGTGGATTGGATACCAAATGCTATTTGGTTTACGCGGGATGGGATTACAAGTGGTAAGTCTTTCCCCTGTTTGACTCGACAACCACCTTAGAGTGCCATCCATGCCTGCTGCATTGATTAGTACTGATGTGATGGAAATCTACTGGTTATAGTCTATAACCTCGGTACAAAACGTTGTCGCGCCAGCCCAGACTCCGAGTGTGATTGCCTTCATGGTATTTTTAGAGAACCTATCCGCGGCTATCTTCACCATCGTGGGCAACGCTATCTTTACGCAGACACTTGTACGGCAAGTTGCTGTTCGAGCACCGTCGGTGAGTCCTGAGGCGGTGCTCAAAGTGGGTGGAAGCGCCAAAGCTGTGCGGGACCTACTTCCTCCTGGAAGTCCGGAACTTTATGGTCTGCTGCTTGCGTTTTCGGAAAGCGTCAACGCCGTCTTTTACCTGCTTTCGGCACTCGCCGCCGTGTCGTTCACCGCTGCGTGGGGGATGGGCTGGGTAGACATCCGAAAGAAGGCACCGGCAGGGAATGAGGCTTGAGGAATGGTAAAGATATTTGGCTTCAATGCACTCGCTGAACAAGGACTGACGATCCTTGATGGATTAATCAACTATAGATATGTCACAGGGACCATGATCTAGTAGCATACATACAAGACGCTCTAAATTGAGATTTTCGCTTTGGGACGCAGTTGAATTCCAACTTATTCACAGCTGTAGCTGCTGTCTCTGTACTGATCCAACGTCTACATCCCTATTATGTACTTATCTTAAATATACAGAGTTTCTCTTGTAATAGCATGTTCACAAGTGAAGCAGAAGGCCAGTAAAGAGTGAGCACAAGCCTATGTCTACAAAAATAGAGGGACGCAGGGTGACAACGAACAAGCGAGTAATGCCTGTTCTACCGTGCACGATCTCGTAACACCTATATTCTTGTGACGCCTACCCTTTTTTATGTAAGTATAATTTTTAGTATTAGCTTATTAATACTAACTTCCTAAATGTAAGTTATAGATAGTTACGCACTCTATAATATAGATCTTTTACTATATATTAGTAAGCTATATTTCTAAAGTTAGAAGGTATTAAAAATTATATATCTAATTTAACTAAAGTAAAATAAGATATACACAAATAACTACTAAAATAGTTACTCCTAATTTATTATTTAAAAATGTTATAATACTACCCTAGGAAAAAAAAATTTCTTCTTTTAGTATTAAAATTATATTCTAGCTATAATTATAATAGTTTTATTTAGTATATACTTTAATTTAGTTTTATAGTTTTAATATATTAAACATTAATAAGTATTAATAATTTATTATTTATATTCTTGTCTAAATCTAAGATCTAGTTTAAATTATTGTGTAAGTAGTTCCTAAGATGTCTCTTAGCAGATAATCCTCTCTTCTACTAGTTCTTCTATTATTTTAGGTCCTTATATCTAACACAACTTCTTAGCTTTAGCTCCGTGCAGCTCTAAAGCTAGATATATCTGCTTTTAGATTACTAATAGTACCTACTTGTAGTTTAGTAAGTCTATATTAATCTTAGCTAGAATACTCTACTCTATAGACTCTATAAATCTAAATTACTTTAGGAAAGTTATCTACCTATCCTATAGTAATGCTTAAGTAAGCTTATCTACTAGTATATATGTTAATTATATATAGGTAACTATAATAGTCTTCCTAGCTGCTTCTTGCTGTTATAATCCTTAGAATATAAAGAGAATTACACTCTAGTACAGTATAGGTAGAACTACTAACAAGGGTAGTTATATATAGAAGGACACTACCTTTACTAAGCAAGGTTACATTACGTAACACTAATTAGCAGAACCTTAGCAATAATAAGTTTTATTTATAATTAGTAACGTACCCTACATGCAAGTCAGCTAACAGGCGAGTTAGCTACTTTTACTAAGACCCTACTACTCTACCCTTCCTACAACAATGCCTACTTAACAACACTAGTTAAACGCGCTATAGGAGACTTAAATACAGCTTGCGCTACAGGCTCTTAAACAAGACATAAACCTCTCCTAGCAACGCGCTACAGCTATCTACAGGGTTTCTTAGACTATACTAGGCAACTAATGTACAGGATAACCTCTACGCGCTAATTTAATGCCTAACTTGTAAGGGCTAGACAATAATAAGAGCAGGTAATTATTAAACATATACTTAACCTAGTTGCGTAAGAATTTCCTCCTTAGCTATTAGATATAGCTAATATAGCTAATTCTTTACGCGCTAAGCGCAATCTAGGCTATATTAGTATAAACAAGCCTACTACGTTTGTAAAGCGTTAACTAGAGCTCTAAGTAAAGTTTAATTATAAGTATAACTATAAGAGAGCCCTCTACAAGGATTCTAGTATTATCTAGGACTAGTTTAGCCTAGTAGCTAATATTAAAGCTAAGTATAGTATTGTTAAAGTTATGCTTTAGTTAAAGACTGTAAACACTTCTAGGTTAGTTCTTAGGAAATAAGTGCGGTAGCAGGAGTGAAATAAGGTAAATACCTAAGTAAAGCTTGTAATAATTAAAGGTGTACTAGAGAGTATAGAATAAACTATCTATTCTAAGTACAGGTTAAGAGTTCTAAATAATTAAATGTATTAATTAGGTAAAACTTAAGGTTAAACACAAACTATAAGAGTTATGTTCCTACTAGACTATATAGTATATAAAATCCTAGAGCTTACTTTGTAAATTGTAAGCTCCCTTATACTAAGCTATATATCTTATAAAGCTTATTATAAGCTACGTAAGCTAGTTATATGCATTAATCCTTCTTACGCGCTAAGGCGTAAGCTAATAGATCTACTTATAAGATAGTTACGTAATCTGCGTTGTGTGTTATTTGTTATTAGTTTATTAGGGAGCTGTGTCTAGTCTGTATTAAAATAATTAGCTGTAGAGGTCTAAGATTGTAATAGACTTCTTTGTTTATTTATTTATTTGTTGTAATTAACGTCTAGACTAGCTAAATACTAGAAACCTCCCTTAGGGTATTATAGACGTGTTTAGTACCTCTAGAGGCAAAAACAGCTGCGATGCTTAAGTGCGTAGTAGTGTAAACTACTTATAGATATAGAGGTTTCCTATCTATTAGAAGCCTACTACTAAAATATTTTTAGAACCTACTAGTAAGTAATAACTTAAAAATTATAACCTACTAGCAAGTTGCAAACCTACTAGCAAATTACATCCTACTAGCAAGTTGTAACCTACTAGTAGAACGCAACCTACTAGCAAATAGCAAAACGCAACCTACTAGCAAAGTCGCAACCTACTAGCAAAGTTGCAACCTACTAGTAAGTTAGGTTAATTTAGCGTGCAACGTAGAATAGAGGTATATAGTTTGTATAGCGCTGTGCAGGTCTCTCTAGTTCTCTATACAAAAACTAACCTCTAAGATTTTTTCTGCTGCACAAACCCTGCGACGCAAAAATTGTGCCTAAACCTATTTAGAGCTTATATAAGGGACTAGGGGAAGGGTATAGGTAAGCCTAGGGCGACCCTATACTACCTTATTTAATATTAACAATTTTAGGCTCTTGTTCTTGTAGGTAGGGATTTGATAGGTAACTGCCTATATTCCTAGTAGGTTTAGCAGGTAACCGCCTATATTCCTAGTGGGTTTAGCAGGTAACTACCTATAGTCCTAGGAGTTTAGCAGGTAACTGCCTATCTCCTCAGGGTGTTTAGTAGGTAACTACCTGTTTGTTTTAGAGGTTAGGTAGGTAACTACTAGCGTCTTAGGGGTTTAGCAGGTAACTGCCTATACTCCTAGTAGGTTTAGTAGGTAACTGCCTGTAGTTCTAGGGGTTTAGCAAGTAACTGCCTATCTCCTTAGGGTGTTTAGTAGGTAACTACCCCCTTAGTTATGTTTCTTTTCTGCTGCTCTAGTTACTGTCTCTGCTCTGTTCTTAATGGTTTTAGCCTGTATCCCCTAGCACGTCTACGTTTTTAGTACCCTAGGCTCCTATAGAACAGAGTAGCTAGGTCTGTTATAGGTAGCTGCCTTGTGTTTACGTCTTTAACTGCTAAGAGGAGGAGGGAATAGCAACTCTAGAGCTAGGACAGACCTTAAATAGGGTTACTTATCCCTATATTTAATTATTAATACTAATATTTTACAGTACGTCTACGTTTTAGTTCCCTAGGCTCTTGTAAAATAGGGTAGCTGGGTCTACTGCAGTAAGCTATTGTGTAGTTTAGCTTTGCCTATTGTTTTTAGTAGTAGGTACAGCCCTATAGGGTTACTAGGCATATATAGCTACTTTCTTTCCTTTTGCTACCCTATTTACTAGGGCCTTTCTTCTACCTTAGGCATATACTTGTGTAGAAGGCTGTAAGCGCTAGGTAGAGCGCAAAGTCTTCTAAGGAGCCTATTAGTTCCCTTAGGTATGCCTGTCCCTCTTGCCTACTAGTAGGGGGAGAGAGACCTTTCTATAGCTATTTATTAAACTTAAGTCTAGCCTTTTAGCAGAGTACTATGTGTTCTAGGGATTTTGTTTACCTATAGCTATATAGGACGTTTGTATTTTTGTAGTTAAACTTTTAGTAATACTATTAGAAGTCCCTATGTCCTGTTTATATAGCTAGTAGTCTTGCTAGGACAGGCCTAGTTAGAGAGAGGGTTAGAGGCGCCTGTAACGACACAGGATAATAGAAAGCTCTAGAATGCGTGTGTATCCGCTACGAGGTGTCTAGGAGCACTAGGATAGGTAACACAGAGACAATTCTATTCCTATAGGTCTTGTACAAAGAATACTTAAAAACTATCTATCTATAGATAATTCTCCTCGTGCCTTTATACTGCTAGAATACAGGGAAGTTCAGAATGCTATAACTAAGTTACAGGCAGGAACAGAAACGTAAAGGAGCTAAGTTAGAGGTAAATTAGGTGTAACACTTTTTAGAGACTGGTGCTTTACACTACCCCCTCCTGTGTAGGTAGATTGTCCTAGATATGCGTGAGTAATAACAGTTATTGTTCTATAGCGTTAGTGCGTTAATTTAGCGTCTGTTCTAGGTTTTTAGTTAACTTAGGTTATTGTTTTAGTGTTTTATTGTTATTTTTATCTAAAGTAAAGATAACTTTTTTTTTTTTTTTTGTTTGTTAACTCTGCTGCCTAAATCTAACGTGACAATAAGCTATATTATAACTTAATTAGAGGGAAACAGGTTTGCTATTATTATTATATCTAATTTCTAGGACGTGTCGCGTAGGTATATAAACAATTAATCCCTACACCTTTCCTAACTCTAACAGACACTATTTCTTACTGTAAGTATCCCTACGCTCTTTTAATTGTTCCTATGCTAATGCTCCTAGGTTTGTTAATTAGTTACTATACTAATACTAGTCCTGCCTAGAGCTCTTGCAGTAGCCTATTAGGTTATCTGCCTTTGTTTAATTTAGGCCTTTGCAAGGGGGAGGAAGGTAGACTACACCTTTAATAAGGCGTTGTTGTTAAAGTGTACTTATTACACACTTTAAAATAAGAAGTGTTATCTAGTAACTAGACTTTTCTTTACTCCTGCTCTCTAACTAATACTAATAGTTATAGGTTCTAATTTACGTTAGTCCTAAGTATACTACTTTTTATAACAACCTTATTATGTAGGAGGAGGAATCTAGGGGTAAGGCAGCAGGAGAGGCAGTAGAGGAGGAGGTAATAGAGGCAGCACTAGAGGCATAGCGTAGCCTTATAGCATTAGCAATAGCTCTGGCGAGTGTGGTGCAGGTGGCAACTGCGCAGCTTAAGGGAGTTACTACTAATAACGTGTTGCTGCACTAGTACTACACTAGTACAGCGCAGGGCTAGGTAATAGAGGAGATAGTAGAGAGTTTGTTAGTGTTAACTAGAGAGGTTATTAAGCTGCAATAGGAAATAGCCCCTTATAGCTCTAGAGTTAGAGGTAAGTTAGTAAAGCTAGCTCTGCTTCCAGCACCTAAAAAAGGGTACTCCTAGGTTGTTAGATAAAACTAACGCTAGTAGCTCTAAGGAGATAAGTAACATTAAGAACCCTTAAAAAGAAAGGGTTTCTTAAGCTGTATAGTAAGGAGGATTTCTTTTGTTTTTCTTTTCTTGTTATCTATTGTATAAACGCGGTTAGAGGCGTTTTAGAGTTAATAGATTTCCTTTGTCCTTTTCTAAATTATAATATCTTTATTTGCCCTACAATTCTTAACCTTCTTCCTATGCTGTAATCTATTTGTTTAATGCCTTTAGTAGACTAGGCTGCTCTAGGTACTTGTTGTAATACGCCTTTAGCTTATAGGGTGCTCCTGTAAAGTTTTTGCAGGATACTAAGTTAGGTCTAGGTTATAGCTAACCTAGCTTACACAGTACTTAAGACTACAGCAGACTAACCTACTAGCTAGGATTTCTTAGACCTCCTATTCCTCTACTCCTTAAATAGGAATACCTGCAGGTTTTAGAGCTTCCTAACTAGGCAACAGGTTATCTAGATCCTTACACAGAACGTTAGGTGTAAATACGTTGTGTATTTTTAAACTAGGGGAAGTTTCAAGCAATATAAGTAACTAACCTATTCTAGGACCTTAAAGGGACCTTCTTACTTATTAGATAGCTTTTAGCTTAGTTGCTTACTTGTTAAGTTTTTAGTAGAAAGGTACACTTTGTTACCTACAGTCTAGTTAACTAGGTTGTAATAAGTGTTAACTGTAGAGCGTATGCAGTCTTAGGCTTTCTCTATATTCTCCTTAGCTACCTTCTAGGCGTTGTGCATACAGGTTGCTAATGCTAAGGCCTCCTTGTAGTTAAGTTGTTCTATAGGGGTTACTACTGTATTAGCTCCTTTCTAACTCTAGCTCTGTTTAGGTTAGCTACTATAAATTACTTAGTAAGGTAATATTCTAATTAAGGAATGTAGCAGAGTAAGTTAGGCACAATCTATAATTAGTAGGAGTTTAGACTAGTTATCCTAATAGTACAAGACGAAGGGACAGAGCTGTTAGTCTATATACTTATTTATAATCTCTGTTTAACTGTTAGTTTCCTTGTAATAGGCAGTAGATAGCTTAACTTTCACACCTATAATTTAACAGAATTCTGTCTAGAAAGTTAAGATAAACTAGGGGCCCCTGTTGCTTACTATTAACTTAGGGGTATGTCTAAACTAATACACCTATTGTATAAACAAGTTTGCTATCCTGCGTGCTGTAATTGTTTTATAGCATAGGATTGTAATAGCTTGTTTAGTTAGGCAATTAATAATAACTATAATCTAGTTATACCTAGCTTTGTCCTTAGGAAAATCCTTAAAATTAATGCACAAATATTACATTAGTTTGTTAGGTATTAGTAAGGGATGTAAGTACCTACAGAGTTAGGTCTGTCTTAGATAGCCTTAGCAACATAGGATGCAGTTTTAGATATATCTTTTACATGTAGCACTTATACCTTTCCAGTAATACTGTTGTAATAACAGTTAGTAGGTCTTCTTAGCACTAGGGTGAGCAGTTAATAGTTAGTTATAGGCTTCCTTAATTAGGCGTGTGCATAGGGTTAAGTTAGCAGGGACACAGAGTTAATTATAGTAGAGAAGGAGTCTGTTTTAGATCTAATATAGAGATAGCAACAACAGTTATTCTTGTCTAAAAGATTTCTAGTTTTCTTATATTAACGCCTTAATTAGTTCTAAGGAATCTAGTTTTATAATAGGCTGTACTAAGCAGATAGTAGCTACAACTAGGTTAGTCTTAGCTAGATATGTCTAAGCTAAATTAGAATTAATCTAGTTGTGTAACCGCTATAGACCTAGTAGGACTTAGGACTAATTGTCTTCTTAGGCAGACTTTAGATTTGCAAGATCCTGTTCTTAGCAACTTAGGATATTAGCATACTTATTATTCTTGCCTAGCGTGTATTTAATCTTAAAGTTAAACAGAGCTAGAGCTTCTGCCTATTATGCTTGTTAAGCATTTAAGATTTTAGTTGTTATAAAGTACTCTAGGGATTAATAATTAGAGTAGACTTAGATCTGTTTTGTAACTAAGGTAAGTTTAGCTCTCTACTTATTAAAGGCTTGTAAAATTGCAAATAACTCCTTATTATATATTTCCTAATTAAGTTTAGCTCTAGAGAGTACTTAGCTGTAGAATGCTATAGGGTACTACTTATTGTTAGAGTGCTACTGTGACAAAACCCTAGCAACAACTCTATTAGAGGCGTTAGTTTTAATCTTTATATTGTAGTTAGGATTAAAATAGCATAGAGTTAGGATAGACAACAAGGCTTCCTTTAGGTTTTTAAAACTAGATTAGCATTAAGCAGTCTATTTAAATAGATTTGCTAGGCTTTGTAAGGCGATAAGGGGCTTAGCCACGTAAGAGAATTTAGGTACAAATTATTAGTAAAACCTAGTAAAGCCTAGGAACAATTTTATACTAGTAACAGTAGTAGGAGGGATCTAGTTCCTAAGGGCTTGTACCTTCTTAGAGTCTACTTTAATTCCTTTGTTAGTTAGGATGTAACCTAAGTACTTAGTACAGGTAACGTAGAACTTGCTCTTCTTAATATCTACTTGTAATCTAGCAATACAGAGTTAATTAAGTACTAGCTTAACATGTTGTTTGTAGGTTACAAGGTCTTTAGAGTAGATAAGGATATTATCTAGATATGCAATACAGAAGTTGTCTAGATATTTAATAAGAATATTATTTATATATTGTTAATAAGTAGCTGGTCTATTACATAGCCTAAAGGGTAGAAACTTGCACTTGTAACTACTGTAACGTGTACAGAACGTAGTGTACTCCTTAGAGGCAGGATCTATATAAATTTAATTAAAGGTATTCTAGATGTTAAATTTAGTAAATACCTTAGCCTTAGATAGTTATGCTAACAATTCGTCTATGTATAGTATTAGATAGGAGTCCTTTCTTATAAGGGCGTTAAGTTTATAATAGTTAACACAAATACGCAAATTCCTGTTTGGTTTTTAAACACAGAGTATAGGCAACGCAAAGGGGCTCTAACTGTGTTTAATCTAGCTATGCTGTAGTTAGTCTTACACAAACTTCTTAGTAGCTTTAAGTTCCTTAAGATTTTATTTATATAAGGGCAAGTAGGAATTTAGCAATTAGCCCTCTAATATAATTTTGTAGTTATAGGGGTAGTGTTCTAGAAGGGTTTTAGCTTCTGTTTTACTAAACATATTAGTATATTAAACATATTTGTCTAGCAATTGTTTGTGAAGCAGCTAAGCGTTCTTAAGGTTGTCTTAGGTACAACAGTAGTTAATAACGCAATTAATCTTATATAGACTAGTAGTAAAAAATTTGTTCTATAGTTTTTTTAGAAAAGTAAAAAGCATTTAATAAAAGTAAGGAAATGCGCGCCTCCCTAGGAGGTAGCAAGTTAGAGGCTTTTAGGTTAGGATTATTAGTAAGGAACAGCATTTTAGCAATTAAATAACACCTCTTATACAATATATTAAGTGATTTAGACTTTAGCGATGTTAGTACTCTGCAGCTTCCTATAGGTTGTCCCTTTGTTATACGTCTTGTAGGACGTAGGCTTGTAGTAAAGGTTAATATAGGGTTATTATTAATAGAGGGGCAGGGTTGTACAACCTAGGGTACCTTACTAGCTATATAAGCTAAGATTGCTCTATATTAAGTTAGAGTTTAAAACGTTTTAACTATTTAATTCTAATAATGCATTCCTAGGATCCTAGATTAATAATAACAAAGGGGCAGTTATGTATCTTACGCCTATTAATAGTTAAGTGCAACTAAATGTACTAGTTTACTAGGGTTGTAATCTAATCCTAGAATCCTTTAACTTAGACCTTAAAGGGTAACTTTTAAATAAGAGTCCTAAGTGTAGCAGACACTAAAGTAGTAATATTAGAATTTAAAAATAAAAATCCTTAGGCACTAGTGTTAACTAAGGAGTTAAGTTGTACGCCTAGCCCTTAGTTTAATAGAATAGAAGAAGCAAGGAAATAGGGGCTACTAAACAAATAAGATAAAGAGAGGTTAGATAGGTTATATTAGTTTAGGCCTAGGTAAAGTTGTCCTCCTAGGCAGGGCTGTTTCCCTTAGGTATTAGTTCCTCTTTAAAATCTTCTTTAGCGTTAACATATTCCTCTATATCTACTTAGATTTCTTGTACCTAGGGACTAGGGCAATCTTTTGCAAAGTAACCTGTCTTGCTATAGTTATAGCAGTTGCCTAGGGTTAGCTCTCTTACAGGTGTGGCTTAGGACAGTATAGTTCTAGGTACTAGAGTAGGAGTAGATATAGGAGGTTTCTAAATGCCAGGTGTAGGCTAATTTAGAGGTAGGTTGTTAGTCTAATGCTAATTATTAATAGTTTAGGGTTAGGTTCAAGTTAGTAAGGTATTAGGTAGGGCATAAACAGGATGTTGTTTTCTTTCTATATTATACGCTGTAAGATGCTCTACTATAAGTTTAAACAAGTTATCCTACTGCCTCTTAAATCCTAGGTTAGGACTTTAGAGGGTAGGGGTTACCTTTGTCTACATGTAGTGAAACTATTCTAACTTAGGTACTTGTCCCTAGATAGCAGCACTTAGGAAGCGCGCTTTAAAAAGTAGAAATATATTATCTTTTCCTATTTAGAGTTAATTAAAAATAGCTTAACTTTTAGCTCTCTTATTCCCTGTAATAAAGTAGAAGCAGAGAAGCGTTATTATTTCCTCTGCGCTCTAGAACTAGTCTATTTTGCAAGATAAGTATTAGGGCTTAAGGTATTCCTTAGCAAGCCTAGAAGTATATCCCTATACTAGAGCTATACAAGCTCGTTCTATAGGATAGTAATCTAAATTAATGTTAAGTTAGTCCTAAATTAAGGCTTGCTACTGTCTAAAAGTAGGGTCTTTTCTATTACTTAATTTGTTAATAGCTAGTGTGCGTTCACTAAGCCTAGGGTAGTAGACTAGGGTCTTAGACTAGAACCTTTTAGGAGGTTGCTAAGGTTAAACAAGGGGAGACTCTATAGTAGGTACAGGTACATCTTTGTAGGGAAGGGATTAGGCCTAAAGCTAGGCTACTTTAGCCCTTAGTTAGTTAACTAACTTATAAAGATTTACCTGTTCTAAGTCTAATTTAGTATTGCTCTTGCTAAGCGTCTAGGTGTTAGTTAATCCCTTAGCAGGCGCTGTTGCCTGTCCTTAAGTAGATTGTCTAATAGGTTCCTTTAAACTAGGGTTAGTAGTGCCTAACATTAGTAGTAATCTAATTTAGGTAGGTTATTAATAATCTCTAAGTCTTTATCTTAGTGCAATCTAACGCAACTTTTCTAAAGTAATTCTAGAGTAGTAAGTTGCAGGAAGTTCTAAACCTAAAGGCTTTAGTTGTTAGGAGGTCTCTAGAATCCTAACTATTAGATAGACAATAATTAGGACCTGTATAGTTTGTAACTAAAAGGGGTCTGAATCTGCTTGGTATATAATAACTAAACAAACTTGCAATATTATTTAGAGGCTGTTACTAGCTAGGACGAGTTTTTAAGTATAATGTAATAACATAGGATAATAGAAAGCTCTAGAATGCGTGTGTATCTGCTACAAGGTGTCTAGGAGCACTAGGATAGGTAACACAGAGACAATTCTATTCCTATAGGTCTTGTACGAAGAATACTTAAAAACTATCTATCTACAGATAATTCTCCTTGTGCCTTTATACTGCTAGAATACAGGGAAGTTTAGAATGCTATAACTAAGTTACAGGCAGGAATAGAAACGTAAAGGAGCTGAGTTAGAGGTAAATTAGGGTGTGACACTTTTTAGAGACTAGTGCTTTACAGCGCCT
This sequence comes from Ascochyta koolunga, assembly GCA_026119515.1. Taxonomy (NCBI): domain Eukaryota; kingdom Fungi; phylum Ascomycota; class Dothideomycetes; order Pleosporales; family Didymellaceae; genus Ascochyta; species Ascochyta koolunga. The sequence goes on from JANLCG010000022.1 coordinate 142,863, forward strand.
TCTTTAAGGTATATCCTAAGTTCTAATTATAGTACTACTAGGATAGCAGCTTTAAGTTATTGCTCTACTAGGAGGCCTCCTCTTGTTAGTTATTTTTGCACGTAAGGCTCTTTATACCTAAGACTATAGGAGAACTAGCTAGGCCTCTTAGGGTTATAGTGTCCTTAGTAGCTTTATCTGCTAGTTTATTAGCTAGATTATTCCCTGCTATGCTACTGTGTTCTAGAGTCTAACGTACCTATATATTAAAGACCTCTATAGCTCTATAGCATAGCAAGAAAGCCTATTATAAGAATAGAGAGGCGTTACCCCTTAGACCCTAGATAATAGACGTGCTGTTAACGTATATCTAGATCTAGTCCTTTTAGATAGGTAGTTGTAGGGCGTGTTAAAGTCCTACCTATACTTCTATAGTCTCTGCGTTAAAGACATGCAATAGTAGGTTAAGCTTTTCCCTACCTATTGTTATAAGCATTTTCCCTTAATATATAGCGTAGCTATACGCTACTACCCTATTACCTACTATATATTATTCTATTCTATTAGAGAATATAGAAACCTCTCTAAGGGTTACCTTATACTACTATTCTTTAAAAGTAATTACGCCCTCTTTCTTAGTTTATCCCTCTATTAGGTTAGTGTAGCATCCCCTAGTGTAGTAAGGGCCTATTAGCACTAGTCTTAGCACAGCTAGAAGGGCTTAGTAGGCTCTCTATACCTATATTTATAGTAGTAGCTTTCCTTTGTTACGCCTACGTTATCTACATTATGCTTTTACCTAGCTAGTAAGGGGGTAGTTCCTATCTGTTGTCTGTAGGTGCATAGCAAAGCGCTAGCGTACCTCCTCTATTACTACTTCTATAGGCAGGACTCCTATCTCCCTAAGTTTAATTACGTTTAGTGTAGTGCGCTACGCTAGTAACACTGTCCTTACAGCACTTATAAGGACTCTATTTATTACAGTAATATGCTATTATGTCTAGGTGCTAACTTCTATTCTATATACCCTTGCTTGCCTTTTCCCTTTATACTATACTTTAGCGCTGTATATTAGAGCTAGTAGGACGTAGGTTGTAACAGCTTTCCTTATATACTCTAGAGGGGGCCTATATACTGTGTTTATTAGCCTATAAAGGTATTAGACTACTTTTATAGCTATAGCAGCCCTTTCTGTAATATACCTCTAGAAGGTAAGCTATTAGTTAAACTAAACGCCTAGCTAGCGTAGGGCTATCTATGTCCTATTTTATGTTATAGGTACTAGGTTAATTTAGGTATCTCCTATTGTAATTAGAGGGTTTAGGTCTCCTCTTTTCCTTATTAGGTAGATTAGTTCCTGCTTTTTTAGGTACAAAGGCAATTTTGTTATTAGACCCCTAGTTATAGATGTCTCTTAGATTGTTGCTTAGTAGGGATGTGTTTTCTAAGAGTATAGGGGAGGCCTAGTATATATATACATTGTTAGCGTATCTAAAGCGCAGTTTCTAATCTTAGTTTAGTAGTTTAGCTAGGTATAGTGTATAGAGCACTAGAGATAGTAGTAAGCCTTAGAGGGTACTGCAGGAGACTGTGTAGCAAGGCGTAGTTACTATACCTATACAAACCTATACTTATCTTCCTATAAGAAAGCTTTATACTAGGCAAATAAGGGTAGTAAGCTATCCTTAGTTTTCTATTTAGTGTAGTAGTTAGTTCTATAGGAGCGTATTAAATGCCCTTTATACATTAAGTATTACTATTAAAACCTACTTTCCTAGAGCCTAGGCTTATTCTATGTTATGCGTAAAGCTAGTTGCTAAGTTAGAGGCTGCCTAGTAGGGAGTGTACCTCTATATTATAGGCTAAGGATCTTATAGGTTATAGCTGCGTAGGTAATTTGTCTTACTACTATTCTCTTAAGGCCTTTTCCTAGGCATAAGAGTAAGGTAATAGGCTGCTAGGATTATAGGGAGCTAGGATCCTTTTTCCCTAGTTTTAGGATTATAGCTACCTCTGCTATTTTCTAGGCAGTTAGGAAATAGCTACATTATAGGCAGCAGATGTATATCCTGTAGAGATAGTTAATAATAAAGGGCTAGCACGCCTTAAGCAAGCGTACTATAATACTATCTATGCTAGGGGATATACTTTATACGCCTATTACGTTCCTCTTAATTTCCTCTAGGAGTATATAGGTGTCCTAGGCTATAGCTTATAAATTTAAGTTGCTAGAACTCTATTCTAGTAGGTTATTAGAGCTATTAAATTAGTCTAGTATTTCCTTTTATAAGGCCTCTGCTTTTTCTATAGGGTTTGTTATATCCCTCTCTATGTGTTAGATTAGGGTGTCCTGCTAGTTTAGCCTAAGTCTATACTATCTAACAACTTTATATAGTGCCTAGTTAGAGTTAGGTTAGTCTATTCTATTCTGCTAATAAGTGCGCTTAGCTTTGTATACTATAGTAAGGAAGTTCTAGCTTTCTAGTAATAGTCTTATCTATAGGCCCCTAATGCTATCTATATATAATCTGTAAGCAGTCTTACACTCTACAGTCTACTATAGTGCATTCTTGCCTACTACTACTATTACTTTAGTAATAGCCTTAGTTATAGCCTGTATCTAGGCCTCTAGGTCCTAGGTAGTGCATGTTACTGTAAGGGGTAGTAGGCCTAGTAGCACTAGGTTAACTGCTTCTGCAAAGCAGCTAAGCTAGCTTCTTAGAACCTAATATTTGTTTAGTAGTAGTGCTCTACTACTCTTCTATAGTATTATAGTAAGTAGCGTAGCGTAGTTAGATCCTAAGTAGAGGTAGTTTTCTATTCTTATGTGTGTAAAGGGTATATTAGAGAAGGTTAGGTTAAGCATATAGCCCTCTTAATAGGTTGCTATACCTAGTTCCCTAATATAGTCTATATTATTTTATGTTACCTAGTAGGCTAGCTGCTAACCTCTACCTCTAGGAGTAGCGCTAGGTTTAAAGGTAATATGTCTATAGTTAAAATCTCTCCCTATTAGATTGTTAGGGCTAGAGGTTATTCCTATAATATATTCTAGTATATTTACAAGTCCTAGTTCCTAGTATACGTTAGGTATTCTATACTAGTTAACTTCTATCTATAGGATGTCTCTATTAATATATAGGTAGAGGATCTGTATGTGTATTCCTCTGCCTTTAAGTATATAGGTTAGTACTCTAGGGCGTTCTATAGGGCTTAAGTTTAGCACCCCTAAGACTCTATAGGTGCAAGCATAGAGTAGCCTAGATATATTAAGGTATAGTTATTTCTTACTATATATAGCTCCTAGACGTATATTATATCTATTTACTTTTTAAATATAAGCTGTAGGAGGGTAATATAGTAGGGTAATTACCTAGCTAATTTTACCTACATTATTTTAACGTCCTACTTTATAGTTATAGTATGTTATATTAATATATAATATCTATTTCTATGTTAGAGGTCCTAGTATCCCCCTCTTAGGGGTAGATTCTAGTTCTAGTTAGCTAATTGCAGTTATTTAGCTTGCAGCCTAGGAAGAGGCAGCCCTTAGCGCCCTTCTTAGTCTCTAAGAGTCTCTAGTAGGAGTTGCTGTAGGGGCTAGTCCTTCTAGGGTAGGAGTTGTAGTTAGGGATCTTATAGGGACGCTAGAGGTAGTGCTGCTAGGTTTAGTTAGGTCTATTTAGGTTCTCTTATATACTCTCTTAGTAATAGCCCTTATAGCCCTTAGTTCTACCCCTAAAATTCTTACTAGGCTTTTATTTACCTATCTTAGTGCTGCTAGGCAGCTCTTGTTCCCTACTAGGTATAGCCTATAGTAATTTATACACTTTACACTTGCTATGTATTCCTTATCTACTAGCCCTTAGTGTGTAGCAACTTTCTCCCTATAGTAGTTATATCTAGTGTTTCTATAGTATTTATACACCTAGTAGTATCCCTAGCAGCCTAGGTTGTGTAGTTATATAGGTAAGTTCTTTTATATTTCCTTAGAGGAGTTGCTTACTCTAAAGATATAGAAATAACTAACTATTGTTAGAAAGGATATAATCTAGGTTACTACCCCTTGTTTATTTAGCCTATATCTAGAGATCTAGCAGCTAGTTAGTTAGACCCTAGTCTAGGAAAAGGACTCCTTACTTACTATCTATATAGTTACTAGTTTTAATATACTATCTAGTTAGTAGATTAAGCTTAGAACTCCTTAGAGTGTGTAGTTTATCTATATATATAGGATAATTGCGTCTATGCCTTCTACTACTTAGATTATTACTTTCTTTGTTTCCTAGCTAAGGAGCTAGGTCTAGATTTTATTAGTTAAAGGCATAATTACCTACCTAATCTAGGTAGGTATAGCCTGTAGGATTACTATAAGTAGGAGTTTTACAGCTTTACAGATTGCTTCTCTTACTATAAAAGAAGATGCTTCTTAAATTTAGCCTGTAGCTAGTATTAAGAGGAGAATTTGTCACGGGTATATACTATTTGAGCCTCAGTCCATCCATCTATTGGATCACTGTACCTTTTTAGGCAGTGTGGCTCAGTGGGTTCGAGCTGAAGTCCTCACAGAGTGATCTAATAGATCTGGGAGCGTGGCAGGTTGTAGGTTCGATCCTCACCTGCTCCTACTCCTAGACAGCTAAGCCAGTTAATTTTAACTAAAGCGTGAGGCAGGCTCTTTAGTCGCCACGCTGTTGCTGCTGGGAGGTCTAGTATATAACGTGGCGTACCCTAATTAGCTGCTGGCTTAGCTACCCTACTTAGGGCTCAAGGAGCGTGCGCGCTCTGGTAGGTACCCCCTTAAGTAGTTAGCCACCTTGTCAAGGGGAAGCGCCTAGGGGCAGAGTACACCTATTGGTGGCCTGTCAAGGGCATGACCTAGGGGCGCCTTAGCGTCAAGGGCATGGCCTAGGGGCAGTGTACACCTATTAGTGGCCTGTCAAGGGCAGTACCTGGAGGCAACAGCTTGTCTGAGCAGAGTCTCAGGTCGAGCCTCAAGGGAGAGGAGTATACTGTCACGGGTATATACTATTTGAGCCTCAGTCCATCCATCTATTAGATCACTGTACCTTTTTGGGCAGTGTGGCTTAGTGGGTTCGAGCTGAAGTCCTCACAGAATTTTCTTATCCTCTTTACTAGGTTTCTTATTCTCTTCCCTCTGTTTTAGGTTAGATAGTAGCCTATGCGTAGTCTTAGCAGAAGGTGTATCCCTACTCTAGATTTTTAGGGTCTAGGCAATTTCTGCCTACGTTAGCTTTAGAAGCGTTTATACAGATGTTATTAAACTACCTGCCTAGGTTCTCTTACCCTCTAGAGCGCTCTAGAGGGCAGTTACTAGTAATTCCTAGAGAGGAAGTGTAATTGCCCTTTCCTCTAGGGTTCTATATTATTAGATACATACATCTAGGGCAGATACTACTGCCTTAAAGATTTAGTAGCAGCAGTTACTAGCTTTTTTAATATCTAGGATGCGTAAGGAAATAGCTCCTTAGAGAGTAGTAGTTGCAGCTAATCTACTATAGGTTAGAGGGATAGCTACACTATGTAGCTGCCTAATATAAGAGCAAGTTGTTTGTTATAGAGGTAACTAATATTTCTTTTCTCTAGCTAGCCCCCTTCTATCTAGTAGGGGCATGCTAGAGGCTACGTTAGCTACCTTGCTAGCGCAAGAGCGCCTAGTGTAGGCTAAAGTAGCTCTAGTTTATTGTAGGATGTTATAGAGTAGGTTATCCTAATTACATTAGGCCTTTTTTAGAAGGTCCTAATTTTTAGAATGTTAGTGTTAGTGTGTTATTAGTTATAGAGTAGACACTAAACCTAATTATATAGTATAGAGGGGCTATATAGTTTAAGAGTAAATACCCTACTATTGCTATAGCTATAAACTATAACTAAAAGAGAATATAAAAGTTAAGTAGTATGTTAACATGTACTAAATTGCTGCCTAGAGAAAAGACACTTATAAGCAATGTTAAAGCACCTTACAGCCCTGCCTCTAGTTTAGAGTATAGTTGCTAAGCTAATATTGCATACTGTATAGTAAGACTAGGTACTATATACCTAGCTAAGTTTATTAATTCTGCTATGTACTAAAGACTCTTTACACCTAATTGCAAGCAAGATAAGTATATTAACTCCTTAGACTAGATTATAGCTTGCATAGGAATATAGCTATTTAAACAAGATATTTAGTCCTTTATAAGTAATGCTAAAAATAATAGCTACTCTCTCCTTAAGCTCCTTAGAAGCATTTTAGATTTACCTAACCTATATACTAATATAAAGAAATATAAAGTTTATCTTATAGACAGTAGTAATAACTAAAAAAGTTCTAGCGAGCTACTCTTTAGCACTAGAAGACTATACCCCTAGCAAGAATATTTAACTTAGAAGGAAAATAACTTACTATCTAGTTATAGAATAAATAACATAGGAGTAGACTATAGCTAGTAGGCTTATAAAACATAGTAATAGAATACTTCTACCTATTAACTCTATCTTTAGAGATACACCTTCTAGACTTAGGATAGTTAGCCTAAGCCTAGGGCTAGAGTAAGTATTAATTCTAGTAGAAGGAGCATCTGCAGTGCAAGCTGCTAGCAGCTCCAGCTGCCTACTAGAAGGATCTTCTCTTACTCTATTAAGACTAATAGGAGTGTAATTAGGTATTACTACTTACATTTAAAACACTAGAACTACTAGTAAGAGGACCCTTAAGAGTGCCTAAGAGGAAGAGGATAACTTACTTACTAACCTTAACTCTAGAGAAATTAATAGATTAGCCTTAGAGATTAGAGTTAGACATATACGCTAGCAGGTAGAGGTAGCTAGCAATCTTATTTACTACTAAGAAGGAACTATCTCTATTACTAATATAACAGCTATCTCTAGCAACAAACAGTTGCTTATTGTAGTAGTTAAATACTTAGCTTAGCCTTTTTAAATTTTTAAAAGGTTGTTAGTTTAAACCTAGCAGTAATTACTCCTGCATTTTAGGCAGGAAACTACAAGACTTAGTCTTAGTAAGCAGTCTTAAGGGGGCTTACTAAGCATAGCTTTATACTCTAGAGACGTAGGACCTCTCTAGTTTACTAGCTATAACTTGCTAGGAAGGATTACGTTACACTACTTGTTTAAGCTTCTAGAGGTTTTCCCTATAGAGGTTTTACTCTAGAAGGTATAAGATTATCTATATTTACTTTAAAGTTTTATAGAGGGAAGACAGTCTAGCTTATAAGAGCCTAGTATAGTATAACAAACATAATAGTAGCTTCTTAGAGAGAAGAAGAGCTATTAACAGTAGATTTTCTAACAGAAGGGAAAATCTATTATCGCTAAGGTAGTATATACTACTTATTTATACATTTCAGCTGCTTATATCTCTAGAGATACTAAGCACGTCTATAATACCCTAAGGAAGGTTTCTAGCAGTAGCTAGTTTAGACGTTAATTACTACAAACAGACAAACAAACAAACCTAGCAACAAATAATACTAGGAGTAATTAACTATTTGTATTATAGGATTCTGCTCTCTTAAGGATGTTAGCAGTAAGAGAGCTGTCTTCCCTACTAATAATAAAGCTTAATCTACTTAAGAGGACAAGTCTATTAGTCCTAAGGCTATACAGAATGTTAAAGGCTCTAAGAGCTGTCTATATGCATATCCTAAGTTAGCTCTTGTTATAATGTATAAAAAGTATAGTTAAGGAACTCTTAAGGACGCAGATAAGATAAAGCTACTCTATACATAGGTCTAAGAGTGTTATATTAAATTAGAACCTAAGAACTAAAGGATAAAAAGTTTTATAATAGCTTACTTTAAGGTTAGTAAATATAGGGTATACTTCTCTTACTTAAAATATATTACTAGATAACTAGGCCTTCTAGTCTAATTAATGCTAAGGTATACTGCTGTAAACATGCTTATAATGCTGTACCTATACCCTTATAAATAGGGAATGTAGCACAGCAACGTACAAACCTGCATACTATTCTAGAATTACCTTAGAGGCCTAGGCACTCTTAACAGTCTTTAATCCTACTACTATTAACTAAATAGCACTAGTCTTAAGGTAGACTAGGACGCGTTTATTAACAGACATCCTATCCTCTTTCTATAATAAATAGTAAACATATTTAAGGTAGAAGGAACTATTCTAGCTAACTGCTTCTAAGAGGGGTTTAGAGATAAAGAGCTTTAGGAAATTATAAATAATTGCTTTAACATGTATAACTAGCATACCTATACTATTAATAGATATAGTAACCTTAGATAGTATAGGATAATATACTACTTAGTAGTCTAGCAACTTATTTAAGAGGATGTAGGTTACTAGCTTCTATATATCTTACTTTATTGCTAGACTAACCTTATCTCTTATCCCTACTATACAAAGTTTACTAGCCCTAGTAACTAAACAGCGTTTAAACACATAGACCTTAACCTAGCTAATACTTACATAGATAGCAGAGGTGTACAAATAATCTAGGGCTTAGTGTCTTTTAATAACAAAGATAAGGAGAACTGCACTATTGCTCTTGCTAGGTTCTATAGCTATATAGGCAAATACCTTAAATAGCAATAGAAGAGGGGTATAGATAAGAGGAATAGATACATTAAGAGTTAGAAGGATAACTAGGACTACCTAAAGGAAATTAAGGACAAGCTTAGTTGCAAATAGAAGAAGTATCTATATAAGGCAGGGCAAGTATAAATCTCTAATCTGTTACTCCCTTATAGGTCTACTAGACTAGCTATAAAACAGTAACGCACTACTCTTCCTTAGTTTATGCTAGTAATAGAAGACTACAGCACTATAGAGATTCTAGAGATAGGTAGCTATGCAGAAATTACTACATCTTACTAGGCACTATAAGTAGGTCTATTATCTCCTTCTAGGCACACTAACTAATATAGAGGAGTACTATATACCTTCCTTAGGGATATTCTACTAGAGTTTACGTTATAGATCTTAAAAGTAATTTACTACTAGGCTTACTATAACTTAGTCCCTATACTAGACAAAATAGATAAAATACTAAACTAAATAGATTTAAAGCAGTTACTAGCTTATACATAATAGACTTGTGCTAGTAATATTTCTATAGTTAAGAAGTATTAGGAATAGATTAAGACAGCTAAGATAAAAGCATACAAGGAGGACGTTAACTTAGATATCCTTAACTAGTTATATTTTATAGAGTTATTACACCTAGCTAAGTTTCTAGATAGTGCTAAAAAGTAGGATAGAGAACATAGTAGGGATTTAGCACTGTCTAGGATGTTCTCTAAGATAAATATATAACCTAACTCTCTAACTAGATAGGATATAGCTAGAGTAGACGCTAGTTCTTTATTAGATAAGTACTATCTATTATTAACTCTAAAGACTTTAAAGGCAACAAGGTTAATAGTTATTACTAGATTATCTAGTTTAGCAGAAACTACTACTGCTAGCTAATACAACACTTGTTCTACTTTCTAAGATATTAGTGCTTAGTTAACTATCTAGTTAATTGTTTAACTAAAGAAGGATAAGGGCAAAGGACGTGTAAAGGAGTAGAGGAAGGTGTTTCTTTTGTTTGTTTCTTTTTTATTTCCTCTCTCTTTTAATTTAACACTCTACTCTTGCTTATTTTCCTATGTAACACTTTACTTACTAGCCTCTCCTTTATAAGCATAAGGGGACTATGCTATTAGGGTAGGGGAGGTTTGTGCTAGTGCATAGAGTAACTGCCTTAGCAGTTACTTAAGATACTAAGGCTAGTAAGTAGCGCTAGTATATAAAAGAGATAACAGGGAGTTTAGACAAAGCCTCTAGGACTATTATATACTACTACAAAAAAATAAAGTTTGTATCTTATCTGCGTAATCCTTATCTGTAGTTTCTTACATAGTAATGTAGCCTTTCTGTCCTCTATATACTAACAGGTTAAGTATAACTCTCTAGAACATTACCAGCTTGCGTAGAGCTGTATCTAGTTTGTACTAAAATAATTAGCTGTACTAGTCTAAGATTGTAACAGGATCCTGCTTTCTTAGAATTTAAAGGATAAGTTAAACAAGAGAAGCTAGTTATAAAGCTTATTTTATTTACTATTATAATTATAAGGCTTAGCAACGTTTATAGTGCTAGTTGTAATAGGGGCGTCTATATTAATATTAACTAAATAGGAGCTGCTAGGGGTAGCGCGTGCTTCTAAAGTAGTACTTATCTTTAGGGGTGTTTAAAGTATTAAAGTTGTACCTAGACAAAGTCTAATATTGTACTAGTTTAGTTAGGTCTTAGGAATAAGTTCTAGCTCTAGAATAGTAGGGTAAGATACCTAGATAAAGTCTAATACAGTAACTTAAGGTATAATTGTAAGGTTACTGTAGGCAGGCAATTAAACACAGGTTTAAGGGGTGCTAGTAAAGGCAGAATTAGGTATTGTTTAATATAAGATAAGACAAATCCTTAAGGTATAAGCCTTAGGGTTTAGGTAGAATATATAGGGGCGCCTGTGCGCACCTAGTCTTAGCCTAAGGTATACCTAGAGGGAGACTAAGGCAGGCTTATAGGAAGTACCTGTGACAATAGCCTCTCCCCCTCTTGCGGCTTGTCCTAAGCCGCTAGAAGGGACGTCTAGGTTAACTATGTAAGGGGTGCTAGACTCTAAAAACCTCTGTACCTGTAGAGGAAAACCTTATTAGGAGAAGATACTACTTACACACTTGCTATATAGGTTTAGTCTAGCGTAGGGCTAGATAGCTTCCTATACAGTTCTAGGGTAGGACTAGGCTACTATAATTTAGACCCTATAGTGCTAAGGCCTCTATATTCTTATTTTGCTGTTAGCTAAAGCTAATAAGAGTTAGGTTTTAGTATCTTATAGGATACTCTATAAGTCTTATAGTATAACTTGTACACTAGCTCTGTAAATTACTAGTCCTAAAGTAACTAGGTGCCTTTGTTCCTACTAGCTGCAGCTAGTAGAGGCAGATCCTTTGTAGTAGGGGATTAAGATTAATCCTAACGTCACGCTGTCTTACTAGGAGGGCTCTAGGGGTTACCTAACGCTGCCTAAGGAATTGCTAGTCCTAAAGTAACTAGGTGCCTTTATTCCTACTAACTATAGTTAGTAGAGGCTAATTCTTTATAGTAGGGGATTAAGATTAACCCTAACGTCACGCTGTCTCCCTAGGGTAACAAAAAGGGTTTTAACCCTTGCTAGACTTAAACTAAGGTCTTGTTATCTAAAAAAGCTATCCTCTAGCGTGACAGTCCTAAACATCTATAATTCTTCTAGATTGCAGCTCTAACTACTATGCTGTTACTTCCTAATAGGTAGTAATAGGATAGTTTAATGTTTATAAGTACTATTATATAGTTTAGTATCTGTTTACGCTCTTTAGGTTAGCAGCGTCTGTAGCAGATAATATGCCTTCCTAGTGTTAACCTAACCTCTACGCAGGTAGTGTACACTATAACTTTTACTTACTTACTAAGTGCTGTTACAGCGTGCATTAGTTACTTTAGACTTGTTTCTACCCTAGCAATGTAGTTTACATGCTAGCGCCTAGGCGTTCTAGTTCCCTGTGTGTTACTAGCTGAGGCTAGTGTAGGTATGTGCTAGAGTGCAAACTCTAATTCTTATAAATCTATATTATTATTAACCTATTAGGCTCTAAAGGGTAACTGCTAGGCTCCTAGGGTATAGCCCTCTCCTGCGCAATTAGGTGCTAGGATTTATATACTTGTAGACGTAGCTGCCTTAAGGTCTATAGTGTTAACTATAGTAGACGTAGTCTAATCCCTATATGCCTTATTTAATAATTGTGTAGCGTCTTTTAAATTATAAGTGTTTGTTTAACTATTCTATTGCGTATTATAGGCGTGCTGTAGTGTTATTTGCTCCTAGCTTATGCTTTACTGTTTACATTTAGCGTGTAGCCTATAGTAATTAAGTATTTTAGTAGTGTGTATGTAGTTAGTAAGAGAGTAGGCACGTGCTAGTGCGTTACTAGGCAGAGGTTGCTAGGCATATAAACACTACTTGCGCTGTCCTTTAACTTTATTCCCTACACTATACTTTTACTCTAATAGCTCCTGCACTGCACTTCTACTCTAACAGCTCCTGCACTGTACTTGTTTATTATAGCTCCTCCTCCCTTGTACGTGTTAAACAAGCTACTGCCTAACTCTATCTACGCCCTACCTAAGAATATAGCGCTGCAGCCCTTACTTACTTGCTTTTAGTGTTGCAGCAGCATTACGCGTCTTATAATAGTGTTAAAGAAGGCTCTTACTAGCACTACGCTATCTCTTATTAAGGTCTTCTACTACGCTAAGGGGTATGTAACCTACAAGAACAACTTTAGTATCTATAGCAGCTGCGTTAAGGCTAAGGAGGGTTTGTGTATTAAGGTAAGTCCCCTGTCTCTCTAGCCCTGTTCCTGCTTTGTTCTAGTGCTAACGCGTAGTAGGTTAAGCCTTACTTCTGTTACGCTGCGAATATGCTTAACTAGCTAGTAGACTAAGCCCTTTACAAGCATAATAAGGAGATAGCCTACCTTAGTAACAAAGCTACTAACGCTAAGGTGTTAAAGGAGACCTAGGTGTACTTCTAGACAGCCTTTAACTACGCAAAGAACTATTAACTAGCTTTTATTAATTATAATAGGGTGCTGCGCTATAAGATTAAGGACTCTAGTTTAACTAAGGTCTAGTATTATTAGGCTTAGCAGGTCTCTTGTAAGCATAACCTTAAGAGGTACACTGTAAGTAGGGTTCTAGTTGTTTGTTTCTTAAACTAATTCTTGTAGAACGCTATAGGTACTGTTAGTTAGAAGGCTCCCTTAAATGTTATTATTAATAATAAGATTAAGTTACACTTTAAGAAGAACAGTTAGGCTGCTAACGCTAAGAAGAGGTAGTACTACTATAGTACTAATATCCCTAGTGCTACTAAGGCTCCTTAGAACCTGTTCTAGCGCTTGTTGTTATCTAAGTCCCCTACTAAACGCAGGTTCCCTCTAGCTTTAAGCTAGAGCAGTCCCCTACTTAAGCTTAGTCTGTCTTGCTAAGTTTATAGGTAATAGTTAGGCAAGCTAGTTATAAAGGCTGCTTGCTGTCTATAGTTTCTATTGTTAAGGTTTGTGCATATTGCAAATATAACTCTTAACTTAAACTTTTTTCCCTTTAAATTTATAGTAACTATAACGTGTTTTATAAGCGAGTTAGCAACCTAAGCGAGTTGGCAACGCTAAACCAGCGCACTACCTGCGCGCAACTATCGCGTAATGTCTTAACTACAACAATCTTAAAAGACATATACTAAAGCTAATATACAGCTTGCTATCTCTAATATTAATGCGTAACGCGTGTAAAGCGTTAATTAAGCTATAACAATATATAACGTACTAGAAAGCACTCTTATTAACTAACGCGCTAGGAAGCGTATGCAACGTAACTGTAAAGTAAACTTAAAGCGCCTAACAAAACTAGAAGAGGAGGCTATAGTCTAAAGGATTCTTAAGCTATCTAAATAAGGGCTTACGCCTCTAAGGTCCTACGTACAAGAAATAGCAGATAAACTTCTTTAAGCGCAGCAAAGTAACCCTATTAGTAAAAACTAGGTTAATAACTTTATTAAGCGGACTCCTAAGCTCTATACGCGCTAGAACTATCTATATAACTATTAGTAAGCTGTCTGCAAGGATCCTGTAGCTATCTAGCGCTAGCTTAACTTAGTATAAGAGACAAAACTAAAGTATAGAATTATAGACAACAACATCTACAACTTTAATAAGACTAGCTTTATAATAGGCAAGATTTTAGCATAGATAGTTGTTACTAGTTTAGAAGTAGCTAGAAAAAGAAGGTTATCTAGCTAGGCACCTGTAAGTAGGTTACTATTATCTAAGGCGTTAGCGCTGCAGGTTACCTGCTCCTACCCTTTGTTATCTTTGCAGGTAGTGTGCTTATTAATGTTTAGTTTAAGGACTTACTACGCAATTAGATCCTTAAAGTTAGCCCTAATAGCTAGATAAACAATTAGCTTGCTCTTGCGTAGTTAGAGCACTTTAATAAGCATACAAATTTAAGCGCTGTAGGTGCGTACTAGCTGCTTATACTTAATAGCTATAAGAACTATAGCTTGCTAGAATTCTAGGATGTTTGTAAGGAGAAGAAAATTATCCTTTGCTATATGCCTCTGCATTTATTGCACCTGCTGTAGCCTCTTAATGTTAGTTGCTTTGCGCTGTTAAAGCGCAGGTACAGCAACTAGATCTTAGCCTTAGCACGTAACTGCATACACTTTGTTAGTAAGGAAACGTTCCTATAAGCATTTAAGCTAGCTTTTAAACAGTTATTAACAGCAGAGAATATTAAGGCAGGCTTTAGAGGTGCTAGGCTAGTCCTATATAACCTAGACGCTGTTCTATCAAAGCTAGACGTAAGGTTGTAGACTCTAGCACTATTACTACTAAGGCAGAGCGTATAGGAGGCGCAGACACTGCGCAATGCGCGCAAGATTAAGGAGCAGTCTACACTTATTTAATAGAGGATCTAAAACTAGTATAGGTCCTCTAGAAGCTTATTAGATAAAAAGATTAATTAGCTAAGTAAAGGCGTATAGTAGATTACACATAATATAGTATTGTTACAGGAGGAATAAGCGCGTATACAAAGCGCGATTAATAAGCTTATAAAGCGTTAGTTAAGAAAACAAAAGTATATTTAGATAGAGGAGACCCTAACAGTAGGGGAAGTACAGGACTTAATTGCTAAGAGGGAGGGTAGGGAGTGTAATGCTAGCGAGGGGCCTGCGCGTAAGGTGCGCAGCGCTATGCACTGTAGACGTTGTAGTAAAAAAGGACATAACTTACGCACTTATAAGGTAGAAATAGAGGATACTAAGAGTAGCAATAAGTCTAAAGAATAGATTAGCTTACTATAATTTTTAATAAGTGTGTTATGCGTTGCGTAATTGTTGCGCGCAGGTAGTGCGCTGGTTTAGCGTTGCTAACTTGCTTAGGTTGCTAACTCGCTTATAAAACACGTTATACTAGACTGCTATTAGATCTTTACTAGGCCTAGGTTGCGCAGCGCCTAGATAGTCTAGGTTACTGTAGTTAATTAGGTAGATTTAGCACTACTAATTAGTAGAGGACTTCTAAGGTTATCCTCTCTTCTGCCTAGGTAGTTTATAGTCTACAGACGCCCTACGTTTTTAGCAAGAGTAACGCTCTAGTAACTTGTTATTATAGAACTTGTAGTAGTTCTTAAGAATCTAATTACATTAATCTAGGTTCTCTAGTAGCTCCTAGGTTAAGTCTTTATTTAACTAACCTAGCTACTTTATCTAATACTTACGCCTACAGGCTGTAGTATCGCAGTAGTCTAGGATACCTTTAACTTTAAACCTATCTGTAGGTAGGGTCTAGTCTAGTACTTAGATAGGACCTAGCTGGAACCTACTTAAGGCAAGGGGCTCCCTCTAGAGTTTAAGTAATGTAATGTTAAATACTAGGTGCACTCTGTCTATTAAGGGTAGTAATTGCAGTCTATATGCTAGTTTCCTAACCTTCTAGGTAATTATAAATAGTCCTAGGTACCTTGCATTAAACTTCTTAGAAGGATAGCTTATAAGGAGGTTCTTCGCGCGTAGGAGTACTTTCTCTCCTTCTATAAAGTGCTTCTTAGCATGTTTTATGTTGTACTATTAAGCGTTGCTCTATTAGGTGTACTCTAGTGTTTCTTTTACTATCTTCTACATATTATGCTATTACAGCAGCTAGCTAGCAACTTGCTAGCGTAGTTCTAGCGTCTTTGCGTCCTAGTCCTAGACTTCTAGAGGTTAACGCAGCTAGTGTTTATCTAGCACCCTATTAAAACCTTTAGGGTTAATCCTAAAAGTAATCTTAATAGGGGACTATCTATGTGCTAAATAAGACTTTAAGTTAAATGCGTATTCTATATATAGTAATAAGTCTACCTAGTTATCCTATTTGTAGTTTATGTATATACGCAGGTACGTCTCTAACTCCTAGTTTTATTATTCTATCTGTCTATTAGTTTGTAGGTAGAAGGCTGTGCTTAGGCAGTGTATAATCTTTAGATAGTAGCAAATATCTAACTAGAATTAACTAGTAAACACTAAACCCTAATCTAATAATAATGTGTCTAGCAGGCCCTGTCTAAGGAAGCACTGTTCTAGTAGAAGCTTAGCTATGCGCTAGGCAGTAATTGTTTTAGTTATAGGGAGGTACTAGATATACTTACTAAACCTGTTAATAAGGACTAGGATTGTATTATATTTGTTGCCTTAGGTATCTCTTAATATAGGAAGATCTGTAATAAAGTTAAGGGAGAAGTGTTGCTATGCTGTCTCTAGTATAGGGAGAGGTAAGAGTAGTCCCTAGGGCTTGTGTCTACAAATCTTGTTTAATTAGTAGGTAGGGCACCTCTAGACGTACTTGTTTATATCTTAGACTAGCAGGGGCTAGTAGTACTTTTATTTTAGCAGGTTAGCTATCTTCTTAACACTAAAATAACCTCCTATAGGGTTATTATAGTTCCTTAAAAGGATAGTTTAGCAGAGTGTAATATAATTAGGAATCTATACTTTCCTACTCTAGCGTAGGACGCTATTAGGGTTAACCTCCTAATAGTGCTACCCTTTCTTTACTCTGCCTGCTATCTAGCGTGTTAGCAACTTATTCCTAGAATAGGCCTTATCCTGTTCTTAAACCTATCTAATAAACTTAATTAAGCGTTCTAGGGTTACTAGAGCGTATGTAGATTTGCCTTATGCAGCTTTATTTGTAAGGTTCTTAGGGGCTCTAACTCGCCCTTTAAGTCTCTTAGAGAGCGCTTTAGCTACGTTAAAGTCTAGTTCCCTAGCTTTAGGTATATTAGTTTGCCCCTAATTATTAGGATTAATAGATAGATAGGTAAGAGCTAAGGGAGATAAGTCTCTAGAACTAATCTAATGTTAGTAGAATTCTATAGGGACTGTTCTAGGATGTTGCTAGGTATCCCTAGGGACCCTCCTAGGGCAGTTGTTATCTATTGTTACCTGTTTAACGTTTTAAGCCTTAGGCCTCTAGATAGCCTATACCTAAAGCTTCTATTAGAGAGTTAGCAGTATAGCGTCTCTTAAGGCTTGCTATTCTCCTATAATAAGACCTTGCGCGTAGTCTAGACGCCTTAAGGGGCTATCTACTGCGTTCTCTAGTCCTAGCTTATATTTAACTTTAAAGTTAAATCTTGCTAGCTCCTCTGCCTAATAGGCTTGTTTTAGAGAGAGCTCTTTAGTTATTATAAAGTACCTTAGATTTTTATAATTAGAGAGTACTTAGACTGTAGATAGGGCGTGCTTAAGGTAGTGCCTTTATTACCTAAATGCTTCTATAATTACTAACAGTTCCTTGTTATAGGTGTGCTATCTTACTAACAGGCCCTAGAACTTCTTACTCTAGAACGCTACTAGTTTCTAGTAACTCTTAGTTGCTAGTTCTAACGTCTAAGGTTACAGCAGGATAGCTACTATAGCGAAATCTAAAGCGTCTATAAGGATAATAATTAGTTTTACTAGGTTAAAGTGTTAGAGTAGTAGGGCTTCTATAAACTTCTTCTTGATTTTAAGGAACGCCTTGTAGACTTCCTTAGGCTAAGTCTATAGTTTGTACTATTTAGTTAGCCCCTTGCAGGACTTCTTTAGTTTTGCCTTCCCCTTCTCTAGACTAGGTCCCCTTAGTCTAGCCCTAGGTTTTAGGTAGCTGTTATGTAGTCTACTAACAGACGCATAATATTAGAGTAGTTAAAAATAAATTATTAGTAGAAGTTTAAGAAATCTAAGAAGACCTAGATATCTTTATACCCTAAGGGCTTAGGCTACTTAGTAATAGTATAGACCTACTCTAGGTCTATTATAACACTGTCTAGTGTTGTAATAAAGCTAAGAAACTTAACTAACTTTAAGGAGAAGGTGTATTTACTTACTTTAACAAAGAGGCCCTATTCTACTAGTTAGTTAAGGATCTCTTTAATATAAGCGTTGTGCTCCTCCTTATTATCTAAGTAGATAAGGATATTATTAAGGTATACTACGCATACCCTATCTAACAGGCCTCTAAGGGCTCTATAAATGTAGGACTAGAAAGTTGCAGGGGCGTTTGCTAAACTAAACAACATAATAAGGTATTTAAAGTGCCTATACTGTGTCTTAAATACAGTTTTCTACTTATTACCTTTCTTAATCTAGAGCCTATAGTAGGCATTACGTAGATCTAGCTTATTAAATACCTTTGCTTTTAACAGACAGTCTAGCATTTTACTTATAAGGGGAATTAGGTAATAGTTCTTAATTATTACCCTGTTTAGTCCCCTGTAGTCTACGCAGAGGCGTATAGTACTATCTGCTTTTAGGACAAAGAGTATAGAGGCACCTACTAGAGACTTACTTAGGCAGATCTACCCCTTAGCTAGCGCTAAATTAATGTATTCCTAGAGAATGTCTAGCTCTTTCTAGAACAGGTTGTATATTAGGAGGTTTAGCACTTATACGCCCTCCTCTATATTAATTACATAGTTATAGTCTCTATATAGGGGAAGGACCCTAAGTAACGTTTGCTAAAAGCAAACTACTTATAGTAGAGGTTAGCTAGGACGTGTTAAAGCTTATCTGTATCTAGCTAGTTGTTACCTAGCGCTAGTTGTAGCGTCTTGTAGTCTAAGAGTAAGTTAGGTAGGTCCTATATTATGTAGCTGCCTTTAGATAAATTGTCCTAGATAGCAGTAATTTAAACTACCTAGTCTCTTCCCTAGGCTGCGCTAGGGCTGGCCTAACACCTCCCTAGGCTAGCCTTGCTAGCTTATTTAGAACTAACTTAGAGGAGGTATAGTTTTCTCCTAGCTGTAGGTTATTAAATAACTTGCTAATTAAGGTAATCTAGATTTGCTTAGCGTTCTCTGTAAACTAGGTAAACGTTCCTGTTGCAAATCTAATACTAGAGTCTGCCTCTACAAGCTATAGGTAGCCTAAGACTAGGTTATAACCTGTAAAGTCTTGTCGCGCAACTAAGCGCGTAGAGTTACATACGCGGCTTGTTTTCTAATAGAGCGTGCTAATTTAGTTAAGCCGCTCTACCCCAGCAACGCTGGTTCTAAGCAGCCCTAATACTAACCAAACGCTTGTAAAGCGAGATTACGTAACCTACACATTTTATTTATATTTAAGTAACACGTTCTATATAGAAAAATAGATACTAATTAAATTAATTAATTACTTAAGTATAGTCCTGCAAGCTCTGTTATAGTTATAAGCCTAGCTTCCTAAGCATAGTAGATCTCCCTACGCACTTAGCAAACAAGCTTGTTAGACTTAGCTTAACTGCTCTAATTACCTAATTATCTTTCTATCCCTACTAAACGCTACTATAGACGAGCTTGTTAACTACAATAAGCAAGCTCTCTTAGGTATCCCTACAGGACCCTATTAGCTTAAAACAAGATCTAATTAGCCTAATTAGTATATCTAACTTATGTAGCACGCTAAGCTTTGTAACGTATAGGATATAGTAGATCTAGACGCTAAAGATGCCCTAGGCATACACAAAGGAGCGCCTAAACTACCTATTATAGGCTTGCTCCTACTTAACTACCAGCTTAATCTACCTAAAGCTAGAGCACCTAACCTAACAAGCCTTTAACAGGCTAAACAAGCGTTAACAACTATAATAAGGAGCTCCCTAGATGCAAGATTAGAGCAAGCAAGTAGGCTACTAAGGCAGAGCGCCTTTAGAAGATCTAGAACTAGGTTAACACAATAGTATTACTATTAATCCTCTTACTAGTAATAGTAAAGCTTGTTACTAATAACACTACAACGCTGCAATTGCTTGTGTAAGCACTAAAAGAGGAGCTCGCTCTAACAGATATTAGCACCTAGAACTAGGTTAGGGCAGAGCACTAACAGCATCTTAGAGCAGCTAAATAGTCAAGAGCTGCTCTACAAGACTAGTACAACAGGTAGTTATACCTCTATAGAAGAGCTAAGTTATATAAGCTTCTAGAGGTTAATAGGGCGCTTACTATGTAGGATTTCTTAGATGCCTTAAGTAATAGGATTGCCCTAGATTAGGCTTATACTATAAACTAAAGGATTATCTAGGATAGTATCCTAGGGCTTAATTTACTTAATTTAGACAAAGTAAGTAGGGTCTTTAGTAGTTTAATGCATAAGCACACTATAAGAGCAGGAAAAGATAACCTAGGAGTATTTATAATGTTTAGAAGCTAAACAGATACTACTTAAGCTCCTGCTACTAACTCTAAGAGCTTAAGTAGGTACTCCTGCCCTTATAAACAAAAAAAGGAGAGACTTATAAGTAGAAACTAACTAACTACTAACGCCTAGAGACAGCAGTTAGAGGGAGCTCCTTCCTGCCTATCTATATAAGCAAAAGCTATCGCAAGGATACTCTCTAGAGGCTTAAGAGCTAAGAGTATACAGATACTAGGAAGGCAATTAAGCAGCTTAATTAGACCCTAAAAGCTCTATTAGCAATAACAGCTCTACTAGTAAAAGGTATCCTACCTAAAGTTAAGTTTCCTAGCAATGTACAGGCCACTCTAATTAATCTAAAAATAATGCAACTAAGTAACCTAGCTAAGAAACCTAGGGTTTACAACCTTATAGATTTTAACGCTTATCTACTCTTAGAGAGTACAATTTTAGATAATAGAGCAGCTACACACTTAGTTAACAGCGCAGATTAGCTTGTACCTAGGTTATTTTGCCTAGCTAACTCTACTAACACTGTAGAGGCAGGCATATAAGCGTTTCTAGTAGTAGGATAAAGAGCTTGTTTGTTTAAAAACGCGTTACATAGAAAGCGCAGCCTATATATAAAAGACCTGCTCCTTAAGGATATAGTAGTAGTAGAAGGTTTCTACGTTAATATTATTTCTAAGGCACGCCTCTAAGAGAAAGGAGTTTAGTACTTAGGGCTAGACAGCTTGCTCTAAGTAGGGTATATTAATAATCTAAATAGGAGCGTTGTATGTGCTACTCTTAAGCGCGCTTATAACCTCACTTTTGTTAAATACAAGCTACTTTCCTACTACTCTTATCCTCTAATCCTTAACGTAGTAATAAAATAATTATATAAGTCTTACCTATAAAGCTCTGCTAAACACCTCTAGCACGCTAGAGCAGGTTATCTAGGCCTAGAAGCTCTAAAAGCACTAGTACAACAAGCGCGCAGCGTATATATTAACAGCACGCTCTAAAAAGATTATAAGGTCTGCTTAATAACCTACGCTAAGTAAGTTATATCTTAACAGAAATAGGAAAAACCTACTAAACCCTTTTAGAGAATTAGCTAGGATCTGTTTAATATGCCTATGGGAAGGAGTAGCAAATTATAGATACTTTTAATTAAGGAGTACTATAGTAGGAAGCTCTTTACGTACTTACTGCTAGGGAAGACTTAAGTAGAGATACTGCAGGTACTTACAAGTTTCTTAAGCTAGGTACGTACCTAGTACAAGCTCTATATCTGTAAGATAAGTTAAGACAACAATAATGCCACTCTCCTATAGCAAGGAGCTCCTAATATAAGCGCTAGGCAATTAATAAGGGAATAGATATTAAGCGTATACCTCTATATACCTACAAGCTAAATAGGGCAGTAGAAAGAGTAGGGCAGGAAATAATTACTAAATCTATTAAAATAAGAAGCAGTGCAAACCTACCTAAGAAGCTCTAGCTAGAGGTTGTAGCAGCAGTAACATAGCTCTATAACATAAGTCTAACTTACTTAAATAAGCTATAGAGCCTAAACAAAGAGCTTAATTGCTAGTTTACTTACTATTTCTACTAGTATAAACCTAAGCAGGTAAGAGCATTAACAGCTAATCTAAGACCTAATTAGAGTAGGATATACGCCTATAGCTGCAGAGCATATCCCTAAATAGGGAACAAGTAGCTAGGCGTAATTAGAGAAGCTTTAAAGTAACTCTGTGAGGGCACCGTAGGCAGGCGTTTAGAGATAGGACGAATAGTAGATAGATAGATAGATATAAGACGAATCCTTAGGGTGTAAGCCCTAAGGCGTTTAGGAGGGTTATATACATGTGGTCTGTAGGTCTCCTGCCTAGCCCTAAGGTTGTCCTAGGGTCTAGCTGGTAGCCCTCAGGAGGAATACCTATAACAGAGCCTCCCCCTTTCTTGCAGCTCGTCCTAAGCTGCTAGATCCCTAGAAGAAAACAGGTTTCTGTTGTCCCTGCCTATAGGTATCATTAAACTCTAAAAAAACCTCTTCTTTTTAAGGAAAATTGCGTTAGGAGAAATGCTATATAAGGCTTATAATCGCCTACGTGGCTACTAGGTCCCTAGGTCCGCCTAAGCGTGCTCCTATAGGTTTCCCTGTACTAATTGTAGGTTAGGTGTAACCTACTTGTTCGCTTATAGCCTTGTAGGCAGGCTACTAACGTCTATGTAGGCGCTTAGCTAAGTAGGTGTCACTAGTTAATAGTTTGCTCGTCCTACTAGATCCCTATAGAGATCCTAGTAGGTCTCTAGTAAGGGTTATACTCCTGCGCAAGACTAACTAGAGCCTAGCGTGTATAGAGCAAACGTTTCCTCTATAAGTATTAACATTAGTCTCTTAGACTAATGTTACTAGTGCCTTTGTCTTATTAGTAACTACGCAGTGTTACCTGTTTAATATTGTAATATAGCAGGGAGGTAAGTAAATAATATTGCTTTACTATTAACTAATTATAAGTAACTATTTACTAGTATGCGTGTTTCCTTACTAGTATATAATAGTGTGCGTGTAGGTAGGTAAGAGCGTAGTAAATAGTTAGAGCGTAGTTAGTAGCTGCCTAGGGGCTTACGTATAAGTATATAAACAGCTATCCTAATATACTTTTCTAGCTATTAATATTACAATTTTCTCTACTACACTTCTATATTAAGCACTACTATAACCCTACCTCCTGCCTACATTACTAACAAGGCTTTGCCTAACTTTGTGTACTTGCTGCTAGATAATATAGCCCTACAGCCTTCGCTTACTAGGTTCTAGTGTTATAGCTACCTTACCTGCCTTACAACTAAGTTAGTAAAGGCGCCTATAGGAATAATTAAGTTGTTTATTATAGTCCTCTGCTGTCCTAAGGGTTACTGCACCTGCAAGAATAACTTTAGGGTGTGTAGTAGGTGTGTTAACGCAAAGGAGGGTAGTTGTGTTAAGGTACGTTGTCTCTTAACTCTACCTAGTTTGCCTGCTAACTGTGCTAGATTAACACTTATTTCTGCTAGGCTATTAACATGCTTAACTTCCTTATTAACTATGCTGCCTATAAGATAAACAAAGAGACTATTAGGCTTAGTAACAGCGCCAGCAACAATAAGGTCTTAGAGAACACTTAGTAGTACTAGCAGACTGCCTTTAACTACGCCCTTAACTACTATACTAGGTTTATTAAGTATAATAGTGTAGAGTGCTATAAGATTAAGGAGTCTAGTATAAGTAAGCTTAAGTACTACAAGGCCTGCTAGACGTCCTACAAGCATAACCTTAAGCGCTTTAACGTTACTCTTAGTACTATTAGTATAAAGGCCCCTGCTAACGCTATTATTAATAAGGTAGTTAAAGACTACTTTAAGAAGAATAGCGTAGCTACAAATGCTAAGAAGCGTTAGTACTATTATAGTACTAACATCCCCTCTGCAGTAGACGCCCCTGCAGCCCCCTTCTAGAGGTTGTTATCTTTGCCTACTAAGCTGTACACCCCCTCTAGGCGTAGTAGCTCCTGTTGCCTTAGTAACAAGTATAACAAGGATAATAGGACTTTCTAAGTAGTTTTTAGGTAGCCCTGTAATCTAGCTATAAAGGTTAGTTGCAGTAGGTAGTAATTTATAGTAGTTAATAAACTCTGTTACTTTTCCTATAACTATTTCTATTATAACTACTATCCTTAGACAGTGTCTAGCTTCCCTTTAGTTTAGGGTTAGAGAGGCATTAGGTCTGTTTGTAGTACACGCCTTATATTGTTATAAGCGATTCTAGCTATACCCCTGTAGGTAGCTCCTGTAGAGTAGCCTAGGGTAGCCTACGTATAATCTATACCTTATATTATTATAAGCAATTCTAGCTATGTTCCTATAGGTAGCTTCTGTAGTCTTCCTCTCTTCTACCTTTGTAGGGGAGGTACCTAGCTTAGTAGAGTTATAGTACTCTGTTTAATACTCTTATAGTAGTCCTCTAGAATCTTATCGCAATAATTAAGATTAGTAAGTAGTTCCTAGGTAGAGTTTGCATTTGTCTACCTAAGCTATTTTACAAGGTACTCTTATCTATAGGCAGATGTATTGCAATAATTAAGGATGCCTTTAACTTTATACTAGTCTACAGCTAGTACTTTGCTGTTTGCTATCCCTACAGGGCCTAGTTAGAACCTAGTGCTAGCAGGTAGTGTTATCTAAGGTTTAAGTAAAGATATATTAAACACTAGGTAGATCCTGCTTATTAATAGTAGTAACTTTAATTTATACGCTAGTTTCCCTATTTTCCTTATAACTGTAAACAGTCCTAGGTACCTTACGTTAAACTTCTTTAAAGGACAATTTGTAGCTAGGTTCTTTGCCTAGAGAATTACTTTGTTACCTACAGCAAAGTGCTTCTCTGTTTGCTTAGCGTTGTACTAGCGCGTTATACCTTTCTAAGCATACTCTAGGCTTTCCTTTGCTGCAGCCTACATCTTATGCTACTGCTCTAGGCAGCTAGTAACTTGCTGGCGTAGCTCTAGGGCTGCTGCGTCCTTTCCCTATACCTGCAGTAGTTGCCTTAGCTAGTGCTTATTAGGTACTCTGTTAAATCCCTTTAGGTTAGTCCTGTAGGCAACTTTAATAGGTAATTCCCTATATACAGAGTAACACTTAGAGTTATAGGCATACTCTGCGTATAGTAACAGGTCTACCTAGTTATCTTAGTTGTAGTTTATGTATATACGCAGGTATGTTTCTAACTCCTAGTTTAGGCGTTTAGTTTAGCTGTTAGTTTAGGGGTAGAATATAGTACTTAGCTAGTAGTCTATTTTAAGGTAGTAGTATATGTTAGACTAGAATTAGCTAGTAAACATAGATCCCCTGTCTAACAGTAGGGTGTTAGAAGGACTATGTTTTAGGAAGCACTGTTTTAAGAGTAGCTTAGCTACATGCTAGGCTATTATTGTTTTAGTAATAGGTATATACTAGACATACTTACTAAATTAGTCTACTAACACTAGGATTAAGTTAAACTTATTCCTGTAATTATCCCTTAACTTAGGCAAGTCTATTGTAAAGTTAAGTAAGTAGTGCTGCTAGGCTGTATTAGGTACTAGTAGTAGCATAAGTAGTCCCTATAGTTTATGCTAACAGATCTTATTTAACTAACACGCTAGGTACCTATAGATGTACTTATGTACATCCTTAGTTAACTATAGCTAATAGTACTTCTATTTTAATACCTAAGTAGTTTTCTTAGTCCTATAATAGCCTCCTATAGGGTTATTATAGTTCTTTAATAGGATTGTTTAGTAGAGCGTTCTATTATTAGAAATCTACACTTTCCTACTCCTGCGCAGGACTCTATTTAGGTTAGATTCCTAGTGTAGTTAGCTCTTAGCTACTCTGCCCTCCTTCTAACGCGTTAGTAAATTATAAGTAGTATAGGCCTTATTACGCTCCTAAGTCTGCCTAATGTAATTAATAAGGCAGTCTAGGGTTACTAGTATGTATGTAGTTTTATCTTGCGCAGCTTTGTTTGCAAGATATACAGGAGAGCTAATTACTCTGCCTAGGCTATAAAGGAGAGCCCTTAGGACGTTTCTCTTAGTCTTCTCTTAAGCTTTAGATTAATTAGTTTAACCCTAGCTATAGCTTGTAGAAGGGTAGTTAAGAGCTGCAGGAGACGTATCCCTATAACTAACGTATTAGTAGAATTCTATAGGGGTAGTCTTAGAGGTTATTATAGCGTCTGTTGTTGCCTCCTTATAGTTGCCTACACTATGCACTACCTGTTTAGTGTTATAAGCCCTAGACGCCTAGAGAGTCTAGATCTAAAGCTTCTGTTAGAGGGTAGGTAGCATTACGTTGCAGAGTGCTTGTCCTTCCCTAATTATAAGTCCCTACGCGTAATCTAGACGCCTTAATAGGCTGTTAGCTATGTTATTAGGTCCTAGCTGTAAAGCACTAGTCTCTAAAAAGTGTCACACCCTAATTTACCTCTAACTTAGCTCCTTTACGTTTCTGTTCCTGCCTGTAACTTAGTTATAGCATTCTAAACTTCCCTGTATTCTAGCAGTATAAAGGCAGGAGGAGAATTATCTATAGATAGATAGTTTTTAAGTATTCTTTGTACAAGACCTATAGGAATAGAATTGTCTCTGTGTTACCTATCCTAGTGCTCCTAGACACCTTGTAGCAGATACACACGCATTCTAGAGCTTTCTATTATCCTATGTTGTTACATTATACTTAAAAACTTATCCTAGCTAGTAACAGCCTCTAAATAATATTGCAAGTTTGTTTAGTTATTGTGTACTAAGCAGATTTAGACCCCTTTTAGTTACAAACTATACAGGTCCTAATTATTGTTTATCTAACAGTTAGGATTCTAGAGACCTCCTAACAACTAAAGCCTTTAGGTTTAGAACTTCCTGCAACTTACTGCTCTAGGATTACTTTAGAAAAAGTTGCGTTAGATTGCGCTAAGATAAAGACTTAGAGATTATTAATAACCTACCTAAATTAGATTACTACTAATATTAGGCACTACTAACCCTGGTTTAAAGGAACCTATTAGACAATCTACTTAAGGACAGGCAACAGCGCCTGCTAAGGGATTAACTAACACCTAGACGCTTAGCAAGAGCAATACTAAATTAGACTTAGAACAGGTAAATCTTTATAAGTTAGTTAACTAACTAAGGGCTGAAGTAGCCTAGCTTTAGGCCTAATCCCTTCCTAACAAAGATGTACCTGTGCCTACTACAGAGTCTCCCCTTATTTAATCTTAGCAACCTCCTAAAAGGTTCTAGTCTAAGACCCTAGTCTACTACCCTAGGCTTAGTAAACGCACA
Source organism: Ascochyta koolunga (assembly GCA_026119515.1). NCBI lineage: Eukaryota > Fungi > Ascomycota > Dothideomycetes > Pleosporales > Didymellaceae > Ascochyta > Ascochyta koolunga. Next base: position 169,968 of record JANLCG010000022.1, read on the forward strand.
CCAGCTATCAACAAATTAAGTAATAGAAAAGACCCTACTTTTAGACAGTAGCAAGCCTTAATTCAGGACTAACTTAACATTAATTTAGATTACTATCCTACAGAACAAGCTTATATAGCTCTAGTATAGGGATATACTTCTAGGCTTGCTAAGGAATACCTTAAGCTCTAATACTTGTCTTACAAAATAGACTAGTTCTAGAGCGCAGAGGAAATAATAACGCTTCTCTACTCCTACTTTATTATAGGGAATAAGAGAGCTAAAAGTCAAGCTGTTTTTAATTAACTCTAAATAGGAAAAGATAACACGTTTCTACTTTTTAAAGCGTGCTTCCTAAGTGCTGCTATCTAGGGACAAGTACCTAAGTTAGAATAGTTTCACTACATATAGATAAAGGTAACCCCTACCCTCTAAAGTCCTAACCTAGGATTTAAGAGGTAGTAGGATAACTTGTTTAAACTTATAGTAGAGCATCTTACAGCATATAACATAGAAAGAAAACAATATCCTGTTTATGCCTTACCTAATACCTTACTGCCTTAGACCTAACTCTAAACTGTTAACAATTAGTATTAGACTAACAACCTACCTCTAAATTAGCCTACACCTAGCATTTAGAAACCTCCTATATCTACTCCTACTCTAGCACCTAGGACTACACTGTCCTAAGCCACACCTATAAGAGAGCTAACCCTAGGCAACTGCTACAACTATAGCAAGACAGGTTACTTTGCAAAAGATTGCCCTAGTCCCTAGGTACAAGAAATCTAAGTAGATACAGAGGAATATGTTAACGCTAAAGAAGATTTTAAAGAGGAACTAATACCTAAGGGAAACAGCCCCACCTAGGAGGATAACTTTACCTAGGCCTAAACTAATATAACCTATCTAACCTCTCTTTATCTTATTTGTTTAGTAGCCCCTATTTCCTTGCTTCTTCTATTCTATTAAACTAAGGGCTAGGCGTACAACTTAACTCCTTAGTTAACACTAGTGCCTAAGGATTTTTATTTTTAAATTCTAACATTGCTACTTTAGTGTCTGCTGCACTTAGGACTCCTATCTAAAAGTTGCCCTTTAAGGTCTAAGTTAAAGGATTCTAGGATTAGATTATAACCCTAGTAAACTAGTATATTTAGTTGCACTTAACTATTAATAGGCGTAAGATACACAACTGCCCCTTTGTTATTGTTAATCTAGGATCCTAGGAATGCATTATTAGAATTAAATAGTTAAAACGTTTTAAACTCTAACTTAATACAGAGCGATCTTAGCTTATATAGCTAGTAAGGTACCCTAGGTTATACAACCCTGCCCCTCTATTAATAATAACCCTATATTAACCTTTGCTACAAGCCTACGTCCTACAAGACGTACAACAAAGGGACAACCTATAGGAAGCTGTAGAGTACTAACGTTGCTAAAGTCTAAATTACTTAATACATTGTATAAGAGGTGTTATTTAATTACTAAAATGCTGTTCCTTACTAACAATCCTAACCTAAAAGCCTCTAACTTGCTACCTCCTAGGGAGGCGCGCATTTCCTTACTTTTATTAAATACTTTTTACTTTTCTATAAAAAAACTATAGAACAAATTTTTTACTACTAGTCTATACAAGATTAATTGCGTTATTAACTACTATTGTACCTAAGACAACCCTAAGAACGCTTAGCTACTTAACAAATAATTGCTAGACAAATATGTTTAATATGCTAATGTGTTTAGCAAAATAGAAGCTAAAACCCTTCTAGAACACTGCCCCTATAACCACAAAATTATATTAGAGGGCTAATTGCTAAATTCCTACTCGCCCTTATATAAACAAAATCTTAAGGAACTTAAAGCTACTAAGAAGTTTGTGTAAGACTAACTACAGCACAGCTAGATTAAACACAGTTAGAGCCCCTTTACGTTGCCTATACTCTGTGTTTAAAAACCAAACAGGAATTTGCGCATTTGTGTTAACTATTGTAAACTTAACACCCTTACAAGAAAGGACTCTATCTAATACTGCGCATAGACAAATTGTTAGCACAACTGTCTAAGGCTAAGGTATTTACTAAATTTAACATCTAGAATGCCTTTAATTAAATTTGTATAGATCCTGCCTCTAAGGAGTACACTACGTTCTGTACACGTTACAGTAGTTACAAGTGCAAGGTTCTACCCTTTAGGCTATGTAATAGACTAGCTACTTATTAACAATATATAAATAATGTTCTTATTAAATATCTAGACAACTTCTATATCGCATATCTAGATAATATCCTTATCTACTCTAAAGACCTTATAACCTATAAACAACATATTAAGCTAGTACTTAATTAACTCTATATTGCTAGATTACAAGTAGACATTAAGAAGAGCAAGTTCTACGTTACTTGTACTAAGTACTTAGGTTACATCCTAACTAACAAAGGAATTAAAGTAGACTCTAAGAAGGTACAAGCCCTTAGGAACTAGATCCCTCCTACCACTGTTACTAGTGTGAAATTGTTCCTAGGCTTTACTAGGTTTTACTAACAATTTGTACCTAAATTCTCTTGCGTGGCTAAGCCCCTTATCGCCTTACAAAGCCTAGCAAACCTATTTAAATAGACTACTTAATGCTAATCTAGTTTTAAAAACCTAAAGGAAGCCTTATTGTCTATCCTAACTCTATGCTATTTTAATCCTAACTATAATACAAAGATTGAAACTAACGCCTCTAATAGAGTTGTTGCTAGAGTTTTGTTACAGCAGCACCCTAACAACAAGTAGTACTCTATAGCTTTCTACAGCTAAGTACTCTCTAGAGCTAAACTTAATTAGGAAATATATAATAAGGAGTTGTTTGCGATTTTACAAGCCTTTAATAAGTAGAGAGCTAAACTTACCTTAGTTATAAAACAGATCTAAGTCTACTCTAATTATTAATCCCTAGAGTACTTTATAACAACTAAAATCTTAAATACTTAACAAGCACAATAGGCAGAAGCTCTAGCTCTGTTTAACTTTAAGATTAAATACACGCTAGGCAAGAACAATAAGCGTGCTAATATCCTAAGTTACTAAGAACAGGATCTTGCAAATCTAAAGTCTGCCTAAGAAGACAATTAGTTCTAAGTCCTACTAGGTCTACAGTAGTTACACAACTAGATTAATTCTAATTTAGCTTAGACATATCTAGCTAAGACTAACCTAGTTGTAGCTACTATCTGCTTAGTACAGCCTATTATAAAACTAGATTCCTTAGAACTAATTAAGGCGTTAATACAAGAAAACTAGAAATCTTTTAAACAAGAATAACTATTGTTGCTATCTCTGTATTAGATCTAAAACAGACTCCTTCTCTACTATAATTAACTCTGTGTCCCTACTAACTTAACCCTATGCACACGCCTAATTAAAGAAGCCTATAACTAACTATTAACTGCTTACCCTAGTGCTAAGAAGACCTACTAACTATTATCACAACAGTATCACTAGAAAGGTATAAGTGCTACATGTAAAAGATATGTCTAAAACTACATCCTATGTTGCTGAGGCTATCTAAGACAGACCTAACTCTGTAGGTACTTGCATCCCTTACTAATACCTAACAAACTAATGCAACATTTGTGTATTAATTTTAAGGATTTTCCTAAGGACAAAGCTAGGTATAACTAGATTATAGTTATTATTAATTGCCTAACCAAACAAGCTATTACAATCCTATACTATAAAACAATTACAGCACGTAGGATAGCAAACTTGTTTATACAATAGGTGTATTAGTTTAGACACACCCCTAAGTTAATAGTAAGCAATAGGGGCCCCTAGTTTATCTTAACTTTCTAGACAGAATTCTGTTAAATTATAGGTGTAAAAGTCAAGCTATCTACTGCCTATTACAAGGAAACTAACAGTTAAACAGAGATTATAAACAAGTATATAGACTAACAGCTCTGTCCCTTCGTCTTGTACTATCAGGATAACTAGTCTAAACTCCTACTAATTATAGATTATGCCTAACTTACTCTGCTACATTCCTTAATTAGAATATTACCTTACTAAGTAATTTATAGTAGCTAACCTAAACAGAGCTAGAGTTAGAAAGGAGCTAATATAGCAGTAACCCCTATAGAACAACTTAACTATAAGGAGGCCTTAGTATTAGCAACCTATATACACAACGCCTAGAAGGTAGCTAAGGAGAATATAGAGAAAGCCTAAGACTGCATGCGCTCTGCAGTTAATGCTTATTGCAACCTAGTTAACTAGACTATAGGTAACAAAGTGTACCTTTCTACTAAAAACTTAACAAGTAAGCAACTAAGCTAAAAGCTATCTAATAAGTAGGAAGGTCCCTTTAAGGTCCTAGAACAGGTTAGTTACTTATATCGCTTGAAACTTCCCCCTAGTTTAAAAATACATAACGTATTTGCACCTAACGTTCTGTGTAAGGATCTAGATAACCTGTTGCCTAGTTAGGAAGCTCTAAAACCCGCAGGTATTCCTATTTAAGGAGTAGAGGAATAGGAGGTCTAAGAAATCCTAGCTAGTAGGTTAGTCTACTGTAGTCTTAAGTACTATGTAAGCTAGGTTAGCTATAACCTAGACCTAACTTAGTATCCTGCAAAAACTTTACAGGAGCACCCTATAAGCTAAAGGTGTATTACAATAAGTACCTAGAGTAGCCTAGTCTACTAAAGGCATTAAACGAATAGATTACAGTATAGGAAGAAGGTTAAGAATTGTAGGGCAAATAAAGATATTATAATTTAGAAAAGGATAAAGGAAATCTATTAACTCTAAAACGCCTCTAACTGCGTTTATACAATAGATAACAAGAAAAGAAAAACAAAAGAAATCCTCCTTACTGTACAGCTTAAGAAACCCTTTCTTTTTTAAGGGTTCTTAATGTTACTTATCTCCTTAGAGCTACTAGCGTTAGTTTTATCTAACAACCTAAGAGCACCCTTTTTTTAGGTGCTAGAAGCAGAGCTAGCTTTACTAACTTACCTCTAACTCTAGAGCTATAAGGGGCTATTTCCTGTCGCAGCTTAATAACCTCCCTAGTTAACACTAACAAACTCTCTACTATCTCCTCTATTACCTGGCCCTGCGCTGTACTAGCGTGGTACTAGTGTAGCAACACGTTATTAGCAGTAACTCCCTTAAGCTGCGTAGTCGCTACCTGCACTACACTTGCTAGAGCCATCACTAATGCTATAAGGCTACGCTATGCCTCTAGTGCTGCCTCTGTTACCTCCTCCTCTGCCGCCTCTCCCGCTGCCTTACCCCTAGATTCCTCCTCCTACATAACAAGGTTGTTATAAAAAGTAGCATACTTAGAACTAACGTAAATTAGAACCTATAACTATTAGTATTAGTTAGAGAGCAGGAGTAAAGAAAAGTCTAGTTACTAGATAACACTTCTTATTTTAAAGTATGTAATAAGCATACTTTAATAACAACGCCTTGTTAAAGGCGTAGTCTACCTTCCTCCCCTTGCAAAGGCCTAAATTAAATAAAGGTAGATAACCTAATAGGCTACTGCAAGAGCTCTAGGCAGGACTAGTATTAGCATAGTAACTAATTAACAAACCTAGGAGTATTAGCATAGGAACAATTAAAAGAGCGTAGGGATACTTACAGCAGGAAATAGTGTCTATTAGAGTTAGGAAAGGTGTAGGGATTAATTGTTTATATACCTACGCAACGCGTCCTAGAAATTAGATATAACAATAATAGCAAACCTGTTTCCCTCTAATTAAGTTATAATATAGCTTGTTGTCACGTTAGATTTAGGTAGCAGAGTTAACAAAAAAAAAAAAAAAAAAGTTATCTTTACTTTAGATAAAAACAATAACAAAACACTAAAACAATAACCTAAGTTAACTAAAAACCTGTAACAGATGCTAAATTAACGCACTAACACTATAGAATAATAACTATTATTACTTACGCGTATCTAGGACAATCTGCCTATATAGGAGGGGGTAGTGTAAAGCACTAGTCTCTAAAAAGTGTTACACCCTAATTTACCTCTAACTTAGCTCCTTTACGTTTCTGTTCCTGCCTGTAACTTGGTTATAGCATTCTAAACTTCCCTGTATTCTAGTAGTATAAAGGCACGAGGAGAATTATCTATAGATAGATAGTTTTTAAGTATTCTTTGTACAAGACCTATAGGAATAGAATTATCTCTGTGTTACCTATCCTAGTGCTCCTAGACACCTTGTAGCGGATACACACGCATTCTAGAGCTTTCTATTATCCTGTGTTGTTACACTAGCTTGTACTTAACTTTAAAGTTAAACCTTGCTAATTCCTCTACCTAGCAAGCTTGCTTAGGTAAGAGTTCCTTTATTATTATAAAGTATCTTAGGTTATTATAATTAGAGAGTACCTAGATTGTTAACAGAGCGTGCTTAAGGTAGTGTTGCTACTACCTAAACGCTTTAATAATTGCAGATAGTTCCTTATTATAAGTGTGCTATTAGATAGATAGACCCTAAAACTTTTAACTCTAGAACACTACTAGTTTCTAGTAACATTCTGTTGCTAGTTTAGTTATCTAAGGTTGTAGTAAGATAGCAGCTATAGCAAAGTCTAAGGCGTTAGTAACTACTATAATTAGTTTAGTTAGGTTAAAGTGTTAAAGTATAGGTGCCTCTATAAACTTCTTCTAAATTATATAGAAGGCCTAGCGTACCTCTTTAGGCTAACTCTATAGTTTATACTATTTTGTTAGTCCCTTATAGCTTTTACTAGTCTCTTCCTCCTCTTCTTTAGATTAGAACCCTTAAGGGCTAATGCTAGGTTCTAGGCAGCTGTTATATAGTCTACTAGCAGGCGTATAATACTAGAATAGTTATAGATAAACTACTAGTAGAAGTTTGCAAAGCCTAGGAACTACTAGATATCCTTAAAACCCTTAGGTTTAGGCTACTCTTGTATAGTTTATACACGCGTTAGGTCTATAACAACGCCCCTAGGGGTTACTATAAAGCCTAGAAACTTAACTAATTTAGTTAAGAATTTGTATTTGCTTGCCTTATAAAACAGACCCTATTTAATAAGGTAGTCTAAGACCTCCTTAACGTAAGCATTGTAATCCTCCTTATATTTAGAGTAGATTAGGATGTTATCTAGGTAGACTACGCAAGTGCAGTCTAACAGGCCTCTAAGGGCTCTGTAAATATAGGACTAGAACGTTGCTAGGGCGTTTGCTAGTCTAAATAGCATCACTAGGTACTTAAAGTGCCTGTACTAGGTTTTAAATGCAGTTTTCTACTTATTGCCTTCCTTAATCTAGAGCCTATAGTAGGCATTGCGTAGATCTAGCTTTAAGAAGATTACTACATTTAAGAGTTAATCTAACATCTTGCTAACAAGTAGGATAGGATAGTAGTTCTTAACTATAACTTTATTTAAGCCCTGGTAGTCTACGCAGAGCTGCAAGGTACTGTCTACTTTAGGTATAAACAGGATTAGTGCCTCTGCAGGTAACTTACTAGGATAGATCTAGCCTTTCTCCTATGCTATGTTAAGGTATTCCTAAAGGATATCTAGCTTACGTTGTAATAGGTTGTAGATTAGGAGGTTTAGTATGCGTGCCCCCTCCTTAATCTTAATTGTATAGTTGTACTCCTGTATAGGCAGAGTACACTAGTCTAATGTTTGCTAAAGGCAAGCTACTTATAGTGTAGTTTCTTAGGAATAAATTTTAGCTCTTCTAGATCTAGCTTGTCTTTATTAGGTAGTATATATAGGGCATCCTTGTCTAACTTATAGTTAGGGAGGGTATAGGTAGTACCTAGAGGTAGTTTAGCCTAACTAGAGTTCCCTTTATGTATACTCGCTACTATCTATTAACCAGCTTCCTAAGGTAGCCACGCTAGGTCTAGGTACTAAGACACACAGTGCTTAAGATGCTTAATTATATTAATTATCTTATTCCTTAGCTAGAGGATTCTACGTTTTGCAAAATATTCTTTATTAGCAACTATATTACTATTAGGACCTAAGGGCTAGTTGTGCCTAGCCTTGTCCTAACGCAGTTCCTGTAGGAACGCGTCTTTAGTCCCTAGGGGTACTTAGTACGCTAGGTTTCCTAGGTAGAGCAAGTACGCTTGCTTACCTAGTTGTATATCTTTAAAGAGGGTTTTAGCCTTACAGACCTACACTTGTTCTGTATTATTATTAAACTAGCTATACTTACCTATAGAGAATTAGATATAGAGGTCTACTTCTATAAGCTATAGGTAACCTAGGATAAGGTTGTAACTAATAAAGTTAGCAGACTAGAAGACTTTAGGTCCTATAGTTTTAGTAGTGCTGTTGCTATCTGTGCAGTCTATAGTAAGATTGTAGGGTCTTTAAATGTTTAGCTAGTTGTTATCTAGGAATAACACTATAGGCTTCTAATAGAACAGTGTATGTTCTAACTTTAGTTAGTTAATAACTACTTAACTTATAAGGTTAATTTCAGCCCTAGAGTTGTAGAGGCCTTAGAGCTATACTAGGGCATTATTATGTCTATGTAGGCCTACTGTAACTGCAATGTAGGTTTGTTTACCCTAGGTTTCTAGCCCTAGCTATAGTTAGGAAAGGTTAGCAACTAGGGCTTTGCGTTTCCCTTATCTAGCATTAGTTTAGACTTGTTACCCCTTAGGTGCTATATAACTTGTTACCCTAGGATTTCTAATAAGCGTTCTAATAGTCTTAGTCCTTAGGGTACTGCTAGTTGTTATAGCCCTTTAGTTAGTCTTCTGCTAGGGCGCTCTTAGATTAGTCCTAGGAGTAGGCTAGGTCTTTGTTGCGCCTTTTTAATTTGTTACGCAGTAGCAAATAGGCAGAGCGTTTTAGCCTGTTAAGACTTTGTAGGTTTGCCTTAGTGTTGCTAGCTACTTCTGCGTTCTAGAGGGTCTGTTTAAAGTTAGGCTAAAGCTATATATGTTCTAGACTGCTACTACGCTAGATTTTGCGCTAGAAGGCTAGTAGAGTCTTTACCTATATAAATATAATTTTAAACTTATAGACTTTGCTGCTGTTATTAAACTTAAAGAAGCTTTAAGGTAGGAGGGACTCCTAACAGTTAAGCTTTATTAGAAAGGCATTAATAGAGTCTCCTCTTACTATTCTATATTAAATAGTTTAGAGAAGTTCTTATATTTAGTTAGGACAGGGTCCTATACTAGTTTCTCCTCCTCTACGCAGAGGTTAGCCTAGGTTTAGATTAACCCCTTGTTAATACAGGACTAGATAAGTTCCTAATAGATGCTATACTAGATAGTTCCTATAACCTAGTACGTCCTAGTAATTAAGTTATTAAGCACCTAGGCGTACTAAAAAGCAGTATTAATGTCCTTAGCCTACTAGTCTACCTGCTAGGGCGTTAGGGCATAGTTTTCTACACCTAGTTTAGGTTTTAGTTAGATGTTGTTTAACACCCTTATAATTTTACTAGCTTTGTTAAAAGCTAGGTAGTGCGTTACTAATGTTGTTCTACTGTGTGCTAGGGCTTGTACCTGTACAGCCTAATTAAATTGCTTTTATTAGATGCTAAGCTCTGCTTCTAATGCCCTAGCGAGCTTGGCTGCGTTAAGGGCAAGGAGAGCTTATTATACTAGATTTTAGTACCTAATTATAGGAGTTGGTTCTCCTACAGGCACCTGGTTTGCTCCTGTAGCAGCTGCCTAAGTTGCTGTATCTGCTAGAGTTGCATTCCGCTGTAACAGGGTGGGCGTTACTATAGAATCTACTAGAGTACTGCCCTATGTGCTTAGGACTTTAGCAGGAGTGTAACAGAGCTAGCCTAGTTTAATGCTAGGGCTTAGCTAACAAGAGTTTTCCTCTAGCTCTATTGTTATGTTGCAGAGGACGCGTTTTCCTCTAGCTATTTTAGTAGGGTTGAAAAATTCAACTACTACTCTAAATTAACTGTCTGTTCTAAGAAGGAGTATAAAGGATTTAAATTGTAAGGGCACTATAGGCAGGCGTTCAGAGATAGGACAAATAGTAGATAGATAGATAGATATAAGACGAATCCTTAGGGTGTAAGCCCTAAGGTGTTTAGGAGGGTTATATACATGTGGTCCGTGGGTCTCCTGCCTAGCCCTAAGGTTGTCCCAGGGTCTAGCCGGTAGCCCTTAGGAGGAATACCTGTAACAAACTCTAAGGGGTTATATTAGATACTTAGTAGGGTACTAAGCTTCTAACATATACTAGATATAGGTCCCTAAACTAAACTAGGTAATTATAACACGTAACGTAACCTTTAATAAGGAGCTCTTTTATAACAAATTAGATAAGTTGTTAGCCCTTATAGTCTAAGAAGTAGAAGTAGTTATAGAAATTCTATATAAACCTAATAAGATAATAGAGGTAGGAGAAGTAATAGAGCTCCCCTTAAACAAAGAGACCTATTGCTTAGCTTGTCTACTAAGCACTAGCTTAGGGGTAACACTTAGAGAGAACCTTAATTGCTAGAAGGCTAGTCTAGTATAGAGGAGCCCCTAGGATAGATACTGCACGCGCAGCAAGCTTAGCTAGCAAGCTGCTAGAGATCTGTGCAGAACAACGCCAAGAAACAGGTTTACTTTCCCCTAACTAAACGCCTAAACTAGAGTAGTTAAGTATAGGCAGAGAAGCTCCTAATAAGGAGGATAATCTAACTAGTAGCTTATAGGAAGTGCACTTAACTATAGAAGAAAGGAGCAAGCTAGTAGATAGTAAGGATCTTAATAATCTACTAAGACCTACTTTGCTACTTGTTCTAATACCTTCTTAAAGATTAACGCAAGTAGATAAGGCAGGCAGAAGACGCGCGTATTAGTAGAGAATCTAAGGCCTGCCTATAAGACAGAGCTGCTAAATAGAGAACTGCAAGCGCAACAAGCGTAATAAGCCTACTAACAATAATAATAGAGCAGGTTAGTACTCTATAATAAGCTCTATAAATAATTATAGATACGCCTAGCTTATCTACCTACTATTTAAACATGCAAACAAATATAGTATAGATAGAAGGGAGCTGCTTACTGCCTACGCAGTAATTATTGCCTTAATCCTAAAAAAGGAAAGACTAGTTGCTTAAAACAAGCGCTAGTTATATAGGGACAAGCTCCCTCTACTACTAAGCAAATAGAAAGATCTACTCTATTACCTACTAGGAGCTCTTTTTGCTAGGCCTGCTAAAAAGAGATAGACACGCTTATTAAGAAGGAAATGTAGAGAGAAATTAACTAATTAAGCGCCTTATTAAGGCCCCTGCTACTTAAATAGGTCTTTACCTACAAATTTAACTAGGATAGCTACTTCCTTAAATATAAGGCAAGGATCTACGTACACAGAGATCTACAGGCAAAGGATTTAATTGTCTTAACCTATGCTACAACACTTACTACTTGCTTGTTTTGCACTATAGTAGCAATTGTAGCCTAGTTTAACCTAGAGCTCTGTTAGTATAACGTAACTAGCGCGTTTCTAAACGTAAGCTACTAGGATAAACCTTAGGTACTCTATAAATTACTATATAGATTTAAGAAACCTAAGTAAGTTATTCTACTACTATAAGCTCTATATAGGTTACGTAATTTGCTAGTCCTGTAGTATAGAGAGCTCTCTAGTACGCTCTAGAAGCTTAGTCTCTTAGCATTAAAAGAAGAGCTGTGCCTATTCTATAATTCTAAACAGAAAATAGTACTACTCTTCTATATTAACAATATCCTCCTTGCCTATTACAACAATAATTAAGCTGCTGCTAAACAGCTAATAAGCTTGTTAATAGAAAAGTATTAAATTAAAGACTATAGAGCTGCTAAATAGTTTCTAGGCATTTAAATAATTAGAAACAGAGAGGCTTGTACTATAACTCTTACACACAACTCCTATATTAATAAGCTTGCTACTAAATTTAAGATAGTAGAGAATAGTTCCTTTCCTACAGTCTTATTTCCTATAGAAGAGCTACTTAAATACAGTAGAGAAGCTTTAAAACAAGAGATTAAAGCGTTTTAAGAACAAGTTAGGTCTATACTCTATATAGCAATTATAATTTAACTAGATGTAGTATACGCTGCCTCTTAGCTATCTTATTATTTAATAAATCTAGGAGCTGCTTACTTTAAGGCAGCTACTTAGGTTTTAGCTTATTTATATAGAACAAAGCATCTAGGTATAAGGTACAGCGCTTATAAAGGTAGTTATCTGCTTATATGTAGAGACGCCTTATTTGCTAACAATAGAGAGTCCTGTTAATCTTTCTAGGGGTATATTATACAGCTCTTTAGCAGTCTAATTATCTAGAAAGCTGCACAGCAGTTAACAGTAACTACTTCTACTACTAAGGCTAAATTACTCGCTTTAGAGCATGTGGCTAAAGAGTTAGTAGCTCTAAAACAATTCCTAGGAGAACTTTAGCTAGACTTAGGGGTGCTGTAGGAGATTTTCTATAACAACTAACAAACTATCTAACTAGTAGTTAAAGAGAGCAAGCAGCTTACTACCTAGCTGCGCTATATAGATATCTAAAATATATAGTTAAAACAAGAGTACGCTAAGGGAAACCTCTAAGTAATCTACCTTAAAATAAGTAAGATACTAGCTAACAGCCTTATAAAAGCGCTTCCTAAATAAGCTTACAAGCGCTTTCTATTACATTTAAACTTATAGAGCATTAGTTAAGAGGGGAAAGACTTAGTTATAGAAAAAGAGTAGGTTAATAGAGAAAGAGAAGATCTTTAAATTGCTAGGGAGGACAACCCCCTCCCTAAATAGGTATAAGTCTCCCTAGACTACTAGTAGCAGCTCTTTTAAGCACACGCCTAACAGCTAAGGAGCTTATAAAAACAAATTAACTATAGGTAGGGAGGATAACCCCCTCCCTATAGGCCTTAAAGAACCTACTTATAAATAGGTACTTAAAATTTATACCTATCTACAAGCAGGCCCTTTACTACCTAGATAGTAGTACGTAGGTTAGTAGCCTACTAAACGCTTATTAGCTACTATTATCTACTAAAAACTAAGTTACTTACTAAAGTTGTTACTCTACTAGAGGAAGCAAGCTCCTCTACTAGTTTAAGCCTAAGCGGCTTAAGGGCAGGGAGGCTACAAGCTATTAGTCTACTACTTAACTACTCTTTTTTAAAATACCTATAGTAGGCAGCAGGAGTGCCTAAAGGCACAACGCTAGCAGCGCTTACTATAGCAGCTAGTAGCAGTATTATTAACGCATAGCGTAACTAAGCTACTTGCTAGTAGCGCGTCTACGCAGTACGCGTAGGGTATTAACCTGCGCGCACTAGGCACTAGAGCGCCTAAGGCAGGGGCAGGCAGCGCAGGGGCAGGCAGCAGCAGTAGTGTAGTAGCGTAGGCAGCAGCAGTGGCAGCAGCTATAGCAGCAGTAGCAGCAGTAACTACTAAAGGAGCAGGCAAAGCCGCAGCTACAGGCTTAGGCAAGGGCAAGGGAGCAGGCGCAGGTATAGGGGCAGGCGCAGGCAAGGGCGAGCAGGCAGCTGGCAGCTAGCCAGCTTAGGTAGCAGCTTAGGTAGCAGAGGTAGCAGTAGTGCGCGCGCAGCGCTAGGTTTTAGTTTATTTCTATACCTAAGTTAGCAAACCTCTAAAAAGAGCTAGGAAAACGTTAATAGTAAGATTAGTTAGATAACGTCTAACAATAAAGCTATTAACAGATTAAGAAGCTAGAAATAATTAGCTAGAGAGTGCTTAGGCGCGTAGAAAACAATTTAGTATACTTATAGGCATATTAATAGATATAACTAGAGAAATAGAGAAATTAAGTAGGTAGGATGCTTATATAGAGAAGTAACTAGGTTAGTAAAGGTAAAGCTGCTAGATTATAGTCCTTACGCTTACTCTTACTACCTAGAAATGCTTAACCTAGGAAGTGCTTACCTTAACTATAACTAAGCAGCTTAGTAGCTAGCTATAGGCTTTAAAAATTTAGCTATTAAAAATAAGTACTAAAACTAGTAACAAACTGCTTACAATAGTAGCCTAAAAGTTAGAGAGGTCTCTTAAAAGAAAGAGTACCTAGAGTACGCTACAGGCGCGTAGTAATCTTAGATATCTAAGGAAATATAAAAATCTAAGATTAGAGCCCTATAATTACTAAGGACATGCTCCTAGTTTAGTTATTCCTAATATAGGATTAACTAGGGGGTGTGTTACGTAACTAAGCGCGTAGAGTTACATACACAGCTTGTTTTCTAATAGAGCGTGCTAATTTAGTTAAGCTACTCTACCCTAGTAACGCTAGTTCTAAGCGGCCCTAATACTAACTAAACGCTTATTAAGCAAGATTATATAACCTATATATTTTATTTATATTTAAGCAATACGTTCTATATAGAAAAATAGATACTAATTAAATTAATTAATTACTTAAGTATAGTCCTGCAAGCTCTATTACAAGTCTGCTATCTAGAATGTTTCTAGTCTAATAAGTTTTTTTGTTTCCTTACTGTTGTAGCACTAGAGTGTAAGCTAGCAGGACCTGTATATTTAGAGTTCCTTATTATCTAGGACTATTACTCTTAGTCTATACACTTTTATGTCTAAAGTAATATTTGTACCTATAAGAATAGTGCAGTTTACTAGGTTAATTTCCGCACCTAAGTTGTATAAGGCCTAGAGAGCTTTTAGCTCTGCCCTAGGTACCTGTAGGTTTATAGTTACTACAATACAGGTCTTCTTCCTATTAGTTTGTAGCCTAAGTTGCAGCTAGGATAGGTTTGCAACTAGGGCTTCCTGTTTCCCTACGCAGGCTTCTGCTTATCCTTGCTATAGGGTTCCTAGTTCTTCTAGTATAGCTTCTAGCCGCCCTCCTAAGGGGTATTCTGCCCTTAGTTATTTAGTTTCTACTAGTTAGGTTCTTGCGCCTAGGTAGATAAACCTAACTAGTCCTCCCTAGTATCTTGCTAGATGTGCCCTAGGATAGGGTACTACCCTAGCTATCTTAGCGTTTAAATCTTTAGTAAGGTAGGGATATTAGCCCTTACTTAGGTTTTAGATTCTATTCTTTATTTTAAATAGTAAGAGGTAGGCCTACTGCTGTCTCTGCGTTGCAGAGAGCTCTCTTAAATTCTAGCTACTCCTTAATATATTCTAGAGCGCTATTATATTAGATTTCTTAGTAGAGTGCTACTAGAGTATAACTCTATATAAACGTAATTTTAAACTTATAGTCCTCTGCTCTATTATTAAACTTTAAGAAGTTATAGGGTAGGAGTAACTCTCTCTTGTTAAGCTTTATAAGGAAGGAGTTTACTATATTATTATATTTCTACTTAAAGTTAAAGAACTTTTAGTAGTTTTTATACTGCGTAAACACTAGATCTTAGACTAGCTACTTCTCCTCTGCTTAGAGGTTAGACTAGGTCTAGATTATGCCCTTGTTAATCTATTGTTAGATTAGTTCCCTGTAGGTACTAAACTATATTATGCCTATAATCTAATAGGTCCTAGTAACTAAGTTGTCTAGCACTTAAGCGTACTAGAAGGCAGTGTTAATGTCTTTAACCTATTAGTCTACTTGTTAGGTTATAGGAGGCTTGTCCTCTATTCCTAATCTAGGCTTTAGTTAAACGCTGTTTAATACCTATATAAGGCGTCTAGCCTTATTAAAGGCTAACTAGGCGCTGCCTAGGGCGTTTCTACCCTAGGTCTGTTGTAGGGTTTCTACCGCGCAGTTAAACTGTTACTACTAGATGCTAATTTTAGTAGCAGGAGCGCTAGATAGTTCTGCTACATTTAATACGTCTAGTAGTTATGCTACTATTACCTAGCGGTCTCTATAAGGCTTAGGACTGTTATGTTTGCGTTCTCTTAATAGGAACGTTATTAGGGTCCTATTAGAGTCCTTAGGTGCTAGCGTGCAGCTATGTAATGTCTGTGTTAGGTCTACCCTACTAGGCGCGTTGTTGTTGTAAGGCTTCTCTAGTTACGTCCTAGAGGCTTTGTAGATAGGGTCCTTAACTACACTAGCAGTTACGCTTTATAGGTTGCAAGAGCTACCTGCTATAATTAAGGTAGCTAGAGCTTAACTCTGTATTACTAATTAGCTGCCTTTTCTAAGAGGAAGTAGGAAGGATTTAAATTGTAAGGTTACTGTAGGCAGGTAATTAAACACAGGTTTAAGGGGTACTAGTAAAGGCAGAATTAGGTATTATTTAATATAAGATAAGACAAATCCTTAAGGTATAAGCCTTAGGATTTAGGTAGAATATATAGGGGCGCCTGTGCGCACCTAGTCTTGGCCTAAGGTATACCTAGAGGGAGACTAAGGCAGGCTTATAGGAAGTACCTGTGACAATAATAATAGATAACGTGCTATACAGTCTATTATATTAAAGTAGTTAAGATTATAAGAAGTAACTTAATTAATAAAGTTAAATATAAACTATAAGGGTTTTATTCCTATACATTATATACTAACTATAAAATCCTTAAGCTTACTTTTTAAAGTGTAAGCTTACTTACTAAGCTGTAAGACTTATAAAGCTTACTATAAGCTATATAAACAAGTTATATACTTAATTCTTCTTATATACTAAGGTGTAAGCTTATAGATCTACTTATAAGCTAGTTACGTAATCTGTTCTATTAGTAATTATTACTAATCTCTAACTGCTGTGCTGTGCCTTAGCTAGTTAGTGCTGTAATAATTAGTCCTAAGGTATAGGATTATAACACTTATATAGCTTATAATAATCTTTTTAAGATTTATAGCTAAGTATAGCAAGGCTTATAATTTAACAAGTAAGCTCTAGGATTTTAGAACGTATATAGTATATACAAATATAAACTTTATAGTCTGTGTTTAATATTATAAATTATGTTTATTTTTTAATTTTTAACCTGCTTTAAACTAGTCTTTGTCTATTCTATACTATTTTGTAGCATCTTATCTTTACAAGCTTTGCTTAGTTAATAACCCTACTAATCTAGTAACTATACTTATTCCTAAAAACAAATAGAATTAGCACTAATAGCCTTTAATTAAAGTACAACTTTAATATATAGTTTCTAGAAACATAACTCTTTTTAACTTTGTTATTACAATATCTTAACCTACTATAAAACAGATAGTATATTCTATATAATTCCTAGCAAACCTTAGTTGCTATAGTCTTTAACTAGGCAAATTACCTTAATAAAAATATCTATTACTATACATATCTCTAAGACCTAATTAAATTAATACTTATAGACTTTGTCTAAAGTATAAAACTTAATAGAAGCTATCTTCTTCTATATTTATTTGCTAAGGGAGATTTACTAGTTTTATTCTTTCTACTTATATTAAGATTTAAACTAGGTGTCTAACAAGAGAAGTAGAAAGATAGAGAGGAGAAGATGTCTTTTCCTATATAAGATAAAGTAGAGGCTGCTAAGCCTTGCCTAGTGTGTTATATAAGCAAGTCTTGTACGTCTACTTTTATTAGCAGGGCTTAGCCTATAACATTATTCTTGTCTTAGAAAGGCTTCTTTTGCTAGTTTAACTTTTAAGATTATGGCGCACTAAGTGACCATGCGCACTGGGTGACCGTGCACGGTACCAACTATGATAATTCTTTTTCAAGAATCTATACTTCGATAAAATATTTCACATCTGCGACCACATTAGCCTAAGTTCAAGTTAAACATTAGGAGATTTCCTGACCATCGAGCCACTTCATGTACTCTCTCTGCCCCTTAAAGTGAATGTACTCGGGTACCAATTGCGCTAGAGCGCTGTTGATGCCCCTTTCACGCAAATAGTCTTCTATCAAACGCTGTAGATCTTCTTCAAGATTTCCGTACGGAGGACCAGTGTACGTGGTCTTGTGCGCATTACCTTGTGCTGGCGTATCCACATTCGACAATTCCTTCTTTGAATAATGAAATATCTGCGAGATTTGTATATCACCATCGTCCGCCACAACATCGAAAGCAAGAGCGCCATCCACACCCTCCTTCGTTATCAGAACTTTCAAGGGTACTGGAAAGCTTTTCTTCACTTCGCTGTCCATGAGCTCTTTACTTTCTGCGAGGGCAATACTGCTCTCGACAGCAGCCGTGATTCCCTGATTAGTCAAATCATTGAGTTTTGTGCCATCTAACCGGGTGTCGGGCAGAATACCATCAATGTTGTGCATGGATAGATCATGCACGAAGTCATCCGGAATGTTGGTGAGGTCGCTGAGAGCTGATATAGAGAAGGAAACGTGGATCCTAGGAGTGATCAACAGTTTTTCGACCGCTTCTTGAAGCTCGCCTACGTCTCGTTCCCAAAACTGCGCTTCAATCTTACTTCCTGTTCTCCCTGCACGTCTTTCAACTTTGACACAATCAGCAAGTCAATTGGAATAGTAGCCAAGCTTAATGACAAACCTGGAATTCGTTGCATTTTAATATATACATCAAATTTTCGGGCACCTCATCGGAGCCGGTGCTATTTTCTCTCTCCAAATGAATCTCTTCAGAAAGCTTCGCTAGAAGCTCTTCAACGACTACTTCTTTGTCAGAAAAACATCGTTTTGTTTTCCGAAAAGGCTTAACAATGTACCCGTTCTCTCTTTTTCGGCCTGGAGCTTGTGTAGAGCTGTAGAAGAATGCATATTTAGCGCGTATGTGCTGTGCTAGCCTCAGTAGTTGTTGAAACCGCGAAGATTTGCTGAGAGCCGTGGAAGAGTATCTGCGTTAGGTCTTTGGGAAACGGAATTACTCGAAGTTTTATTTAAGTAAGATCTTGCTTACGATATGGAACAGAATCATGATGAATAAATGCAGTGTCCGGGAATGGAAAATCTTGGGACATAACTTTCCGATACCCCTGTGCAAGCATTAACCTCCCGATAGTCCCTTTGCACGAAATCTATACCCCGAAATAATTCTCGGTCCGAACCATTTCCGACCGAGACGTACTTAAAGGACTTACGAGCTTAGAGATACCCAATTGCCATAAAGCTTGTGAAAGCGTTTACTAGATAAGTTTGGATATGAGAAGACTCTCAGTCTCATTGCATGTGTTCAAGCAGATGTGTTGAAGCAGACGTGTTCAAGTAGACTAGGACTGGGGTTTGGCGTTCGGGATAATATCCAGGGATAGGTAGGCGAGCTGCGGTTGATCGGAGAGTTTACCAAACTATCAACACCGAAAGGTTGATTGGGAGAATCGCTAGCACATATTATGAGCCGTGAATTTTCCTTACCTACAACCTATAACCAACTTTTTGGCACCTAGCATTTAAACAATTGTCTCTTACCAAACACCCTTCGGACCAATCACAAGAATGGCAAGGCTAAAAAGCTCGCTTATTCAGGTTGCAAGGGCTGAACACCCATATCTTCCACTTCTCTTACTGGGGTGTCGCGATTTAGCTAAAGCTCGAGACGAGTTGCGGCAGCTTTGCGAATATGTGGCCTACCAGCGTAGGATAGCCAAAGAACAAGCCTGGAGAGGAAGGCAACGAAGCCAGTCCAAGGACCAACAAAACGCTCGAAGGCGCCGCTTTGCGAATTGCAGATTATTCAAAACCCCGCATCTTCTCCAGCTCTGTCACCAACGAGCTTTAGGCAAACCGCTAGCTTATATTCGGGGCAGTCAACCGTTTGCAAATCTGGAGATCCTATGCGAAAAACGGGTTCTCATACCGAGAGAAACAACGGCAAACTATACTCTGAGAATTGCGGAGCTATTGACAAACTGTTCGGCGAATCTGAAGGCTCAATATGAACCTGAAGGAGGCACTTTTTCCGTCCTTGACCTTTGCACAGGCTCAGGATGTATTCCTCTCCTACTCCACTCCCTTCTAGCATTACACTTTCCGCGCTTAAGAATCATAGGGATGGATGTTTCCGAGCATGCCTTGAAGCTTGCAAAGAAAAATCTGGATCTGAACCTATGTGCGGGGAAACTTGGAGCTCGAGCTGCGAACGAAGTAGCATTCATAAAGCACAATATACTGGACGATTTTCCGACTGCGCTTGGGAAATTCGACCTGGTGATATCTAATCCTCCGTATGCAACTCCTCAAGAGTATCGTTCTTCAGCAATACCCAAGTCCGTGAGATGCTATGAGCCGTTCGAGGCTTTAGTACCCAACGAACATCCGGATCCAGAAAGCGTTTCCGGACATACTTATTTCACGGCACTTGACTCGATTGCTCAAAGCACTGGTGCTAAAGTGGTTGTTTGCGAGATGGGACTTGAGATGCAGTTTGCACATGTGTGCAACGAACTCAAGGCCTCACCTTACTGGTGCGGAGTGGAAGTCTGGCGTGATCAGGTCTACTCGGACTTTCTTGGAGCAGAGCCACGAAGAGATCGGGTTACATTGACCTCACGCTGTGGCTCAAAAGTTTTTGTTAGCGCACTAGGGACTGTTCTTTACCGTGTGGTTGTTGGCTTCCACGAAAATTGGGGATGGCTCAACAAGCAGCCAAGTCTTATCTAGGAATCAGGATAGGACTTAAATCCAACCTATCGTTAGAGATCATATAAACGCTGAATTAACCATTTATTGAGTTCACATTCCATATCAAGAATGTTAGTGAACGCCGCAGCAATGCCAAATCATGTTGTTACATGCCTTCTTAGTTCCTGTTTACGGGATGTAACAACCACCTCGTATACTGGCTACAGTAGCATAATCATGTACCTGCAATCAAACAACAGATACTCTGAAAATGTGTTCAAAATATTTTAAATATGCCATTTACTCCTTCAGCTGGTACTTCATAAAAAGAATTTTTATTCCATACAACACATGCTAAATTATGCATATTAGGTGACATCTACTACAGAAACCTAGACTGCAGAGTGACGAGAGTTTTTGATTTGTACCGATCAATGGGTCCCCAATGAATCTGAACTAACCACTCATCCCAGTCAACCTTAAATGCGACCACGAGCTTCCTTTATTACGCAAGAGTGGATCCTTAGAGCAGAGTAGTGCAGCTGATTCCGAATAGATGCGGCCTTATTTGGCAAGAAAAGAAGGTCAGTGGCTCCTAACTGGGCGAGCAGCGGAAGGACTACCAAATCCACCACTGATCTTCCACCACGTCCGCGTAAGCTTTCGAGTCCATTATCAGTTAGCGCATCATTACAAAAAAATACATCATCTGAAATCCGAGGATCACCGAAAGTGGTCGTTCCTGCCAATTGCAGGGTACTGAAATATTTTTAGGAGCAATCAACGAGTTTGTGGCCGGCATTGCTGCCACTTATATTAGACTACATGACTTAGTTGCATATTCTCTTTTGCCTTCCTGCTAAACTTCTGGGTGCTCTCTGCGCACACGATTAGTACTTAGGATGTGTGCTTGTTGATATACACTAGGAATTGGGTCGTATTTCTTGCCCGTCTTTTCCGTGTTTGGGCCAGATGAGGGCGCATTACTAGCTCACTGGTTGGTCAGACAATGCGTTGTGCACCCAAGCCAGGAACCGGATTGTAGGTAGTTGCATGACTGGGCTTACGAGGCGTTATCCTGGTACGCATTGCGTTCAAAGACACATTATTTATACAGACTACGCACTAATGATTTCATGGCCATTTTCGCTGCTAGATTTTGCCTCGATTTCTAGAAACATCCTTTCATTTTATTCGCGCAAGACAATGGACTTGCCATGCTTGTGTAATGATTCGGGCAAGCATATCTTTCAGACTTTGGCCAATTATAAAGCTCACAAGAATGCCCCACTCGATGAGATCCTCCAGCTTCACCAGAATACCCATCTTTTTAGTTCTGGTGTACAGGGATGTCTGGGCTGTTGTACCAACGACGATGTAATGGCAGCACTACTGGATGGATTGGCTACCCTTTCTACACTCTACGAAGCCGCACATATTCATTACTCGAAGAACAGTGCGCTAGGAGATGTAACCTGTGATACCCCTGTCCAGATACATGTTTCCGCCGATTCCTTTCCAGGCAATTCGACTGCACCACCCGATGAGACACATGGGAGCTTGAATGGACATGATGTTCATCCCACACTCAGAGCAGTTCCCGGTGCTATTCCGTCTATCGTTCTTGGGAGAATCGAACTCACAGAATTCGAAACGAGTGTTGTTGCTGTCACACTCATCAAGCAAGGACTATCTCAAACCGGCTCTCACCTTCGGGACTTACAGCAGCACCTGACCAAATGTCTTATGGTTAAGAAGATGGAAAGGAGTAATTACATTGTACACACTAGAAGAGTGTGTGACATCTTAAATAGCATATACTCCTCGCTAGCTAGTGTGTAGATATCATTTATGCAAATGATTATATAACTACTCTCTATCAAGACCTATTGGTCTAAGAAATCTTCAGGCACGTTTCTAGAGCTGTTGTGGGCTTATATGCGAAGGATTACAACACAGCACACAGAAGAGGACAGTCAGATGCACAAGGGAGTAACATACTGTACACTATGCACAAATTGGGAAAGTGTGGTGCATGAAGTGTAATACGAGGTGGAGTTCGTTACAATAGCGCTTACGGCTTTGCGGGGATTGCGACTACGGGTACGCAGCGCGGCGCGGGGCTACTCTGGCAACTACCATAAGCCGGAAGTTGCCCCACGTCCCTATGATCGCCTTGCCGCTGTAGTCCGCCCGTTCTCGGGGCCGTCATCTGTGGCACGATATAGGCACGCTTATGTTCTTGCTGTTTCGTCTCTGAATTTGCCTTCCGCTATGGCTCTTCTTGAGACCAACCCCACCCAACTACAGCATACTTCTGACAACGCGATTCCTCTCTTTCTTATCCATGATGGGGGAGGCACGATATTCAAGTATCTTTTATTGGGCGACCTCGGCCGCAATGTCTACGGTATCCATGATCCGAAGTTCGAGTGTGAAGACGGTTGGGAGGGCGGAATGATTGAGATGGCACAAGAATATCTTACATTCATCAAAGCGATGAAGAAAGCGGGACCAATCTTCCTTGGGGGTAAGTATGAAATCATCTTTCTCACTTCATTTTGCTTCTGCGGGTCACTTGGCTAAATATCTTCTATAAAAGGCTGGTCGTTAGGCGGCCTCGTATCTCTACAGATTGCACGACTGATAGACGACGAGCGGCAGCAAAGGCATGTCGAGCACGACACGCAGCTTCTTTGTGTTGCTGGTGTTATTCTCATCGATAGCCCGTACACATCGCCCAAGTGTGAATACCGAGGCCCTTTCCTTGAGTTTGAACCTGAGTTTCCGACGTGGACCCCCGAGGGGGTGCGTAAGAATATCATAAGACGGTTCGAAGTGTGCGATCAGCTGATGAATACTTGGAAGCCGCCCCTTTGGAACGCTTACTCGGATGATAGCACTGAAGGCAGCACCATGCAGGCTACTACCTCGGACTCGACCATTCAGCGCCCAGCTACAACGGGAGAACGCCTTCAAGTACGACCAGTACTACCTAGTCCACCCGTTGTGCTTCTCAAAGCTACCGCGCACGTACCACTGACGAATTCAAAGTCAGGTGGACTCCTCAAAATAGACATGTTTCGAGACAATGCATTGTTGGGATGGGGGCTTCACACGGGTGACCTATTGGAAACTGTGTATCATATTTCTGGGCATCACTTTAATCTGCTCGATCACGATGACAAGGTACGATCTGAACTCTACTCAATCTCAAATGGGTGACCCAACTAATGTAGCAAATCTAGGTCGAAGCAGTGACGGCGATCATGAAAGAAACATGTGCAAGATGGGAAGACTCTTATTCTTGAAGTCCATCAAATCGCGCGGTTGATAATTTGATTTTTCTTTCAGGCTCAAGAACACCTTTATTTTAAATATATCTATTTCTGCTCGTTAGCAACAAAAGACTTTGGTTCCGCTGTTTCTACCATCAGATTTATTGAGAGGTTTGCTAAGGAATGATGTGTAGAATGTGACAAAGTCTGCATAATTATAGCTTGGGAAGTGTAAGTTTATGTTGCGAATAAGGACACAACTCTTGCAGCCGTGCAGGTTTAGGAGATCAAAATCGGCGATGGTGGCTGTGGGATTTGCTCGGCAACACTGCGCATGCACAATGCTTAATGCGGGGTACTTGACCTCTCTTTCTTGAGAGGTAGATTGGGGTTCTGCATGTTGACGCGGATTATATTGCATCAAGGTCGCAGTGTTTCCATTGTTCTGCAGCCTCACGTCCCACCAGTAAGCCTCATTCACTAGACATGCATACCTACATTACTAAACACCCGTTAACTGTTCTTTCCAGATGCCTTTCCATATGCGGTCTGGACAAAAGTATGACACAGGTAGAGTACAATGGTCTTCTGTGAATAGACCGTTGGCTCATAATTGGGCGACAAAGGAGACACTAAAGTTTTAAGGCAAGACCAAAAGTTCGGTTGACTGCTTTATGACCCTGGCCATGCCATGCAAAGGAACGCCGCCACCCAACGATGCAGGTTGTATTACACGGCATGAACATGGCCTTACATATGCAGTGCTCCATGTTGTAAAACCTCAGCGAAATTCCTTTGCTAATAGTAACCTTAGATTCCGTTGCTAAATTGGGAGCTTTGCAGGGAATATTAAATAGGACGAGCAGATGAGGGCCTGTGATGAGAAGATCGTCTCCATTGTACCGTAACCCCACACAAGGCGCTGTACACCTCAAAGAGCGGCAGCTGTGCGGATTAGTCTATATGATACCACAATCTATATCTCACTGTCTCCAATGATGGCCTCGAATTATGGTTTCGATGTTGCATGCGTAATCTGCGGTTCCTTCATCCGTGAGGTCGGGTCGTATCAGCACATCTTACCTCTTTCGTTTCTTCTCGCTACAGCTGCAGACTGAAGCAGCACCTTCCACTCTAAGCAGCAAGGCTGCAGGCCTGTTGCGAAATGCAGAAAGAAATTGCTCGCTGCACGAAACCTTGCTGCTTAAGCCCCTGTCCTAGTCTTCTCGAAGCGATGCGGTAAGCGACATTCTACTGAAGGCGCAGAAAATTTGGAAACCCTGGCATGGGTAGCACGAGGCTATTATGATCATTCTTCTTCCTTCAAATTTCTCTGTTTAATTGTTACGCCATATTACTACCGCAGTTTGATTCCTAACCTACAGTAAACGACATTGACCTACAAAAAGAGGCAATGCCAGCTGTAACAGATCGGATACGGAGCTGTTGCGACCAATGCGCTCACTCTAAAATCAAGTGCGACAGCAAGCGGCCAATCTGCCTCAACTGCCGTCGTCGCGACCGATCATGCACATATAGCTATGTTCGTCAATCTGGTCGGCCACGCCGTATTAGATCAACTCAAGGCAGCGGGATAGCCAACCAGGAAGCCGTTGAAAGAGTGGGGGAGAATGGCACATCCATCAAAGCCAGCCATCATAGCGCTTCATCGACCACGGCTGCACCATCTTCGTCACCTGATCAAGCAGTGGCCTCAGATCTTCCCAGTAAGTTGAGCTGCGATCGAACACATAATATAACTGATCCAAGAAGCTTCGCACTACACGGATCGTGACTACCACAGCGGCGCTCCTGGACTCAACTTGGCACCAGAAGATACGATCTCGGACTTTCTGGACTCACTAGCTATTCCTGATATGCAGCACTCAATACCGCCAGAATATTTGCCTTTGGAACCAGCAGAGATGGAACTCTCTATGGATATCATCCATACATTTCACCATCAAACGCATGAGGACACCTTCGTGAGCATCGATCAATCCGCTACGACGGCTGGCCAGAGCGCACAACTATCTTCCCCACCCACTGACAAGTCTCAACTCGAACAAGGGCTGCAAAATCTTCTAGATGATTCCAGGATAAGCAGCATTGTCGATGATATGATGAATTCCCCGCTGCAAGATAGACGCCATTTTTGCGTTACTGAATCACGCTACCATGCTATGGCTCATGATACATCCAACGGAAACGAAGTGTGCCGTTGTCCTACGATACTTAATAAGCTCTATCTCATTGTCATGGACCCTAAACTATCTCAAACAAGCAGAGTATTACCATTCGACTTAATTCTCTTTCTTGAACAGGCTCTGCAGAATACTGTTGAGAAGATAAATCACTGCAAGGCCTGTGGAAGCTCCGCACTAGCTTCAGAGAATGGGATTACGCTCTGTATCGTCGCAAACTGGATATTCAGCAGTATTCAAATAGCGTTGGAAAGTGAGATTGATATATCCAGGAAGCCGTCACATTCTTTTGTGAGCTTTCCTGAGCCTCATATAACCGACATTGGTGCGCTGAGGGAGCCATTACATGGCAATATCACAAAGTCTACCGCAGTGCCGCCATCCTTGGATATTCGCAACACATTATGGATCGGGATGTGGTGCGCATCCAGTGAGGCATGGATGTTGTGCATGTCTGCGATTCTGACAAGGCGAATTAGTAGAATACAACAAACCATCTCTGCGATAGGTCGGGGGAGCCTGGAGGCTTCGGACGTGGTAAACAATAGGACAATGGTCCGAGCGAAGCGCGAGATGGCAAAAGACATACACGTGAAGGCGGAGATCTTGTTAGGTATGGTCAAAAGCTGGGTTTCTGAATTCCATGTGAGAAACCGATGCCTCTAGTCATTGGTACACTGTAGCTGCTAGCTCTCACTGAAAAAAAGGGGGTTCAGGAACTGATGGGTACAGGACATTGTCATATCAGCATTCGAAATTACAGTTATACATCGACCTCAGTAGGCATATACGTGTGCTCTTTCATGGTTCTGCGGACAAGAATACCATCATTTGCCACTGGCACCTAATCTCTAGTAATATTTAATGCGTCCATCTGTTGATGGTTGAAATTGGTGTACAAAACGCTACGACCGGTGCTGCTGCATTTTTAGATAACATGAAATGAATCTTCAATCGCGCAAAATACCATGCCACCGATGGCATGCGTGGTGGAAAGTTACGGGTTCTGCTTAGTGTACACTTTGCCGAGGCAGTCTCACTTAGCTGTTTGCCCCCTTTTCAACGATGTTTATCAAAGCTTTGAAATATTTTTATTCAGCTTTTCTATTGTTTTGTATTGGCCTATTTCCTTTTTACTGATTTTAGGTGAAAATCGCTTAAATGTGTGAAGTAAAGTATGGTAAGTGTCTGCCATACTGAGTACTGTTGGGTGACAGGGCATGATTCTGCCCTGACCCCTCACATTCACAACAGCCTTTCGAATTTTACTACAAGCTTATCGGTAACAGCTGGGCTCATTGGCTTGTTACGACCAGGATAGCCTGTCTCATCAACGATCAAGGTGGTATATCGAGAGTACACCGTCGCGAGTGATATGCGCATCACTATGTTCATCATAAAGAAGTCAGCTGTTTGTCCTATCTTCCAGAGCAGAAAAAGGCTTACGTTCCAAGGCTAAGTTTTGTCCGAT
Organism: Ascochyta koolunga; assembly: GCA_026119515.1. NCBI lineage: Eukaryota > Fungi > Ascomycota > Dothideomycetes > Pleosporales > Didymellaceae > Ascochyta > Ascochyta koolunga. The sequence continues at coordinate 197,314 of JANLCG010000022.1, forward strand.
ACATTTTCGGCTGCCGGCACCAAAGGCGAAAAACCATTTCTTCGCCGCTGCAGCATCATCACAGCCTCCCTCGAGCCATCGCTTGGGATTCCAGGTAAGGGGTTCATGAAAGACGTCTGGGTTGCGATGAAGACACCAGCCAAAACTGCATATACGTGTGCCAGGCGGTACATTCATAAGCCTGCCGATACGGCAGGGGTTATCTGGGGTTACTCTTGGATCTGTGTTAGGTGAAGTGTTACGAAGTCGCAAGCACTCTTTAATAATAGAACTGAGCAATGGCAACTCCTCCAGAGATTGAGAACTGGGTATGTCAGTTGGACAGTCAGCGCCTATGAGTGGGTTTGTAATAGAGCGCAGCTCCTCCCTGAGCTCAGTCTGAATTCCCGGATGATGTGAAAGCTCATAGACCATGTATGTAAAAACAGTGCCAAATGCTTCAGCAGTGAAAGCTATGCAGCGGTGGATGTTCTTAGTTTCCATATATAGTGCAAGTCTCATCGGGTTGCTTACCAATGTGATCGAGACACTCACTCGCAAGCTCACGACGTTGTGCTTCAGTCATCTTGAAGTCCGGTTTTTTTGCTTCCATCTGGTCATTTGCGAGATCGGTACGTATAGCATCGTATAGGACTGGCAATTTTCCCGCTTCTGTGGCTTGTCCCATGTCCCTAGCTTTCAACACTTCTTCAGCGCCGTCGACTCTTGGTAATGCCCAAGATTCAAACCTGCGACGTGCTGGGGCCATCTTTCTCGATACTAGTGGTAATCCAAGTATACAAAGGTATTTCGTGAGACGCGGATGCTCTCGAAGCCAGAAAGAAGCTTGGTCAGTTGGAAAAGCGGTTGCAAATAGGTCCAACCACTCCCTTCGAGCTTTCGCATTAACAACAAAATCCAGCGAAAGTGGGATACCAAAAGCGAATGCTGAAGTACAGTCAAGACTGATGGATTGGGCGATTGGTAGTATACTAGTGGCCCCTTCTGGAGATGTTGCTACATTGTTGAGTACAGGCAATACGCGATCGACCATGAGATTTCGCATAATTTCTCGTACGTGAGGCGAGGTACCAATAAAAGCCCGATTGTGCACGCCTCGGATGCGTTTATGACGGCGACGATGCTCAGGGCCGAGTACGGAAGTGAATGTATTCAAGAATCTACTTTATCAGCAAAATTCCCGTCTCGAGCATTTTAGAGCATTCCAAACCCAGCTGGAAAAGCGGTGAAATGAGTCCCACATACCCTTGAGTAGCCCAGTAGCCATAAGACTGGTGTTTGTTAAAGTCGGCCGAGCCGACACCCCATACGCAATTGACAGCATCCATGTCATTTAGGGCGATCTCGTATGGTGATAACAGCAGATATGGCCCCTTGGTCGCAAAAGCAGCTGAAATATTTTGGAAATCCGTTCCACGGAACCTCTGCCATTCAATCCAGAGTGTCGAGAAGCGTGCAATCGGACTAACTGCTGGGATAGAAGCTAGAGGTGAGAGGAATAGAGGATATACGACGTATTTCCAAACTGTCACGGCCACAGTTATGCCAAAAATTATCTCAAGTAAGGCCCCGTACATTGTGTCGAAAGTAGCAGAGAGAATAGAATGCACAAAGATTTGATATGCCTAGAATTCTGTTACAGAGAAGCTCTTGATTCTTCAAAAATTATTTGATTAAACCTTAGAGTACCTCTTGCTAGACACGTCTATAAGGCTTCCTCGCTTTGTATGTCACTAACAGATATTTTTGATGCGGCATCTGTTAGAAATATCCGATTGCTTGCCACGGAACCTTGTCGGCACATTTATTCATCTGTCTTTGTATGCTTTTCATCGGCCAATTTACAAATAGTAGAGTATTGGTTCGGAGTGTTTCTTTGTTTCTCCAACGTGAAGGAGGGAGCCGCATCATCTGCGCACGATGCTTGTAGTATGGACTACCTGCCTGACCTCTGCTCTAAGGTGCCTTTCTACCCTGTTATATTCTACCCGAGAAAGCGCTAGGATATCAATGGCTTATGTTTGACTCCGACGATGCACCAGCGGGAAAGTCGATTGTTGGGTAGGTTGTGTAATAAGTTCCCCCAACAACAAAGTCAGTGAGTATAAAGCCCACAGACTAAATTAGCTCACAATATTTTGGACCAGATCCTACCCAGCGTAACCTGCTGCTTTAAGGCTCACACTCACATCACTATCGTCGAAATCTTAAAATGTCTGCAATTGAGACCACTTTTGTTTCCGCCGAAGATGAATGGTCGCCGCTTCGATCTGTCATTATTGGCAGGGCAGAAGAGTCTGCTTTCCCATCCGAGCCTAAGCACATGATGGCGGCAACAATGCCCTCGAACCACTTGCCGCATTTCAAGGCTTGCAACCCCTTCCCGGCCGCCATTCTCTCTCGGGCACAGGATGAGCTTGATAACCTGGCAGAAATCATGCAAAAGGAGGGAATCCGCGTATACCGCCCCAATAAGGTCAATTGGCTCAAGGTACAGGGCTATACTGGTGCTATGCCTCGAGACGGTCTGATGACCGTGGGGTCTACACTGATCGAGGCTCCGTTTGCCTGGCGTTGTCGCCGCCACGAAGTCACGTTGGCTTACTCCAACATTTTGTCTGAGCTGGGAAACAGCAATTCAGGTGCCACCATCTGTCGCGCACCACTGATCACGGGTGAGGATACCCTGTACCACGGCATTCTAGACAATAGCAGGATCAATGGCAAAGTTCCCACCTCTCATTGGTCTATCAACAACTCGAGACCTGCGTTTGACGCAGCAGACTTTATGCGCTTTGGCAAAGTTATCATCGGCCAGCTGAGTCATGTCACCAATCGTAGAGGAGTGGAATACCTGCGGGCTGTTGTTCCAGAAGGTTATACAGTCGAGATCTTGGAGACAACAGATGAGCATGCGATGCACATCGATGCCACCCTCCTACCCCTGCGCAAGGGGCTTATGGTGTATCAACCAGAGCGTGTTTCTGAGCATCAGCTGAGGCAGCACGAGGTATTTCGACTGGGAGTTGCTCGCTTGCCCAATAAAGCCAGAGCCTCGTCAGCCTCCTCATCCACCCATGTACATGTGTAGTCCCTGGCTGATGCTTAACGCTCTCAGTCTGGATGAGAAACGGGTGCTAGTTGAGGCAAACGACAAGGAGTTTGCAGCATGGCTTACAACACTGGGAATGGAGCCTATTCTGGTCCCTTTTGGACATGTTAATAGCATTGGTGGTTCATTCCATTGCGCTACTGTCGATTTGGTCAGGTCTGCTGCAAAAGATTAGAAAAACACAGGGCCTTTCGGAGAAAAGATAGAGAGCAGATCTTATAGCTACAATTCTGGATTTCAGTTTTTATCTTATACAATTGTCCTTGTGGTTATCTTGTAGTGATTTGTGATGAAACTAACAGTCTTTACGGACTCGATCGTTGCGAACTTTTTACATGTTCTGTATAGACAAATCAGCATACTGGTTTCCCGCAATTCCATACGTCAGTAACATGGCGTAATCTTCCTCTTGCATGCCCTACCAACTCACAATCTCGCTGCCTCTTCGCCAAAGCAGAAGAACACTAACGACTAGCCGGCTAACAAAATCAAGTTATTTGCGCTATAGGCATGTCTCGGATTGAATTACCCGTGGCGTCGCAGAATCGCCCGTCATCTCGGTACGGGTGCTTTTGCAAATAGGCCGACCGCTGCACATGTACCACGACAGTCAGCACGTAGCGTAGTATGCATACAGCTCGGTTCATGTCATAACTGTTTTCACACCTATGGTGTACGCCGCGCAGGTGAGCCCCCACTCATTAGCGCTCTTCTATACACTTCCCGCTTAAAGATGAAATTGGTGCGTTGGGCCCGTATACAGTGAAAGACAAAAAGAAAATAATAAAAACTGTAATAATAATAAAATGCTGCGGTTGTGCAGGAAACGCAAAGCGGAAGTGGTGCCATTAGAGGAATTGGCCGATCTTAACTGCGTGTAAAACATCAGCCATGATGTACCCTGAAAGTCCCGCCTAGTCACCAATTCGGTAATACCCGCTGGAATTAGCCGCATGTTTACGGCTGGATATACAAGGTAACTCTAATTTCTTTCATGCTTTTGGTTTTGCTAATTCAATTTTCCTCGCGGAAACAAGTATCGCAACTGCTCTTTCTGTACCCTCTCTAGCCTGAGAGAACTAGTTCAGCATTTCTTTTGACAGGCTCTCACACCTGGACGGCGGTGTCTGCGGATTTACGAAAATGGCTACCGCTGGTGACCTCACCCAAATCTGGCAGTGGAATGAGCTAGTACCAGCATCCGTGGATAAATGTGTTCATTCAATCATTCAAGAACGCATAGACAAACACCCAGATGCGCCCGCAATTTGTGCTTGGGATGGCGCATTGACATATGCTGAGCTCGGCCGGTATTCCACAACTTTAGCGAGTTGGCTGGGCCACCTGGGAGTTTTCCCGAATACTGCTTCAATCGTACCGTTGTGTTTTGAGAAATCTAGGTGGACAGCGGTCGGTATGCTCGGCGTACTCAAGGCGGGTGCAGGCTTCGTGTTGATGGACCCTCATCAGCCAGAACATCGACTCCGAACCATCGTGAAGCAGGCGGGCGCAGAACTTATTGTCTCATCACTTGAAATGACAGAATTGAGCTCACGGCTGGCCCCGAGATCGATTGTTGTGTCTTCCCGCTCTTTGAAAGCTCTTTCAACCCGACAAGTCCGAGTTTGTTATTTCAAGATCCTTCGAGTGTTTCTTATGTTGCTTTCACTTCGGGAAGCACTGGAGAGCCAAAAGGAGCACTTATATCGCATCGAAATATCGCTTCAGCTCTGTATCATCAGCAGCAACTGATGGCATTTACAACCACAACAAGATTTTACGACTTTTCTTCATACAGCTTTGATGCTTCGATTGGCATCTTCTTTACGACCCTCGCAGCTGGTGGCTGTATCTGCGTCCCCAGTGAAGACGACCGACGTGATAACCTGATCCAAAGCATTGTATCCCTGAATGCGAATACTATCGACCTGACGCCTTCTGTTGCTGCGCTTCTGTCACCCGATTTAGTGCCGTCACTGGAAACTCTTATACTGGGGGAGAGGCTTTACAAGTACGAGATATCAGCCGATGGTGGGATTCGGTAAAAGTTATGAGCTTCTACGGGCCATGCGAATGTACACCAACAAGCACAATCAACTACGACGCCAAGACGCCAAATGACACAATCCACTTAGGCAAAGGAGCTGGTCTTGTAACATGGATTGTGGATCCGGAGAACCATGATTCCTTAGCTCCGCTTGGCGCTGTGGGCGAGCTGCTTCTCGAGGGGCCGCTTGTAGGCCTCGGATATCTTCATGACTCAGAACGGACGGCAGCATCTTTCATCGAGGACCCAGTCTGGCTAATTGCCGGCGCAGCCGGGCGACAAGGAAGACAAGGTCGTCTCTATAAGACTGGGGATCTGGTACGGTATCGCGATGATGGCAACCTGATCTTTGTCAGTCGCAAAGATACTCAAATTAAAATTCGTGGTCAGCGGATTGAGCTTGGGGAGATAGAGAACGTCTTACGCGGACACGCTGGTGTGGATGACGCTGTTGCAGTGTTGCATAAAGACCAAGATATCTGCAGTGAATGGATTACTGCGTTTGTCACTGTTCACGATGATGAAGACGCCTTTCACGGCCAATTTTCGGTACAACAATGGGAAAGACGATTGAAAGACGATTTCATATCAACCGGTATTGGCAATTACCTATGGCCCAGAAGACTGTTGCCGGGAAGAGACTTCACAAGATGGGAGCTTATGTATGACGCCAACGACATAGACATGAAGCAAGTAGGTGGATGGTTAACTGGCATGATTGATCCAATGGCCAGCAGTTTGGACAGGGGCCGTTTTTTGGAGAGATTGAACAGTTCCACTTTCGTTCTCTTTGTCCTACCTACAGCGACATCCTCGATCAACGAAGCCCTCAGCCCACCCGCGGGCGCAGTCAAATTCATCAGTAGAATCCTCGATTCAACTCCAACAGTGAAGGAGACAGTCACAGTGTTGAAGGCAGCCCCTGAAGACCTAGGGCCACAATTTCTGAGCTTATCTTCAGGTTTTGTTGTCTTCAACTCAATCATTCACTTGTTCCCAAGTCTAGCCTACGTCTTCAACGTGATCAGGGAAGCTCTGAAGCTAGAGGGTGTCAAGACAATCGTATTTGCACACGTTCATTCAAACGCTTCATATCAAGAGTCACTTGCTGAGGGAGCAGTTCGAAATCTTGAGAGATTTATCACCTACAAGGAAGTTCGAAGCATGACTGAAGTCAGAATGGAGGAATCTGAGCTCCTTATCAATCCAGAATTCTTCACCGGCCTACAAGACAAATTGGCACGCGAGATTACTCACATCGAGATAATACCCAATGAGGCTAATGCTGGGAAAAGAATAAGTCCTTTCTGTTATACGGTCGTTATCCATGTCAATCATCCAGATACGCGGCTTGAGGTTCGACAGGTTAGACAAACTGAATGGATTGACTTCAAAGAACAAGGGTTCGAGCGAAAAGCACTATTGAGCTTCTTGCAAAAAGCATCTGCAAGTACAATCATACCTGTCACCAATATTCCTTACTGCAGGTTGGTGCACGGAAAGCGCTTTCTTCAGCTGCTTCAAAGTAGCGGTAAGGAAGCCATCAATTCGAGTGACTGGTGGTCAAACACCCATGTTACCGAAGAACACAAGCAGTCACTGTCTATTCAAGATTTAGTAGAGTTAGCAAGGCAAACCGATCGTCGAGTTGAAATCAGTTGGGCATTGCAATCATCGCAGCATGGGGCCTTGACGGCTGTCTACTACGGCCATTCTCCGACCGAAGATAAAACACGAGTTCTGTTTCGGTTTCCTCCGGCAGCTGGCCAAAACGCCTCTATCGGTATGCCTAGCAGTCAGCTAAGGCAAAGAGACATGAACGATAAAGTTGAAATCGAACTCCTTGAGATGCTTCGGACAAGACTCCCCTCGTACATGGTTCCTCGCGTGATCAAAGTCATCGACAAAATGCCGCTCAACAACAATTGCAAAATCGATCGCAAAGCCCTTGAAAGAAACACACAAAGAAAGATGAGGCAAAGAACAACCATCTCAGAAGAAAGGACGCTGTCGAAATTTGAGAGCCAAGTACGCCAGATTTGGGGAGATGCTCTCGGCATCGAACCCACAACCATTGGGCGAAATGATCGGTTCTTCGACATTGGTGGAGACTCGATCACCGCGATGAAGGTAGTACTAGAGGCTCGAAATCATGGTCTTAGCATCAGTGTAAATAACGTATTTCTTCTAGAAGTTCACGAGATGGCAGATCGAATGTCTTCTTTGGCGATGTAGTCGGGACGCTAGCACTTCTATCATCTTGAATGTACCCTCGGTCTAGACGTGCAGCCACTGAAGGAGAGGATATTTGTATTCTCATATGAGAAAAAGATTGTGCGACAAGTCGTGTGATCTCCTGCGATCAGCAGCACGTGTCTCTCGCCAAAGCTACTGTCCGCATCTTGACCTTCATTCATTGCAAGCACTCAAACTTTGGTATTGAATAATGCGTCTGAACACCGTTTGAATGGATTGATCACTTATTCACTGTGCCTTCTAAACGAAGAACTGCGATGACCCGATGTTGCAGCGTTTTGCATCCGCCGCTATCTGTATCATCTTTTTCTCCGTCACTTCTTGCCGAGCAGTCTGCTCTTTCGAAAGCAGAATGCCCCTGTTGGATCTTCAATCTTCGTACTGAGACTTAGTTGTCGAGATCCCAGCTTCATCTTCACCAATAACGGCATAGTTCCACTCTTTCACAGATGAAGTTGGTCAGCAAAGCCGCTGTTGGGCATAGTCACGGCACGGGACTTTCGTGCAGTCGCCAGAGCCTTGTCATAGTCGAGCGAGCAGGCACGCATCAGGTATGCAATGACGACTGCGCCGCTACAAGATATGCCCTGTACGTAGTGCACGAGAACATTGCTACGGGGTGATTCGAGAGCCTTGTCTAGCCACGCACACAAGCCATCTAGCATCGTCAACAGGTCTTCGAAAGGGTTGTCCTCGATCTGGCAGTGCAGATGTTTGATACCCAGACCTTCTTCAATGTTTGACTTGGATTTCAGGCTCGCCAGGCTTAACATATTGGTAATCTCATGTTTATGGAGGAGGTCAGTTGCGCTTAGAATAATGATGCTGTCGAACTATCAGCACGCTACACCGCTGCTTCTGCAGATGCTTACTCTGATATGTACAATCCGGAGATCTCAGTAATTGAACATATTATCTCGGGCTCGCACGTTGTCATCATAGCAATAGATTCAAGAATTGAGGGAAATGCTGAGGCAATCGCTGCCTTGACAGATTCGTTCCGAGACGGTGCCCAGGGTCCGTGCATTTTCCTGTTTCGGCGAAATCGAGGCGCGCCACTTACGGTCACCATCAGCTCATATCTCCTTCGCTGAGTGCCAACTCGTAAACGCTCGGCAGTCATTCAGGGTGACCATGGCCCAAAGTATACCATGATCAGGCCTCGCGTTCTGAGCCTGGTGATGGAAACACTCGACATGAACACGTCAGCAGAGCTAGGATTGAATGAAGCTTATTTGGATGGTGAAAAGACGGTATCAAACTCAAATTATGTAGCCTCATCAAAGGGCCAAACGCAATCACTTGCCAAGCAGTGTATACTCATCGCTTCCCCTTCTTCAGCACTAAACCCTTCCACCCCTTACAATCCCTAATCCTCCTCAAAGCCTTAGCGGCCACCGGATCCTTTGCCAAGTTATCACAGCAAACCTTCTTCTCCCCTTCGCTCCCGTGCTCGTGGAACTCGCACCATTCCTTCTCCGTCTTCGGCCGCTCACCTCTCGCCAGCATCGTTACCAGCTCGAATAAGAAAGCCTGCGGTAGCTCGCTTCTCAGTGGAATGGCAAACTCGTTGTCCTTGTCTGGGTTCCAGTACACCGAGTACATGTCCAGGAAATACCTGCACAAAGCAGAGTCTGGCGGCAAGTCTGCGTAGGCGGCGATGACGTTGCTGTGGTCGGGCATGGACTGTAAGATCTCATCGTTTGTCTGCCAGGCGATGAGTATGGAGCGCCGGAGAGCGGGAATGGCGTAGCGGTGTGCGAATATGTAGAGGGAGATGAAGCGGCGTTCTAGGAAGCCTTCGAGGCCTCGCCACTTGTAAGGGCGCGAGCAGCAAGGGCAGAGTGTTTCCTTTGGGACTTCTGGTTTCTCGGCGGGGTTCCGGACCGGTGGTGATGGCGTGGGCTTCTCGGCGTCGCTTGCATCACCGGAGACTTTGTCTGCAATTGCTAGTTCCGAGACGCTGGGCGGTTTGCCGCTCGACGTCTGGCTTGCGGTGTCATCGTTGTCGAGGCTGATGCCCCAAGATGTTGTATCAACATCATCGCTCTCCTGCTGATCCACTGCGGCGCCATTCGAGCCATTCATGTTGATGGCATGTGTTGGCGGGTGTATTTCTTTTCCGCCTTCGATCAGGTGGTGAGGGATGAACCCAGTGTAGAGCCACATCATGAAGGCATCAAAGACATCAGGGCTCACATCTTCGAGTTCTAGCGATGGACCAGAACTCTTGTACGGTGATACTTTCTCCTCGCTCAAGCATTGGTCGAAGTACCCTGAGCACCTGCGCAGCAATTCCTTGTGGCAGCTGAAAGGTTCTTGGTGGTCTTTTGACCCAACTTTTACAGTGATGATCGTCTGGTCGAAATTCCTACCATCATTAGCTGTTTAGCTGTACAATTTAGGAATATAATCGGCGCTTACCTAAATGTATGGCCAAGTGTTGAGGCGCCTTTGGAGTTGATGAACGGCATGTTGAGTAGATAATCAGGATCCATCCCCAGCCCGGGACGTCGGGGAGGCGCATTGTTATAGCGAAGGCATCGATCTAGACTCCACTACAAACAGACGGGAGCCCCGGTTTCACAAGCATGCTACATGTTCGAAGCTCATGTCTCGATTGCTTGTCGAGAGCCATCTATCGGCCGGCACACGGTTCTAAAAGGCTTCACTGGAGGGACCGGATGCTTGTTTGAAACTTAAATAGGCGCACTCCAGCCACATTTTGGTAGACAGCTGGGCACATCTGGGCGCCCGTGCAAGGAGTGAGGGTAAGTTGGCGTTGGGCTTACCGTCGTGGGTTTCGCGTGCGGTTTCAGGATCCTTGAAACCCTGGCGGGGGAGAGGTGGGGCGCCGTTTGCCTCAGCACCCTCAGGAACGCGCTCCTTCGCAGAACACGCGCCTCGGATATACAGCCATGCTCAATCAAGCAATAGCTTTGCAGCCCGCTTTTCGCGTTCCTTTATCGCAGGCCGAGCCCGTTTACATCTTCTCAACTTGACACGCCATAGGTCTGGTGTGTCAATCTTCGCGTTCGCATTACTCACCATGAACAGCCTCTAAGCCCAGTGAATTGCACGAAGTTGTAATCATTACTCCTTTCCGTCGTTCATATCACAAGACAGCAATCGCAGAGATATAAGTTCTTAAGGAGAAAGTTTCAGTGCTGCAAGCTGTAGGTAGAATTGCAACCTTATAAAACGAACGGGTTCTTCTATGGCAGTTGGGAGATCTGCTGCTGGGCACCGCGTTGATTATGGTTCGCTGTCGTAGCAAGTCGTCAGATCTCTGCTTTATTTAGCCCGATGGTCTGACCAAACAGTCCAGTCACGGTGCTGCGAAAAGAAGGCCGCTTGACACTAATGGCAAGCTCGTTCGTTACTGAGGCGCGAAGGTATCCGCAATCCGTAGCCGCTCTCCCATCCCCCTTATGCCTCCTCTGTAAACTCGGTGTACTCAGATTTGCTCATCAGCTTGCCTGCTGGCTCCTCTGACACTGTGATCTTGGCAATCCAAGCCTCACCCTCAGGGTCTTTGTTGATGTTGCCAGGCTTATCCTGCAGTCCTCCGTTGACCTCGGCGATGGTGCCGCTGATTGGGGTAAGGATGTCGGACGCAGACTTCACAGACTCGACGGCGCCAATTGCATCACCTTGGCCAACCTCAAGGTCGACATCAGGAAGCTCGATGTAGACGACGTCACCGAGCGCTTTCGCAGCATATTCGGAGATGCCGAGCGTGCCTTCAGATAGGAGTCAGGTTTGCGAGTTTTCACAGCTGTGCAATCACGCTCCAACGCTCTCGGCAAGGGAACTGTGTGCTGATGCAGCCAAACGTACATGTTTTGCCGTCGGCGGACATCTCGATCCACTCGTGGTCCTCAGTGTACTTCTTCTCCTTCACTGTTCAATATCAGCTGCTTAGTCCTATCTTGCTCCAGTTGCTGTCGTTGAGCTCAGTAGTGCGTACATGGAGCAGATACCGTGAATAGCCGGGGCATCTGAGCCGTGTGTCTCCATTGCTGGCAGACCAAAGGGCTTGGCCTTTTTGCTGCAGCAGCTGCAGCAGAGGTGAACTGGCGCACTGCGCGGGCAACAGAGTATCGAGATGCCATTTCGTGAAGAATTCTCTGCCTCGTAGGAGAATCAATTGGCAGCTTCAGAAGCTCGGGGGTGAGATATGATAGCGCCAAGCCGCGCTAGTCAGCGGAGCTGGCGATTGGGAAGGCGCGCGAACGTTTTCCGAAAGCGACCACTTTTCGCGAGGGAAAGAGCGCGACCGCGACGGCAACACCAACCATACCGTCAAGATGCTGTATGAGATGATTGGAGTGGTGTGTATCCCTGTGCGACAAAACTGCTGGGGATCAAGGCGAATTGACAGCTGCAGGTACGGCCCGGCCGCCTCTCCGAAGTAAAAGAGTAAACACCACCGCCCCCAGCTGAGGGGAGAGAGCCTGATCTGCATACTGATGATTGACCATCAGAATCGCCAAAACCGCTGGCAGAATCGTTCTTGAGCAAAACGGCGTTGTGCGCGGTGTGTCCAACTGGGGCACTTTCCTCCTTCCCAAGCCAGCGAAGAAACTGCAGTCGACCCACCACTACGGCCACCACTTCATCATGCGCTTCGACTCGAGCTCCCGCACACAGCATTCTCTGCGAAAGACAATGTCGCTCGACCCCCGTCTGATCCGGTACTCGATTGTTAAAATGGGCACCAAGTTTGAGGAGATCAAGGACATCACCGGAAAGGCCGAATTCAGGTAAATGAGGAAGAGGACTAGGAAAAGATGAGGAGATTATGAATGTACAATACCCTGTCATACAACCTATTGTGGTGTATAGTGAGCACGCAGCATAACATGGCGTTTGGGAGACTTTGGACATAGACCCATCTGAGGGCATGACAACGAAGACGTTTGGTTCACTGCGAATCACAGGCCAGACACAATTGCTATTATTTGTTATCGAGGATATCTGGTATGACAGACGTGGAATACGCCATGTAAACGCAGCACATATCCGGCTTCGAGAAGTGACCGAGGTTTGCACCTTGGCTAAGCCATGTTTTTACGGCTGGAAGCGTTCTGGCATACATTTGGGCGCGATTACAGCCTTTTGCACGCAGGCAGACGGCCAAACGCGAGAAATGGCATAGGTAAAACGGTAAACGAGCATTTCATCGATGCTGACTTGCTGCGAGGATGGATAAAACTTTGCGACCAAGATCATGGCGCACAATGCCACTCGATAGCCGATGAATGGGCTACGATTAAGACTGATGCTAGTGTAGTCCTGATTGATGTTGAAGATCTTTGTCTGGTCCAGCAGCATCAGGGAGGCGCGCATCATCGATACGTTGCTTTGAGCTACGTCTAGGGTTCTTCCAATGAGCCTTTTCAGACACTGCAAGCTAACGTAGCTGAAATCAGCACATGCGGGGCTTTAGGCATACCATCAGTTCACTATCGCTTTCGCAAACCATAAGAGACAGCATCGCTCTCGTTCGTGCTGCTGGAATACGTTTTCTTTGGATAGACCGACTGTGCATCGTCCAAGGTGACTACGCCACAAAACACGCCCAACTTGCCGCGATGGCCTCTATCTATGTGAATGCCTATTTCACTATTGCCGCTATCGACGGCGACGCCAACACTGGCCAGACAGGCGTTACACAAGAAATTATGCGAACCAGACCTTTTAGAGAATACCAATTCAGTCCTACCTGTCGCATGCTCGAGCAAAACCCGTCTCTTCTAGATGAATCAGATCCGCTTTCGTACCATTGCCGCGGCTGGACTTATCAAGAGTGGGTATTGTCACGTCGTCTACTAGTCTTCCATCACCAAACTGTCTCATGGAATTGTAGACAGCTCATGCAGCAAGAGAACTGTACGACAGCTGTAAACTTTGCTATCAAGAGTCCTTACTACACAAGGTTACGGGGATTAATATGGACCCCCTGGTGAAATCTGAAGTCATGCCTACGAACGGTCGAAAATTACAACAACCCCATACTTATCTATGAAGAGGATGCCTTGCATGCTTTTGCAGCGTTCACAACTATTTTTGGACGAGTCATGAGAGGCGAAATGATTTATCGCATGCTAGAGCTGTTCTTCACGGGAATGTTGCTGTGGTCGATTCGGGGTAGCAAACCAGAGCGGCTTGTCAGTGCAAATATGGCGCTATCAAGATATCTACTTTCGTGGTCGTGGGCCGGATGGAAAGGCCTTCCAGAGTTCGATTTTATCGAAGGCAACGCGTATGAGTATATCGTAGAGGTTTCAGAAGTTCGATGGAGAACACGTGTCACTAAGTGTCCACCAGTACAGCATTTCTCCATACCGGAGATGTACAAGATTCGCATGATCGACGGTCACAGGAGGCGCGAGCGTATCAAGGACTTGCATTACTGGAGGTTCCGCTATCCAGACCGAAAAATGAGCGCCGACTTGCTGACTAAAGGATGCTCGTTCCGTGGCTACGTACCCTTGGCCGATCTGGGTAATAAGTATTCACACGCGCCGTTGTTGCCTCACATAGAATTTTGTACGAGCCGAATTTTTGGACGAACTACAGAAAGTTCGCCAGAAGAGACCAGCATTTTCAATAGCAAGAGTTTTTACGATTACACTTTCCTGTTATACGAGCTCACAGCGGTATGCCAATTAAATCCTTAAAAGCAATTTCCGAGCACGTGGAGGCAAGACATCTTGGAGATGAATCATGCGGTGACCGTATTGAACTTATCAATATCGGGGGTATGGACTTTGGTTGGGAGGGCTACGCAAATCGAATCATTGACGGATCAGCGTATACCCACAGACATTGTCCTCTTATTCCTAATTCCAACCTAAACACATATATTCTGGGGGAGCACGAATGTCGGGTAGACCGATCTAAGTGCTTATTGGGCGCAGACTGGACGTACAAGGTCTACCACATACTGTGGGTCGAATGGAAAGAAGGGATTGCGTACCGTCTAGCCGTTGGCATGGTCTGGGAACAATTCTGGGACGGAGAAGGACCGGAGGAGATAAATTTGATACTTGGCTAGGTACACTGCTTCGAGTGCACAGATTTCTAATTATACATTAATGTGTACGCCAACGCAATCTTACAAAAGCCCATCGCTAGCGCTTTGTTTCCAGCGCATGCACCATCGACGACACCATCACGCCTCAATGCCCACCAGAACCACCAGTAAAACGACCGCAGACCATGCTCCCAAGAAATACCCCACCAAGTACAGACAAGAAATACCCAACGTTGAATGTCATCACCGCCAGCATTCTGCAGGCATGTTAGCTGCTACCGTCAAGTCCCAAAAAAAGTCCGCACTTACAGTAGATAGCTCACGCCTGCAACCAAAACATCCAGAGCCGCCACCATCACAGCCTCATCCGCCCTCCAAGGCCGAGCTGTCGGCTTACTCTCGATCGCGTGCGAATGTATGAGACCGCCGTAACGATGCTGTCTCGCGGCAGCCAGTATCGCGAAGAAGTTGACCCGGGACGCCAATAACAGCCGAAATACGGTCGCCAGTGCGATGAGGAATATGCAGATGCCTGCATACTCTCCTGTGCTGTGGGGCGTGAAGGATTTGGACCACAGCGGTGTTGAAGTGGACGCGAAGAATGTCATGGCCATGGAGTCCGCGCCCATCAACATGTCGGATGATGATGTCGAGGTTGGTGTTGAGCTTGCCATCGACATTGCGCTCGTGGCTGAGGAGGTCATCTCCGTCGTCATTGACATATCCATATCTAACCCTGTAGGCAGCGTCTGGCAGGTGTGACAGTGTATCGAATGGCAAGAATAGGACTTGGTTGCGAGGTACGTTGAACCGTGGTTCGAAGAGCAAAAGGGGCAATGCTCCGAAAGCCCTATTAGGATTTCGCGAGATAGAACCGGAGATTACTGAGCTAAGGGGTTCCTCGGACAAACGTGGAGGCATACGACATGCAGGCCCGATAACTTGCTCAAATCCGCTCGAACCCTCGCTTTCGCCGTAACTGGACTAGGTACTAGGTTCACACAAATCGAGTCGAGTCTTCGACATAATTCTTCCCGTAACGGTTAAAAGCCACCTAGAGACGTGGACTCGCCCAATAGAGTTGTGCTCATTGCTGACTATGCTGTACAGACGTGGATGTGTGGTATCAGCCACAAAGCAAACTCGTGGTCTGGTAGGCGGTCTCAGTTGCCAAAGTCTAGTTAAGCTTTGAGCTTGAGGAAGCTTGACTATTCTAGTATTCCTTGGAGGGTTCTTAATTCTTGCCATTCCCAACTCGCATCCGATGCAAGGGCCAGTTGTGGAAATATAGCAAATCTTTTTCACTCAAGAGATATCACAGGCAAAAAGCGATTCAAAGAGACTGTAAGGTCAGATACTATGGCTAGCTGGCTCACAGCTCCAGTCCAACTCACTGGGAGTCGCGATTTCACTTGCGATGGATTCACGGAAGAACAGTGCACGTTCTACAAACAGCGATGGCATTTCTGGTTGGCTCATGTCCGGTAATACTATTTTTTTAAATTGCACTGACGGTATCAACCCAGGTATATCGCCGACTACGTCTACGCTCTGCCAACAATAGCCTTTTTCATGAGTGTCCTCGGAATCTTCATCATTGGCCACGTCTTATCTTCATACATTCTTGGGTATCGTAAATTCAGGGGTCCACCGTTATGGCGGAAGCTCGTTGCAGGAATTCGTTATGTTTCATACCGCGGGTTCCGCGTAGAAGTATTGGGCTGGAATTCAGCACCGGTAGGGCTTCTGCTACTGGGGGCTGCTGGTGCTGTATACTTCCTCTGTAAGCCACTCGTCGATAGTGCTCCCACGACAAAAGTTATGCAACTAACGCAATCGTATCATAGGTATGGACCTGATTCCACAGCCTTATTACTGGTCCAGTGAGGACTTTGGAGGTTCACCACCGTTGGGAACTAGATCGGGTTGGATGGCTTTGGCATGCATGCCTTTCGTTTTGTGAGTTCCCTTTCCTATTCCACATCATCCAGAAACTAATCCTGCACAGCGCAACAGCAAGTAAAACAAACTGGATCACACTCACCACCGGAGTATCCCATAGAAAATCCAAGTCTTCCATCGCTGGACAGCCTACGCATTCTTCCTCTTGGCTCTCATGCACACCTTCCCCTTCATCGTCTATCACATCCGATTCCATGACATGGTCATGGAAGTTACCATGATGAGCACACTATTCTACTGGACTGGGATAGTTGCGCTGATCTTCCAAGCATGGCTTACATTCGCATCGCACAGTGTGATCCGGTATGCACAAAGCGCTCCAGAAATCCCAGAAAACGTACCTAACACGTACTAGACACCTCGGCTACGAGTTCTTCAAAGCAACGCACATATTCGCCGTCGTCATCTTCGTCGTCGTCTTTTTCTGGCACTGTGACTACACGCTCACATCCTGGTAAGCCACCCTTACCGTGCACTCAACACATCTAAGAGGCACTAACAAAACCAAGGCATTACTTCATCGCAACTGCATCAATATACGTGCCCTGCGCCATCTACCCGTGGCTGCGCACCGCCTTCGAATATGGCTTCACACAAAAAGCTCACATCCACCTTGAAGACAACGGCATCCTCCGCCTCACCATCCCCGCAGTAAATATGGCGTGGAGGCCCGGGCAACATTGCTTCCTGCGCTTTCCGAGTTTCGGGCTGCAGGCAATGTCGTCGCATCCCTTCACCATATGCTCACTGCCGTCTGCACGATCGGGTGAGGCAGCGGAGCTGGTGTTTTATATCCGCCATTCGCATGGCTTGACAAAGAAACTGCACGACCATGCGCGAAAGCAGCCTGCTGCTGCTGTGCCGGTTTTAGTGGACGGACCCTATGGGGGAATGAATATGCAGAGGTTCAATGAGGCGGATCGGCTGCTCGTCGTTGCGGGCGGGTCGGGTGCGGGGTGGGTGCTGCCCATCATAGAGCTGTTCTGCAGACAGCGGTATGAGGAACTCGAGGGGGCAGATGAGAAAGCCGTTGAAACCGGAGCCGAGGAGACGAAACCTGGACAAACTCACAGCTTGCGCGTCATCCTGGCCACACGTGACGAGAGTAGCAGGACGTGGTTTCTGGCAACGACCGCGAAATTACTGACCGACCTTCCTTCACGCCAACCTCGCCACGTTGCCATCGAAGTCCATCTAACAGCCGATGTCGAACAACCTGCCATATCATCAATACACATAAACGACACCACATCGTCCTCAGAAAACATCGAACCCATCCCCAAAACTTCCCACACAAGCACACTCAGCAAACAACCCCACAACCGCCCTAACCTCCCACTACTAATCCACCAAGAAGGAACTCTAGCAGCAACAGAGCGGCATTCCTTAGGCGTGTACGTGTGCGGGCCCACGAGCATGCAAAACGAGGTGCGGAATGCGGTTGCGAGGGAGAATTTGGGGATACTGAGAGGTTCGGAGGCTGGATCGGGGTCGGGGGCGTGTACTTGCATTCTGAATATTTTTCGTGGGCGTGAGGGGCAGTTTGGGGATGTTTAGTGGCTGTGTAGTTGTTACGAGATTAAGTGGGTAAAAAACATCTTAACAGTTTCTGTGAGCCAAGATATGCTAACGTTGCGATGCAGACTGGCGAGCTTCTGCAGATGAGTATGTCTTCTATCATCGTGAACCGCGCGGCTCTTTTCTTTCAGTATACTCCGGTACGCCGCGCTCAAACCATGCTTGTTTTCCAATTCATACACTCCAGCGCGATTATGCATAACTAGCCCATCCCATATACAGTACCGCCAAGTTCGTCTCATCGGTTGCCTGCTGAATGAGCTCGTTGACTGTCGCCTTCGTGCTCAGCGTCTTGCTTAACTTCTTTTCGACCACACTGAGCGCTCTTCCTGCCTCACCAGCCTGCTCTTCTCTCTCTTTCTTCTTGAGGCTCTCATGTACCACTTCTTCAGCTAATCCTGGCTGCCCAGACGGCGCGGGTGTACCGCCAGGTACAACACTCTGTCCTCGAGCGGTGTTGTTGGTGGCATCGCCTTCTTGCATGCGCTTTGCTTTCGTAGGCGTGACGCTCCAGTTTACAAGTGGATCGTAGCGCAAGACATTGAGAAGCGTCATGATCGATTCGCGTTCTTCGCGGAGGGTGTCCATTGTGAATTCGCAGGAACGGCGGAATACGCCTTCGGTCTTGGTGTACCCCATAGCGTCTACGAGGTCGCGGGTAAGGCGGAAGGGTACGACTTCTGGAATGGGCAAGACGCGACCTGCCTCAAAAGAGACGCCGAGATCGATGTGGACAACTTCTCCGGACTTCTCGTCAAGAAGGATATTGTGACAGTGGCGATCGCCGAGACCGAGAACATGACCTAAGATGGAAATAGCCGCTGTCGAGCGTGTGTATGCAAGACGACATTCGAACCACTCGTCTGGGTCTTCGAAACGCTCGAGTAGGAAGTACCGCATGACGGGGTGGAAGTTGTCAGTGACCTTTTTCCAGACTTTGACACGGGTGCTGAGAGAGTCGGATTGGCATGCACCAATCTCCTTCCGGCATCGATCAGACTTGTAGTCATTGGGATAGTATCTCTCGTGTGCGGGCATCACCCATGTGTGTAGAGGTAATGTGTTGGGAACAAACTCCATTAGTCCAGAGCGAGTGGACAGCGGAAGGACTTTGTAGGTTCGAATGCCGATATTTCGGATGCGTGTGGCTGTGTGGTTCTTGAGTAGTCGTGATACCTGATCGAAAACTTGCTCCATGATTGCATCTTGACGAAGATCGTCGTTGCCAGATTTGAACTATAACCAGTCAGTGGGCGTCTACATTCCCCTATCAACTTACTTACCAACTGCTTGTACGGCTTGCCGTCAGTGCCGATCGCCGTAATGATCTTTGGCGCGCTGAGGCCGTTCGCAATATTCATAGTAGACTTGAACCTTTGAATCCTTGGCAAGTCTGTGTAGTCCATGTTTGGTCGCACCTCGACTTGGAGTGTGGCTGGGGGACGTTGAGCCTCGGAACAGTTCTAACGAGCTCCTTCGATTCGTTGTACCGATCAAGGGGCAGCTCACGGCCTTGCTGTGTGCTTTCTTTCTCGCCCTTGAACATGGCGAGGTTGTGGTAGATCTCGTTAGACTGGTAGATGGAGCTCCAGTATGACCGCGATTGCTTATCACTCCTGAGCGCGTTTGCTATCTCTGCTGCAGCTTTCTGGCGGGATCTTGCTGATTCATCTTTGGCGCGGGCCACATCCTCTCTGGTGATCGGGCCTACCTTCATCTGTATTGCAAAGATTTGATGCATGCCGTGGTATGGATGCTCGACGCAGATACGGAAGACCAGACCTAATAGAAGCGTTTGGAATGCAGTACTCTCAGCTTGCAATCGGGATGACAACTGGTTCATGAGAAGAGCAAATTTTCCGCTGGGCACCTTCTTTAAATATAAACTGACAGCCTCATTCGCAAGATCTGTGTCTGCATACTCAATCCAAAGTGCGAAAACACGAAGAGCGTCATTGTTATACTCGTCGCTCGCGGCTAGGGAGAGCAGGTAGTTCTCCAGACACTGGCGCAAGAATTGCTCGCGGCCTTTTCGCATGCGTTCATACTCAGTATGGTCTAATTCATACCAGGTTTTTGCTCGACGCGCGCTGCGCTGATAGGTATCCCGCATACCCTTGCTTTTGTCGGTCTTGGAGAGTTTGATGAAGTCGTGATACTCTTGCAGCTTCCGGTCCATAACGGTCTTGATGCGTTCCAAGTCCTCGGCAGCCTCTGAACTTTGCAGCTGCTTATCGCAGAACAGTGCAAATTCGTGAAACACTTGTCCTGGGCCTGCTCCTTGTTCCTGGCCTTTTAGCTCTCGAATTGCTGGCTCAAGGTACTCTTCCATGATTGCGTCAGGCTTCGCGAGTCGAGCTTCAGCAAGATGATGTCCCTAGTTGAGTTAGCATCATATCTATACCTGTTCAGATGTAACACATACCAGCTTAGCAAGTAACACAGGCAAACTCAATTCCACGCTCTGTGAATCGAAGCTGGCGTGTTTAATGAGATTCTGGCGCATGCGTATGGAGACGTCAGTTTCTCCTTGTTCCCACAGCACGTTTGCTACCTCGTGTTGCGCTGTGGCTTCGATATCTAGACCTGCATTTTTGCACTTGGGCACGATGTCGGACAAGTAGGTCACGCTCGCCAACGATTCCTGGATGGCTCCGTGTCGCCTGCTGATCGAGGAGGATGAGACCAGCGCCTCCACCTCCATATTGCGTATGGTCGCAGTACGGGTATGTAGCAAATCTATCATGGGGCTGTTTGCGCTAAGCACGCTAAACAGGGTTTCGCGACATGACAGCAATTGGCGAACGTCAGTGAACCTGCAGACTTAGTCAGGATGTGGTAAATTTGCACTTGCCATTTTACTTACTCTCCAGCTTGCATCCACTTTTCTCGAGCTTTCATACGGTCCCAGACGTCAAGTAAATACTCTGGATTATCAGCTCTAAGGACTTCATCTGCTTCAGTCAATGCCGCCAAAGTCCGAAGACGAGACTTGATCGGGACCGATGAACTGTTCCTTCCAGTAAGAAAATCCATTGTAGCGAGCATCTGTTGGTCGAAGTTGTCCCGGGCTCGTTTAGGTGTCTTTGCAAAATGGAGACCTTGAAATGCTTTGAATAGTGTTGCGGATTCGGTATGATTCGTTTCCGGGGCCTTTATGTCCCATTGGCCAAGTTTGCGAGCGGTGTGCAGCGTACTTTCCACGGCATCTTCTCCTATGTGCCTAAACTGGTCATTCAAAAGTAGAGAATGGGTTACACTGTTCATGTTGAGCATAATAAGTGACCTGACAGTGCCACGAGTGTCGAGAAGCTCGAGTTCGTTCTGACGACGCATCTGACTGTCGAGTCGAGCGCCTCGGAATATAAGGCTCTTCACACCATCTTCCTCGTAGTCTAAACGATCCAAGACAGTTGAAAGGTTAGAGCCCCTATCAACACCATAGAACGAATCAGGTTCATCCAGGTTTTTGTAGATGGCGAGCTGAAGGTCAGTCGGAAGTTTTGGAGGCGGAACAAGAACGGAAGACCTTCTCGAAGCATTCCTGGCTACAGGCTGCCCTGACGAGGTCTCCGCAAACAGCAGAGCGCTTCTGTACATAGCACAAGCGGTCGCTGCTCGCGATGCCTTGAGATAGTCAATCTCTAGCCATTGGTCTCGATCGACTCTAGTGATTTCTTTTGGCACTGGTTGGCTGCGGAGATACAGGATGGCCTGTATAATGATACGTACATAGGGTGCTTGTTGTGGACCGCAGTTGCAGAACCAAGACATAGTAGATGCCGACATCGCTTCCCGAACGCTGCGCTCCTCCTCGTACTCAGCCAGTAGTACAAGATGGAGGATGTAGGGAAACAGCCTCTCTGCCAAGTGATTGATGCCATGGAGAAGAGCAGGTAGTGCGCCCAGGATCGGATCCTCCGACGCTTCCGCGCAGAGCGCCACTGCAAGGTCTCTGACCCACACGGCCACGGTTTTGTTCTCCGTTGGAGCAGCAGCAACTGCCAGAGCGTCGCTAGACGTCATGAGCTCAGAAACAGATGGGTCAGGAACATAAAGCACAAGAGCCTTGCCTATGGCATCTGGAATCGCGTTGTAAATCTCAGCCTCGTATTGTCGATCTCCCTTCGGCAGGCGAGCAATCAGGTATCTGACTGCATTTTCAGCTAAGCTGACCTCGTTACGCTCGTCGCTGTAGAAGAGATCAACCACCTCTTGAATGATGGCCTCCCTTGAGGTCTTCCCCAGGGAGTCTTTTGGTGTCTGACCGGATGGGATAAGGCGCCGAGAAAGAGGAACTCTCTGCTTGATCTCCCCATGCGCACTAAATGCTCGACCCAAGACTCGTGCAGCCCAAAGCAAGTAGCCTTCACCAACATCGGCTCTACGACATGATTCCCACACAAGACCCGCATAGTCTGCAGCGTCCTGGTCTTTGCCAAGAATGTCTTCTCGAGCTGTTGCGGCAAGCCGGAAGTCCTTACAAAGTAAGTTTAAGGCAACCTCGCGGGACGTCTTGTTGAGTAGTTTGCGACCAGACCTCACGTCGTTCAGAATCTCTAAGAGTAGAGTACTTTCTTCACTGCCACGAATGGAGTTCCCTTCCGCACGGACTTGAGATGCGGCGGTAGTGATGAGTTTGAAGGCTTTGACAGAGGACGGCCTCTCATTCAGAGATATAGCCTCGGCGTGAGACTTTAAATATTCTGTGAACCATGTGTGAAACTTGTTTGCTGTGGTCATTGTCGCTATATGCTGCGATTGCTGCGTAGTGCTGTCCTGCACTGTGCCTAAGAATACCCGGATAGAGATAAGAATTGAGAGGCCGATACCGGTCATGAAGTTTAAGTGGTGTCTGAGATACTGGGAGCCGCATTCGAACAAATGCTGCATAATACCCACTGTGTCTTCTGCGCACTGCACGTCGGTGAGAAATGGACGTAAGGACTGAAGTATCATCTGTAGTGGATAGCCCTCATAAGCGACAGGCCCAGCAAGAGCGATGACAATCCGGATCTTGCGAATCACAGATCGAGCATACAACGATCCAAGTGCAGGATGAATGCGGTCTAGCAAGGCGCGCATCACAAAGGTGTATGTACTGGACGTCCAAAAGCTAACAGGGTCGTCACCCGTCCGCCGGCACAATCTTTCAAGTTGGTCTGGTAGATAGAAAGCGTTGAATGAGGGCTCTATACCTGTGTTTAGATCATGCGGAGAATGACTGATGTTGATCATCTCCGTCAAGGTTTTGGCGGCAGGTGTGAAAGCAGGCTTCTTCTCGAGAGACCTTCCAATGCGCTCTTCTTGGTCGATCGTTTGTAAAATGCAACAAAGCACTTGTGGAAACTGCTTCTGAACAAGATGGAAGTACTTGTCGTTGCCCATAAGATCTTTGAGCAAGTTGGCATAGCTCGGCTCCGCTTTATTGCGCGCGAAGCCTCTGCAGATGTCCCACGAAATCGTATACGCTGCTGCCTTACCGATATTCTTGCCAAGCAGGTCGGTCGTAGTGGTATTCAACTGCTCTGCTAAGTACTTAACCTCGTCTTGTCTTCCGAACATTATGGCCTGACCCACTGCTTCAGCTTCGACATCTTGGATGAGGTCTACCAAAGTCGAGTAGCCGAATGTGAGGAATGGTATGGATGCGATCTTGTTACCACGATCCAGCCAGGTGAACAAAATCTGTGGGGCGAATAGTTGGAAGAGCTGCTGTGATCTCGCAAAACCTCTAGATTCCGCCACCTTTAATATACAGCGTTGGGCGTGTCGAGCGGCCTGTTTGACAGAGCCGGCTGTCGCAAAGATACGATAGACACTCGATCGTAGTAGCGTATGCCATTGTGATGCCAGTTTGGACAGGACAAGCAGTCGAACGGCGATCCCCTCGAGACCGTCGTCCTCGCCAGGAAGGCTGCTGTCAATATTTTGCAAAATTTTATCGTGCTCAGAAAGCACAAAGTCTTCGAACATCGACGGGAGGCGTTCAGAAATGTGATACTTTACGGTGATCTCACTCGAGGAGAGGAGCTCGAAGAGGCTATTTCGTACAGAGGGCAACGTAGGATCCTGCCCCAAATTTGGGTGGTGTTTGAGTAAGCCATGCAAGAAGACGGCAATGACCTCTTGAAGATTTGAAGATCGTCTGATTCCGTTCTTCTCAAGACCTTTGACAAAGTAAGCGTACAACTCCTCCACGTTTTCGTACAAAATTCTAGCTTCAGGGTCCTTGTCGTCTGGTCCCCAAACAAGAGCAGTGCCAATGAGAACCTCAACTAGCATGCCAATGGCAACCTCGGAGCTGTTGTACTCGCGAGCACGAGGAGCTGCCAAGGCTTCGCTAAACCGCTCCAGAAGGTTCAAACAATCAGTACGGGAGAGTTGCAGCTCGCTGTGTAGTAGAGAACGAATAAATGGACGAGTGTGTAGCAACTCGTTCTCGTTCAAAGAGAGTAAATGGTCCACAAATCTAGAGGGAATTTGGTTGTCACTTCGATCGCTGCCTTCTATGACTGCGGCGATTAGATGGAGGTATGACGAGATTGATGCACGTAAAGCAGCGATATTAGTCTCAGCTTGATTGCTGTGTCTCGGCACGTCGTTCTCGGAGTTTGTCAAATTTGATGTCATCTGGGAATCTTCACCATCGTCAATGTCCATGAAGTCGTTGTTGTCTTCGGCATAAAATGACGGATTGACCTCCCGCCGACCGCCGAGAGCCTGGGAAAGATATTGAGACAGAAGGCTGACCCCTGTCTGTTTGAAAACCTTGGAATCCAGCTTGTCGTAAGAGCTCAGGTCTGGGAGGCATCTAGTGCATGTTTCGAGTACAGCGTCGATCTTGTATTGCTCTGTCTGCGGCTTGGTCAACGTACTGACAAACGCATGCACGAGTTTGTCGGTAGAGGACACAAGTGCGGCCACTCGGCGTTCTTGAGGATTGCTGAGACTGGCGAGTGCTGGCGCGACTATGCAGAGATTGGTGACGATACGCATCATGCCTGATGTAATGTTCTGGGCGTTTGATTGGGTGACATCCTTCCAGCGCTCTGCTGTCCTGTCTACCTCTGATAAACAAAAATCAAGCACTCTGATCTCTATCGTCGTTGACTGACGTTCAACAACTGCTTCATGAGAAGGTTTAGAGCGCGTAGGTATCCGTGCAAGGTAATTATCGTCGTCGTCAAGTAAGAGAAGATAGTGCCCAAGTGTTCGGTAGCGAGCGTTCCATAACCTGGTTTGAGAGATTGGTCCTAAAACGAGAAAAGGCAGTGGCTTCGGAAGGCAACAAGGTGTGTCCAAGCAGGCGTACAATATCTGCAAAACATCTCGAGCATTGCTGTGATGCGCGTTGATGGCAGCGTACGTTCGCTCAGACCAAAGACCTAACTACGTCAGCTCGTCATCACACACGAGCAGGGCAAATGCTTACTGGGCGTCCATTTGTTGAACAGCCAGCTCATGATCCTTTCAGCAGTTTGATTAAAATGAGTTGGGTTCTCCTTTGTACGCTCCCGAACGACAGTTGTTAGCAAAGATGAACTTGTCTCTGTGAACAACGATGGGCCTGTCAATTCGATAGATAGGAGCATGGATTGAATGGTATCTGAAACAGCAGTGAAGGGGACGATTTCGAGATTCAATAAGACATCCATCAGATGACATGCAGCACGACACAACGATGGAGATGTTACGGCTCTAGAGGCGCTCTGCCATATAGACACCCAGTAGGAAGCGAGTGTAGCATGTTTTGCAGAAATTTGGAACGCAGCACTGAATGAGTGTTAGCGAAGAAAGCTACGCAATGGTGAAAGGGTCATTTACGCAGCCAAGCCGATCATCGCCCAGACGGAGTGTGTGACGTTTTCATCCGCCATGCAAGAAGTGAGTTTCTCCAGTAACGCCTGTAGCTTGTCCTTGTCAACAGGACCTTCTTGAACTGAGAATGCGACTACTTGTAACGCAGCTCGTTTGGCGTTAGAGCGGGGCTCGGCGATGTGGCGGGTGTACTCATCGAGTAATAGATCGATACGGGCGCGCTTGGAGACGCTTTCACCGCCGAGTTCATGATTCTGCGCAGTCTTCCGTTTTCTTTTATCGAGCATCGACGAGTATCGGGCGATGGCATATACTGTCGCCCAGAGGCTCTCAGACTTTGCGTGTTCCGTCTCCATGGAAAATACCAGAGTGTGAAGAGGATGAGTGTCCGCATCAGAAGCTCCCAAGCGGCGAAAGCAGAGGTGGTCTTCCTCCAGGTACTGATGCGCAGTAGTTTCCTTCCTTGTCCGGTAGTCTGCATACATCGCTTCCAGTACGGCTTCGAGATCAAGGCATGTTGAAGTGTCTTCCGGGTCGGCCACAAGACTCGATATATGAGCCTCGGTGTATGTTAATGTGATGAGTATTTCATCTCGAAGTATCTGTTCTGACCACATAAGCTTCATCAGTGGCAGCAGTTCTTTGATGCCACGCTTCGACAGGTCAAGGTATTGCAGGGCTGTACGAGAGAGGATTGCATTGACACCGGCCAGAGCGGCAGCAGCAACACTACCACGCCAAGTCCTTCGGCTCAGAAAGTTCATGAGGGCCGCCATGATGGCTTCAGTTTTACCAAGCACTGGGGCATTTGTGGCTTTGACGAGTGCAAGTAAACAATGGATAAAGTCTTCAGAGGCGTCAGTTACCGGCTTGTTCCTTGTTGCAGGCTCGCGAGGACTGCCTCTTGCAACTGACACCTCAGTGGAGTCGAACGGAGTGCGGCCACGACTGGAAACATTTGTAGCCCAGCTGCTGGTTGCGTCGGGCGCAGCTTCCATTGAAGCACTAGCCAAGGAATCGATACAGAAATCGACGACGGCATCCCAGCAGTCGACAGAGAGGCGTTCAATATGTGGCTGATATTCCAGTAACAAGCGCAAAGTCTTTGGGATATCCTGCCAGAGTTGCTTCAAGAGCGGATCATCTGTGCTGGGAAGGACTTCGATAATGGTGTCTATAATGACCTCAACTGTAGAGCTCTTGATTGTTCGCACACCCGAGGCTATGAGAAGCCGTAGGGATGTTGCTGATAGCACGAGATTTGTCTGCTTCTTGGGCGTGTCGTACTTGCCCTGCAGGAATGACGAGCGCTCGTTTCGCAGGGACTGGAACAGGGTTTCGCATAATGCTAGGTAGGCCTTGTTTCCAAGTGCCTCCAAACTAGACTTGGCGCGGTTGTGCTTGAGCAGAAGGATGAGTTTCTTTAGGCCGGCGGTGCGTTCTTTGACGCGTGAAGACTGGATGAGAACTGCGGCGGTGAGCACAGTCGCAACGTTATGCGGGAGACATGGGCCACTCACTCTTCGCGTCCCCGATGTTGGTTGCGTCCATATTGGCTGCTCTCACGATTCGGCGCCGTTCAAAAGTGGGCTGGAGGGGATACGAGCATTGCTAGAGAGGAAGGCGTGGTGGAGAGGACGGCATGGTGGAGAGGAAGGCGTGGTGGAGAGGAAGGCGCGATGGAGAGTAAGGCGTCCGGAGAGGAAGGAGCGAGGGTACGGGCTTTCGAACAGCAGTGCATAGTTCGCCAATGCTCCGCGACCGCAAAACACGTGTGAGAGGGCCGCACTGCACAGCTGGTCGTGTTGTTGCTGCCGAGTCGTGACGGGGGAGGGTTGCTTGGCGTGATGAATGATGGTTGCCGCCAAGAGCGGAAAGTCGCGTCCCAGCTCCACCCGCGTACCGCTACCCTACCGCGAAAGTTGGAGCTGCACCGCCAAACGAAAACACGACGCAAACACACGTCCACGCGTCCACCAGCGCAATTCGCCGCCAAGCCCACCGGCGCACGATGCGCAGTGCCTCCCCGCAACTCTCCCATGGCTGAAGACGACAGCCTCGCCGCCCTCCAGGGCCTGCACCGCGATCTATGCGCCCACATCGACCTCCAGCTGCCCGTGCTGGAGCGCCTGCTGCAGAACCTGGAGCTGCATCTGGAAGAGTTCAAGACGCTGCTGGACAAGAAGCCCAAGAACGACGCCAGCAGACGGCTGCTGTCCGCCGGGAAGCTCACCATCGACGACAGCGAGTACGAGGTCAACGACGACTTCAAGCAGCAAACACTCGAGCTGGCTGATGCCCTGGATCTAGACGAGGTCAATGCCGCCGCCCTGTTCATGGGCGCTGCAGGCGAGGCCAAGGAGCTCGACCGCTCGCAGCTGCAGACTGCCGTCATACGCTTCCACCGGCGCCGCGAATACATTCTTCTCTGCCTGCGCATCCTCATGAAGACTGCCTTGGACAGCGCGGACAGCGGAGAGACCGAGGTTGAAGGCCTGCCGATATTTCAAAGAGCCGTGCAGATGATATTGGGCGTCGACGGAGCAGCCAATCTCGTCAATGCATATGGGTACTGGAACAAGTGCTTGACCGGCATGTCTTCGGTCGAGCGGTGGCTGCAGCAGATCATGGAGCGCGTTCAGAGCGCGCAAGTGGTTGGGCAGGTGCCGCTGCCGGGCTTCGTTGAGATCATGGACTTCCAGCGCCAGAGCTTGACGAGACAGCATGAGAATCTATCTGCCATATGCACGCACATGATCAAGGCTGGCTATGTGAATCTCGACAACTACAAGGCCTTGCTCGCAAAAGCGAAGACGCTCGATCGTCACGATATCATCACCATCCACTACGTGCCCATGCTCATTCGCTTGACAGGTTGGACTGCAACTGAAAGCAACGTCATGCTGAAAGATGCGCGCGCGCTTCACAACTCCCTCATAGCAGAGCGAGACAGCAACAGCTGGGCCCTGAGAACCCTCCATGCTGCCACCCTGGCTTGGTGGCTGGCAGAGTACAGCGGCCGATATGTGGATCCCAATGACCAGGATCCATCCATACGAGGCGTGCATCTCAAGACCGAAGCTGAGGCACGCTCTGACCAGTTCATCAGAGCACTCGACGATGGAGCCTTTCACTTTATGCTGTCCCTCAGTCAAGATGTGCGACCGACAAGATGGTACGATCCCCAAAAGACCAGCATGCTGTCCACGCTGCTGCAAGACACCGCCATACTCAGTTCCGAGTCTACACAGCCTGAGGAGTTCTTCAAGGTCGTCATCATGGAACAGCTACAGACCTTTGTCGACTCCTTCATCACGCATATGCCAGATACACTACGGAAATTGAAGGTGGAAGAGGACGATCAGCGAAGACGGCTACAGCTGCAGTTCCAGCAATCCACTAGTGAGTATCCTTTGCATCTGGAGAGGTTCATGGTCGTCGTAGCATACGCCTTCGACGGCTTCCCCGATGCAGCCGGCGACTTCTGGAACGACAAGGAAAGCAATCTCTACGGGTTCTTACAGTGGGCGGCGAAACGCCAGCCGACGCCTCGCATCGCCATGTTTTGCGAAATGTTGCGAGCCATCTCGACCAACCAAGAGAATGCAGACTCGGCGCACAAGTTCCTACTAGAAGAGGGAGCCTCGTCGACCGGAAAGATTCGACGCACGAGTTCCCTGAGCTATACGCACATCTTCAACGAGCTGGTAGAATTCGACAGAGACATCCACGAACCAAAGAAGCCTGTCCAAGTAGGCATATTTGCACAGTCACAAACACCAGCAGATCAGATTGTCGAGCCCGAGAGTGCAACCATGTTGGAAAGCTACTTGCGACTCCTCGCGCATCTATGCAGACACAGTTTCGCTGCACGCCAGTGGATCCTGGACCTAAAAGAGTACAACTACCTGGGCATCTGCTTTGGTTTGTGCACGGACAAAGTGGAGAGCGGGCTTCGAGCCGCCGCGTACGATGCATTGTCAGCCTTGCTAGTGGGCAAGGACGTCAACCGTGCGAGTATCATCTGGAATGCACTGGACGACTGGACCATCAATGGCTTCTATGTCGCCTCGAAACCAAGCAGCGCCATGATCTCAATGCCGCGGGAAGAGTTCTGGGCTACCTTAGCAGATGGATACGACGAGTCCATCGCTTTCGTACGACTGCTTCACGCACTTGTGGAACCTTATCCAGAGAGTGAAGGTCTCAATGATGGCCTACCGTTCCCCGAAACTCTTGGCTCCTCACGTCGGATGCCAGGTGTTGAGGGCTACATCGACTTTGTCATGCAACAGGTCTTCGCAGAGCGTTCGCAAGAAGTCCTTGATCCCTTGCAGCGTAATGTTATGAGGTGGACCTGTCTACGGTTCATCGTTACATGTCTATCAACATTCAACGAGAACCTCGTTGTCTTTGCGAACAAGTCCAGCATACCTGTCGATGCTGTCATTGACTCCTCGTCGCTTGCCGCCTATGTCACCATGCATCCTTTCACACGTGTTATGGAGTGGCTCTTCAACGACAAAGTGCTCAAAGCTCTGTTTGCAGCCTCGCACCACGACGTCAGCGAGGTCGATGCTGCACCCTCCGACTCTCCCCTGGTTCAGACGCTGATGTTAAGCATTGAAGTCATGGATCAGGTTATGAAGCTGCAAGCCACCTATCTTGACATCGTAAGGCCTGTACTAAAACAACAGCCCTCCATGCAAGGATCCCCAATATCTAACCTTTCACTGGCGTCCTTCGAAGATGCGATTCTGAACAATCTTCAAATCGTTGTCGACCTCGGCTTGTATTGTGGTACTGGCCACGAGGCTTTAACGATAGCCTCTCTGCAGCTTCTTCAAAAGCTAGCATCCTCGAGAAAGCTTGCTGTGTCACCCGCCGGGTTTGGACAACGCTCTGGTCGCAGCAAGATTGTCGGCATCCTGGAGAGAGACAACGAGGCCGAGCGAATTGGCCGATCGTTGCATAGCTTGATGCAGTTCAGCGCTGAAGAGCTTGAAGCTGGCGAGGAAGCCTCGGGATATATTGTCAAGCTTCGTGTGCTCGAATTTCTGAACAGCTGCCTTGCGGCAGTCTCTACCAGACCCACAATAGCCCACATCCTTTTGGGATTCTCGTGTGAAAGCATCACTGTTCGCATCGCTGAAGATAGTTTGTGGTCAAACGGGCAAGCACTATTCCATGCAATTCTTCTTCTAGGTGTCCAATATCCCGACAGCGACGGGGAGCAATTCTTGGCCTGGAGATCCGAACTCAAAACACGGTGCTGGGACGTTCTTCAGAAGCTGTGGCGCTCGCCACTAACTAGTGCCATCGTCATGGAAGAGCTACGAGAGAATGAGTTACTGTTCATTGAGGCCCCTCGCCTGACACCGATCGATGTCGATGTTCCTTGGGAAGGCTTGTCTCTTGCACAAGGTCTGGAGCTGCTCGCTACAGGCGACTACTCTGAGTTTTTCTCTGGCCCTCCAGCACTGGCTTTGCAGAGTTTTCTCCAGCGACGAGCAGCTTTTTTGGACTACGAGTCACGGGAACTGCGTTTGACCATCAAGGAGAACATGCCCACGATGAAGTCAAGAATTCAGTCGCTACTCCTCGGCACCACCATCCGACCTGGCGAGGATCCAGTACCTAACCCCGTCATCTTCGATCTTTTCGACTTTATCGAGTTCGTCTACCCAGAGCGCGCTCTGCCAGACCAACACCGCTTCTTCGAAGGTGTCAACCTTGCCTCTTGCCAGGAGGAGAAAGATGGTAGTCTCCTATACTCACTGCCGTTACTCCAGCAACTCATCTTGCTGAAGATGAAGTATTGGCGGAAAGACAACCTCATCATTGACGAGATTCAAGAAGCCGAGCTAGGTCAACAAGCGGAGTTGTTGTTAGCTGTCTTCGCTGACTGGAACCGTCGGACGCAGCTGACCCGTTATCATAAGGACATTCTTCAGTCATGGGTACAAGTATTGATGGTCACCGTGCATAGCTGCGAGTTCGAAGATGGGGCAAGGGCCTCATTCATACTACAGACGCTCCAGGTGATACTTCCAAAGCTGGAGCAGTCCTACAGTGCCGATGATTTCACGGCCTTGCAACTTGCCGGTCTTGCCGAAGCGCTCATGCAAAGGGTAGACTTCACATCGACAGCATTTGACAAGACAGGCGACTTCTCGAACGACCGCCTGAGTCAGCTCTTCCGTACTGCACTCACAGGGATATATAGTCCTATATCTACACCTGAGCTCCGGGAGTACTGCTACCAGATCTGTTTCCGCTACATTCACGGCACCTTCGAAAAGGCGACAGCAAACTCCCCACTTGGTCGCCACACACTCAACACTATCAAGAACGGCGGGAGTCATCTCCTCGAGATCATCTGCGATGATGCGTACAGCGGCCAAGGGTCCTGCAAAATCTCAGCTCTCCTGTTGCTGAATGCTCTTGTCGCCGTAGCAACACGCCAACAGTCAAAACACATCCTTGAGGCCTTCGTCTCGCTCAACTTCATCGGCGTCCTCGTCGATAACATCAAGCACATCCCCGAGGAACTTCGCGCAGCTGCCGCTCCCCCAAGTGTCCTCTCTCCTCTCCTACTACGACGCCAGCCTTGCCCTATTACTGCGCATATGCCAGTCGCGTCTTGGCGCTGCGTACGTGCTCAATGCAGGTCTTTTCCCCGCGATCCGCGACTCCCAGATCTTCGCAGTGGACCCGGATATCGGCCTCGAATTCGACAACCCGAACGCGCTGAAGAAGTACTACGAACTTATGCTCTCCGTGCTGCGCGTCATCAACGCAGCCGTCATCGCAAGGGGGCGGCAGAACGACCAAACAGTATTCCAGGCTCGCGAATTTCTAAAGCAGAACAGACACAGCATGGTTGCCATTTTCAAGCGCAGTGTCAATGTCGGCGGTGGCGAGAAGGTGGAGACGCAGCAGGACTTGATCGATTTGGTTGATTGCTGGACGCTTTTGGTTGATGTTACGAGCTTCTTACAGGTATGTCCATGTTGCCCAACAAAGCTGTGGAGTTTGCGTGCTAATCAGAGACAACAGTATGAGGATTCGTCGACTTTGAAGCAGGCGCGCGGTAATTTGTTTTCGTAGTGTGAGCGGTATCAGCTGGGGTGTTTGTTGGCTCAGCGATATTCAGCAATGTGAAAAATGAACACTGGAGGGTGTTGCACGAATTTCTTGTGTTCTTTTGTTCTTGTCGTGTAGCTATGGAGGTGTGCAGTTGATCAGCGATGTACGATTATGCAAAAGAATCATACATATTACTGTAGGCGCTTGAGATGATGCGTGGTCTTATTTGCTCGGGAATGGGCTGGGCGCGCCGATGCAAGATTAGCCCAGCACTACGTGAGCACCTTCCTCATGCGTGCGCAGTGCTGACTCAACTTCACATGACACGCGACGCTTGGTGTAACATGACGATGGTTCCTCCGCGCCTCAATCACACTCTCCGCGATGCTTTGTCAGAAATGCTCGAATATCGTCTTCCAGCCCGACCCATGGTTTCCCGACGACGATCAACATCTGGTTTACGAACACTATGACACTTTCGAACGCCTCCGGATCTCGACAGAGCATTGCCGTGGATGCCACTGGTTTGCTGGCGCTTTCCTATCGCAGTTCGATGGAGAGTCTCGCGATGCAGGACCAGTAGTTCTAGCAGCATCGCTCTACGGAGCGGAGAGGCGACGTGTTAGTTCGTTGTTTGTTAGGTGCGGAGGGGCGCAAATCAAAGCAAGTTTGCGAGTTGTGAGTACACGATTGTACCGTAAGTTGATCATGGTTACCAAGCATTTATACCCTGGCTACCAGTATCGTAGAGGTGCCTGAGGAGTCATGTCCGGCTCGGTGATTAAATAATCGCCTGTTGTCGCAAGAAAATGTAGATCTTGCAAAGCGATGGATGAGCCATTGTTCAGCATCCCATCCCTCTTGCAGCTCCACAGGGTTGTTGCCATTGTGGATCATTCAGATATCGAGTGGTCACCACGGTCCTTCCGCCAGGCTCGTCCGAGGGCAAGGCAGAGAGGCTTGCTATGTTACTTTGAGCTATAATGGGGCGCCGTCGCTCGATACACATTGACCTTGGCAAACAAGGCCGACTTGCAGCGAGAAATACCGTTGGGGCATATCCCAAGGACCTTCGCTGATGCTATTAGAGTGACAAACGAGCTCGGCTACTCGTATCTGTGGATAGATGCTTTGTGCATAACTCAAGACGTAGCGTCTGAGCTCCACCAACAAATCAGTGTCATGCAAAGTGTCTATTCAGGCTCAGGTCTGACTATATTTACCGCGGCAGGGAATGATGCAGAAGCCGGATTGGATCGTGAACGAGACGTCTTCAGCACGCATCCCCTCCAGCTGATGGTCCAAATACCACTCAAGACAAAACACGTCGACATTGCCATAACGATATTCAGAGATCGACTTGCAGATGACAAACTTCCCCATTTTCAACGTGGCTGGGTACTCCAAGAAGAAATACTATCGCGTCGCGTACTTACGTTCACGGACACGCAAATCACATGGCGATGTATGCGCGACTACCTATCAGAGCGATTCCCATTCCGCTGCAAACTGTCACGAGACAGCCTCAACTACCTGTGCTTCGACGGCGCGGAGAGAGATGGCCTTACGTCGAGCCGCGAGTGGTTGTGCGCCGACCACTTGGGTACGGGTGGATTTGAGCCATGGCTGTTGGGTACCTTCTATGACATTGTAAAGGCCTATTGCACACGCCAACTGACGCATGAAAGAGATGTCCTGTTCGCGATTTCCGGGTTGACGTCCGCATACGCAGAACGTCTCGATACAGTCTTCGTGCAGGGTAACTGCCTGAGTGATATTAGAGGACTTGTATGGAGAGTGCACATCGATGCAGATTCGCCCCAGCACAATTCCACGTCAAACCGGCCGTCATAGTCATGGATCTCCCAATTCGGTAACGAACCTAGACTTCTGGCGCGAAATAAACGCCCACGCACCCTCGCCATCAAGAACCATGCAAACCACCCTATCCCAACATCCAACAGCGCCTCGCACCAAACTCACAATCAAATTCTGGACGCGCTGGGACACCCTCGAGTACTGCCACAACGGGGACACCGTTTCTTGCTACTACGACACGGCGCGCTGGGGCGGCACATACGAAGCCAAGCAACTCCGCTGCTTCCCCGATTCCCCGTATGATTTACACTCTTCAACCCCTGTTTGTCGGGCTCTCTTCATCCGCAGCACGCACTCCAAGAGCAGCGGGCGGTACGTTTGCATCGTCGCTGTACCTCATCCACACCTCGCGAACTGCTTCACGAGGTTCGGTGTCGCGGTTGCGTTGGCCTCGGATTTCTTCGGTGATATGGGGAGGTTGATGCTGTGCTTGAATCACGGCAGCCGACTGGGGGCCAGATTACACTATTCAGGAGTTGGTCTGAGGTCGCACAGCTATATATCGTAGTACAGCTTTGTCTCTTACAGAGTGAGCCGATTCGGATGTATGCGACAAGACATCCGGGTTATAAGGTTAGTGACGCTCGTTTGTAGTAGCGTGCTCACGATCTAATGGGATGGCAGATGTTCAGCAATTTCTGTGACTGCTAGCGGGTACTAGCAGTCATAGGAAAGGCCCAGTGATTATCGATGCCAACAGTCGCATGAGGAACATGGTTATACAGCACTATCCATACAATACTGCGCCGATCGATACTCTCACGTTGCAGAAAAGACGGATCATACAGCAATCAATCGCAGCCTTGTTACAAAACCTAGAAGTCTTCACCACAGGCAAGGTGTTGATTAGTTATATTCAAAAAAGCACTGTAGTTTTTTATTTGCGTATTATATATAAACCACCCAACAAAGCTCCCTTGGCTAGCTCCTGGAATTCTAAGATTTGGTGCGTGTAGTAGCCCGCTTTCCACGCAACATACGAGCGACTTATGCCTCGTTGTCGATTCAACATCACTTTACTTAAACCAGTCTTCCACAATAGATTTAGATATACTCACTACTGAACGTACAACCAGTCTCCAATTAACTAAGCACACGATGCATTCCCAAAGCGGAAAGTGGTGTATGTGGCAAGTCACGTGCTCGTGGCAACGGAGTCGCCGTAGAGAGATGCGATGGGCTGAAGATGCAGGGAAGAGAAGAGTCCACAGGTATGTGTAGGGAGCTTTCTCTTGATGTCTTCGTGTGCTAATACACCGGTAGTGTGGTGTTTCGCACGTGCGGCCTCAGCCCATCGGACTAGTTTGGACTATGGCAGCTACAGTATGTAGATCTGAGACATCAGCCTTGTGCACGGCGTGTCCGGATTGCCTGAGGAAGTAACGGTAAGTGGCGCAAGGTCTATCGGTGATGTGGAATGATTTAGGGTTGGAGGGATATAGGGGGCGTGTTCGAAGATCGACCGTAAAACTTCTTGACGTTGGGTTGCTGCATGGATCGTCCGAGTTCTATCTCGGAGAGGCCGTGGAGGCAAAACGGTTGCGAGGTCCGCAATCTTGATTTCAGGTAACTACGTGATAGAAGGAAGAAGACACGAGCTGTCTCGCTGAGTAGTGCTAGATGGTACATGTCTCCTCCTGTACACCTCCAGAAGGCACGCAGGCGGCCATGATCAATGGCTGTTTGCTTCCAGGCCCATCTCACAAGGTCAACTGAGCGTCGATCTCGCCATTAAGCCATTTTTGATTCGGTGATCGACTGCATCTCCAACGGTCGCTAAAGACTGCCAGATCTCTCCAGCCCCTGTCTTTCTAGACACGATCCGAGCTGCGAGTCACGAATCTAGCCCACGCAGGCTCTGGGATATCAAACATGGGGCCTCCCGACAACAGCAGCCACCAAGCCATTCTCGCGTCCTGAGAAGGCGTAGTGTAAATCTGCTGACCGCTATAGTCGGCAAAAATTGGCTAAACCAGCTAGCCAGGACTTGTTCGCATGGCAGACGCGCACATGAAGGAGATGACACGCAGCAATAGAGGTTTGATTGGTTCTTGCTCACGTATTCAAGGTGCTTGTGTAGTCGTCCAACGCCTTGAGGCGCGTTACTCGTGCAAAATCTCGGTTGGCGCCCACGGAGGAGCTGAGGCTGCCAAAAGCAAAGCGTCATGGGTACTAGAGGACGAAGAATCAAGTTTCAACCTACTGAAAGATGATTTGTGGCGGTCCAAGGCTCCGCGTAGATGCGCTGATGCCAGCTCGCCGTTGGTAATTGCGACCGAGCTTGA
Organism: Ascochyta koolunga; assembly: GCA_026119515.1. Taxonomy (NCBI): domain Eukaryota; kingdom Fungi; phylum Ascomycota; class Dothideomycetes; order Pleosporales; family Didymellaceae; genus Ascochyta; species Ascochyta koolunga. The sequence continues at coordinate 234,384 of JANLCG010000022.1, forward strand.
CCAGGCTGTCCTAGGCGAAGTGGCCCGTGCAGCGCGTCCTAGTACGCCACAGGCGGCGCCATCGCTCGCTCTTCAGCTGAAGACGCTGCCAAACTCAATACCAAGACGTGCGGATACTGGTCGGGCTGTTGGAACCGGACACACTATGCCTGCCCTAGCATCCTACTCCTGCAATGCTTCCAAGGGCGTGAGTCGTTACAGCTGAGCAACACGAATCTGTTGCCTGTCGATGGTGGCAATGCGAACTACGCCGCCGTCATCAGCGCGAGTGTAGCACGATGAGTGACCTAGGTTGCCCATGTTCCGCCGTCAAGGCTATGGGTAGGTGTATAAACTGATGACCGGGGTGGCACCAAGCGCCGCCGTGCTTCCTGTACGGGATACGACGCACTGCCTGTTGTTGACATCGGAGCCGTTTCCAAGATGCTATTTGCAACCCCCTGCGCCGATCTTATATCCAGGAACGCGCAGGCAAGTATTGTTCACTGACCCAGTCGGAGCGTTACTCTAGTGCTTATGCTAACGGCTCTCCCGTGCTTCCATGGGAGTGGTATGAAAGCTGCGGCAGCCCTCTTGTGTCTCTACTGACTGGCCAACAGCTTCGGAGGCCTGCAGCACACGACATCAACTCGCCTGCGCGCTCACTCGTACTCGATCAAGCTCTTGAGTGTTGTCATATCCTTTGTCCTTCCTACCACCATGCCACCTCTCTCAGGATTCAAGCTCCACCATGTTGGACACTTGGTGTCGAACTTGGAGTATGGTCAACTGATCAACGTCTCTCTGCTGGTCTTGATCACGGCCACTATCCTCTGGCTTGCGGTTGCTTGTGTCGCACGAAGAAAGAGCCGAGCCGTTGAAGAAAATGCGTGGGTTCCAGAAAAGACGTCGGCCAGGCGTCTATTGGAGAGGCAGGACCCTGCTATACACTGGGAACGTGACCACAATGACCGCCTGAATTCCCTCGAGCAAGAGATACTCCAGCATAGCGAAAACCCCATTCACCCTTGGAGACTGCCGCCTCAGGCCTTGCCTGGCCCTTACGATGCAATGTATTATCCGCTCCCACCGCCAACGATCCGGCCACTATCTACCGACTCTTCAAAAGCGGAGTCTGGAGGAAGAGATTCGACGTCGTTCACCCGACTTGTACCTACCACAGGCAGACCGACGAACGAAGCAACGCTCCACGGCACAAGGACGACGTCAACAAAAGGCTGGCGCCGAACCTACTGGACCGTGGCTGGCGGCTGAGGATGACAACAGCGCAGTGTCTGACGTTCAACACCTACACCGACTCGCATTCCGACCCACTTGTGCAGCAGAGTCAGACGGGCACGGCGTTTTGGCAGCAGGGCGCATGAACGCCTACTACTTGGTGCTGGGCGAGTCCCAGCCAAGCCGTCACGAAGCGTAGCGGTGGCAGTTCGGGCGGTAGTTGAGAAGTGGACTGCAGAGGCTGTCAGGCGAGTGTAGGCTCTACATACAGATGATGGCGACTCGCAATCAGCCTAAGCCAGCATGAGTAGAGTCATGCGCGTTGGGTTTCGGCATGGTAGTGTTATGTGGCTGGCTAGCTAAGCAGTTTACCGGTTGTCCCGTGCTAGATTCGACTTTTCTATACCCATGTCACCGTGATGACTGGCAATAGTCTTGCCAATAGCCATGACTACTACTACTACTACTACTACTACTACTACTACTACTACTACTACTACTACTACTACTACTACTACTATTGCTACTACTACTACTACACTACTTACCCACCCCCTTTTACCACGTTATTGATTTCACCGCCCCCATCGCTCCGTCTCGGTATAAAACCTCACCAAGGCATCGGCGCCCACACGATCCCCGGACCTCAACAGCTGGGCAATGTCGACGTTCAGCGGACTGTCGGGCTCCGGGGTGGTAAGCAGCTGGTGCACGCTCGTCAGGGTGGTTGCGATGGTGTAGGCAGGGGACCAGGTGGTTTTGAGCAGGTCGAGGCAGATGTGGCCGGTGCGGAAGTCGATGTTGGGATGGCAGATGGGGGTGGTGAAGGTGATGGTGGGCGGGGAGGTGGGGTAGTTGGGGGATGGCGATGGTGAGGTGCCATGTGCCGGCTGGGTAGGGTGGTGGATTAGTGGGATGGAGGGGTATCTTGACTGGGGGTGGGGGTTCTGTACCTTCGTAGGCAGTGCCTGGGACGCCTTTCATGACGGCACGCCAGTGCATGATGTCCTCGTCTATGGGCCCGAGTTCGAGCAGCTCTTGGTTGGGCGAGCGTTGGTAGGTTTGTAGCTCCGTCATGAGCCGTTTGACGGGCGAGGTGCTGCGCGAGGAGCTGGCCATGGTGCGGCTGTGGATGGGTCGAGTCTATCTGTGCTATGGATAGGGAATCAAGAGAATCTACCCACAGAGAAACACGTGCACGGATTCCCTTCCCTGGTCGTGATGCTGTCCAGCTCGCGCACCTCGGCATCCTGCGCTGCACACACCACATGCTGGCCCGAGCTCGGCCCGCCAAAAGTTTGGGCATGGCATCAAATTGTTGGCACGGACCGAATTGTTGACACTGACCGAATTGTTAACACTGACCGAATTGTTGACATTGACGACATTGACGACATTGACCATTGACGACATTGACCATTGACGACATTGACCATTGACGACATTGAAGACATTGACCATTGACGACATTGACGACATTGTTGACATTGACGACGTTGACGACACCCCCAACATGGTCGCGCCAGACGTCACGCTCACGCACTTACACCGCGCTGATGGCTCGGCGACCTACACGCACAACGGCTACTCGCTCATCGGGGCGGTCAACGGGCCCATGGAAGTGCAGCGCCGCGACGAGCAGCCCGAGGAAGCGACGCTGGAAGTCAATGTGCGGCCGAGCGCCGGGGTAGGAAGTGCGTGTCCCTCGCGCAGCACCCAGGTTGCATGACTAACGCTGGCAGCACCGCGGGAACGCCACCTCGAGACGCTGGTGCACAAGACGCTGCGCAGCATCGTGCTCACGCGCCTCCTCCCGCGCACGCTCGTGCAGCTGACGTTGCAGATCCACAGCCTCCCCGCCCAAGACGGCGCCGCGGGCTGGAACACGTCCATGGCCCTGCTGCCGCACCTGCTGCACACGGCCCTGCTCGCCCTGCTGTCCGCCTCCATCCCGCTCTCGACTACCCTGACGAGCGTCCTCGTTGCCTATCCCGCGCCGCCCACACCGCCCGCTGCGCCTCTGCTCGCCCCCTCGGCCCTCGAGCTGCTGCGCGCCGCCCGCTTGCGTCGGTGCACGTGTTTGCCTTTGCCGGCCATGGGCGGCTGCTGCTGGCCGAGAGCGACGGCCGCTTCAGCTACGACGAGTGGGAGCAGGCGAGCGACATGGCCGAGGCTGTGTGTTGTAGAGAGGAGCTCGAGGGCGGCGTCGGCCTGGGCGAGAGCATGGAGCTGGATGGGGCGGAGCAGAGCGAGAACCTCGACAGGTGGCTGAGAGGCGTGGTCAAGAGGAAGGTCGAGTACGAACAGAGGTGGAGGAGCGCTACATGATGGGCTGTCTGGGCGGGCGTGGAAAGCGGACTGCGGTGCGGGAAAGTCGGCGGCCTACCTGCCTGTTCAGCCACATGCTGTCTACCTCTGGACGACGTCAGCGAGCCGTGAGGCTGATGACGCACGCAGCGCTCGAGAACCGCAGCTGGCTGACCTGGGCAAAGGGCACACGCCCGCATCACGACAAGTGGAAAGACGGACAACCACCAACCATCAACACTACAACCCGCTTCGAGCAGCACTGCTATCCTATACAACCACTCCCCACGTCGTCCGGACCGCTATGCAACCCGTTGCCGTGATATCGTGTCCCAGTCCTGCGCTATCCTACACTGTACGATGCCATACTACCACACTACGTAATGCTATGCCATGCTAAACTCGACAACACAAACAACCAAATCCACCATACCACACCACACCACACCACACCACACCACACCACACCACACACCACACCACACCACACCTCACCACACCACACCACACCTCACCACACCACACCACACCTCACCACACCACACCACACCTCACCACACCACACCTCACCACACCTCACCTCACCACATCAAGCATGCCTCGCCAAATACGCTGCCCTCTTTTCCCTCGCCTCGGCCTCCAGCAGCTCGGAGAAATAGGCCTGCGGGTCCCACGCGGGAATCTTCCACGTCTTGACGCCATTCGCCGCCGTCCCGACTTGATCCTCCCCAACGCCCTCACAGCGCGCCTTGGCCATCAGCAGCCAGTCGTCCCAGGTGGTGGTACTGGGACATGCGTTGTTGCGGCGCACCCACGCCGTATCGCCAGTGAGGGCAATCGCCTTCCACAGCGCGCACGTAAACGAGGGACTGGGCGCGTAGAATAGGCCGCTATCCGTCTGCACCGCGTCCGAGAGCGCTTCGCACACAACGCCGTACGCAGACGTGTCCCAGTGTAGTTTCCCCGGCAGCGCCGCCACAATCCAATACAAAGTGCCCAGCAGCATGTAGGACCCTGCCCACGCGATTTGGCACTCGATGGAAGCGTTGGCCAGGCTGATGACGCCGCCCATGAGCAGCATGGTTCCCACCAGGCTGAGCAGTCGGTACGCCCATGCCGGCTTCAGGTAATAGTCGATTTGCTCGGGCGCAAAGAAGAGTTCGCGCGCCACGTTTTCGTGGCACCGCACGACGAGAAAGTTGCCTTTGGGATAGCGGATGATGAGGTCGCCGGGGGACGTGGTCGTCGTTTTCTTCCTGGGGTGCCCTTTGGAATCGCCTGTCTGCTGGCCGTGCTTGGGCGTGTGGTTTTTCTTCCGTTGGTCATGTAGCCGCTGCGGGAGTCGCAGTGTCCAGAAGTTGCCCAGCCCAATCAACGTCGAGAGCAGCGAGAGCAGCACCGTGGCTAACATGGACATGCCGTCGCGTAGCTGGATGGATAGGATGAGCAGCATGATGGACAGACTGCACCCGATTACCGCGACGAATGTGAGGGGGCCCAACATCTTCACTTTCAGGGGCTTGTTGTCGTCCACCCGTTTGATCGTGACAATGCGGACAGAGTAAGGGGGAGCTTGTCTGCATCGCTGCACGTGGGTGGGTTAGCAACATGGTATTGAGGTAGGCGTAGCCTATCAAGCCGCACGTCTGAGACCTCTCGTCCTCGACATGCGCCACGGAAGCAACAACTCACCAAACGACATTCGCAATATGATTGATGCTATCCCTATCGTTGCCCGACCACACGCCCGACACGGAGCCAGGAACGGGTTCGAGTTCCAACGGCCTGGTCGGCCGCATGAGCGCCTGGGGCGCGGGAATCAAGCGCGGCAGGAAAATGCATCGCGAGAGGGTCGACACTTGGGCGTTGGCTAGCACCGATCCCTCTCCTAGGATCGCCAGGAAACCAACAATGTCAAGCTGGAGGGCTTGCAGATTATAACTGCCGTCTTCGTCGGCCTGGAGCCAGTGCATGGCGGCACGGGGTCAGTAAGGCGGGTATGGGGAGGTAGATACAGGGCTGGAGAATCCGAATGTGAGCCAGACGGCAAAGCATAAGTTGGCTGTAGTGATGTGTGTCAGTCTATCTATCTCTCATGAGACTACAAAAGCGGCGACGCATGACAGCGACGAACAAGCGCGAGTGAGACTCTTGTGCAACTTGGCCCGCAGCAACTTCACGCGTAGCTGGGGGCCAAAAGCGTCCTTCCTACTCAACCTGGGCATGGCTCGGGAGGGCCTGGTCAGCGCAGAGGTGGTGCGCTCTCAGCCTCAGCGGTGGACGTCTCGTCGTTGATTGGTGTCAGTGTTGGATGCCTCAGGCCAACACCAGTGAGAAGTGAGGGGCACGGCCAGGCTGACAGCACAGGCACAGCGACAGTGGGCTAGGCAGCCAGGGTGCCACCATCTGCATAGCCTCACTCATGATTCCTGCCCAGAGCCAACTTCAAACATCACACTTGACAGACCCGCACGTTACAGACCTTGTTCGCGAGAGCTTCTGCTGCGCCTCATTGTGGGGGAGGTGTCAAGCTTTACACGCATCACCCGCTGTCCGCTCCCAAACAGCACAACACGCACGCGCCAGGCTGGCACCCATGTCATCACCGACCTCCACTAGGGTACAAGTTCAATCTGAATGAGCCTGTTGTCGCATTGCATTCGAGTCGATCAGCAAGAAGACATAGACAACCGCAAAAAAGACAGAGGCGACTGCAAGAAAAGACAAAGGCGACTGCAAGAAAAGACAAAGGCGACTGCAAGAGAGCGCGCTGATGTACGTGGGTGCTCTTTTCCTTGCGAGCGCGTTCCTATGCATTTGCCACTCCCTGCCTCCGAAGCACGTGGCAGGAGCTCGAGACTCCAGTGCAGATGATTCTTCTTCCTACCGTCAACTTGCTGTCTTGACTGTTGCGACTCACTTCACAACAACGTCGGCCTGAGTCATGCTGTCAGACACCCTGCCTGGTGATTCAGCCTTCCTCCCTCTTGCCTGCAGAGAAGGAGGCGAAGCCCTCGCTACATTGCGCTCGCAGACAGGCACCGCGCTCAAACCACGTAACTGATGCTTTTCAGGCCATGAAGCGGGACGGCGTCTATTGAAATCATCACCCTTCCTACACCGCCTGGATAGACCTATTTCCCTTTTTGGTAAAGGTGGTATGACTTCTGCCCTACGGATACCGCACCAACGGCACACCATCCAAAGGCCGATTCAGGACGATACCACGACGAGCGTGAAAAGTCACGCTCCCATTCCGGTCAAGTAAACAGGCTTCCGCAAGAGTATAATTTGTGTAACCACCCCACGACTGCATCTCCATCGGCAGCTCACCTCAACCGGCATGCCCAACCGGTGACGGCACCATACGCGAACATACACACGTCGGCATGCCCAGTGGAAGCGAGCCGAAACTTGCGAGCGAATCCCATAATCCCCACGCATCGTGGTGGTCCAAGTACCTTCCCACTAGGTGAGAATCGTCATCTAGCCTCAAGAACGCGCGGCTGATGACACTAGATCTGTACGTGAGAGGCGCAGGTCTTCAGCTGAAGTCGAAGCACCAGCCATGACGGTAGCTGACTCGCCAAAGAAGAGAAAAAGAACATCCAGCGCCAGGCCTGGACGCAAGATTTCAATTCAAATCGGCAGGCAGAAAGCCGCAAACATGGGGCCCGACAATGTGAACGCTCGAGACTTTTTCGATGCCAAACTCAAACATTCGGCTACAGTCGAGGTGTACAATCATGCCCACCGTGAACTTTTGAAACAAGAAAAGGACAATGCCTGGGACCGCGATGCAGAGCCCAAGACGGACTCTCCTTCTGATGCGACAGAGAGGAGAGCCATGACCATTATCCATTGCATGCGGGAGTATGAGAGGCGGGTAACATTTGGTAACATGGCATCAGAAGCCATCCCAGGCCCAGAGACCCTGGACATGGGTGGACAGTTCTTGACAAATAAAGAACGCATTGAGACGAGGAGCAAGCTCTTTGAGATAGCAAGACTTGTACCCAAAGGAGCTCTTCTGCATCTGCACTTCAACTCCGAGCTTAACCCAGAAGAGTTGCTAGAGCAGGCGCAAAGCATGGACAACATGTACATACGCAGCATCATGCCCCTGGATAAAGAGGAGGCATTTGCCCAGACGGAGATGGTTCTGAGTGTTCTGGATTCTGATAAAATCGATCCAAATGTCGACATCTTCGCCGCGGACTACCCGGGCGATGCAGCTAATTGGAGACAGACAGACATGCAAGCCAAGATATGGATGAAGTGGTCCAAGTTCCAGGACAAGTTCAACGCGAGGTTCCCTGAAGCTCCTGTCCAGCACAAAGCCCCAATAAAAGCAGAAGAGCCGCTCCGTGGATGCTGCGCAGACCCTGGGCCTCCCAACCTAAATGCGGCTGAGTTCTGGCTCAAGTCGAAAATGATACTCAGCCCAGAGGAGGCATACGGCTACACGCAGACCGTCAATGGGTAAGTCGCATGCGTGTGTAGTCGAGTGACGCTGATGGAGACGCAGAGTGTGGGCCCGCTTCAACCAGGCAACACGATGCTTCAAGGGTCTCATGAACTACAAAAAGTCTACGAGTGGTACATCGACCACGCCATCGACCGCATGATCGATGAAGGTATTATGTATGCAGAGCTCCGGCCAATGCTGCTCGACAAGTCCATACCCACCGACGACGGCAAAGGCCAGGTGGACAACGCCGGCCAGATGCAAATGATCATGGACGGCGTGCGCGCAAAGCAGGAAAAACTGCGCCGCCGGGGCGAAATGGACAAATTCCCGTTTGGCCTAAAGATTATCTACTGCACGCCTCGGTCGATCCCAAAGAAGGCGATGCAGGAGGAAATGAAGCAGTGCATCGAACTGAAGCAGCAGTTCCCGGACCTCATCTGCGGTGCGTTTGCCATGAGCTTTCCCAACCCCACTGACACGGCACAGGATTCGACCTGGTCGGAGCCGAAGACCGACCCAACCACATTGGGTTCTACAAAGAGGAGCTGATTGCGTTCCAAGAAACCTGCAAAGCCAAGGGCCTGGTCATTCCCTTCCTGTTCCACGCAGGCGAAACGCTACTCGACATGGGCGGATCAGACGACCCCTCCAACTCTAACTTGTACGCGGCGGTGGTCCTCAACGCGAAGCGCATCGGCCACGGCTTCGCGCTGATGAAGCACCCGCACCTCGTCGAAAGATTCAAACGTGACCCTTTGAAGCCCCGCTCCGGCATCTGCGTGGAACTGTGTCCTATATCCAACGAACTGCTCCATCTGTGCAGGAACATCAAGGAACACCCGTTCCCGGAACTGCTCGCTGCCGGTGTGCCATGTACGGTTAATAGCGACAATCCTTCGCTTTTCACGTGAGCCTTGTTCTCCCCTACCCCAAATGAAACCTTCCCTACAAGCCCCCTCCCACTAACACCCCCAGCAACTCGATGAATCACGAATTCTACCAACTCCTCGTTGGCGCCCCGTCCATGACACTGTATAGCTGGAAACAGCTCGCCCGCTGGAGCATCGAGTACAGCTGTCTCTCGCCCCGTGAAATCGAGCAGGGCCTGGGCATCCTCGAGGACAAGTGGCGCGTCTTTTGTCGCGCGGTGGTTGAAGTATGCGATGATGAGATGCAAGGGTTTATGGCGGGGAATAAGGTGGATGAGATGAAGGCGGCGCGGTTCTACGCGAAGGAGACGCGGTGGCGGAAAGAATAACGAGCGGGATTAGGTTTCAGTGCCTCGTGTCGGCCAGCCATGGTGGGGGATAGAGTGCGCATGCCATGCTGCCTATACTATGCTAGACGTACTACATGTATTGGAATCGGGGTGTTTGTACGTAGTTGTCTCATTTACCGATTCATCTATCCATCCTAGACATGTCTCCCTCTCCCTCCCGTCGCTAACATACCAACGAAACACATATTTCCTACCAACAACCCCTTCCCTTTGCTGAATAGCTCCTGTCAGCCCGTTTCTTTACTCGTGCGCCTCGCTTCCAAGCGCCTGTGTTGGAACGGGTAGCAGACTCTTATCGGCCATGATTTCATTCTCGTCTTCTCGTTTCGCTTCGCGCACGAACCAAGGACAGACTAAACGACACGGAGAGATGGAGGTCGAGGTCGAGGTCGATATCGCCCTTGACATGGACCATCCGCAGTCTTGTCCTCGCCGGACTCGCGACTAGCGCTCGCATAGGCGCTGCAAATCTGCTTCGAACTTGCGCCATCCCTTGCGCGTCGTCTCTCGCACGCCCGCAACCCTCGCCAGCAGCCCATCCCGCATGACTAGCCAGCCCAGCGCGCCGGAGAAGGTCTCTTCCTGGGCAAAGGCGGTGCCGGTGGGCGAGGGGTCGAAGTGGAAGCTGTGGGTGCCGGTGAAGAGGTAGGGGATGCTCCCTGTCCAGGAGAAGGTGTGGGGTGTGTTTTCCTGGCGCGAGCGGGTTAGTGGGGCAGAGTGCGAGGAAACAGCACTGTAGTGTGCTGTGCTGTGCTGTGCTGTACGCTTTCGCCCGCCCCGGACCGGGAGGAGCAAGTGCTAAGAAATACATAATCTGCGAAACCGCCCAAGACGCACCTGCACTACCCCCTTGAACGTCGTCCCATTCACAAGCTTCACGAGCACCGTATCCCCCGCTGCAGCTCGATGCCGGGTTTACTCGCCGTTAGCGAGGCGAAGAAACTCGTGTGGTAGGAGGGCAGGGCGGGGAAGTCGAGGAACTGTATTCGTTAGTGCGACGGTCGTTTGTGGGGGGTGTACTTGCTTTCATACGCACATGGGATGGCGGGGCGGCGATTTCAATGGTGGATCGGAGAGACATGGTGGCAGGATTTTGTGCAGAGGGAGGGTGGCGGATGGGGGAAGTGGGTGTGAAATGAAGGGAAAGCAAGGGAAAAAGAAAACAACAGTGGTTGAATCGCAAAAGCGAGGCGGCTGCTTATTGCTGTTGGAATTGGGGCCTTGACTTGGAGTGACATGGTGTACATGTGGGCTGCGAGGTGATGGACTGTGGCTGCGGGGTGATAGAGTGTGGCTGCTTATGTGCTTGATGGAGTCGATGGGATGCACATGGGACGGGCAAATCACGAGTGCTGTATCGCGTCTAGGGCTCATTTCGGGGCTAGTGCTGATGGGGGTGTTTGGTTCATGTGGTGCTCACTTGACTTGCTCGCGGGAACAGTACTGTCCGGGGTGTGCTGATGGGGGTGTTTGGTTCATGTGGTGCTCACTTGACTTGCTCGCGGCAACAGTACTGTCCGGGGTTAGTGTTGCTGGGATGGAGTTGGGCTGGAGAGGTTGGATGGTCTGATGTAGGCCTTGATGGATTAGGCAAGGCGTGCATTGCTTGCGCCCGACTAGAATACAGCTCTACTCGACCGCCAGTCCTGGAATGGCGCCACGCAGCAGCTCGTCTGGGGGCAGGGTCGTGTGCGGGCTTGCAGCAGGGCGGGGCAGATTGGCATCGGTCAAGACGCGCTTGTCAGGCCCCGTGACGGTCTGGCCGTTGGCGTGGGCGAAGCCGGCAGAGCGCTCGTGGGCGGGGTTCGGGGAGTAGAAGCTGTCGATGATGGGGTGGATCATGACAGTCTGCTTGGAGATGGTGAGGGTGCTGTTGGTGGGCACGGTGACCCAGTTGTCTGTGCTGTTAGCGGCGAGGGGCAAGAGGGGTGCCGGGCGCGTACCTCGCTCGAAGGTGAGCGGCTCGCTGGCGACCAGCACAATGTCCGAGCCCTTGTCGCGGCGCTCCATGACGTAGTTCCTGTCTTGCTGCGCGTGTCCAGCGTCGGAGCCGTGGTCGGCCGTGAGCTGCTTCCAGCTGGTGCCGCTCGAGAAGAACAGACTCGCGGCCTCGTCGGTGGTGGAGCTCACGTAGCGGGTGCAGACGACACTCTCGCCATCGGTCACGGCAAAGTTGAGCAGACTGCGGCTGTCCTCATTGCCCATGTTCTCCTCGCCCACGACTTGGCGTATGAAGCCGTTGATGCGCTCGATGGTCTTCAGCATGGCTTTGCGCAGCACCGAGTGTCCGAAGCCGCCCTTTCCTGGCTCCGCATCGGGCGAGATGCCTGCCTTGTCCAGCGAGTCGAGAAACAGGGCAAAGGCCCATTCCGAGTCGGTGGAGCCCTGCACGAGCGTGAACCACTGCTCGTTCACGCTCATGGCCAGCCGGCGTTTGATCTGCCTGAAGCAGCCCACCCCGCCGTTGTGCATGAACATGAGCCGCTTGTACGAGAAGGGGTGGCAGTTCTGCTCCGACAGGTTGCCCTCGGTCGTGGCCCGCACGTGGGCGAAGAGGAGCGAGGACGTCGTCTTGGACGCTATGCGGGACAGGTTGATGCAGTTCCATGCTGGGATCGTCGATGTGAAGACGCAGGGCTCGGGGCCCAGCGAGGGCGACGTGTAGTAGCCGATGCCAAAGCCGTCGCCGTTGTGAGGCCGCCGGCGGTCCTGTCGTGTGTGAGTGTATGCAACCAAAAATAATGATGATTATAATAATAACAATAATCATAATAATAACAGAAAAACAAGAAAAATTAATTAAAATAAAAAAATAAAAAATCAATCAATCGGGAGAGGCCGGCTACCAGACGGAGGCGCGAGTCGAACGACTGGGTAAGGATGGAGTGTGAAGGATTGAGGATGAGCTCAGAGAGTAATATCTCATCCTTGCCTTTGTATACCTGTCTTCTGTGAGCCGGTGGACGGTGCCGCTTGCGGGGGTGGCTGACCATGAATCTGCACATGGTAGGCGCCTAAATCACTCGCCGTCCCAGGGGCTGTATATGCTAAGGAGAGGTCGATTGGGAGAGGGAGTGTAATGGCAACGGCGTTTGCTGTAGAGTCAGGGTGGTATGGCGCCATCGGACCAAGACATGGTGCGAACCGATGGATTCAAGTACAAACCCTCTTGTCCAGCTGGATTGCAATAGGAAAAAATAGAAAAAAAAACAGGAAAATAGAAAAGAAAACACCAACGCTGCGCAACCCGCGTCAAGCACGCGATACCAACATGTCCATGTCCAACCAAGTCAAAAGTCGACGACGCATCTGTGCCGAGCCGTGGCCGTGCCGTGGCCGCGCCGTGTCCGCCCTCGCGCCATGACGTGGGCTTCTCACATGCTGCCTGTCGCTCGACCAATCACAAACATCACAACACACAGACAGAAGCTTTCCAAACCGATGCATTCGGTATCACACAGCGGATGGCTGCTACGCAGGAGTTGAGCACGCACATGGTGCCCCCTCGTCCGTGTCTTCGCACATGGCGCAACCCGTCGTGCACAAGACGAAACCACCCAGCCCAACCAGTCCATCCTTGCCCTTGGCCATACAAGATAGGGATAAGCAAACAGCAACGCCGGGGATATGATGCGGATAGTAAACATTGTGGGGTTACAAGACGGTGAATCTTTCTATGCTTCGTACAAACAGAACGAGGGGGCGGGGGAGAAGAGGCAGGTGAAGACGGGGGTATTGCGAAGAATAACGGGGCGCAGGGGCGCACAGGGGCGCGCGTATATCGTGATTTTCAAAGAGACATGCATCAAATCGTCGCATCGTCGTCATCTCAAGTCGGAGTCTGGCGGGCGTCGGCCGCTGCCGTACGGCCGCTTTCGGCTCGCTTGCGCACAGGGGAAGCAGTTCCACATAGGCTTGGAACGGGCGTGGCATCTTGTAGTGCAACACAACCGCTCACATGTCCATCGAGTCGCCGCCGTTGGCAAAGTTGAAGTTCTGCTGTTGCTGCTGCTGGTTGGCGGCGCCAAAGCCGAAGTGGCCCTCCTGGTTGACGGCAGGGTTGGTCTCAGCCATGTTCTCTGCATCGCCGTCCTCGTCGGAGAAGTACTTCTCGATGATGTTGTAGGCCTTCATGTAGATCTCCTCGTTGGCGTTGTTCTGGCACTCGTGGATCTTGCCCATGCCATCCACCTCTTCGATGAAGAGGGCGTAGCGGTTGATCTGCTCGCCCGTGCCGTCGGCGCCGGCCTCCTTGTCCATCTCGCCGACCTTGAGGATGTTCTCAAGACCGTCCAGAGCGACCTGGATGATCTTGTTGTCAGGGCACGTGAGCAGGTCGCACAGCGGCTTGATGCAGCCGCTCTGGACGAGGTAGCGGATCTGGGCGGGCTTCTGCAGACCACCGCTGGTAGCGTTGGAGATGGCCCAGCAGGCCTCCTTGCGGGTCTTGAAGTCGCCGTTCTGGAGAAGGTGGATCAGGGGCGGGATGATGTTGGCGTCGATGACGGCCTGGATCTGGGTCGAGTTGCCGGCAGTGACGTTGGAGATTGTCCAGCAGGCTTCCTTGCGGATGCCGTCCTTGGTGGAGCTCAGCAGAGAGAGCAGAGCGGGCAGTGATCCGCAGTTGATGATGACCTGGGTCTGGACGTCATCGCCGGTAACGATGTTGCCAACGGATCGCAGAGCCGGCGTCTGGACCGAGGTGGAGGCGTGCATGAGGAGCTCTACGAGACGGCGAGGGATGCCGGCCTCGATGACGGCCTGGATCTTGTCGTTGGAGCCGTCAGAGAGGTAGGAGATGGCCCAGCAGGCGTCGATGAGGACCTCGTCGTCGAGCGAGTAGACGAGCTTGGCGAGCACGGGGAGAGCAGGCTGGATCTGGGGGCATCAGTAACGAGTAGGGACTGCGGGCTGCGGGCTGCTTACCGTCTGCCAGTCGGGCTGGGGTGTCTTTCCACGGCAGAAGTTGCTCAGGGTCCAGGTTGCGTTCCTCAGCATGCTCAGCTTGCGGCTGTCGCCCAGCAGGGCCAGCAGGGGGCGGAGGGCGCCGGCCTGGAGGACAAAGTCGCGGCATGCGGGGCTGTCGCCGGCAATGTTGCCCAGCGCCCACACGGCCTGCTCGCGGACGTCGGGCTCGTGGCTGCTCAGGAGCTCGACGAAGATGGGCACGGCGCCGGCCTCGATGACGACCTGTGTCTGCTGTGCGGAGCCTGAGGCGATGTTGGTGAGAGCCCATGCGGCCTCGAACTGGACGAGGGTGTGGGGGAGCGCAGGAACTCGACGAAGCGGCTGACGACGCCCGTCTCGATGACGCGCTCGATGGGGGTTGCGCTCCTTGGACAGCAGCTTGCGGAACTTGGTTGTGGCCTGGATCTGCTCGTCGATCTGCTCGGAGAAGACGCCCTTGACCATCTGGGGGAGCTCCTCGTTCAGCTAGAGGGGGTCAGCAGGGACAAAGGGGGTGCATGAAGAAGGAAATGCAGGTTGCAGTGTAGTGTAGTGTAGTGTGGAGGTTACGGTAGAGTATAGTATAGTGTAGAGTGTAGTGTAGTGTAGTGTAGTGTAGTGTAGTGTAGTGTAGTGTAGTGTAGTGTAGTGTAGTGTAGTGTAGTGTAGTGTAGTGTAGTGTAGTGTAGTGTAGTGTGGAGGTTACGGTAGAGTATAGTATAGTGTAGAGTGTAGTGTAGTGTAGTGTAGTGTAGTGTAGTGTAGTGTAGAGTGCAGAGGGGTATATACGCACCTGCCCCTCCATGTTGCCGCCCTCATCGTCGCTGTCTGGAGCCGCACCGAGCGAAGCACCCGGGCGGTCGGCGCCGCCTGCGATGCCACGGCGCTTGGCGAGGTTCTCTTCACGCTTTGCGCGGCGGATCTCGACCTGCTGCTCCTCGCGGCGGCGGCGGAGCTCGTCGGGCTTGAAGGCGCTCTTGGCCTTGAACGTGGTGCGGCGGTGCTCGGGGATGTACTTGTCAGCCATGTTGGCGGCGACGGTGCGTGTAGGTGCGGGGGTGCGGGGGTGCGGGTGCGGGTGGTGCTGCTGCTGCTGGGTCTGCGGCGTCGGCTGCGAGGGAGAGGCGAGGAGACGAGCAGTGTTTGTTTGCACGTTGCAGGCGAATAAATGGATGCGTGGGGCAGGGTGAAAAGGCGCGGCCGCGCCAGAAACGGCAAAGCGCGGGCGTGCTAGCGTCCCAGCCCAGCATCACCATTCCTACCTCATGCTCACCACCTGCACAATGTCCGTGCTCCCCATAGGCTTCACATCAGTCAAAGACGCCAACACTGCAGGCACCACCGTCAGCCTCCTCGGCCTCGTTGTGAGCTTGCAGTCCCCGCGCAAATCCCGCGGCTCAGACTGGGGCCTCAGCTTCACCATCCAGGATGACTTCACCGCCGGCTCCGTCGGCGGCAGCTCCAGCATGGAATGCCGTGTCTTCAAGCCCTTCGAGGCCAGCCTGCCCAGGATCACGGGCACTGGCGACATTGTCATTCTGCGCAACTTCAGGCTGAATGCCTGGCGAGAGCGCATCGACTGCGTCAGCATCCCTTCCAGTGCCGTCCTCGTCTTCCCAGCCAGCAAGATTCCCGTGCCAGAGCTGAGCCAGGCCTACCTGCTCGGCACACAGCGTCTGGCATACACTGCCACCACCGGCGCCAGAGAGCCCACCACACCGGAGCAGATTGCCGTCTTGAAGCTAAAACATTCTTCCTCGGCCTCTGCACATCATGTCCAGCAGCATGCCTCGATGACATCCTTCACCGCCTTGGCCAGGCGCAAGGAGGCCCTGATCAGGGATCTTGTTTTTGACAAGTTCTACGACATCAAGGCTCAGGTCGTGAATATGTACTATTCCCACACCGGCACAGTAGAGCTCAAGGTCACCGACTACACCCCCAACAACCACCTCTACCCATACGCAGATCCAGACAAAGACCGCGACTTGGTTTTCAAGCATGACTGGAAAGGCCCCTACGGACAGGTAACCATGGATGTTCGACTCTACGAGCCGCATGCTGAGTGGGCACGTGAGAACCTCGCCAACGGCGACTTTGTCTACCTCAAGAACGTGCACACAAAAGCGTCACCTGCCAACATGCTCGAAGGTGCCATGCATCAAGACCGCCAAATGCCCACACAGGTAGATGTACGCAAACTATCGCACCAGCCGGCGATTGATGAAATCAACGAGCGCAAAGCGGCGTACGACCACCAGCGGTCGCACCATGCAACTCTGCATCTCGCCAATGTTCCCAAGAAGTCGTCAGCAAAGGCTTCTGCAAAGAAGAAACGGGAGAAGAAAGTGCAACAACGCTTACAAAAGGAGGCAGATTGGAAGGAGATGGAAGAGAAAGAGAAGCGCTGGGACGCTGAACGCAGTGGCGTCAACTTGAACAGTAGGTTGTCACGCACATAATCCATCGCACTTCTAACCACCACAGTTTGTGCTGGCTTCCCTGCAGTTCGACTCTCGACGCTGTCCGAAATCCTCAACAATCCAGACCTGCGAGCACAGACGACCAAGTACAACAACTTCACGCTACCCTTTGTCAACTGCAGACATCGGTCCCGCGTCAGAGTGGTCGATTTCTTCCCACCAGAAATCGAGTACTTTTCGCACGCCTCCAACGATCCTGGCTGGGATCGGCGATCCAAGAAGGACCGTCGTTGGGAATGGGGCTTTGTCCTGCTGCTTGAGGATGCGAACGTGCCACACAACACAGTGCCGGAGAAGCTGCGCGTCCTAGTGAACAACGACGCTGCGCAGCACTTGGGTCTGTCGAATGCCCGAGAGTAAGTCCAAATAGCACCGCGACACATGTCCTGCTAACTCTTCTCAGCCTCAAGGCGGAACCCAGAGCCCTCACTCAGCTCAAGGAGAAACTCTTCATCCTGTGGGGTAATCTCGCAGAGCTGAAAGCCGAGTTGAGAGCCCGCAGCGCAGACCTCCCGCTGCCGCCAGGCGACAACCGACTGCAGAACAAGCCGTTCGACTGCTGCATCGAAGAGTATGGCCATGAGGTGCCAGTGAGCGAAGAGAATCCAACAGGCTACCAGCGACTCCACAAGCTTGCCTTGACCAAGATTACAGACTGAACTGGAGGTGTTTCCAATGAGCGAAGGCGGGGAAGACGGGGTTCACTTTCGAACAAAGCAAAGACGGGTTTCACTTTCTAACAAAGCAAAGACGGCGGGAGGGGGACACATGATCCCGGGTCCTGTATTCCCAAATCATTCTCACCTACTTTCTGTACGATACCCACCTACTTTCTGTACGATACCCAAATAAATCCAACCACAATTCAAGTCGGGCCTCCTAGTGACGACTAACCTCGACGCGGCCAGATCGGCGAACCCATCTACTCACGGCTGCGTTCAACGCTCCTTAAGCAGACATGTTTCATGACTATACAAGCGCCCGTTTCTGCTCATGAAACGGCGCTGAAATACTACATGGCGGTGAGGGAAACAACAAAGCGCGTGTCCGTGTGGGAAGGTGCGATATGGCGTTCCTGGATTGCGTGATCCGACGTGCTCGTGTCAACATGTCACTCTTGTCGCCATCAAAACAGAAGCTGGGAACCTCAAAATAGGAATTTGAAGACACTGAAGTCTTTGACAGGGTTTTATTTTTTTTTCTTTTCTTCTTACCTTTTTTTGGGTGATATACGGCCCATATCTTGTCATTGGGGGTTTCTGCAAGAGTTATTCATTGGAGAGGCGAGGCAATTGGTGATAGACAGCTGCTGCTACGTACCGAGAACGCGCGAGCACAAAGGACGGATTGTAGCCACAGAGAAGCGATATCATGGCGCCTTCAGCGGCTGTATCCCTGCTTCGACACCACGACCCCTTTCTCGACGCGGAGATGGCACATTCAAAGTCCGCCGCAAGCAGCCAAGTCGACGACTGCACCGCAACCAACACACCACGACCCAACACACTGGTCCTGGTCCCAGCGCTCATAACGCACGACTTTGATGCCCTGCGTTTCGACGCTGCGGCGCAGCACCAGCTACTCTCTTCAGACATCCAGACCCCAGCACCCACCACCCAAACAACAACAGCAGCAACGGATCCCCCGGCGTACTCGACGCTCCTCGTATCCTCCCCTACAACAGTCCCGGCCACTATCTCGACCTCGGCACGCTCGCCACCCCCTCGCGCCTGCTCGCCCTGGCACTCACGACGCTAGCGCCGACGCGCCCAGACTACGCAACGGCGGCGTATACATCGAGTCTCAATCTCTCGGCGGTGGTGTCCTCTCTACGGGCGTTGGCGCGTCACGAGGGGATACAGTGGACGGAGACATCGTTCTACGTCGTAGTGTTCCGCAGCCAGCTAAACACGGGTGTCGATCAGGAGTGGTTGTACAAGCTGGATTATGAGAGTCACGGGGAGGCGTGTGAGAGTGGGGGCTGTTAAAGTATTGGTTCGGCAAGGCGGACTTGGAGGGGGAGAGGCGGAATCTGGCGACGTGTGAGTTTCACTTTGTTTTTCTCGCCTTTCTCCTTGGCTTTGCGCTGCAGGCTGGTGGTTTATATCGCTGCTTGTGCTTATGCGCACGCATACCACCCCACTCCACTCCACGCTTAGTACCACAAACTAACCCCCTCCAGGTTTCTGGCACTCGCGCGACGCCGCACGCCGAGGCGGCCTAGGGCCATGGCATGCCAAAGCTAGAGCCGCGGGAAGGACGCTGTATCAGAGCATTGTTTTTTCCACGCATCGCTTTACGGTGCTGGATGGGGCTGAGGAGTGGAGGTGGGAGGATTGGGAGGATTGAGGTGTTGGAGACTGAGTAGTTCATGACTCGGTTGTTGGAGGTATCGTCGCGCCTGTGGTGGGCGAGCTCGGGGAGTGGAGGGATTTGGGGACCGGCGTATTGGTTGCATGGAATCAGCTACGGATACTGCAGGCTGCTGTGTTGGGTGGTTTACGAATAGATTGCTTAAAGCAAAGACAGAAGCATCCCATCTCATGCAAAGCACAATATCTCGAGGAGAGACCACTGCGGGCATGTTGCGGTGAAGACGTGGAACTAGCCAGCTACTCACGGTGAATGACGACATGGCCTGTTTTCGCGATTGGACCCTGACTTTTTATCCATGCCTGCGGTGCCGCGCTTCCTCCCCGCGTCTGTCGCTCCACTCGATTCTTTTGGTAGTTGGATACGCCCAGCTTTCTTTCATTCCCACTCACAGCTGTATTGATTGGGCTTTCCCTTCAGAGCCCATCCAGGCAGCCACAGCGCGCGCCTTCGCCTCTCCACCCACCTTTACCTCTCCATCCCCCTTCACCTCTCCACCCCCTTCACCCACGCCCAAAATGGCGGCCAGACGAACGAGGGCGCGCACGCGCCAGACGAAACTCGATTTCTCGCCCGCCACAACATGTGCGCCTGCGACGCCCGCGCCTCCAAAAACCATGCGCTCGAAGAAGAAAAACTCGACACAGTCTACCATCGACGTCCATGACATGGCACCGAAACCCACGCCCAGGCGGTCGCGCACCCCTGACTCCAGCGACGACGAGCTGAACCCGCACAAACACGCGAATATGCGCACCGCTGTGCCGGTCCGCGCGAAGAGTGACGCTGTGTTCGGCAGCTCTGACGGGGAGGGTGCAGAGAGCGGCAGAGAGAGTGGTTCCGAGGCGCCGAGCGAGGTGGAGGAGCGAGTACCCACCAAAGCAACGAGGGGGTCGTAAGCGGCGGCGCGTGGAGAGCAGTGATGAGGAGGGCACGGTCACGGTTGTGAAGAGGAAGAGGGCGCGGCGGGAGGTGACGCCGCGAGAGAAGGAGGAGGAAGTGGGCACGCCACCAAGAAGTGTGCGTCGTAGACTTACCAAGCGGCCTGCGACGGAGGAGGAAGAGCAGAGTCCGCCGCGGAGGGCGAGGCGGAGGGCGAGGCGGCAGCGGGCGTCTTCTGATGAAGAGGAGGAAAGTCGGGGCGAAGACGAGGAAAGTCGGGGCGAAGAGGAGGAAAGTCGGGGCGAAGACGAGGAAAGTCGGGGCGAAGACGAGGAAAGTCGGGGCGAAGAGGAGGAAAGTCGGGGCGAAGAGGAGGAAAGTCGGGGCGAAGACGAGGAAAGTCGGGGCGAAGACGAGGAAAGTCAGGGCGAAGACGAGGAAAGTCAGGGCGAAGACGAGGAAATTCAGGGCGAAGACGAGGAGGAAAGTCGGGGCGAAGAACAGGAGGAAGACGGCAATGAGCAGGAAGAAGACGGCGATGAGCAGGAGGAGCTGCAGGAGGAGCTGGCCTTCTTGCGATCGTCACCACTCCCAGACAGAGGCAGGCTGCGAAGCACCCACGACAAGCCCAAGAACAAGCGACAAGAGGCGCTCGAGGCCCTCAAGAGACGGCGGGCAGGCAGCACACAGGAACCCTCGTCCACTCCAGCCCGCAAACGCACTGTCATCGACTCCGACTCCGAGTCTGAGCTTGAGGTCATCAAGGAGGAGCCAGACAGCGACGAGCTTGGCGATCCCGAGAGCGAAGTCGACTCTGAAGAAGATGACCGCGATGCAAACGCGCTCGACATGTTCCAGGAAGACGAGGACGACACGGGCTTCATCGATGACGACCCGGACGCCATCATCGGCGAGCCAGACGACGACCAGCCACAGCTCCCCATGCAGTTCAGCAGCATGTCGCTCGCCAAGCCCAAGCAGCTGTTCAAGTACGCCGTCGAGTGGATGGTCATGAAGAAAATCCACCCGGCCTTCAATTCGCACGATGAAATCTACGAGCTCACCTTCCGCAAGCTGGGTGACGAAATAAAAGGCCTCGCGTCTTCCAAGTTCACCTCCTCCGCCTGGACCTCCGACTTCACCAAAGCCATCAACGCCCGGCCCGAGCTCCATATCAACGAAATCGGCGGCGCCCGCCGCGCCTTCCTCTCCGACCACTGCGAAGCATGCAACCGGCGAAACCACCCCGCCACCTTTGAGCTCTCGCTCACCGGGCAGCCCTACGACGCCGACACACTCGAGCTGCTGGAGACGGGCCACTTCAACTCGGACTCCTCCAGCACCACCTCCTCACTAAGCGCCACCTCCTCCACCGCCCTCAACAGCGAAGCACCCACGTATGACGCGCGCGGCGACCGCATCCCCCGAAAGCAAAACCTTCACGCTCGGCCGCTTCTGCAAAGCCAATGCCCAAGTTGCTCACACGCTGCACCACTGGCGCTTCCACCTCAACGACTGTGTGTGCAGCTACCTGTCCGCCAACGGCTACCTCACGTCCGCCAAGCTGGCCAAGCGCGACCGCAAGAGCGCTGCCAAGCGGGAGGCGGAGGCGCGTCGCCTGGTCGATAAAATGGAGCAGAAGGGCGAGATCGCGAGGCTGCATCGTTTGTACAAAGACCAGGTCCGGTTTGCCGTTGAGGCGGTGAACGAGTATAGAGGCGGATGGGGACGGTGAGGCGGGTGTTTTCTTTCAGCATGGCGGTTCGACGCTGCTGCGCTGTGCTACACTATGCTGGATGCACTCCATTTCTTACAGGTACGAGGTGGGTAGGGTAGTAGATCCATTCAATCCAACATACACCCACTATCCCGTCCCGTCCCTTCCCGTACCTTGTCTCGCGCGGCTCGCCCTACTTCGCTCTTCCTCCTTGTGTTCTGCACGCTACTGTATCGGTAGAGACTACGAATGTGTTGCTGGACTGGACTGGCTGCTGAGTACTTGCGACTGGCCACTAAGCATAGTGCTACTTCTTAATTTCCACCACATTGCTTTGCGTTGTGGTCTGTTTGCTTGTTATAAGAAAGCGGGAGCTATGTAGCATTAGTATTCAGAATGTGTCAAGTATCTATTATTCAACCATTGACTATTGTTTCTACATTCCGCATGTCACGATAATACAGGAGAAATTATACTCGAAGAGGATGCTACTTTCTTCTCTTTCCGACTCGTCTGTTCTTCTTTGTATTTCTTCTTCGTTTTACCATGTGGTGGTTCTTATTAAACTGTTTTACTGTTGACTGTTAATTCCTTCCCTCTTATCCGGCCTCGTCCCACCTCAATCTAGCTTCCGCTTTCAATCCAGCCCTGTTCCAGCTTCCCTTCCGGTCTAAGCGTACGTATCGCATAGATTTCTGCAGAAGAGTTATGCTAGGCTTCGTTAAGTAGACGTACATGTAGACGTCTGGTGAAGGACCTTATAGGGGTTTAAATCAGGCTTTTGAAGAAGAGATTCTAATACGCTTGCTCGCAAAGAAAAAGAATCTCTCTACAGATGCGTATGTGAAGCGAGGAATCATCTCAGCTGCTCTTTCGTGTTGACTGCAAGTAGGGAGGCAGAATTAGTGCTCTGCTAGCTAATCCATCCCTGGTCCCCGCTTCTTCAAGAAGCCTAGCATATCCCTTCTTTAGTAGTTTAGGCGGTGTTCTAGCTGCTCCGTGCCGTGCTTCTCTACTTAGCTTATCCTTTATATAGCTTGTTCTTTATCTGGCTTTTCCTCTATCTAGCTTATCCTCTATCAAGCTTACCGTCTCAGACTTGCCCGCTACTGGACTCGGGCTGCTGGGCTCCCCCTCTGGCCTCCCCCGCTACTAGACCACCAGGCCTAGAAAGCCTCTATATGCATGCACCACCGTATAGGAAGCTACTTTGCATACACACTCTATACTAGCGGGGACGTATAGAGAATAGTCGCAGGATGTAGAATTGTGCAGAGCGCGTCATTAGTTTACGCAGTAAAAGTCTAAATCAAACGGTAGATGGTAATGAAGCAGCGCCTTTGTACGTGGTCTACCATTGACGTGTCAAGAGTTTGAATCCAAACGCACCCACACTATCTCCTGTTGGTCACTTCTCAATCTACCTCGCCTCCCTGCCCTTCCCGCACTGCATTCCCACAACGCAATATATCATGGAATCAAAGCAGATAAAGCAAGCAAAGCAAGATATAACACACCACCCTCCGCCCGCCAGCAACTGACCCGCGCACACCCGCTCCGGCCCGGTTACATGTCCTTCATCTCCGACGGCGGTATTCGAGCACCAGCTTGCCACTCCACTGAGCCCAAGTGGCATCACCACCACCATCCAGGCGCCTTCGTATTTACCCACGGCGGCCGGGGAGGGGTTATTTTCAGTATACGAGTCAATGCACTATGCTGGACTGCACTGGACCGCGCAGAACTACGTAGAGCTGCGCACGGGTGCGGGGTATATAAAGTAGTGGGACAAGCACTGTGAGAAGGGTATACCAGCCCAGGTTTCCGAGTTTGATTTTCATCTTTTCTGGCTCGAACGTTTCTAGCTATGCAACTCCTCGCCCTTACCACGGCGCTCTCCTTGCTGGCGGGCGCGAGCGCTTCTAGCGCGGGCTGCAACAGTGCCCTGCCCGCGAACCTGGCGCCCGGGTCGTCGACGCATAATCTGACGATTTCGTCAAAGTCGGTCATTGGCAAGACGACGGAGCGCCAGTATATTCTCTACCTGCCGGCATCGTTCAATGCCAAGAACGATAAGGCGACAGAGCTGATCCTGGCTTTTCATGGGCAGCAACAGCCCGCGTGGAGTATGGAAAAGATTAGCGAGCTGTCGAATCCGGATTTCAACTCCAACGCCATCGTCGCGTATCCAGAGGGCTTGAATGTGCAGGATCCTGGGGTATGTGGAAACTCGGGATGTGAACTACGGCGAGATCGTATGCTAACGCTGCAAAGGTCAATGGCTGGGCGACCCGCTCGCGCCAACGTCAAGCACCATCGATGACCGCATCTTCATCGCCGAAGTGCTGGACCACCTCACGTCTACCCTGTGCATTGACGAGAAGCGCATCTACGCCGCGGGCCTCAGTAACGGTGGTGGCCTGACGGGCCTGGCCATGTGCGACGCCACGCTCAACAAGCGCTTCGCGGCTTTTGCAACTGTCGCTGGGGCTTTCTATCCGGATGCATCGCTCACGGAACCTCTGTTCCAGGCAGGCTGTAAGCCAGCATTGGGCAGCAGGAGACTTCCGTATCTGAACCTCCACGGGCTGAGCGACGCCGTTGTCGCGTACAACGGTACCAACGACCCGCCGCCTGCTTCTATCCCTGTTCTTACCTGGGTCACTGGGTGGGCGACGCAGAACAAGTGCGCAGATGCAGCCACGGTGACAACCGCCGAAGGTGCGACTGTGGAGGAGAGCTCGTGGCAGTGTGGAGGCCAACAGGGTCTTGTGTTGCACCGAGCCATCAAGGGCTTTGGACACGGATGGCCGAGTAAGAAGAACCAGGGTGAGCCGTTTGAGACGTTGAGGAACGGCCCGACGACCTGGGATGCTACGCCTCTCATCCTGAACTGGTTCGCCCAGTGGAAGCTCTAGAGCGAGAGTAGAATTATAGACGTGTTTGGATTGGCGAGGTCGAAGATAGACTGGCTTGAAGGTGTGCCGAATCGTTGCAAAACACTAATGGGCGGATAATTAAAAGCGTTGATTTTACAGGTCCAAAGACCTTGCGTGACATCCATCATGTATCCAAATCGCTTAGTACTGATCATGGCTGAAGAAACGCAACGTTTTTTATTGTACCGAGTAGAGCAATGTGCGATTGGGGTGCTGCGTCTGGCGGGGTTGAAAAAGCCGGACCAAAACTCGAACGCCTGTAAATAGTGCTGGGCGTCTTTGGCGAGAAACTGTACTTTTTTATAAGACATGACAGCTGTAAAGGACTACAAGGATCTGGCGGATAGTAAGCAACCACAGACTCAAAGTGCCTCATTGGCAATGCGCGCTTACGCAGCAGTCGACGTATAGCAGCCAAAACATTGTATTATGTTAACCTCTCCTATACTTACAGCCGTGGCGCAGTATCCAGATGAGGCAGTGTTGGTGTGGCGTCTTGCATGAGGTGAGTACCTAAGTGTGTAGGCCACGAGCACCATGATGGCTGAGGGCTACGTTTATAGCAATTCACACCGCACCTCGTAAAAGGACCTCCGCACTGCGTTTCTTCTCAGCGTCTTTAGGTAATGTATCCCCATGCGCATGAATACATGCTAGTACACTTGCCGTGGTAGCGCACCGTAGACTACACTTCACAACCACCCTGGACTCGAATTTGCCATAGCGATTGGTATCAGGATGGAATTTTGTTTATTTGAAGCCAGACACGACGCCGACCGGGAAGACGAGGAAAGAAGTCCCTAAGAAAAGCCATGCAGAACCATCCTGACTATCCTGTCCCGGCACTCTCCGCCCCATGATGCTCGTGGAAGTCGAATCGAGTCGAGATCGTATCGTCAGGGAATCATCGCGTCACACCGTTGCGCCTCCTCTACTCCGGTCGTGGAATTCGTGGGTACATTTAGCGGTGCTGATACGTGTTAGTTGTCGCTCGTGCTGCGTGAGGGTTTCCTCGGTCGCAGCGCCGTGCTCTGCTGCGCGACCGAGAAGCGGAGGGAATCGTACCTTGACGAAACCAATGTCGGCGGCCTTCTCGCGGAAGCACTGACGGCAGATGTTGAGGCCGTACTTGCGGATCAGACCAGCAGGGTGGGTGCAGACGCGGCTGTGTGTCATGTCAGCCTGCAGCCCATGTTCGAATCCTCGTATGCCCTTGATCGCGCCCTGTTGCTCATTGCTGCACATCGCACCTCGTGCCATGCAATGCAACACCAGCGTCCCCCTCGGCCATCGCAAATACATCATCGCAAACGTACCACTCGCGGGAGCCCTTGCCGTAAGTCCTAGGGCGGGAGTACCAGACCGACTCGTGAGACATGATGTGTGGTTGATTGGGGGTTTTCGGTGTCGCTGCAGCGTCAAAGTCAGTCCTGACCTTGTGCGAGTATTGCTCACGGTTCGACGGGCATACTGACAAAATTTGGCTGTCGGAGACGGGTTAGCGGGCGTGCGTTTGCTGAGGCGTTCACGGTGTTGAAGTTGCGAGTATGAGATTCAATATTGCAGCCGGGCGATCCTCGGGTGCGGGCTAAGCGAGGAGAAGCTAGCGCCAAATCGACCACCGAGCAACACCAAATCGACCACCGAGCAACACCAAGCAACGGCATTGCACGTCGAGGACCTGGCAGTAATCGTTGTTTCAATGCTGCATTCAATGACAGCCTGAGCATTCCAACACACTCCAGCGAGTAAAAGGGCTCGACTGCAATCGACACCGCCCCAAACTTGCCTCAAATGGTAATTACACCGAATATAAAGGCTTGATGCACTACACTGCGATGCGCACTGTTCTTGGTTCTGTTATTCCTTGTCTTTTTCAAACTCGACCTTTTTTTCGTACAGGCGCTCAAACACAAAAAGCCGCAGTATTGAATAATCATGCGCAGAGCAGGAGATGGAAAGTCCAGCAAGTCATGAACTCGTAGTGTATCGTAAATCTAGTAGGGACAAGTCCTGAAGCAATCACTTTTCGAACCCACCTGTAAGAACTCTGCGCCTCCGCCTTGTTGTCTGTGTACCAGTCCTCTGCGCGCTCCTGCCGGTCAGATCAGACACACACTGCAGAGTGTTGGGGCGTGCTATGTTCCTCGTCGTGTATGCCCACCGGCCGGCTCCTCCGCTGATAGCCATGGGGATGTTGGCGACGCCGTTGACCAGAAGCGTCATCTTCTTGTTAGTGCCGTCGCGCACGTTGGAGCTGCACGACACAGCAATTGTACCGGACTGGCGAGACTCCCATGTGTAGGTGTCGATGCTGACAATGTCTGATGCGGTCGCGCTGACCTTGACGGTAACCCTAGCCTTTTTGCCTTGGTAGCGTCGGTCTTTAGACTGACAGTGAGCTCAAAGGTAATGAACGATCAGGTTCTTGGGAACAGTGATCGTGAACTCATTTACACTGATGGTGCCTCCTGCATTGTATTCAGTCCCAGCTGAGCAGCTTTTGATGTGTTAGTAGAGTGGTTGGAGACAAGGGTGTGCGGACTTACGCGTCCAGAGATCCGGTAACCTGGAAAGGGATGCTGTTGGGAATTTGAGCAAGGCTAACCAATGCCAACGAGAGGAGAGACGCCAACTGTGTCAGGCGAGACATCTTGAGGACTGTAAAAAGAGGGTTGTAGGGATTTGATAGAGAGTAGACAGCATGTTTATATCTAGCCCTCACAGCCGTGTCCCACGTTCTGGTCCCCACATTGAAGGCCTACGCGAGATCATTTGAAGTAACAGCTGGACCATCTTGCCTTGGTAGAGCTTTCTAGAACACATGTTGTCCAAGGTTCGACGGATACAATGACTACTACAATCGTGCTGGGCTCGGAGCCAGGCGAAACACTATGCTTACCAAAAGATGCCAGCACATGGCCGGCATCCACCATCAATATTTTCAAGACATTCAACGACGCTTGTAGAGTATTGGGTATCCAAACAGGACAGTATGCTCGCGTATTCCAGCTGTAATGGCAAGGCTGACGCAAATATGGCCACAAGTGAGCTCACTCAAAGCCACGGTAGGAGGCCAAGCTTCTAACAGACAAGCTTAGGCCCAACAACTTAGTGTGAAGTCTAGTCCCGACACATTGGCGCAGTTTTTGTATATCTCAGTGAAAGGTCCCGGAGCGGCTGAGGACAGCCGATAATCTCGTATCGTTCGTGTACCATGGCTCCAACTATACCTGGCGATACCATGCAGCGGAATATCAGACCAGAAGGTTAAAGATCTGTTACTCGGCCGGCTTGGTAGTCACTTCGCTGTTGGTCTCTTTGTTCTCCTTGCTGTTTGCGACAACGACAACAACAACATTGGACCCTTGCAAACAGGCAAGTGGCAAACGGGCCAGGACAGCGAGAGCATCCAATCGAGGCCGTAGTCCAAGGCGCCAATGGCTTGCAGATCGTAGCTGCACGACGGCCTATTCTGAGATGTTCGGGCCAGAGACATAGGAAGGATCAAGCATAAACTCGCAACCCAGTGGCGAGCCCGCAGCAAGGCCGGTGTGGTGCAAAAGAGCGTCACCACTATTCGCTCGCTGCATTGATCACAGCACGGTGAAGCGAAGTAGATATCGTGGGGCTGTTATAGAGCCGGGCCAGCTGAATGGCTTCTGGTTAGTCGCCTAGCTTCCGCTGGAATGCCGGAGAGGCTGCGCTGTAGAGAATCGCCAGGGCAAACCCAATTAGGCGGTACTGGGCAAGTCCACACCTCACAGGCTGTCAGGCCTGGAGGTTACATGGGAGGCAATCTATCTCCGTGAAGAGGCCGACGTTTGGTATCGTCCAACTGAGAGCGGAAAGTCAAAAGAGGCGTGCGATGTTCTGGGTTGGAGGAGGGCGCTGCTTTTGCGGGGTGCTCGCTTATCTTGTTTTGCGTCATGGAAGAAGCTCTGGCCCAAGCAAGTGTAATGTTGATCTTCCAACGAGATCATCAGCCCTCCCGCTCCATGATCGCCTTTAGCCGTGCACTTGAAATGTTGTGCATTTGGCGAGTTGTTGGTCGTTGTCCTCCATCGACTGTGCCACTTTGTGACGAGTTAGCGCTGTCACGTCCGTTGCGGGTCTCGGGCTAGTAGGAGAGACAAGTACACAGTAGCTTCGACGCTGCATCTGACGAATGAAAACGGGAGTGTATTTCCCTGTACTGGGGCTGGCTGCGAGCACACCACTAGACTGCTCAGCTCACGAATGACGGGCCAAGCCAAGCTAGATATGCAGACATCTGGGTCGTGCCAGTTTCTCAAGGTCAACGGAAGCAAGGCCGCGATGGTTGCTGGGAAACGCAGCCCGTCCCCCACTTTGTCACTGCGAACAGGAGGAGCAGGCACAAGTGCAGCGGGGCTCCTGCCAGATGAGTGGTTGAGGGAGCGGTTGGTGGAGTGGTTGGTGCTGAAGGCGGAGCGGCAGAAGAGGCACAGACGAAGGACGATCGGGAGATGATGCCGATGCAAACCCTACACGCGAGGAGGATGCTGCTGCGTGGACATGGCAATTGAGAAATCGGTATCAATTGCGTGGGTGTGGTTGTGCTGCAGGCTTGAAAGACTGGTACCAGCTGGTTGACTACGACTGTACCTAGGCGTACCTGTTCGTGACCCAGGCGCGCCGTGGTGGTTACAAGTACACGGCCTGCACCCCTGGCGTACAACCAAGTTTTTCTCTGTTCAACGCTCTCTCGTCAGCGAGTGGTGCGGAGATGATGTGGATGAAACGGAGGGTTCGTGTTGACGGGCGGCTGATTGCCACGGCAACAGTGATCAACAACGGCTCCAGCCAAAAATAAACGCGCAAGCCACCGAATGACCATGGACCCTATGCCCGGCCGCCGCGCTCTTCAACATCGCATCACCTTGGCCTTGCAAACAGCGCATTTGTTGACGCGCCCAGCTATCGATACTGTGGGAGAGCTTCAGGCGTGGCCGGCGCAATTTCTCTCTTTCATTGCAGCTCTCGCGGCGACCAGCGTGGCTCGATTGCGTCCAGCAACCCGCTCCCCCACCCGTGCGTCGACGTCGATACTCGGCCCATTCCACACCGCATTCCCTACTCGAGATCACGGCCGCATTGCCCCACTGCACTGCGCAGTCACAGTGCATACGCGACCGACAACGCCGCTGGCAGGTCTGCAGCCATCATGGACACCAGCTACCTCGCGCAGCAGGTCACCACCATCATCGGCCAGCTGCACGGCCTCTTTGACGACATCGGCGTGCCCAGTCATGAGCGCGACACACGCGAGGCAGAGGTACACGCGCCTGCACATGCATGGCGCCCCCGCACACGGCTGACGTTGCTCTAGCTCTTCTCTGCCCTCTCAGACACGCTCCATGGCCAGCTGCGCACCGTCACCAACGAAAAGCACGAGATGACTGAAGAGGCGCAGCGCCTGATCAAGACCATCAAGCTGATGGAAGCGTCCCTGAACGACTCCAAGACCAGCTCCAAGTACAAGGCTGAGGAGCTACAGCTCTCCTATCCCCTGACGCGCTGTCTGAAGACGCTCAAGGACAAGTACAACGCCGTCCACAAGCAGCACCAGGAGCGCTTCGAGCAGGTGCGGAGTAGGTCGCTCCTTTCCGCGGCCACGCAACCACGCTG
Source organism: Ascochyta koolunga (assembly GCA_026119515.1). Lineage (NCBI taxonomy): Eukaryota > Fungi > Ascomycota > Dothideomycetes > Pleosporales > Didymellaceae > Ascochyta > Ascochyta koolunga. Next base: position 264,649 of record JANLCG010000022.1, read on the forward strand.
ATCTGTAGCAGAACTCGCAGAGGCCCTTGAGTCGTACGCCTCCCACCTCGAGGCCGACTTCGTCACCATCAAGCTGCCGCCGACAGCGCCGGATGCCGCCGTCTCGCCTGCTTTCGACATCTCCTCTGCCTACGTCACCAAGCTGGATACCGAGTTCACCCGCGTCTACGAGGAGTACACCAAGCGTTTGAACACGGTCCAGGTCTTGTGCCAGGACATCATTCAGCTTTGGGCCGAACTGGGAACGCCGCAGGCCCAGACAGACTCGACCATTGTTCAATGCTATCGCGACGCGCCAGAGCAACTGGGTCTGCACAAGGAGGATTTGGTCGAGCTCAAGGCAAAGAAGGACCGTCTGGTCGAAGAGAAGCGCGGCCGTGAACGACGACTGGCGCAGCTACGCGCCACCATCGAAGAGCTGTGGGAGCGCCTCAGCGTCGAGCCCAACGACCGCAAGCACTTTCTGGCGAGCAACCGCGGCTGTGGTCTGCGTACCATCAACGAGTTCGAAGACGAGCTTTCGAGGCTAAATGAGCTGAAGCGCCAAAACTTGCACATATTCGTGGAAGAGGCGCGCATAAAACTGCAAGAGCTATGGGACGCGCTGTACTTCTCCGAGGAGGAGATGCTTGACTTTACACCGGCTTTCTCGGATGTCTGCAGCGACGCACTTCTGTCAGCACATGAGGCTGAGATTTCACGACTCGAATCACTCAAGGAGCAACGCCTACCTATCCTTTCGAAGATTGACCGACACCGTGAGCTAATCAGGGAGCGTGCCGAGCTCCAGCAATCCAGCCAGGATGCCTCTCGATTGATGGGTCGCGGTCAGAAGGGCGAGAAGCGAGACCCTGGAAAGCTGTTGCGCGAGGAGAAGATGCGGAAACGCATCGCAAAGGAGTTGCCCAAGATCGAAGCTGATCTCCGAGCGACACTCGAGGGCTATGAGGCTGAGTGGGGTCGACCGTTCCTTGTCCATGGCGAGCGTTACCTAGATGAGCTGTATGCTGCTGCGCAGAAGGGCCCGCCACCACGAGCCAAGACTCCATCCAACATGAGCATGCCCACAAAGCAAGGAACACTGACCAGGACTAATTCCACCGTTCGCCCTCGATCTGGTACAATTCATGGACAGACGATCCACCGCCAAACACTCAACGAGCCGCCTAGCCGAGCCAAAACGCCTGTGTCGACAAACTTTGGTGCAAGTGTGATGCGCGGCAATCCGTTTGCCCAGTCCGTCTCCGCAGCATGCGGTGCGAAGAGTCCTTCGAAGCTCCCCACTCGCGCGCCACAAAAAGCGATGGGCTCACCTGAGCGACGACCCGGAACCCTCTATCGAACTGACTCCACCCTCTCCCGCGCCGAATCAACACACTCCACGCACTCTCGAGGTGACTCGATACACTCCACGACATCATCCGTGCACTCGCACGCAGACTCGCAGTCGTCAACGCTGCGAAGAAAGGGTCCGGCCATGGCACCGCCTCCACGGATGAAGGACCTGTTCATCCCACCCGAACCTACGGAGACGCCGAGGAATCGCTTCGAGTTCAACCGTGGGGAGCGTAGTGAAAGCATTGTCCGAAACATAGCGCCAGAGGATCCCTATGACGATCGATTCAGCCAAACGATGCGTCCAGGTTACGCTGGATCCTTTGCCCACGCACCCACACCATCGCTGTCGTCCACCAGCAGCCGGCATATCTCGCAAGCATCGTCGACAGGCTCCGGTCAGGGAGGGTCAGAGAACTGGGAGACGTTCAGCGAGCAGTCTGACGAAGCACCTGAGAGCGATGTCGCCTTTCAGAACTACCAGCGTAGTCAGATCAAGCGTGCCACACCTGATCACGCCTCTACGCCACGGGCTATCCAAGGCAAGAAGATCCGAGGGATCCGCAATGTTGACGACGGCAGCATGATGATGGACCAGAACGGCCGCATGGTTCGTTGCAGTGAAGCTGGCTGGACCGATGATGGCAGCGTATACTAAGACGGTGCTATCGTTGCTGTGTAACCATGACTTGGCCTCGACAGTCATCTGTTGGATGCACGCGTTCGAAATTTCGTTTCTTTCTCTGTACTCTTTGACTGCTCGGCTGTCTGAAAAAAATTCTTCGACTCATGTCTAGACGAGGCACGACTGGCGGTGATAGTCGCCACGTAGCAGGTGGACAGTGTTTCATCACTGCATGTCACTGTGCATGTACCCACACTTGTAATTTCACATTCTTTGCTCTTGTCGCGTTTTTGGTCCTCGCAACAGTTGTTGGCGAGTCGACGGCGTTCTGGATAGCGATTTGGGGCTTGTGCTGATAGTGGGTTCTTTTTCTTATTTTTGTTACTCTTTTTGCTTATGTAGCGAGATGCATGCGGTAATGCTCGCGAGCCGGTGTACTACTACGACTGAGCCAAGGGCGACAGCGTCGAGGGTCGAGGGAAATGAGGAATGCGAAAATCTTTACCACGACGCTGAAGCGTGCAACGTCTGTGCCCACCTTTCTTTGCAAATGGCTGTGCGTGGTGTGAGATGCCATGACGTCCTTCCTATTGAGGCTGCTGGCACCGCCCGACCTTCTTCATCTGGGCTACGGGAGATCTTGCACCGAAGCGGAAGGTCGGTGCGAGCGAGTGACACTGTGTCGGAGAGGTAGCCTGGAGGTAGGCATTCAAGGCGCCCGACAACCATGATCAAGGCACTGGAAAAATGAGAGTGAGGTGCGGTGCTAACATGTACATAATGGTAGACTACACAGGTGGCCAGAGCCAAGGCAGCCGCATGCAACTATTTCAGAATCCAGCATCCAGGTCATGAGCCACACTCACACGGCCAGGCCAGGCCAGGCCTTGCCAGCGTTCCTTTGGGCAAGGCTCGCATGCACCCCACAGTCAGGCTGGGGTATTCAGAACCCATGATAGCGCACTAGGCATGTTTCAGCTAGCGGCGCATCGGCCATGGCATGTCATGCGAGACAGAGGTGCAGTCGAGATAACGAATCGCTATCTGACAGGCCCGTATGCCCTACTCGTTACAGTAGCTTGCGCTAGGTGCCAGGAAGTGCACTACCGACGCTTCCCCGATGCGTGGTGCTGTCATGGTAACCTGATTATTGTGGACAGAAGCTGGGCCCTGGGCGTGCTGAGGTTGGGCTTATCCGCTTGGTTGGATGTGTTGCTGAGGGGAAGCGTCCAGTTTTGAGGGTTGAGGGTTGAGGGTTGAGGGTCGAGGGTTGAGCGTGCTGCACCCTCTGGGGGCATGGGGTACTGTATGTACATACACCGCTCTACCCTCCGAGGTTGGGAGCTGGACGCTGGTCGCCTGGCTGCGGAGCTTCCAGAAGGAATGCGGCGTGGGGCAGGGCTGAGGTGTCGGCGTGCAAATCGCGGAGAGGACAGGCGTCAGCACAGGGGTCTACCTACTCCTCGGCCCAATGCCAGCCGCCAGCGCTTTCACGGGCGAAGGACAGGTTTCAGGCAGGTACATGATGCAACACCGGGGAGCGCGCAGAGCGCTGAACGCGCAGAGAGAGAGAGAGGGGGGGAGGGAGGGAGGGAGAGAGACTCCGCCACTGCATTATCTCGGCGGTGCCTGGCGGCCATGTGTGCCTCTCTGTGCGTCGTGACACGGTAGCATGCAGTGCAGTGCTGATCCCGTGTGCTCTTGGGCTCGACAGGAAGCTTCGCGCACGCGACTGCCAGTTGGCCGTTAGCGAGGTGGGTGATTACCGTATTACGCAGGCGTGTCGTGTCGAGCACTGATAACCGTTGTGTGTGTGTGGTGACTAGTGATGACTGTGATAGTGACGGTGACAGGCCCGGTGCAACCCGTGAGGGCGCTGCCTTGCCTTATCGTTGCATGCCGCTGTGCTGCCTCTCCCTCCCCATTCCTGCTCTCCTGTGCTTAAGCACCGACAACAGCCTGTCTGCACATTATCACACCTACTGCCACCCTTCCATCCACATCACCTACCTCCCCAACGGCTGCTGTCGCGTGCCCGGGGACCTTCGGCCGGCCCTGACCCTGCACGTCTGATGCTCCCCTTGCCAGCCATCCAATCCCGCCGCAGCAATAACGTAAAGGATTCCCTCGCGACTAACGTCACACCCTCTAGCCGCACAAGGACGCGGAGCCTCGTTAGTCACCGGCAAACGCTCCCAGGGACCGACGCACGCTTGTCTGCCTGCCATGATCTCGCCAAGGTCGTTTTCCTATCTCCAGCACGCTCCGCCCTCACCGCGCAGCAGACCAGAAAACATGGGCACGCGAACACCACGGAATCCCCTTTCCCCAGGAATCCGCCATCACCAAGGACGCCCCTCTCTCCGCGCACCACCAATCCCGCATGCACACCCACGCCGTCTGAACCCGCCGACAACATGCTCAAGCACTCCCGCCCGGTCGTCATACCGCCGCGCACGCCCACGCGACCCTCTTCCACCCAGACGGTCCGCGCCAAGGGCCAGAATGGCGGCAGGCCAGCACGCTCGGCCAGGAGCCACACCCCAGATGCCCTACCGCCCGCCGTCGCCGCCCTGCTGGCCATCACCGCCATCCCCAGGCACCCTCCGCGCCGCCGCAAGCGCTCCACGCCCGACAGGACCATCTCCATGGACGAGCTCATCCAGGAGTGGAAGCAGGACGACGTCGACATTCCCTCCTCGCTCTCCGGATCGCCCATGGATCTGCTCTTGGGCCGCATCGACGAAGCCGAGTCCGACTACGGTGGCAGCCTGCCCAGTCTCGAGCAAGAGAGGGACCGCTTTGGTGCTTCGAGATCGATATCCAGCGACTCCTTGTCGACGCTGCCGCCCTCGCTGGACTACGACGGCCCGTCTTACTCGTCCCACTGGGACAATCTCAGCACGCCAGACTCCATCAGCCGCAAGTCGCTCTCCGAGCGGAGGGAGAAGGTCTACTCGTCACCTCCCAAGGAAGACTGCCTTCTGGACCACCCGCTGCTCCACTTCAACGTAGACGAGTCGGACAAGCTCACAGAAGCAAGCTTGCCCGATGTCGTCCCAGCCTCCCCGTCGAGTGAGAGGTTCAAGTCATTCAAGTCCAACCTCACTGCGTCCCTGCAGGCTCTGCGGGAAGCGGCCAAGTCGTTTTCCAACTTCACCGCACCCAGCGTGCCGCCCGAGCATCTTCTCACGCGATCACTGCTGTCGCCCAAATTCACCAGCGAAATGCGGCCCAAGCACCTCGAGGAACTGCCCTCGCCCGAACTCCGCCGCTACCTCAACCCACAGCCCGCTCCCATCTCCCCCATGGAGCTGTCCATGCAGCTTCACGATGCGCTCACCATCGACGCAGACGCCGAGACCCATGCGCCTATGATCCAGATGCAGACATATGACCGACGAGGGCGATCATCGCGCAACCGACGCAAAGCGGACCCGTGCTCCGAAGCAGGGCAGTTGCAATCACCCACGCCGTCCGTCCGCCAGCGCGAGCCCCGCGAGAACAGCGACTTTCTGCGTGTCATCGTGCTCGAGATGAACATGCGCCGGGTGGGCAAGCTTGACGCAAAGGCCGTCGGCAAGGCGCGTATTTGGCTCCCGCCGAGGAAGCTGGACTCAAGCAAATCACCTGCCTTTCAGAGCGCAAGCGGTGTGCCTAGCAGATGGACTGGCACCGTGGTCTGAGCGCTTGCCATGCACTAATAAACGGAGAAATCTGCTAGACCGGATAATCGCATTTTTGCAATATGCAATTTGCCGTTGGGCACACGCGCAGCGAGACCCTCGTAACGTTTACGGTACGAATTCGCGCAGCAAACCCGGCGCAGAAACCGTTTGGCACTGATGACGCTACATCCTAGCGAAGATCTCGCATTGGACGTCTCCTCGGATGGCGTGGCCTCGGTCAGTGCTAGCGGTCGTAAGTGGATACCACGTACTTTTACACATTGCCACATGCGGCGTAGGCCTGCCCGCGACCGCTGAGCTGGGAATGTGTAGAGAGGCGCACCAAGCATGCGAGCAGGATCATACACATGACCCACGAAAGGAATTCCCCGCTGTGCAGGTTTCGTCCCGGCACACTTACTATGCGCTGCGTTGTCCCGCTGCGCTGTCCCACTGCGCTGTCCCACTGCGCTGTCCCACTGCGCACTCGGGCCCGCCTCGGTGGCGAAAATTTTCAGCCCCAGCCCCAGCGCCAGCCCCAGCGTCTGACACCGGCCACAACGACTGTACACCCACCGTATACCGTGGGCGTATCTGCAGCAAGCAGGATCTGAGAGGAAAAAAAAACCCCCTGCCCACGCCGAGACGACTGTCTGCTCGCACGCTCCTCCGCCAAGTCTCGACCCCGTCAGCCGGTTTACGCCGAGCCTGCATGTGGGGGCACACGTTACTGTTACTCGGCATTTTCTAGATGATCAAGACACATTGTCTTCCGTGTTTTGGGCGAGGAGAATGCGATAAAAACAGAGCCATGTGCGCTGCGGCTGGGTGGACCCTGAATACGTTCGCGGCGGTTATTCGAGGGAAGGGCGGGATCTGGGACGGGATAGGGGGCCGTTGCGAAGGCCCGATGAGAAGACGAAGATGCGCCGATGAGGCCATGGTGCAGAAGGGGGCGGAGGAAGTGAGAGGTGCGAAGAGAGGAGTAAGAGAGGAGCGAACCAAAGAACGTTCAACAACGAAAACGACGAATTCACGAATCACTACAGCATAGTGTAGCATAGCGTCTTTATCACTGCGTCCATCACAGCATCCTTATCACAACACGGCGAGCGAGCGAGCGAAGAGCAGAATGGACGGTCAAGCGCTGATCGGATCACTGCATGCATTTCTTTTCATCTCTATCATGTTTCTCTGTGCCTCTAGTTTCCTCTCCTATTTACGGAGACTTCCTCTCTTTGTGCTCATTAGGTAGTTAGCAATCTACACATCTACATCCATACGAAAACCAACCCAAAGCGCAACAACCCCAACCAACGAGAGCAACTCTCTCTTACCCATCCTATATGCCTACATTCTACACCATATAATCAGCACTAATGTTTTTACTACGTGCTCTTATACCTATCTCTTTTCTTGCGTAGTGCAGCATTTGTGTTAATACACTAGGCGGCTGGCTTCTAAGTAATCTAGATATTGGCTTGTTACTGTTGGTAGAGTAGGTGTTGGCATTGTTCCTTTTCTTGCCGTTATTAGGTTCGGCTTCTATAGTATAACATAACATGTTGTCTTATTGTATTGCATCGAGATGGGTAATCTGCCTCCTTACAGGCTACAAGGAGAAGGCGGGTTACTACGGTTTGTTACGTCGTGCAAAGATGTGCGCGGTGTCGCCGTCGACTTCCCGGGGTAGTGGTAGGATGTGGGGGTTTGAAAACGGTACAGGTTAGGAGCCTGCAGAAGCCTTTGCGAGGTTTGAACGGTGTTATTGGTTCCGCTGGAATCCGCTAGATGGTGCTGGTGCGTCTCGTCATGTCATCTGCCTTTCTGCACGACCTGAGATTCGTACAGTTGGCGGTTGTAACTAGTAAGCGAGGTACCCCACTGCACCGCTCCGCTCCGCTCCTGAGCTTGGGTCAAAAATTGCAATACGGTGAATTGCTGTACGCCTCCACGTTTACACCAAGCCCAATGTATCAGACTGTAAACTCTATAATAATTCAAGTATATATTAAATAAATATGTGCAAATTATTATCAATCAGATTTCATCTGGCCTAATGGCCCAATGGCAAGGCGCTTGACTACGATTCAGTCGAAATCAAGAGATTCCAGGTTGTATGTATACCGCTTCCAATAGACGAGTGTTCGATTCCTAACTGATTCACAGCGACCCCTGGTTAGGTCAAACTACCTTTTTGCTTATGCATCTTCACAAAGATGTCTTGCCCACGCCTCAACTTTTTGTTTAGGTTATTTCTTTTGCTCCTGCTTCACCTTTTGCCTTATCCTTTCTCTCTCTCTCTTTCGCTAGCATGTGGCCCAAACGGTGTCCTTTCAGATGCTACAATGCGAGAAGCTGCACTAAACCCCAAATTGCAAGCCATGTGCATATAGATCGGATTGTTTGAGCATAACACGATGTACGGTTTTCGACGAAATGCGCTTTCAGATGTGCAGCGCCGAGCTGACACAGATGCAGCACGAGACTATGCTCATAACAGACCAAACAGCAAAACAATCAGAGCACATACGAACCGAGCCATGACGGACTTTGATATCACAGCTTTCAGGCTACAGGAGCCGGATACTCAGCAAAAGATATGAAAAATATGTGGGGGCAAGCCAACATGTCAAGACACCAGTCCCCACGTACTGCACAATCTCTAAATACAATTCTCAGGGATGGCCGACCTTCCCAAGTGGTGAAACCTTGATAAGGTTATCAATATCATCCGTCGTTCAAACCATCCTGTCTGGCCTTTAACTCCTCCATGCATCTGATATACTTTTCAACCATGTCCACACGCAGGAAGTACTCCTCTAAAACAGCAGTCATGTCGTATATGTGGACTTCTTGAGCCCAAGAATAGACGTCATCACGGTCAACTGCGTCGATCAAGTGCTTGTTCAAAATGATTTCGAGATCGAGTCATGGCTTGGGCTTTCCACCAACATGGTGGAGGCGCTCTGTAGAGGTGTGCAAGAGGATCGACAGGGACTTGAGGCCCCGAATCTCTTCCTTGAGGAAGGCGGCGCAAGAGTCGCGATACTCTACTTCATGGCCCTCTTGGAATAATGGAGCCTGGATGCGTTGAAGCATGATTGCAGTGTCCAGAGTTTCCTAGAGTTGCTCTTTGATGGGGCTGGTGTCTCCATTTGTGGGCCCAGTCCACGATGGTTGGAATAATCCGGATAAGCGCGAGTCCCCTTCAAACTTGAGGAGGTATTCAAAGTAGCTTTGCAGGACTATAACAAACCTAGAAGGGTATTAAGGGCTCCAGATACTTTTAGCAACTTGAGACTCGCCCGAAATACTACTTAAGGCCCCTGCGCACGGCAGGCGAAATTATAGAGAGCTTAGATCGGGGCTTTCCCAAAGTCAAGACCTGTTTGGAGCCCTTAAGAATCTGAACAGAGCCCCAAAATCAGGTCCGCAGGTCCGCAGGTCTTAAAGGTCCCCTCGCCAGTTCTGCTACTATTGTTGACGTTACTAACTTAGCTAGGGCTATCCCCGTCTATACCTATACACAGTATAGATATAACTATTCTCTCTTATTCTTCCTTTTTTTTGGTTACAACAGAAACTAAGCTGTTTGCATGAGCACATGCAACAATAGCTAAGGCAGCTACTACTTAGCTACAGCAGCTTCTATTGTTTAAACATTGTAACCTCTCTGTAGAAATTGAGACGTATAAATTCACTCTTAACCTTCCTAGGCTCTAGTAGTCTCATGTTAGCTGGGTTGCGTGAATTGCATGCTCACGTGTCAATTTCCTATAGGACTCTGTTAAGATTTTCGACGGCCCTAAGTAGATCTTGGTTTACTGAAAACCCAAAGTTCTCTTTTAATACCCGCACCCTTCACTGCCCCTCTCCCAACATTCCATCACCAGTTTCTGCGTATTGGTTCTTCTTCCACCTCCCTCTGCCTTAATCAGACACGAATCTCTAGTATACCACAGTAAGATTGTATTGTAGCCAGCCACCTCAACATCACTTTGCTCTGCTCTGCTCCGAAAAACAAGCTCGGCAGCAGGCACTGGCAAGTAGTGAAGCACTTCAATGTCCAATTGTAGGGATACAACTCCATAGAGACTGGGCTGGTGGGAACGGTCAGTCGTGCTGCTATATATGGTGTTGAGGTAGGTAGATGTTTGTCGTGAAAGATGATATTATGACTGACGCTGTGGCATTAGTGCGTTAGCTGTATGTATGTATATATGTGTGTATGCATGTGTATGGCTAAGAAGATCTTTGGGACTTGGAGGTTGCATGACCTAGGTTTGGATATACTTGTAGGTACATTCATTCATACGTGCGTGTAGCTTATAGCCAGGTTTAAGTTCCGATTTAAGGATTAGCAGTGAGCAGTACAGTACCTGACTAAAGGTAGAAGGCGGGTATAGCGCAGTACAGTTGAATTTCGTGACGACTGCGATGCTGTATGGTAGTATGAGATGTTGGACGGTTATAAGGGGACAGCGAGGCAGGGAGGTATTGAATGATAATTATAGATTCCTTGATATTTAAGAATGTGTCTTGGGTTTTTTTGGCCATGGCTGGGTGATGTAAGAGCGAGACTGTTAGGGAACACGGGGTAGCGCGGTATTGCAATGTCTGATTCGAACCCTACAATAACAATTATTTTCCAGGGTGGTCTTGAGGACAGCACTGGTGCTTGCAGCAGCGTACATGAAGATGACTGAGGGTCGCAGGGTTAAGCCCTACCCATCCACGCTAGGACGAAGACGAACAGCAGCTGGAGCAGAACTACTACCATCGACATCATCAGCGCCGCAGCCTCGTGCCTGGGAACCAGGACATCTTATAAACTGGCCTTACTGTGACAAAGTAGATACAGATACAGAGGCAACACAATAGCGGCGCCGTTGACGTTACAAAGCACCATGGCCCAAGCTGAATACTTTGGGAACCAGAAGCGGACGCCACGAGGGCGAGATTCTATAAGGACCTAAAGGCTGGTGCATGCAACGGCGTAATTTACGTCGAGGAATAGTAGCTGCGGGCCGGAGGTGAGTGAATTAGTAAGGACATCATAGAATGCCGAAAGGAGTGTGAGTTGAGCGTCTGGTAGGGCGATGTTTGTATACGAGTAGCGCAAGAGGCGGCCGTCTGTGAAATGAAGGGAGCAGGTTACTATATCGAGGCTTTCAAATATGCCATTGAAGAAGGCGTAGCTCCAGAGGCTCTATTTCAGAATTGCGTTCTCAAGGTTCAGAGCAGAACGTGTTCTACCAGTAAGTGGCCGACACCAGTAACCGGCGAACCCCACCAAGGCAGCCCTGGATTTTGATTGAATGCGTCCTATTTAAAGGCAGAGGTAGCAAGAAGGTATCTATGCTCTAGGAGAGAGGCTCTAGTACTTGTAGTTAAGTTATTATAGAGAGTAGAAGCCTTGTTACTACTCTATCTCTTCTCTGGGGTAAAGGTCACGCTATCCAAGAATCCAAGAGACTCCATCAAAGCGCTTGAAACCTTGTTGTCAGTGATGTCAATGCTGAACGAATGAGTCCTGGGAAAATATTTGACTAATCACCTCATGTTGCTGGTTCAGGCAGTACAAGGCGGCCGAAGTTTCGGTTGCACTCTGGGTGCTGTTTTGGAAGACGAACACACATTTTTGAAAGGCTCGATCGCACTGAACTTTGCGCTCTCTAATCGTTAGGCGGTTAGCGATCCGTATGGGTCGGGTCATATCATCCTGTTGAATGCAGATGGACTGCAGTACAGAAAATCTACACAAAATTTGCCATTCTCCAGATTAATCAGGGGCCAAGATACTTGATGGAAGTGAAGAAAACGCTGATTATTTTTCATTGATTAGTTCCCCGTGCACACGTGCTACTGCAGCCCATTCGTACTCAGCGGGAAACATAGGCTGAGAAGTTGCTTACAGATCTCCCAAGTATACTGTGAGGTGAGCAGCGTGCTGGCTGAAGACGGTCTCATCGTGTTGAAGCGTGTCATGTGAGTAATCTGACGCGGTCGAATGGTCAACACGAAGCTTACTCCATCGATTTCATCATCGGATGTCTATTGACTTATGTTAGACAGTGGAAATACAGTATTCGAATCCCACGGGGCACGCGTTAGGTATACAATATACCGAAGATCGAGTCGTCGTGAACGGTACTCACGAGCTATCTCCCTGGCAGGTGGCATGGACTCGCAGGTAAGCTAAGCTTGTTTGCGATATCATGACACTTTAGCGTTTGCTATAGCAAGGCAACGCACGTAAGTTCAGCTACTCATAGTAAGAGATAGAATTACGGAGTTGCTGCTTGGAGTATAGAATTGAGCTTGTGGAAGAAGTGCCCAGTTACACTAACCAACTATTCGATCCCAAATGAGTGAATCACGGCAGGTAAAAAAGGGGAAATAGTAGATTGATTGTTGAGATTACGGTATTATAAGAAGTTCTGCAAGTTTCCATGGCCGGTCGTTTAGTTTTGCTATTTTCGGGTGCGGTAGAATCGCTGTCTATGTATGTCTAAGGATGCATGTCGCTCAAGCTTTAAATGCTGAAATGCTACGCTCGAATGAAGGTTAAGTTTTAGGCTGCTGGCTTGGCTGGTTCGCCGTCTTTGATATCTATATTTGCGACATCGTTAGCTAGCGTGGCGTCGCTCTTGGTACCGGGTGCGTGCACGGGGGAGCAACGACTGCGGCGTTGCTAAGCGGCGCGGTTTCAACAGGAGCTGCTGCTGCGTCGACGGGAGCGGTGTTTGCCGCTGATTCGTTGCCCGCAGTCTGGCTTCCACCGATGCTGGGCTCTTCTCCACCCCAGAGGTAGATCTCGCTCTCGCCAATCAGTTTGCCTGCTTTCTCCCACCTCTCGACCCTCTTCGCCCTGCGCTCGGCAGCTAGCTTCTCCAACGCGGGCCAGTAGAGGTCGTGGTCGTACTGGAAGTCGATGTCGCCGCCGGACGCTGTCATGAGCTGGGCCGCGGGGACGTGGTCGGTGAGGGGCTCGTTGTACTTGATCTTTTCCTTGGTCACGGGGTCGATGAAAGGGTTGATGGCCTTCAAGAACATGGAGACGTACCAGGGCAGGTGGGTGAGTAGGGCCCGGCCGAGGCGCTCCGGGTAATGGTTCTGCAGGATGTCGAGAACTTGCTTTGCTATGCCCAAGCCTGGTGTGCCGCCGGAAGAAGTGTTTCGGAAGTCGATCAGCAGCGCCAGGCTTTCCTGGCCGGGAGGGTGCAGGTCGATGGTCCTCTCCAGCATGTAGACGAGGTGCTCGACCTGCCTTGGGCCGGGCTTGGTGTTCTGGTTCTGTGGCAGAAGGTACAAGCACGGCCTGCCTGCCTTGTCGAAACCGAGCTGAACCTGCTTGCCCTTCTCATTTTCCGGGGATATGTACGAGGCGGAGAGCTTCTCGGTGCCGAACTCGCGCCGCCAGACGGCCGTCGAGCGCAGGCGGGTCGAGGAGTGTGCAGGGTTCCATTTGGTGGCGCGAAGGTAGCGAAGGAGGCACTCGCGCGTCAGCCACATGCGTTCGTTGTCGTCGAGGGGCGTAGACTCGGCGCTTCGCCGAGGACGCCGGGAGGGAATCCCAGGCGCGGACTTCAGTGAGGAACTGATCGTACTTGGTCTGCTGGTCGGCGGTGAGCGCGGCGGGCGGTGCGGGCGTGCAGCCGGCAGCCGGTTCGGGGATGGGGCCCATGGTAGTCATCGGGAAGCAATGGGGACGTTGCGTATGCCTTGGAGAATCGCCGTACCACGAGGGGACCGTACCACGAGGGGACCGTACCAGGAGGAGAGAGCACGTGAAAGGAGGATGCAAGGGAACTTTTGGCAACCACCCCGGCCCCTGCAGCGCGTCCCACCGCACTAGCCGCCCTCGGCTAGCCCCACCACTTTATCGCGACGCGCCCGACCGTCGACGCGTCTCGCGCAGAAGCACATGGACGTCTTTCACCCGCAGACGCGTACGCACACGCATAGCCATGGACGACGGCACCACCGAGCTCACGGAGCGCTTCGAGCGCTACTGCGCCACAAAGGACCATGCACTCCCCTCGGACGTGCTCGCAGAACTGCAGTCGATGCTGCGCCTGTACTCCATCTCGGCCGAGGAGCTGGACTTCAAGTGGCAGGCCTACAGCATAAAGATGGGCGCAGAGGGCGACAGGATGGAGCTGAGGAGCGTGCGCGACTTCAAGAAGACCATCCAGGACGCGTTGGAGCGCGAGAGTCGAGGGAAGGCACAGCAGAGGACCGACGTCAAGAGAGAGCGCCCAACACCGCGAGCAAAGGGGGAGACATGTACGACATGATTGAGGGATTGATACCAAACACACCACGATCAAACGGGAGTGCAGTGAAGCGCAAGACCAACTTCGATACGCCCAACGGGAGGGCGACCAAGGCCCACCTGATGAGCTCACCGGCTGGCGCCCTGACACCAAAGGGGGATTCTTCGAGCGGACCGTGGGTTCTTGGTCTACATCCAAGTGACAGCGGCTGACATAAACAGCGCCTTCGACTTTACTTCCCGCGCAAACCCAAACGACATCACCGAACAGTTTATGAGCACCGACATGGCTCTCCCAGACCCGCCCTCGGAGCCGCCCACCGCATCGCGCATGAAGCTGAAAGCGAACACAGACATGTCCAAGTTCTCGTACCGGACTATGACCATGAAGCTGTCAGAAGCCTCAGAAGTCCTCGACGACAGGATAGACGAGTTCCGTCAGCTCATACAAGAGTCAATGGACCTGGATGACAGCGCATTCGGAAATCCAAGCTCGCAATCGCCAAACCAGATCATCGCAGTAGGGCGCATAGCAAGCGATACAAGCGAGGCGAGACTCAACACGGCATCACTCGTTCTCGAAGGCTCGCGGCGCATGGGTTCAGGGCGGCGCGTGCCAGTCAAAGTCGACAGCCTCCCCTCCTACAACTTCTTCCCCGGACAGATCGTCGCCTTGCGCGGCACAAATGCCTCGGGCGATGCCTTCGTCGCCTCCGAAGTCCTCTCACTCCCGCTTCTCAACCCCCAGCCACCAAGCCGGAAGACCTCGACGCCATCAACACCTGCTACCTCGACACACCCGACTCCGACCCCGACAACGCCCGCCCTCTGACCATGATGGTCGCAGCAGGCCCCTACACAACAGACCAGAACCTCGATTTTGCACCCCTCCACACCTTCCTCGACAACGCCGCCTCTGCCTACGCCGACTCCATCATCCTGCTCGGTCCCTTCCTCGACGCCGAACACCCCCAGATACGGACTGGCGATTTCGATGCGCCGCCAAACGCCAGTCCAGACCAGGCGACCATGACAGATTTGTTCAGACACCACATCTCGAGCGCGATACAGGACTTCGTGGCGCGGAATCCAGCCTGTAATGTCATTCTGGTGCCGAGTCTGCGGGATGCACACCACCATGCCGCCGCCTTCCCACAAGATAAGTTCAACAAGCGTGAGCTGGGACTTGGTGCAGCTGGCAAGATGGTGCAGTGTGTCACAAACCCCATGACCTTGAGCATGAACGAGATCACCGTAGGCATGAGCTCCGTGGACACCTTGTCGATGCTACGGCAAGAGGAGATCAGCGGCGGAAAAGCACGGGGCACAAACTTCTACGAGCGCGGTGCGAGAAATGTGTTAGAGCAGAGGAGCTTCCTGCCCGTCTTCCCGCCCACTAACCGTGAAAAATACCTCAAGCCCGTTGAAGTGGAGGAGAAGCCCATCAAGAACCAAGAGAGCGAAGATGCCGCAGACGACGAACCCAGCCCCTTCCTCCCCATCGGCACACCCCTCGACACATCATACCTCAAGCTCGGCGAGATGCTGAACGTAAGACCGGATATCCTCATCACGCCGAGTGTTCTGCAAGGCACCGTCAAGGTACGTCCCGTACAGCCTTTTCTAACCCTCACTAACACGTCCACAGGTCGTCGAGTCCGTCCTCGTCATCAACCCAGGCACCCTTGCCAAGCGCCGCGCCGCAGGCACCTACGCGCGCGTCATCGTGCAGCCTGCGAAGGTGTCGGATGAGCAGCGGCAAAGGGGTGTCGCGCTTGCGCATCGCTTGTGGGAGAGGAGTCGTGTGGATATCGTGAGGATATAGTTGAATGTGTAAACTAAATCATAATCCATAGCATAGAAACCATAAACATAAAGTATATTCGTATACTCATAATGGCGACAAGGCGCTGAGGAAGAAGTCATGAATATTCATCGCAGTTTCATGCTCATTCTTTACTCGCGGCGTTTCGGAGCTGCTTCGATTTAATTATTCACATGAGAATTCAATGGAAGTTACAACACGCCAGAAGCCCATACCGCATCGAATGAAGGCTACTTATGCTACATTACTTACCTCTGACCTCGTCTGGTGTGTTGTGAGCGTGCCTGGCGTATGCAGGTGGCGTCATTCCGTGGTTGTTCTTTCCTCCTGGGCCGAGTAAACAGATTCACTCACTAACTCGACGTCTCACTTGCTTCACCTGCATCTCTATTCCACCACAAGTTCATAGCATCAACAATCAGCCCTCATGCAGCCCTCGGGCCCTTCTTGCGTGCAATTCTTGGCTAGGAAAGACGTCCAGACCGCCATGGCCTTTCCTGTTTCGCACTCCACCCCCGTCAAGAGAGAGGCTCTGTCCCCTGAGAGTCCCGTGCCGGAGCAAGCGCGCGAAAATACTCCCGTAAAGCTCGAGCCTGACTATTCCGTGCCAAAGAACGAATACGATGACAGCGATGAGGGTTTCAGCGGTAACAATATGCCTGTCGCTGCCTCACCTCATCCAGCTCCCGCCCCAGCTAAGGCCAACAACACTGAAGAGCCTCCGGCCATCGACGATTTGCCAGGTATTGCGGCAGCGTTGACCAAGAAGATGAACAAAATCAGTGATCTCGACGAAAGAGAACGGGCTTGCCGGGCAGGGGTAGAGCGGATCGTCGTTGAAGTCAGAGCCCTAGAACACGGGGCTGCAGGTAAGTTAAAGGCATCTTGTATCTCAAACTATATTCTGACAACGACACAGACCTCTTGCAGGCCGGAAAGGCGAAGTGGCTGCTTACTCGTATCAGTACTCTATCAGGACAGAAGGCGATCATGCAGATGATCTTGATGAAGGTAGAGGAGCGGAAACGGCGACGACAGGCTAGGATGCGTAGGCTTAGGCGGGAGGAGCAGCGCCGGAATGAACGAGAGGCAGAAGTGAAACGCCAGCTGGAGACGAAGCGGCAGTCGAACAAGCAGCAGCTGAGGTCTCAGAGCGCGCTCAAGACGCAAGTTCCGCACCTAGACCTGACTGCGGCACCCACGCCTGGACCCGAAAAAGAGGTACAGGTGCTTGTCAATACCAAGCCCGAGATCAAGATGGAGCCAAACATCAAGATCGAGGAGGAGTGAAGTGTGCCGGTATGAGGCGGTGTGTTGTGCCGCTTACCCTCGGTCAGCACTACGCTCGGAAGATATAAACTATTACAAGCAGGTATATTACGAAATACAGATAGTCAATAGGATTTCGGGTTCGTTCATCGATATCTCAGAATCGAATCCTACTAGATGCGACGATGTTGTGTTGGAGAAGGTCCTTCAACCAGCCGCACAGCCAATCTAGTTCGACCGTCTCATATTGACTCAATAGCTGACATCAAAATCTGTAACTGGAAGGAAAAAACTCAGCCTCGACACTGTAACTACCAAATCAGCTTCGTGCTGAACACTGCAATTTAGCATACTGCAATTACAGATTATCCAAAAAGATGCCTTCCGCGACAGACGTACCCATGGAACTTTGGCAGAAGATTCTTACACTTGTTATTAAACCCATCTCATGGCTTGCTGCATGTCACCGAGCCCCTTGGGTCGACTTCAAAGTACAGGTCCCAGTGATTCTTGCACCCTGGGTTGAACATCTCCCCGCACCGAGTACACTTGCTCCCACTACCCATATACTCGTCAACGCTCAAAACGTACTTGCACGCTCCACAAAGCACTGCCTTTTCAGTTCTTCGATTCCTGGGCCAGACACCAGAGGCGTGCGTCTCGCTTGCGTCGTGGCAGCTGATGCAGGCGTAGAACTTCTGGCAGCAGAAGTGCTTGATGGCGATTATGTCCAGTGGTGAGTGCCAATGGGCACATTGGGTCAGTGGAGTGACGGACAGACCGTGCACAATGGGCAATGAAGGCATGTCTTGGGCGGACAGTTGGTCTGGTATCGCAAGTAGAAGTTGAGGATGTGGACGATGGTAGGGCTGAGCTAATTAGTGCTCGGAAGCGGAGATCCACTTCAGGCGCGTTGAATCCTTGCCGGTGACGTGATGTTGCTCGATCTTCAGCAGAGCCTCAAGGAATGTTGAATGGTCGTCTAAGATTTGCAGACCTCATGGTGAAGCATGAATGAGCGAGCTTCGGAGGCTACAGATACCCTCATCTGCGGCCAGCAACGGGAGGACCGCAATACAACAAGCACCACCAATACCTCGGGTGACCTTCTATCAAGTTCCCAACTCTCTTGTGCGCACCGCATCTCCAGTGTTTTCACGGCCGGGCCATGCGAGGTAGCTTCGGGCAGCTTCGGGCAGGTCAAAAGTCGTCACTGCCCCACCGACCCCGCCAGCTCAAGCATTTAGAATGCAGAAGCTCAACAACGCATTGCACCACAATCCCACCTTCCACTACTACTGAATCACCTTAATACCCTTTATATCCCCCTTCCCAAATAAACACACACACCAACCGTCAACATGGCACGTCAATTCTTCATCGGAGGCAACTTCAAGATGTAGGTAGCTGCAGAGCTGTGAGCCTGGACTGAGCAAAGCTGACAGAATGGCAGGAATGGTACCATCGAGTCCATCAAGAAGATTGTCCAGAACCTGAACGATGCTAAGCTCGATCCCAACGCTGGTACGTAATTGCGTGAAGGCAGGTTTGCAATAACCAACTTAACACGTCCACAGAGGTCGTCATTGCTCCTCCCGCTCTTTACCTGCTCCTCACCCGCGAGCACCTCCGCAAGGGTCTCGAGGTCGCCGCGCAGAACGTCTACGACAAGCCCAACGGCGCTTTCACCGGCGAGATCTCCGCCGAACAGCTCAAGGACAGTGGCATCACATGGACCATCCTCGGCCACTCGGAGCGCCGCACCATCCTGCAGGAGGACGATGCCTTCATTGCCAGCAAGACCAAGGCTGCGCTCGACGGCGGCCTCAGCGTCATTCTGTGCTGCGGCGAGAGCCTCGAGCAGAGGGAGGCTGGCAGCACGGTTGATGTTGTCACTAAGCAGCTAAAGGCTGTCGCGGACAAGGTCAAGGACTGGAGCAAGATTGTCATTGCCTACGAGCCCATCTGGTGAGTTTTGTTGAGTCAAACAAGTGAACACTGCTAACGCAAACCAGGGCCATCGGTACCGGCAAGGTCGCCACCACCGAGCAGGCGCAGGAGGTGCACGCCGCCATCCGTGAGTGGCTCAAGAAGGAGGTTTCGTCTGAGGCGGCTGAGAAGACGCGTATCCTGTACGGCGGCAGCGTCAACGAGAAGAACTGCGGCGAGCTCGCCAAGCAGGCCGACATTGACGGTTTCCTGGTTGGCGGTGCTTCGCTGAAGCCTGCGTTTGTCGACATCATCAACGCCAACTCAGCATGAATCCGTGGCGGTGAGGCACGGTTGTAGTTGGACGGATGACATGACCGACATGACGTTACCTGACGAACAATACCAAATTGAAAGATCAATGACGACGTGTGTGTGTGTGTGTGTGTGTGGTGACTGTTAATGTGTAGTGACTGTTCAAGTGTGGATAGTATTCATACATGTGCTGTACATGCAATCCAATGTGCGCCGCCCATGTCTATATATTTGTACAATCGTTGTCCGCACGCTCTCTCCAGGACAGTGCTGCATTGGCCTTCCTGTTACTCTGTGCTCCTGCATCCATTTTCCAACCCTCCTCAGATCTGAATCTTGGCACCGTGGAAGGGCGACCAGATACCCCTGACGCTCTCATTGATACTCGTTACGGGCTTGCCGAGCTTCTTATTGCGCTCGCCATTCGAGTCTCTCAGCATCTCCGCCTTTTCACGCACGCCCTCGTTCTGCAGGTTCTTGACGCAGATGGACCGGGTGGCGCCGTTGATATAGTGGGCGATGATGACGGGGTGCTTGCGCGGGCGCGGGCTGACGGAGAACTCGACCGAGGGGTTGCGCTTGGCGAAGACGGGCAGCGACGACTTGATGAAGGCGTTCATGCCTTTCGAGGATCCCCACCAGTTGCAGTAGTGGAATTCGAGCCGCTTGCATTGCAGGACGAAGGCGCCGACGCCGTTCTGCAGGAGGAATTAGTAGGGGTACTTGTGTGCAGGAGTGTGTAGACGCACCTGGGCCTTTGCGACCGTCCGTGTCGCTGCGAGAGGCATTTTGGCTGTCGATGGCTGGGTGAGGGTGAAGCCCCATGTTGCCGGTCGTCACTGTTCTGCATCCTTGTCACGTGAGGACCACGGCTTTTGCAGCTGCCTCGCGTCCGCCAACCGACCATCCACGTCCATCACACCTCGCCCCCGGCCCCCAAACTCTCCTCATCGCCGCTGGAGCGCTATCCTGCACTTCACCCACGATGACGTACCAACTCCCGCCGATGCTGCTGAACCTCTTCGCCCCGCGGCCGCCGCTGCGCTGGGTGGAGCCCATCGACCACGCGCCGGAGAAGCGCTGCACGCCCAAGATCTCGGGCGTCGGCCAGTACCTACAGGCGATGCGCGAGTACAAGGACAATGACGGCTACGTGCCGACGGACAGCTGGCTGCAGAAGCGCGACCGCAAGAAGATTGAGAAAAAGGAGAAGCAGGAGAGGCTGCTAACCGAGGGCATCAACGACTGTACGGCTTGACAGGGCTCTCCTTATCCCACGCGTGCATGCTGATTCTCCGCCACAGACAAGCCCAGCGAAGACCCCAAGGTCCAGGGCGACGCCTTCAAGACGCTCTTCGTCTCGCGCCTCGCATACGGCGCCACGTCCGACGACCTCGAGCGCGAGTTCGGCCGCTACGGCCCCATTGAGCGCATCCGAATCGTCGAGGACACGACGGCTGCGCCCGACGCGCCGCCCAAGAAGAAGAAGCGCGGCTACGCCTTCATCGTGTACGAGCGCGAGAAGGACATGAAGGCTGCCTACAAGGAGACGGACGGCATCAAGATCAAGGATCGCCGTGTGCTCGTCGATGTTGAGCGCGGCCGTACTGTCTCCGGCTGGCGCCCGCGCCGCTTTGGTGGAGGCCTCGGCGGCCGGGGCTACACCAAGGGCCTTGCTGCCCGTCCATCCGGCCCTGGCGGCTTCGGTGCGCCCGCTGGGCCCGGCGGATTTGGAGGCCGTGGCGCTTTTGGTGGCGGCGCTTTCGGCGGCCGTGGAGGCGGTCGCGGTGGCTTTGGCGGCGGTGACCGTGGAGGCTTCCGAGGCGGCTTTGGCGGCGACCGGGGCGGTGGTCGCGGTGGATTCGGTGGAGGTCGCGGAGGCATTGGATACCAAGGCTCGAACGGCTACGGCCCGCCTGACGGTGCGCCTGCCGGTCCTCGAGGGCCACGAGGTGGGTTTGGCGACCGCGGCGGTGATCGCTACGGCGGCGGCGGCGGCGGCGGCGACAGGCGCGGAGGAGGCGATCGAGGATCCAGCGGCGCTAACAACGAACCGCTCGGCAGAGACCGATACAACGACCGCGACCGCAGCGGCCGCGACAGCTACAGCGGCCGTGATGACTCGCGTAAACGCGCCTACGACGGCGACAGCTACGACGACCGGAGCCAGCGCAGGCGGTACTAGTCCTGAATGCGCTCACAGACGGGTTTGTCAGGTTCCCTCGTATTTCTCCTCTCTACCTTCTTCGTCAATGAGGGTAAGACCAAGACCAGACCCAGAACCAGAACCAACATCACACTCGTACTCGTACTCAACCCGCATCAGCACCAGCATTGCAGGGTAAGCAGATTCGATTCACTCTGGCAGATGGCCCTTTTTCTTGACGACAATCAACAATCTACCATCCCCGGGCCATGACAGTACACATAGGCATATATACGCTCGACGTTTATGACTTCGGTCTCGTTTACTTCCTCTCGCTTTCAGTGGACACGTTTATTCGAAATTCGCATAGTGGGTGAGTGGGTGAGCGAGTGGTAGGGTAGGCTTTGGTGACGCTCCTCCATGTTCCTCTGTATTTGTATTTCTTTATTTATGTTTGCGCGTAGGTAGGTCGTAGGTGGATGGTAGGTTGGCAAATTAGTATCTCGGTAGGTTGGTAGTGGTAGTGGGTAGTGGGTAGGTGGATGGTAGGTAGGTAGTAAGGTAGGTAGTAAGTATCAGTGTATTATCCAGCATGATCAGTCTTTACTATCTGTCTGCAATCTGTCTATCGACTCCTAGTCCCCTCATCATCTCGCCGCATCTCATCTTGTCTCCTCTCCTCTCCTGTCAAGTCAAGTCAAGTCAAGTCAAGTCAAATTGAGTTCAATAGTGTGGTTGCGCTGTCTCTAAAATACACACTTGTTTGCTTGTAGGTACGTATGCACGCACTACATCTACTCCTAGTACACTCCTACGCTTGCTCTTGCTCTTCCTTCTACTCCTTAGCTTAGGCTATATTGTTATCACTGTCACTGTCACTGTCACTATTGCTATCACTATCACTATCACTGTTACCGTCACCGTCACCGTCACCGTCACCGCTACTATCGCTATCACTATTACTGTTATCATTGAAGCTAGACCTAGAACTGTGTAGTGTAGTGTAGTGTAGTGTAGTGTAGTAGACAGGACAAGTCTTATATAATCATTAACAAACAAATCTGCAGCGATAGGTAGCAATATAAAGAGGAGAGGGTTACAGATAGAAGATAGCTAGTAAAGAGAGAGGGGATATGGGAACGCTGGACTGTTATTTTTATGTCGCTTGTAGGTGGGGTTGGTTAGTTGCTGTAGTGGTGTGGAGGGTGGATGTTTACTTTGTACTGTGTGATGGGAAGAAGTGGTTAGTAAGGAGAGGAAAGAGGAAAGAGGGGAGTGGTGGTTGTATTTTGTGTGTATGAATGGATAGATGCAACACTATGCAATACCGCATCAGGACGTCTACTTGCCCAGGGTCAAAAATAGTCGGTCCCCTACATCCCCCAACCCGGGCTTGATCATGCCCTTCTCGTCAACTCCCTCGTCGCACCCACCAACCCACACCTCGACCCCCTCGGCCCACTCGCTACAGGCGTGCTGCAGCCCCTCGACCGTCGCCAGCACTGCAATCACGACAATGCGCTTGACGCCGTGCTCACGCAGGCTGTCGATGGCTGCGCACGCCGTCGCACCGGTGGCGATGATGGGGTCGACGACGATGGCGAGATCGGCGGGCCCGCCGGCGTGCTGGCTTGTTGGCGAGTGGTAGGGCAGGTTGTTGTAGTACTCGACTGGCTGCAGGGTGGTTTTCTCGCGGAAGAGACCCAGGTGGTGGATTGGGACAGGGGCGGGGAGGAGGGAGGACAGCGCGGGGACCATGGAGAGCCCGGAGCGCAGGATGGGGACGAGGGAGATGCGCGAGGGGGAGGGGGAGGTGGTCGTCGTCGTGTACGAGTAGCCGAGGGGGATTTATCCTGGGGCTGTTAGCACGGGGCCAAGTGTGGTGTTGCAGTACCGCACCCATGGTGGGGAAACGTACTGTGCCATCCTCGTGCACCTTCAAGACGGAGCCCAGCGCTTCATAGCCAACCATCAGCGCAATCTCGTGCACCAGCGTCTGCGCATCTCTGCACCCGGTCGAGGCCGAGCGCAGCTGTGAGAGCTTGGCCTGCAAGCACGGATGGGAGGAGATGTGAGCGTTGCTAGGAATCGACATGGCGGCGCGGTCACAGACGAGGGGACTGGCAGACGTGTGGATTGTTTGTGTGAATGGAAAGTAGCAGCAGCCAGTATTCAGGTATTCAACCAGTCAAGTAGTCAGAGAAGTCCAGTAATCAACAAGTCAAGTAGTCAAGCAGTCCAGTATTCAAGTAGCCAAGTATTCAAGCCGACGGCGACGTGTAGACACCCAGTGCATCGAGTCGGGCAGGTCCATGACATGATAGCAGTGCCCCACTATTAGCTATCAGCTGGCGCTTGATGCCGAGGTGCTGTGCGGAAGGCGCCGAAGTTGGGAACGTCGTGGTCGACAAGGACAGCGCTGTAGGGTAAGTGGTATTTGTCAGGCGGAGGGTGCACTCGCGAATTGCATGCAGTGTAGCGTAGCCGTGTAGCTACGTGGGGTGCTTCCATCTCTTCATCGACTGTACAGGTTGCTCCGGCAGCCCCCGTCGTATCGGTGTTTGTACACACCACAAGACAACCGCGTTCCCGTGTACCTTTGTACGCGCCTTTGATCGACAAACACAATACAACGAGCACACCAGATGAGTCCATCCGGTTGTCTGGTTTCAATTGCTGACAACTGTGCCCTTTATCGAGACCAACAAAGTCAATCCTGGGCAGGGCTCACGTGCTCTGGCAGGCCATCCCTGTCGCCCATCGGAGAGAAAGCCGGCTAGCTTGACGAGCTCACTGCTTTTGGCTGCAGACGGTTACCAAAGCAGACGGTTACCAAAGCAGACGGTTACCAAAGCAGACGCGCCCATGTGATTGCCGCCAGCGAAGGGACCGACTCGGGTGCCCTTTCTTGCCTTGGATCAAACAGCAGACATGGCCCTGTTTGTGGTTCCTGGACGATTGTCTTCTCCTGCCCTTCACTGACGCTTGAGGTTTTGGACGCGGGTGCTGCTGGTCTGGCTGCGTCATCCGGCACTGCATCACCATGGCCGACGCAGACGATGAGCACACAAAGCGCGAATTCCACTTCAACGAGCAGCGCGCCAGCCTGCGCTCCAACACGTCGCAGGCCTCTTCCAATGCCCGCTCGCGCTCAAGACACCGGAGCCTGCTATCGCAGAGACTGAGCCTGCCACGGACCGCAGAGCCCTTGGACATCCATCCGGGTCGTGCGGACAGCGATACTCTGCCCTCGCCGCCGGTGAGTCCTTCGCCTTCACCTGCGCCTGCACCTGCACCTGCAATCCCGAGGTACCGCTCAGAAACGAGAGGAGTCGCGGGCACGACGAAAATGCTGAAGAGGTGCTGGGAGCAGCATTCTGGGACAATCTCGAGTTCCTGGCAT
Source organism: Ascochyta koolunga (assembly GCA_026119515.1). Taxonomy (NCBI): domain Eukaryota; kingdom Fungi; phylum Ascomycota; class Dothideomycetes; order Pleosporales; family Didymellaceae; genus Ascochyta; species Ascochyta koolunga. The sequence goes on from JANLCG010000022.1 coordinate 289,445, forward strand.
CGCCAGCACCCGAACTGCCAGGACTGCCGGCCAGAGACCAGCACTGGCGCTCACGACTCGACAACGACCTGCTACCGACTGCGCTACGCACATCGACAAAGCAGCGCTCACGGCGGCTGTCACTATTCCGCCGCCCCAACGTCAGCCACTCGCCCCAGTCTCCAAACAACATCACGGCCCTGCCCAGCATGACGCCCGACACAGAGCAGCTCAACGAGGCCGACAGGCACCACCAGTCGTGGGAGACGTCCAAAGCCAAGCGCATGTCCAGGTGCTTGACCGAGGTCTACACCATGTCCTTCCTCGTCTTCTTCGCCATCTGGGGCACGCTGGCGCGTCTGGGTCTGCAAGCCTTGACATGGTACCCCGGCGCCCCCGTCCTCTTCTCCGAGCTGTGGGCCAACCTGGCCGGGACCTTGCTCATGGGCTTTCTGTCCGAGGACATGAAGCTCTTCAGAGAGGAGTGGGGGAGCAGGGGCAGCGTCAGCACTGCGCAGCCCGAGATTGAACGCGCCGAGGGGCACCGGAATCTGGAGAAGCAGCGCGATAGAGCGAGTCACGGTAAGGTGAAGAAGACGATCCCGCTGTACGTCGGCCTGACGACGGGTTTTTGCGGCAGCTTTACCAGCTTTTCCAGTTTTCTCAGAGACGTTTTCCTCGGCATGAGCAACGACTTGCCCGCGCCTGCGTACCATCCGACGTCGAACCCGACGACGCTCGTCCACCGCAACGCTGGCTACTCGGTCATGGCCATCCTAGCTGTCGTGTTGATCACGGTTGCGCTGTGCTTTTGTGCGCTGAAGATGGGCGCGCATCTAGCTGCCTACCTGGATCCGGTCACGCCCACGCTCCCCTTCCGCTTCACGCGGCGGGTACTCGACCCTTTGTTCGTCTTCCTCGGCCTCGGATCCTGGATCGGGGCGGTAGTCATGGCCGCGTTCCCTCCGCACAACGCATGGCGCGGACAAGCCCTCTTCGCATGCGTCTTCGCCCCGCTCGGCTGTCTGGCCCGCTACTACGTCTCGCTGCTGCTCAATGCCAGGGTCCCCTCGTTCCCGCTCGGCACCTTTGCGTGCAACCTGTTTGGCACCGCGGTGCTGGGCATGTCGTACGACCTGCAGCGCGTGGCGATGGGCGGCGTGGCAGGCGGCAGTATCGTCGGCTGCCAGGTGCTGCAGGGCATCCAAGACGGGTTCTGCGGCGCGTTGACGACGGTGTCGACGTGGATGCTCGAGCTGGACACGCTGCGCAGGGGCCATGCGTATGTGTATGGATCGAGCAGCGTGGTTGCAGGGCTGAGCATCATGATGGTGGTTATGGGGAGTGTGCGGTGGAGCGTTGGGTGGGAGGCTGTTGCTTGCGCGACGTGATGCAGACGGAATGAAAAGAAAAGCACGAATTCATTGTATACATGACACATAATCTTAGCTGGAAATATATAAGTACCCATTCGACATGAGGCACCCAGTCGACCCAGCAAAACACCCACCCTCACCCACGCAGATTCCAGCATGCCAGGTCCTGCGGTACGACGTGGACCCAAGAACTCGGTCGCCGACACACGGACTAGGACTGCCGTGTGAAGGAATGTGTACAAGAAGGTCTATCCGTGTCTGGCACGTCCCAGGGCAACGGACGTGGGATTTCCACTGGGCATAGCATAACAGAGCCACCGGTACCAACAAACGCAGCAATACCAACCGAAGGAACACGAAAGAACGCCAGCCCGGGCCCGCCAAGACCGCTCCCCGTTGGCTACTCTAGTACGCATCCCTGTGGCGAGGGTGCAGTGGCGTCGAATCATGCGGCTGCGGGAACCCGCACCTGGGGCGGGATGGTGGTCGACGTGTATGCGGCGCTGGGATTGGCTCGGGGTCTGGCGTTGGTGGAGGGTCTTGTGGCTTGTGGTGCGAGTCGGGAGTTGGCTGCCTGTTCTTGACTTGCGCTTTGCTTGGACGATACGGGTACGCTTTATGAAGGTTGGTTGTCTACGCTTACCCTTCTGTTGGACGTTGCTCTTGTGGTAGACTCTTCTGTCAGACTCTTCTGTCAGACTCTTCTGTCAGACTCAGGCTCCTGCTAGCCTCACGCTCCTGTTATACCCACACTCCTGCTAAACGTCGACGCCCTGCTAAACGTCGACGCCCTGCTAAACGTCGACGCCCTGCCAAACGTCGACGCCCTGCCAAACGTCGACGCCCTGCCAAACGTCGACGCCCTGCCAAACGTCGACGCCCTGCCAAACGCCAACGCCCTGCTAAACGCCAACGCCCTGCCGTGCACACGACCGCCCGCACGCCCGCCCACGCATACGCACGGCTTGCGCAGCCAGACTCTGCCATGTTCGCGCCCAGCAAGCCCAAGATCAAGACGCGCACCGTCACCATTCTCAAAAAGGTGCCGCCGCCCGCGCCACCGACGCCTGCGCCGAGCGTGAAAACATCCATGCCGGCGGCGAACCGCTACCAGCTCTCGTCGACGTCGTCGGCGCAACGGCCACGCCCCCGGCCAGGCGCACGCGAGTCGCCCGCCGTCTCCAACATACGCAAGCGCAAGGTCACCCCGAGCACGCCGCCGCTGTGGGCGAGCAGTGACGAGTCGAGCGACGACGAGGGCAGCGACAGGCTGGCCGTGGGGGCAGCAAGCGCGTGAAGAGCAACAGCATAGAGCCCGCCAGCATGAACCGCCAGCTCGACCCCGACACGAACCGCTGCATACGCATACGGCGACATTCCGACGCCCACGCCGACGCGCACACCCACGCGCACACCAACGAGGCCGAGGGGCGGGGGCATGGCGAGGCGGACAGGACCGACCGCGCGCGACGAGGCAGCCTGACACACGGCCTGCTGATGACAAGAGGAGAGTTTGCCAAGCACTACAAGCCCATGGCCTGGCGGCACCAAGATCCCCACGCTCCTACTGCAGTACCCCAGCCCGCTGCCGCCCGAAACCTTCGAGGCCAGAGTCCCCCTCGACTCGTCCGAGTACAACCCGCTCGGCGACATCCAGTTCACCATCGAGGAGATCATCACCCACTACCTCCCCGCCGACCTCTCTGCCGACCTCTCCTCAGACGTGACGGGGCCCGTCCGCAAACTCAAGCGCGCCGCCACCAGCGGCACCTTTGCCGACTACCAGCTCGAGCTGATCCGCTTCAACAAGCTGGTCAAGGCCAAGCTCGCCGACGGCACCATACCCGCCAAGATGGACGCCATGCACGCCGTGCCCCTCAGCCTCGTCAAGCACATGACGCAGCAGACATATGCCCGCATCGTCTCGCCACTCTCGCACAAGCTGCGCAGGGTCAAAGGCAAAGAAACCACCTACGGCGAACTCATGCCCGTCTTTGTGCACAAAATCTTCGCCCAGACGGGTCTGAACAGCTCGCACGTCTTCGTCGACCTGGGCTCGGGCGTCGGCAACGTCGTGCTCCAATCCGCCTTGCAAACCGGCGCCGAATCCTGGGGCATAGAAATCATGGACCTGGCCGCCTCGCTCGCCTCGCAACAAGCCACCGAACTCAAAGCCCGCGCCCGCCTCTGGAACCTCAACATCGGCGCCCTGCACCTCCTGAAAGGCAACTTCCTCGACGCCCCCGCTATCGACTCGGTCCTTGCCCGCGCCGACGTCGTTCTCGTCAACAACAAAGTCTTTGGCGAGCAGCTCAACAATGCCCTCTTGCAGAAATTCCTCGACCTGAAAATCGGCTGCCAGGTCGTGAGCTTGGAGTCTTTTGGCGCCGGCCTCTCCAAGGGCGTCAGGAGCGAGCAGAGCATTGCCGGTCTGTTTGACGAGGAGAGGTTTGAGAGCGGGTCCGATTGCGTCTCTTGGGCGGGCGAGAGCGTCGAGTGGTTTTTGGCTACCAAGGTTAGGTAGGTAGGCCGGTGCGCTTGCCGTAGTAGATTGGGTTGCTTGCTTGTTTGCTTGGCTGTGTATTATATCCTTTCACTACACACTATACGTTCTACACCCTACCCCTCTGCAGAGCTCTGCAGAGGTTCTGGGTCCCAACTAGCCAAGGCTGCCAGGTTGCTGCATCTCTGCTCCACTATACATGTGCCAAGTTGTACATGTCAAGGCCTGTGCATATATACATACACACATACATACATACATACACACATATGTACAACACGACACGAAACCAAACCACAGATACCAGACGCGAAGAATCGTTTGTTTAGGTCGGAATTACTTGTTGATGGTTTCTATCGTCGCTGTACCTATAGCTACCTCTCTGCTACTATCCACTACCACCACCACCACCACCACTCGCTCCGTCCAAGTCCGGGCCCGAAAAAGAGAAGGTGGGTATATTGGCGAAAAAAAAGAAAGGAATGAGCCAGGCGACTCCATGTATACGCTAAATAAACCAAAAGGTGCAAAATCAAAAGAGGAATTACCGGGTTCCCTGATGGGATCAATATAAGTGTGCGTCGCGAAAAGAATTCTTCTCTCCCCCCCTCTCTCGTCTTTACTGCCTTCTCTTCCAAATTTTTCATGTGGGGTTGCTGGTGTTGCTTTTAATGTCCAATGTCCGTTCCCATGCTGTTTGATGTACACGAATCCAAGGCAGGTCGCAAGGCCAAGGAGCGAACTGAACTAGAACTGAACCGATGCAATGCTGTCAAAGAGAGTCGTGGTTCGCGTGCGTGATGCTTTCTTCGTCGTTCCACTCGACCCCAACCCTCTCTCCACGCGCTCAGAAGAACAAGGCAAAGGCACCGAGACCGAACAGGCCGGCCAGCGCGGCCTTGTTCTTGGGCGCGGCGGCGGACTGCACCGTCGGGCGGCCGGTTGGGGTTGCGGGTGCGCCGCCGCCGTTGTTGTCGGTGCCGTCTGAGGTCGGGTCGACGTAGGTGATGCTCGTCAGGGTCTGCGGGCGGCCCTCGGCGTCGGTCGTGGTGACCAGCTTCACGCTCGACACGCGGCCGCCGGTGGGTGTGTAGGTGGTCAGCAAGGTGGAGCCCTCGGCGTTGGTCGTGGTGAGGACCTCGCCGCGGGTGGGCGCGTAGACGGCGGCCGACGTCATGGTGACCTGGCTGCCGCGCGAGTCGGTCGTGGTGTGGATCACGGCGGGGCGCACTTCCTGGGTGGTGACGGCGACGGTGCTGCCCTGCTGGTTGGTCGTGGTGCGCGTCACGGTTACGGAGACAGAGGCAGTGACTTCGGAGAAGACCTCGCTGGTCTGAATGACGGTGCTGCCTTGCTGGTTGACGGTTGTGACCTGAACGGGGATGAGGACGGGGCGGCTGGAGGGCGTGCTGGGCGCGTCGGCCGTGGTTGCGGGGGCGTTCGCCGTGGTGGCGGGGGCGTTCGCCGTGGTGGCAGGGGCTTGTTCTGTGCTCTGCTGCTGTGTGTTTTCGGGCGCCGAGCTGGACTGCTGCGCGCTGGTCTGGGGCTGCTCGGGCGTGGGGCTGCTCTGGACGGGCGTGGTGCCGTTGGAGGGTGCAGCGACCTGGCGATTCTTTAGGTCCTGGACGGCAGCGACGATGAGCTTGGTCGCCAGTGCAGGGCTGCTGTTGTGTACATGCTCGACGCCGCGGCGGTGCGATTCAAACACACCAGCCTTGAACTTGGTGAGCGAGTTCAGGGCGGCCTGCAGCGACTCCTCGGGCAGCACGTTCAGCAGGTCCTGGAATGCCTCCTGCGCATTGGCGTAGATGGAACTAGGGGCGTCCGAGTTTGGTGTGGAATGCTCGTCAGCAATGACGCTGCCGAGGAGAGGCAATGCCAGCAACGTGTAGCGGAGAAGGGAACGCATTGTGAAGGCGTCAGTGGGCGAGGCGAAAGAGCGAATGGGTGTCAGTAAAGACTGCGATTGGTGTCAGCAAGGCATCACGAATAATCAACTTGGTATAAGGACATGTTGCCCCATCAGGCAGGCCGTGGCCTTATAACTGGGGTGGAATGTGCTATCAAGATGACGAAGGCGGAACGCTTACACAAGCTCTCTGTGTTTCCGGACGGCTGGGTCGACGCCACGCGCAATCTAAGCCGGTTCTTTGTTTGGTCCAGGAGCACAATCCTCTTTGTTAATCAAAGCGACAGTATGTTAGCACAAGCGAGCGAATGTGTCGAAGCAGTGAAAGCCGAAATGGCAGGGAGAAATAAAGATTTCAGGTAGGCAAGGAAGGGTGTCGTCCAGCCAAATGGCGCCGCCCCAAGGCTTTTGATACATATACGAGTGCCCGAGCGCCTCCAGCTGTCTCCGCCATGTATGATCCTCGCAGCAGTCCTACTCAAGGCCACCTCGCCGGGCCTGCAACTCAATTGGTCTACTCCCATCAGACTGAATAGTGCCGGCACACGCTCTCCAGCGCCACACTCCACCTCTTGCACTCTGAACTCATACATTGTATCGAGCAAGCTCAGTCTGCCACAGGCTCACACAGTGCTCACCCACCACGGTACCTGTTCCGGACGTCATTTGTGGACTGTGCCAGATGGCCCGGTACTGCGCGTTGGAGCGTTGGCTGGCATACGGGACATTCGGCCTCGGGCAGTTCAGTTGTTGAGCGACGAACGGTGAAGGGCATCGAGCTTCCCCATCGCTCAACACAATCAATCGCGCACAACCCGCATCAGTACGCCACCGATGCTGCGACGTTGCAACATCATCTCGCGATCCTGCCGTACAGTCACGCACTCATGTTGCTGCGACTTCGCCTCCAGTGCGTCGTCAGGTTGCAGCACCAGCACTAGCATTTCGAACAGCCTTCACTATGGCCCTGCATGCCCCAAATATAGACGCCTCCCGGTGCCCATCTACCGAGCACGGTGCAGGCTCCGCCCACTCAGCCTGCTCCGTTTTTGCGCCAAGGCCCCGCTAAAGCTCGTGTGTCCGCATCGCCCGAGCGAGACCAGATGCACGAGCATGGACACGAACGTGAGGCCTGGAAATTGCCACGACCGCCGTTGCTTGCGGGTGCGCTACACGGCAGAGGCGGCACGTTGGGTCATGCTGTTCGTTTAATCCTGTGTGCTTTTGTGCAAGCCCGCTTGCATCGTGCTGTGTCGAGGATGGTGAGAGGTCCTGGTTCGCTGCTATCTAGTAGTGCTCACCACTCCATCTGCGCCGGCATTGTACGACACGGCAAGTTAGGCATCACAGTACTGGGAGTGCAGACACGTGGTAAATATTGTGTCGTATCGTACGGCAGTAAGGCTCTCGGGATGTAGCATAATATTTGTGCACGCGTTCTGCCTACGTCAGTTGCGTGACTGCATATCCAAGCAGCGACAAATGCATGTAATGATTGTAGTCCATCACGACGACATTAAGGAGATCATTACTATTACTACTGCTGTCTCGCCTGTGCGTCGCCAGAGACACTCTCTCCAAATTTTCGCTCATCGCTACTCGCCTCTCGCTCGTCACATTCCTCGATAAACACCCGTCCAGGACCAACATACGTCCCTGACAACTCACAAGAAACCCACCAAAACCCACATCAGTGCATTCAAGCAGCCATCATCTTGCAAACACATGGTATCCAGAATCGAAACAAACCCGAACGCCGTACATGATAGCGCTGCAGTAGCGCCCAAGGCTCTACTGTACATGGTCCTCGACAAAAACCTCAGTGAGTCGAGTTCGGAGAAAACCCCCTGGAAGGTGAAGGAGTCACACGCTCGGGTGACCTATTGAAGCTTCTCGCTGGCGCAGCCAAGATTTCAGCGATAGCTGGCGATGGTGCGTGAAGCACAGGATGTGAGGTGGATGTGGGCGTCTTAGGCTCCTCTTGCAATGATTGTAGTACCTGACTGGCCGGAGCGAAGGGCACAGGCTGCGCTATTGCGGGCGACAAAGGTTCTATCGTAGGCTGCATCGTGGCCGCCGACTCCTCATGCTTCAGGGCAGATGCCACAGGCGCAGACTCCGCGACGGCCTCTTCGGGAATGGCTACTGGAACAGGACTTGCAGCGGTAGGTGGGGGTCCAACTGTCGCTCCTACAGGCTGCTGCGGCTGCGTGTTTGGTGCTACTGGTGATGCTTGCTGCCGTGTCTCAGATACTGACGAGGTATTGGGCCCAACGGGACTGCTTCCTGTAGGCGTCAGGTCGTTTGATGATTCGCCTGTGGACCTGGGTGCATCTGTAGAACGGTCTCTGATGGGATGATTATCGCGATGTCTCATCAAGTTCTGCGGCAGGGGCATGTTGCTCATACTGCCGGGAGGGCTCTTTGTTCTTTCCCTCTTGTCAGATCGCTCTCGGTGGTCTTGCCTCATCTTATGGAACCAGTCGAATGTGCCCTTCTTGTCTGAAGATCGATCGCCATCTGGCGGGCTGCCAAACACCATTGTAGACTCGGGGGCCTGCTGTGAGTCAAACTGACCACTCCGGCGTCCACCTGTTGCCCAGCCCGAGCTGCTGCTGAAGGAACTCATACTCTTGTCACCGCCGGGTACTGAGCCATGCAGATCGGTCTGACTAGCTGTAGGTGTTGCCCTACTCTCGCCACGCTTATGTCCCTTCCAGAAGCTTCGCCTCTCCCTTTCTTCTTTTACGACGGGGATTCCTCGTTCAGCTCGGCTTCTGAATACTCGGTCGCTGTTGAGTGTGATCTGAAAGAAGCTGATGGAGACATGCTAGGCTTCAATGTAGTTCCAGAGTGGCGTGAAGAAGAAGTGTCCATACTGGAAGACTGAAGTGCCTCTTTCGAACCGCTGGCCTGCGAATGCGCGAACGGGGCATGTGGTGGAAACAAGGGTGATGCAGGCGCCGGAGCAACGCTAATCGCATCCAGGCTAGCAAGTTGACCCGTCAACGACGTTGTAGAACTGTGAGCGCTGGGAATGTTGCTTGAAGGTAACCGCTTCTTCTGCAGCTTATTGGGCTTGCGACCGTGACCGTCCTTGTCCTTTCCATCCTTCACGTCAGAAGGAGATTGAGACACCCTTGCGAGAATTTGGGTAAATGTTCGAACAGCTGGGGTTAGCTCAGCTGATGGACCGGAGTCAATCGGTTCTTCGAGGAACTCAGCTTTTTCATGAGTAGGGGTGGTTTGAGGGCTGCGTCGTCCTATCCCTGGCGCAGGTCGAGGATGCAATATGTGCGCTGCCTGTACAGAGGCAGGAATTGACGCAGGAACTGAAGCAATCGGCGTGCTAGCCTCACTTGGTGGGATGACACCTGGTGTTGATGGTGGGAATGCTCCAGGAATGGAGTCGAGTGCAGGCGTGTCCGCCATGGGCCTAGACTGTTCTGAATACTGGGCAAAAGCAGGCTTGGGAAGTTCAATCTTGCCCGGAGGCAATGTCATTGCATGTTTTGGGGTAGCCTCCTCAGGCATGGTCGCCGGTTGAACAGGCTCCTCTGGTACGTTGACGGGCAGTACCTGGTTCGAAACGGGCCGCTCGGGCTGAGGGAGGCTTGCTGCCGCAGACTCGATTGTATTAGGCGAGAGCAGTGCCTTGCCCTCCTCTGCTGTTGATGTTGATGTCCCAGAGGGCTTGTTTGCGAAGCGAGGGCTGTTAAGGGCTGGCGAACGTTTGGACGGAAGAGTGTTGCTTCTATGCACACCAGACGTAGGCGGTGTGACGAAGCCCGGAGAGATTGGGCTTGGGATAGCCCCAGAATGGCGCGAACGCTTGGACGAGGTGGAAACATTGCGACGAAGGCCACCATACTTGCGCAAGCTGTCTGCGCCAGCACTCGATGTGGAAGCTGAGCGGTTGATGCCTGAGTTGTTTCGCCCAGGGGTGGTCGGTGTCCGCACTTGTGGCGTGTTGGGTCCACTCTCGATCTGCTTGACGGTGCCTTCGTCAACAGCTGTGCCCTCCATACCAATCAAGAAATGGTCTTGATTATCAATGAGAAAGATGAGTACATCCTGGTTCAATCTGTAGTCCTGTGGGGACATGTCGTGTTGGGGGTGGGATAGTATACCAGGCTGGAAAATGGCTGCCAGGTTGGACGTTGTCATCTTATTCACATCGGCCTTTGCAGCGAACACTGCGAGTAAATCCAGGATATACAGCAGCAGTTGGCGGTTTAGGGATGGTAGACTCTTGATGACATGCTGATAGTTGCGCACAGCCGCGTCTGGGTCGAAGCCTCCAATCGAAGGTGCCTGACCCTCGATGGCTCCCACGGCTTCGGCCTGGTGGTTTCGTAGAGGTTGTCGAAAGCTGTCGTAGTTGCCCAAAGGGATGATAGGTTCCGGCAGGTGGTTGAAGTACCGACGCAGTATATTGGCTGCATCGTGGACTGTATAGCCTGTCCAGTCCAGCCCCTTGCCATATCGTGGTGGGGTATCGAATGCGGTCTTGAGCTCTTTGATTCTCTTCTCCGAACCTGCTAAGCGGAATATGCCCTCCACGTCAGTTGCTAGGGGGTGTTAGTCATTGGAGACAAGTAGGAGCGACAGAGCTGACCTTTCTCCTTCAGAAAGACGCCGCACTTGGCGACCACGATCGGTACGTAGCCATATATATAGCTTTCGCCGTGCTCATTGAACAGTGATATCGCAACATTTGCATAGGGTATACTTTGGATGAGGGGAACACCAAATATGCCCTGTTGTGCCGCAGCGGCTTCTGCTTGGGGAGTGTCAGTGACTGTATAAAGGAAGAAGTCATGAGGATGCTGCGAGCGCATTCGGATAAGCCTCAGGCGTATCTGGCACGCTCGTACAAGCGCAACCATCGGAAGAGCAGCCTCATGCGTAGAAATGCGCGTTACCTTTCTGTTCTTCCTCCTTCTTGACTGCGCGTTTGCTGAAGGTCCTCCACCACGAGGTCAGGTCACGCCTCGCGGACACGGGCTCGTTGGCGGCGAGGGGAGCGAGCTGGGGCTCGCCGTTGCGCACGCGCGGCGTGTGGGGGTGGTTCTGCATGGCGGCAGGCATGGCAGGCAGGCTGCAGAGCGTCGCAGCTCTTCAGGCGGAGACTATCGCGGGCTGTGAATGATGGCTGTGTGGTGGGGAGTGGCAGCAACGCAGGGTGGGCGCCCAAAGTGGGCTTGCAGGCGGCAGAGATACGGGACCACTCTGTGACGTCGTAACGTAGCGAGCGCAAGAATGGCAGGCCTGCGGGGCTCGCCGTGATGCTGCAGGGCGTCGTGGGCGCGGCGCGTGCGAGCAGAGGGCGTTGCAGAGAGGTGGTGGGCGGGTGGCAGGCAGCTGGTGGGCGGGTGCAGCGCGGCGCGTGCGGGCTGGTACACTACGGGTTCAGAAGCTCAGGACGAGTGCGACGTGGTAGCGGGCAGCGGTTAGGGGCGATGCGACAGGTCGCAGGCAGCGTCGAGCAGCAGGCTTTAGTGGGCGAGAGGCAGCCGGTGCGCGCCTGGGAACTGGCGGCGGCGGCGACGACGGCGACGTCAAGTATGCAGGGCTGGTGGCTACAGAGGGCAATAGAGGGTGGTGGGTGGTGAGCGCTGGGGATGTTGGATAGACACTTGGCGAGGCCTCGAGGTGGGTGGTGGGCTCCAATCCAAGGAACACGGCACCCACGGTCGTCTGACACGCCAACACTTGCGCGAGGCGGGACGCTCTGCTGTATACTGCGTATACTGGGCAGGACCTGGCGCAGAAGCAGGAGGCGGTCGATCAGCAGCAGGAAGACGAGATGAGGAGAGCGTGATTGTGCTGTCGTCGCTCGCTGCCCAGTACTCGGTCCAATAATAGAGCGTGCACTTGGCGCTGGAAGGGTACATACATGCACAGGCTCAGGCACAGGCACAGGCACAAGCGCGTCGCCGGAAATGAGAAGATGTTGGCCCGCCGTGCAACGATGCATGGACATTGGAGAGCGGGAATCCAGCGTTCTAGATGGGCCCTGCTCCCAGGGCAGGTGCAGCCGTTGTGCAGTCCGAGCTCTCCCTCGAAAAATAGTTCCATATCGTAGCAGCACCGCACGTCATACTGTCAACTACACCACCATCACCAGCACCACCATCTCCATACCTAACGACCGCCTGTCTGCATCTTCCGCCTACCCCACATCATGGATCAGTATGCGCCCGCTGCCACGGTGTCTGTGCCCGGAGAAGCTGACCGCGCCCAGACTCACACAGAACGAGCAGCGTGAGCTCCAGAACCGCATGGAGAAGAAGCAGATGAAGGAATTCATGAACGTGCGTACATGTCTGCTGCATCTGCTGCATCTGCCCGAGCAGGAATGCCCTTGTCTTGATCAAAGGGAAACTCACAGTCACAGATGTACTCCAACCTCGTCCAGCAATGCTTCGACTCGTGCGTCAACGGCTTCGAGAGCAAGTCCCTCACCTCGCGCGAAGAAGGCTGCGTCATGCGATGCGTCGATAAGCACATGAAGGGCTCGCAGCGCCTTGGTGACCGATTCCAGGAGCAGAATGCCGCCATGGCACAGGGTGGTCTGCCCGGCCGATAAGCTGTCCCAATGAACGTGGCAGCCAATGTATACTAGGTGGAAAAGAAACGCGCAAGCATGGCCTCGACGAAGAGACGCCTTCAAACCATGATCGAGGAATGGGTGCGCTGAGTCGCTTGACTGCATGAAATCTGTACAATATAGGGACAGGATCTGGATTGGATCTGTGGCGCCCACAATTCCTCTTGCCAACAAGCATGCTTTGTACAACGAATATGAACCTTCAGCATTCAGCATTCAGCATCCAAGCCGTGTGTGAAAGCTGGCGCTTCAAATGTAGTCGTGCAGTTGCACACCCCACTAGTATGGGCGTCCGTTACTCAGAGGTCGCACCATGCCAAGGTCTCCCGCTGAACTGGCCGCGTCTTCACGAAGCTTGTCGTCGACAGTGGATGGGTGCTCGTAGGGTCTTGGCTGTGACAGTCTCCTGACCCTCACAGCACTACTAATGCAGAAGGCTCGAGAACAATGCCATAATGAATTCCTCGCTACACCTCACAGCCCCGGAATGTCGCAACTGTGCCTCGATCTCAACTGGGTCGGGCCTTTCTACGTGCACCATCCAGATCATCCCGCGGCGCCGTGGCGCAACATGCTGTCTTAACGTCAGACTACCACATTCGGAGGCATCCCAGTGCCAGATCCGGCGAGGCTACGGTTCTAGGTCCCACTTGGGCTGCAATCGCTTCGCAAGCTGTGGCTGAGGGGGACGGCCCACCTCAAGACGAGGTCACGGAGCCAAGACTTTCCTGAATTGGCCTACGTCACCGGACTCTCGACAACAACCAGTTTGTTTACCCTGCTTTGCTTTCAGCCTTCCATTACGGTTCCCTATTTAACGCATCTCAACCGCTTCTCATTCTCATCGCAAGCAAACATCTTCTTCATACTGAGCTTCGAAACTACCGCAAACCTTCACCAACAAACAATAAATTATACTCAACAACTATGGGTCTTCTCTGGACTAAACAATGGGGCGGAAAGCACGGCGGTTAGTATATTCTTGATTGCTCGCCTGGATAACTCGGCATCTAACAAACGCTCCAGGCGGTGGTATCGTCGCTGACAGGCATGGTGTCCGCCGCGCTCCTTTCAGGATTTCCTGTGGTCGCTTCTCCTGCTTCCGTTAGATAGCGCGTGCCCTTGACGATGTTATGACCTGTACGTTGCCGCCGTTGCCTCTGACATGGTGTGATGCTTACAATATCAGTTTCTTTAACCCTTTACCACAATGCGATAATGCCACTAGCGAAAGTGTTGCATGGGACGACGCTTGATATTGGTCGGATGCAGCACCACCACATGAAGATCCATACTGCACTGTCGTACTGGGAATTCGACATGGGTGGTTTTGGCGAGGTTTATCGTATCAAGCATAACCCTCAACATCAAACGTCATATACCCTCTGTAGTCTAATCAAATCCTCAAGACTGAGCTCTCAATCAGCCGTCAATTATTATGCAGACGTGTTCAAATCTCATACATGGATGATCAACTAATACACCTCGCACCTCAGCTTGTCCAAGCCCGTGTATCATATATGTTAAAACTCACCCTTGTTGGCAGGTGAAGCTGAATGACGTCAAAGGCGCCGCCGCGTACGACAACCTGGTCGCAGCCCACTTCGTAAACCCCACTAATTTGAGCATCACGCGCAATTGTCGGTTTCGCGGGGTAGCGGGATGCTCAACCGCAAAGCTCTCAGTGAAACCCATGGGCGAATACCAACACGGTCGCAACCCTAGATACGGCAAGATGCGCTCCATTCTTATCATCAACCCAAACTCGACGGTGTCAATGACCGATGGCCTCAAACCTCTGGTCGATGCTCTGCAGTTCACAGATGTTAATCAGCACCACTCACAAATTCATCCTGGCAACTAACCACAGCTAGACAACACATGACTACTTCACCGCCCCTGACGGCGTAAAGAGCATCAACAACGAAGAAGACGCGCACGAGTCAGTCAAGCACTGCCTGCCCGCCCTGCGAACGCTCCTCGACCGTTACGATGCCTTCCTTGTTGCATGCTACTCACAGCACCCACTCGTCCCGTTACTAAAGGAGGAGCCAGCCGTCAAGGCTGGGCGCAAGCCTGTCACCGGCATATTCGAGGCAAGCGTATGCACGAGTCTACAATCAATACACCCTGAGGAGAAGTTTGGTATCGTGAGCACAGGCAAGGTCTGGGAGGACATTCTCACAGATGCCACGGTGCAGTTCCTTGGCACGGGCTCTGACGCAGGCAAGCGATTTGCTGGCGTTGAGACGACCGGGCTGAATGCGACGGATCTGCACGATGCGCCGGCCGAGGAAGTCAGACAGAGGATGAAAGACGCCGTTAAGCGACTGCTGAAGAAGGGAAAAGTAGGTGCCATCTGTCTGGGCTGCGCCGGTATGGCGGGCATGGATCAGATGGTCAGAGATGCGTGTATTGAGGAGCTTGGGCAAGAGGAAGGGCAGAGAGTGAGGATTGTGGATGGTGTCATGGCTGGTGTTGCATGGTTGGAGGGTGCGGTGAGAGCAGGATTCTAGAAACAACACCATCTTACATGATAGAATGTAGTGTAAGAGTACAGTATGTATTACTTCTTTCCAGTGCTCGAGCATTTGTGGCTGTTGAATGGCCGGCCGAGGATGACGTATGATTGGATCAAGCTTCCTAGGGTGCACCTCAACGCCGCGTCCCCGACAACCGTCCTATCGAACCCTCAATATATCCTTGCATCTCAGACTCTGCCAAGCTACAACAGCTTACATTTTATGACGACCTGAGCTGCACGCAATAGCAATAATGAGTGGAGTCTCTTCCCACGGCCTACTCGCGCTGCCTAATGAGCTGTTGATCCAAGTCGCCTCGCATCTCAACATCAAGGCGCCGTCGATTACAAAGTTCGCCCATGAGCCGTCTCCAGAGCTGACAAGCTCTGATTCTACATCTCTCAAAAACCTGTCTCGAGTGTCGTGGCGCTGGAGAAAGATTGTCGTTCCACTACTATTCCAATACACTCGAGTTGCCCTCGATCCCAATCCACAATGGATACCACTGGACGCGCGCCTCATTGAAAGTATGCAAGGCCAACTATCGACGTTGAGTAATCATGAGTTTATGATATACACCAAGATGCGCAGCAAGTTTAAAAGCAGCTCTGCTTTCGCCTTCGACCAGCCTTTCGACGACATACTCATCAACCTATGTAGAATACAGGACGGCGATGAGTTCTTGAAGTCTTCCCCGACAGTACTGTGGCTTCCACACCTCAGCAAGAGCTTTAAAGACTTTGTTAGACTTGTCTCGCATTATAAACTTAAGCAGCATATCAAAAGCATAGTCGTACACACCGACAAAGAGTACGGATTGCGCCATGTTTCTACGGCCGATGCACCGCTATCTCAAGCAGTTACGGAGATATGGGAACAGGTCTTTTCCTCTTTTGACCCGACCCGCATCGTTGTAGCGGCTCCACCAGCCACCCTTGCGGGTCTTTTGGACACGCAAATGCTAAGCTCAGACACGTGGGCATTTGATATGAAGACGCACTATATCGAGCTGGTCCAGAGCTCTCCGCCACATCTTGACCACATGTCCTCCAACTGTCGACCATGGAACACCGCCCTTGTTCATCGGCGTCCCTGGTCGACTCTGAGCTACAATGAAGGATCGTCGATCACTGCCTACAGCACTTACGAGTACCACCTCAAGCAGTCACCAAAGATGCTGTACCTCATACTCATACGACTTGCCAAGGAAGCCGAAGCCTGCTGTAATATCACATCTTTCAGCTTCACTGGCGTCTTCCCTTTCGCGACGAACGTCACAAGTATCATCCGCGCGCTTCATCGCATCCCCACGCTTCGCCACGTCACTTTTCAACTCGCACCAGGATCGGAGAACAATCTTCTGAGCCAGCCGGAGCGTATGGGTAGAGCACAGTCCGGTGACTTCTGGCTTGAATGGACCGAGAGCTACAAAGTGATCGCCAGCTATCTCGGTGTGTTTGACTTCGAAGACGGTTCCGAGTTCACGAGCCGGGACTGTACAAGCGAGACCTTGACAAAGGATGTCGAAGAGATTGTGGGATTGTTGAAGCATAGAGGGGCTGGTTGGAGAAACAAGGAAGAGGAGGTTGGCGTGTGGGTGAGAGATCATGCGCTTGACGATGACTTCGTGGCTCCCAGTGTTGATCAATTGGCCGCCTTGACCGGAGATACCACCATCACAATGTGAAGTAGCGATCCCAAAAAGTCACACAGAAGAGCTATGAGCATCTACTGCGACCTGCACAGCACTATATAAACATCTACCGTTCTCGCCAGTTACCTATCTCTCCTCAAACATAAATCTTGGAAGCCTAGCCATGTTGTTTGCATCTACTCATGCGCTCATCATTGATTCTTTCCCAGCATGCGTTTCTTAACTCTTTATGATTGTATGGACAGAGAACTGCGCTGCATGTACCACAGCCCAGAGAAAATGGTGACTCTTCTTCACTTACGTTACTCCTATCCACTACAAGTCTATGCACCAGAAGAGGACTACCACATGGCCATTGGCACATATCAATCACAAAAGCTAGATGATACTGACTCTTGGTGGTTCCAGCTACCGGGGATTGTTGGAAGTCAATTACTAGGAATAGCACATTGCGTTGTCAGAAAAGCCATCGAAGCCGAAAATTCAACACACCCAAAACCAGCGACAGCAGTTGCACAAGCAAATTGGAAGCTAATCAGACAACACATCACCAACCTACGATCAGTAATTCCCAACGCCGAAACCATGGACGTAGAAGAGCACATCCAAGCCGTGCAGCCACCCCCTACCCCTGGTCCTTCCCTGCAGGCTCCTACTACCGCGAGGCACGGCCCAGGCTGTTAAAGCGTCTGAACGAACCTCTGATCACCGAACTCATGAACATTGGCCTCCTAATCGCAAATGACACGGGGATTCGATGGAGACACATGGATCAACAAATCCTCATGTTAGCAGAAGACAGAAACCTCCACCTCGGCCGAAGAACGCGGTTAGCGAAATCCAATGTCGCAGTGTTTTGACGCGCCAGAGTGTGACGTCCAGGTATAGATTTCGAACCTGGCGGAAGCGAAGCTGAGAGGCCTTTTGGGACTCATATCATTGAATTTGATGGTCAGGCACTGCCGGCTGGGGTGAAGCGGGTTAGGTTGTTCCTCAAGCGAACTTGTGTTCTCATTGATGGAGAGGAGGCGATCGTGGAGGTTGAGGATATGGGGGATAATGGGGGAAGACTGCGTAGATTTATGGGGCGAGGGAGGTGGAGAGCGAGAAGCAGAGGGCTAGGTCGACTATATGCTGGGATTCTGAGCGGTGGTTGTGATGCCATTTGTGTATCCAATAGGTGGGCAGCAGTGCGTTTTCATTGCTGTTCCCCAGCTACTTCCTTGCTAAATAATAAGACTTTGAACTCGCATTTATCACCTCTGAGTGAGATATACCATCCACCATTCTAAAACACAGCCCCAGTCCCTATCCGTTCTCCGCCTGCATCCTCGCTCTCCTCTCTGTGCGCTCAATCCTCCGTTCCCGCGCACCCAAACCCAATTCTTTGCGAGACAAGCGTACCCTCTGTTTTTCTTCTTTAGCTTCAGCACTCTTCAGGAACGGCAGCAGCGTCTCCTTCTGCGATCATAGCTCAGCATGGCACACCTCAATCCAGCGTCGATCATCCACTACCGGTAGATTAGCTTTCGCATCTACAAAGCTCCTATTGCAAGTCGTGTTGCTTACCTGTGATGTTATGCTCTAATACCGCGTGCTTGCGCTTGAGCCCATCAATGTGCGTCATGCAAGCCTTTTTCTGCCTTTTGATATTAGATATCACAAGCATATCTCTAAGCCACGTTACGATTGTTGGCTCAGTGCAGGCGAAGATGGAATTTTCGATTTTCTTTTGCTTTCTCGTCTTCCTTTTCTGCTTGTTGGCAGGTCGGCTGGCTTTCGCATCCTGGAGCTCTGGAGACGTGGGATTGTTCTTCCTTTCGGCAACATAACCCAGTCGTTTACGTGGCGTGTGATGCTTTGTGTGGTTCATGCTACTGATTTGGTGGAGGGATGTATAGCTGAGAAGCTCGATAGTCAAAAGAGATGTGTTTTAGAGAGGGAGACTTGGGCTCAGTCGGTAAAAGTAATAGAGGTGGGTAGTTAGCGGGGTTGGAAGTAAGTGACATGAAGTGACGGTGAGTGGGGCAGGTCAAGACAAAGGTCGGTCTCTGAAAGTCATGTAGAGCACGTCGACAGAAACACCGTGAGATAAGACAAAGACTTGTATAAGTGAGCGAATTATTGACAAGAAGCCCCGCGTATCACTTCAACACCCAACTGCCCTCCAACGTCAGCAACCCACTGCTCTACTATTCACAAGTATACTGATGTTTTGTTGACTGCTTCCAAGCTAGGCCTTAGTTTGCTGCAGTCCAGAGCGCTGGGCCAGGGTATGGGTAGCTGGTAGGGTTGGTGTAGAGGCTGAATATAATACCAGCGTCGTTCCTCTTGTACAGACTGGTGCCGGGAACGCCGCCGGAAGGTGCGACTGAACCGCTTCCCGTTACCTTCAAGTTCAGGCACTACGTTTGCGTTAGTGTTTGTGTGTGTGCGAGAAGTGGGCCTACAAGCTAAGCTTACCTGGGGGTAGAGCTGAGCGCCGTTATCACTCTGACCGCCGTGCAGGGCAATGATCTCATGGCGGATGACGTAGTTGCCGGCCTTCAGGTTCTTGGGGATAGTGGTCGTGGAGGTGAAGTTTGTTTTGATGAGGTTGTCCGTGGCCCAAGTGCCGGTGCCGCCTGGAGTGATCAGACCAGCTTGAGAAATCTTGCTCCAGCGAAGAGAGCCAGGGGTGAGCGTAGTGCAGTCGCCTGTCCATTTGTTAGAACCATACATTCAGTCTCGAAGTGGCAGCCCTTACCGTTGCAAGGAGCAATGTAGTTGATGATTGGTCCCTTGTGGCTGTCTGGCCATGTGTTCCAGTAGAAGGTGAGCGCAGAGCCAGCAGCGACGTTGGCGTAGAGCCTGCCAGCGGTCGCACTCTTGTGGCAGTTGATGTTGTCCGTACCAACTGCAGCAGGCTCGACAAATCCAAGATCCTGGTTCAAGGAATCCCAGCCGGCAGTCTGAGGCCTCGAGTTCGCGGCAGAGTAGTACCACACTGGGTCAGAACCTTTGGCCCATGCTCCACCGGAGCTGACATCCCTGACGAAGCCGTGGGCAGATACAGTATCGAGGAGAGTGGCAACGGCGCCGAGGAGGATTGCTGCGGAAAACATCTTGTAGCGAAGGTCAGATGAAGATAATTATCGAGAAATGAATGCTGGTGATAAAGCCAGTAGATGATGATATCGCATCCTTTATACGTTCCATGATCCTTCCCAATATTGTTCCTCCACCGCAACGGTAGACGGAGTTCCTTTTCCGCGTCATCTATATCCAAGCCCTCGAAAGAACGCAACATGCAATATTCGGCGGAAAGGTACCAATGAGGCTGGTTGACTGCGCAAAGCATGGCTTGTAGTTCTTGGGTGGTGGATTGTAGGACACGCAGAAGCACGAATGGTGTAACGCAACCATCCCTGCGAGTGACACGAATGAATACAAATGAAACAGTTATTAAGCTAACCCTGGTACCAAAATTGTGGGGAGTGTCAAGATGCTTGACTGGCCATGTGCCGGAAGCTGATGTCGTGGTCGTGACCCGGCGTCGAATATAGGGTTAATATAAATCATCCGGAACATCGATATAAACTGCCGTTAGCGAGCAGTCCTTAATAAGATCGACATCCAACCCAGCACATAGCTCCAGCACGCCTGAGGTCAGCTGCACAATTTCCAAGTCTTCTCGAAAGTGCGTAGACACATGGTAATGGTGTTGAGTATTGCAATGGTCTGATGTCTGAGTACCTGAGCTTGGTCGACGATGTTTACCTCCTCTTGGAACTTGGCAAATTCTCCATTCTGCGCTGTACAAGGAGCCATTGCGCGGCATCATAGCCCTCCCGAGCCTTTTCTTTTTTGGAGCAAAACCAACTCATTGTATGATTATTGTCCAGGCTCATTGTTGAGTCGTGTAGCCATGGTTCTGAGCTTTGCTGCTATCAAAGCGGGGCAAACATCGGTTTCCAACTAGTCGCCTCTAAAGCCTTTTTTGGGCTTACTCGGGTTGTATAGCGCGAGTAAGTTTATGTTTGCCGGTGATCGAGTTCATGGTGCCCGTGATAGGTGTGGCGATGCCTCTGCCACAACAGGGTAGAGATTCCGCAACTTTGATGCAGTTGAAATTCCTGACAGCAGAAGCTCTTCTTATATCGCTATGGCAGTGCAGTGAGAGTCAATATGGGGTTAAATTTGCTCATGCTTGCAGACACGGTCGGGTATATGCGACTCCTCTGATAATATGCTCAATATGTGCTCAAACATGAACGAGGATTGTACATATCCATAACATTCACCAATATAAGTCGACTTGTAGTAATGGAGGAGTGCAAGGAAGATCAAAGAATGCGGGTCGAACATGTTGATACATGACTTCGCCGAAGCCTGGCTCCTTTGCATATTGCATGTGCAATCTGCCATTAAATCTTCTTCCACAAAACTTTACCATCAATGCCCAGGCAAAAATTCCTGACGCCATATTCGTCGTGAATCCGGTGGAGAAATACATACTCAGACGAGATGCAGCGATGTGACACACATTTCACAGGCTTGTCTAACCAGCTCGTATGGCTAATACGACACCCGAGTCACTGACCTATCTAGATTTTCGTTGTTTAAACGACCTTTAATGACGCGGCCCAAAGCCATACCCTCGATTATGCTTTTTGTGAATCGGAACTGTTTCCGGATTTCAGGCATTCAAACGGTGACGGGCGGCACTGCTGATGCACCCGATCGTCTTCTGCCGCTGGTGTGTGCAATTTCTAGAACTTCACAATTTCTGCCACACATATGCAATATTGGATTCTAAGAGCACTTTAACTACCTGTAAGAGAGTATTGGTGATGGATATGAAGGCTTGCTGTAGGTCTGCGACACAGTTGCTGAATTTCATCCTGTGCTATTATCTTAGATTGTTTTCGACTCTTGCAGGAATCTATTCCTAATAACTATGCGGCAACTGAGCTCTTACCACAGCATACAATCTATGACCATATATTGGGATGTTGAACACTACCAATCCTAGCACTTAAAAACGCCTTTGCAGCAGAAGCAGCACCGTGAACTTTTAGAAAGCAAAGTATGATCAGTCGGGACGCCTAAGAGCAGATTAGATTGGGTCAACCCTTGGAAGTAAGCAATTGAGGATCAATATTCTGGCAAGCCTATTCTCAACTTAGGTCTACGATGCAGCGAACACAGTTTATCTTGATTCAATAAATAGCAAACCACAGAGAAGAGGCAACTCTGGCGATCGATTCCTTACATATTCTTGCCTGACGGCTACCTAATAACGTGAACAACGCTTGTAAATTTCTACCATATATTTGACTCCTTCCATACCTTCGCTGAAACGATCGGCGTTATAATAGGCTCTCGAGCCATTTGACAGGGTCTCGATGTTGGCGACTCGATAGCCTTGCCAACAGGCGCTATGCCGATCCAAGTGATTCGCGAATGCATGGGCAGACGGAAAAGCGTACCACCTATCGATTTGTAGAGAACGGCAAGAACTGGGCGCAGGGTGTTGGGAAGTTGCAAGGTACGGAGAAGCTCGTTTTTTGGTCGAACAGTTCCACGGACACCGAAAACACTTTTGTAATTTTGCCTTACATGACTACCCTTATAATTGCTATAAGTAAACCGATTTAAAACTTTAGCTTAGTCTTTATTCTTATGTCTTATATACTCATAAGCTTGTGCTGTAAATGCCAAGGTTATCAAAGAAACGATGGACAATTTGTCATGCGACTTCAAGCTGTACGATGTGCCGCTGATGTACCGCATTTCTCGTTTAAGCCAGAGCAAGGAAAAATATTTGCGAGAAGTGTTTCGTGATAATTTGGTGGAAACACGGCCCAACAATGCTGTCGTAAGTCCGATTTACCTTTTCTGAAAATCAGCAGCAAACGAGACCTCGAGACATTCATCCGGATATACGACACACAGAGGGGACAAGACATGGCCACCCCTTTCCGCCATTCCTTTACACCACATGCATATGCCCTGCTCCTCCTTTGGCAAGGTGGCCATCCGTGTGTCTTCTTTGGCAAGCTTTATGGTATTACCGGTACTTACCCTGAGCCGCTAACATGCTGCACAAGCTTCCTGATTTAGTCCTTGCCTGCAAGCTGTACGCTTACGGGCCTCAGTTCGATTACTTCCAGCGCAGCAACTATATTGGGTGGACTCGTCGCGGTAAATCCGCAAACTTAGACCGCTGCGCTGTTATCATCTTGTGGACTCGGGGACAGACGAACAATGCGCCCCTCATCTCGTAATAAATTTTGGGAGCCAACATGCTAGTGAAGTTTGGATGGGCGTCTTTAGTTTTGAGTGGAATGCAGTAATCATCGATGAGAATGGTAATGGAAGGTTCCGTGTCAAAGTCAAATAAATAGCATGGCATACTTCGTGAGCGAGGTTGCGAGTGGAAGAGAGAAGTTTCCTGTACGGTTAAATACAGACTTTTATGACTTGACCGTTTAAATTATGCTCTTGAACTGGAGTTCTGGTGCAAAGGTGTAGTAGTATGTAACAGCGATGGACAATATCGCAATCAATTCAAACGATAGCTATCACCGGAAAAAGAGTTGACATGAAATTGCGCTGCCGGTGATAATTTAAAGAGAACATGAAGAAGGTGGGTCCATCCACTAGCAAGCTTAGCCAGCTTTCTTATCTTCTCGCTCCTTCACCGACATCAACATGGAAACAACACACAAGAAAGGGTTTTCAGAGTTAAGAATAGAGTACAGCTTGAAATTTATTACTGAAAAAACTTTATGCAGAGAATCTCCTGATCGCCCTCTTAGCAGTTGCAAGACCTTTCTCGAAGTCCACCTTGCGTTGCTCGGCCTCCGAGATCTCTCTCTTGCAAATCTCCAAGCCAGCCCTCTCCCTACGTGCGATACCCCTCAAGGTTTTTGCAGATGCAGAATTTATAACGGAATCTTCGCCTTTGAGGCTGGCAACCAGTTCATGCAGCTCCATAAACGCCCACGACATGCCAATGAGCACGTCACGATGAGCCAGCCATCGCATGGATAAGCTCACCATCCACTGCGAGAAAGCGACTGACTCCGCGTTACCCAATTTCACGAGGTCTTTCAAGTTCGCTGGTACACATATGTCTGCCCGGCCGCATATCTCCAGCCCGAGCTCAACGATGCCAGATGCCTGGCCATTGCCAGTGCGGTGAACCTCGTCCATGCCTGCTACACCGAGACGTTCGACGTCGAAACCAGTCTGGGCACGCAATACTCGAACGAGCGCAGAGCCAAACGTATCCGCAGCGCGTACGGGTACGGATGGCAGACTTTCGAGAAGAGTAGGTGATGTGAACCACAAAGGAAGGAGGTTCCTGAGATTTAGCTTTTCTGTGGCCAGGTAGGGAGTCCTAAAGTCGAAACCTTCGGCGAAATCCAACGGTGAGGTGGTGAGAGTCGCGAAAACTGGATAATCGGCAAGTATGTCTACGTTCGCAGGAGCAGCGACGACTGCTGGAAGCTCAGGCGGTTGTTTCGTAAAGTCGAAGTACACTATGGGATTAGTCCGAGGTACCTGCACTGGCGAAACAAGTTCTTCTATCCACGCTTTCACAATTGCAACCTCCATCTGGGTGAAGCTGCCGAACATCTTGCCCTCCCAGGATAGCTCTCTCACTAACCTACTATTCTCACTGTCCCCTTTAATTACCCAAGGTCTACAGTTGCTCAAATCATGAAGAAATTCCTTCTGCCACTGCTTATTAGCAAATGCTTTCGGTTCGAGCCAATCAACCAAGGAGCGACGGCCAATTTTCAGGCGGCTGTTGCAGTGAATCTTATGAGCGACGAAGGCTTTCGCAGCAAAGAGATTGAGTAGTTCTGCTTCCGTTTCGGTACGAGGGAAGTTTTCCTCAGCTTCCACCTTCAACGAGGGACTTTCGGGGGTTGTCGGCAGGCCTTCAGCAAGAATGTATCCGGCCTGTACTCGTTTCCAGGCGAAATGTGCCGCCACAACCCCTTTTTCCGTCTTGATTCGGTCAATGTAGTCTGCTACTGCTGTCATGGCCATGGCAGCATGACCTGAATCTGCATTATCGATTGAGATATGCAGTTCGAAATAGTACGGGTTGAGTCGAACTTCGCGGAGTTCTTTCACTGTTTTTAACAGATGAAGCGGCAGGCTCTCGTATGCCATGTTGAAACCTAGCGACTCCGGTAGGTAGTCATGTGGGAAAAGAGAAATAAGCAACTGAGCTATAGCAGCCTTCCAGCAATGGGTCTGGTCAAGATTATGACGGAAATCAATAAAATCCTCCGAGTCTGCGGCAGGGAGTCCGGCGTCGATATCATCCATCAGCTGTCGATAGACATAAACGTGATTTTTCGCAAGGTCACCATCTCCAAGCTCTTCTGACATTACCTGCCATGCGTTTTTGGTAATGTTACGGTACCTAAATGGTGTAGTGG
This sequence comes from Ascochyta koolunga, assembly GCA_026119515.1. Taxonomy (NCBI): domain Eukaryota; kingdom Fungi; phylum Ascomycota; class Dothideomycetes; order Pleosporales; family Didymellaceae; genus Ascochyta; species Ascochyta koolunga. The sequence continues at coordinate 314,445 of JANLCG010000022.1, forward strand.
TCTTGTTAATGTGACCAAGCCAGGCGCCATCCACGTACTTGACTGGAGCAGCCTGCTTCAGCCACCATTTGGCTTCTTCCCGGTCACCAAAAACCTCACGGGATCCTCCAGCTCTGCGACGGGCCAGATACTCCTCCCATCTGTTGGTCACATCGAAATCTTTCTCTTCGAGGAAGTGTTTCAGGCCCTTGCGAGAGAACTCTTTCACGGAGAGAATACCGCTGTCCGCATCTTGAAGCGCATCCCTAATTGTGGACGATAAAAAGGACAGGAGAAGCTCACGGCATTCAGGTAGTATTTCGGAATGATGTTCAAGGTTATGGAGTTTATAGTAGAGCTGTTTGTAGGTCCTCAGTTCGTTCGACTGTGCCATGGAAGGTGTTTCGACAGTTGGGTTGCTGGAGAGTGGTTTTTCTTGGGTGGCGACATTATCTAGGCTCTTTTCTGCGGCCTTGGATCTCCAACCTTTGAAAGATAGATTCCTGGGGCTTTCTGAAGCTTCGGGATCCTTATTTCTCGAACGTCCTTTTGCCAGGCGGTTTCGAACCTCGCTCCACGCAAGGAGAGCCAGAAATGCGATCAGTATCGCATTTGTGGTTTGTATGATGTACATAGTGGGTGTTTGGCCAGATAGGATGCGTGAGGGCTTGTGACTAGTTTATGAGGAACTAGGTAATACGCGCATGCCTTGGAGGAGAGGCGAAACTTGGAAAGTTGTCGCATAGGCCTAGATCCCACTCACACTGATCATGACATTGTCAGATCTAGGCTAAGGTACTGACATGGTAATGTCATTGCCCCTGTACACAGCGCCGAACCAATGAAAACCTATTGGCAAGGTGAATTACCCACGTGGTGCGTGCGTGATTTGCGACGAGGCAGCACCACATATACCCGCAATTGGGATCAAGCGCAAGATCTCTCCTCTACAACGCCACTCGACTTCAACGTTGTTAGAAGATCATTGGCGTAGCTACTCTGTCCGAATGCCGTATATGCAAGAAAGACTGAAAGCAATTCGAGATCACCTGAGAGTTAGCAGGTAGTGGCAGGGTTGATATTTAGGAAGATGTTCTTGGCTACATATGTGTGAAGGATGCCAATGTGGTGTGGCTCGCACTGCCGAGACGGGTAGCACCACCGAGACGTCACTTTTACCCGTTCATGTCACAACCCCTATGTCGCTCGCCTTGCACATGCACGTTGGCCGTGGAATATGAAGCACGCCACTTTACGTCACATTACTTCAACACCTAGGCAACGTCTTTTTGTGTACATGTATTGCCTTGCCCTCCCAAGCGATACCCAGGCCATTTTCAAAGGACAGTATGGCATAGCAATTGCATGTACAGAAGAATTGCTACAAATCTTTGAAAATGACTGAGATCACAGCCGACTATGAAGGGCTGGTCAAGCACCTGGCTGGAACAAAGTACACCTTTGTCTGTCCATCTCCAGAGGCTGCTGGGAGGGTAGCACAGAAGAGGAATTCTGATCCATCGATGAAGGATGCTCGAAATGCACAAGATTTCTTTGGTTGGAGTTTACCAGGCTCAAGGTATGCGTCATCAATTCTAAGTATGTTTTCAGGCAATTCCCATGGCTTCTCGAGATTTGCAACCTTCATGGTTTTATCTTTTGCAATTCTATCGATGCAGATGCTATGTGCGCCTCGTGCTAATGGATCCTCAGACAGACTCTGAAGTCGATGATACCGGACGACATTTTCGAAAGCTTACACAGAGCATCCATCATCACTAATAGCGACAACGAAGACGAATATCGCTCAACAATCCGCGTCTCGAACTTATATCTGCCCAACATCCCGAAGCTCGATAGTAGCACGACACCACTCTACTACATCCACTCCTCCTTCCCGGCGTCATCAGACTCTATATTTTTTGGGCCGGACACATATCTGTTCACTCAGTTCCTAAAAACCGCTCATCATCATTTCCCAAACCAATTGAGAAGCGCGATAGATGTGTGCTGTGGATCGGGCGCAGGCGCGATACACATCGCAAGAACATATCCACAAGCAAAAATCCTCGGTTTGGACCTCAATCCACGCGCGCTACGACTCGGGGTGTGAATGCAAGGCTGGCTGATGCTAAGGTCGACTTTCACGAATCGGATCTCTATGCTGCTGTTCCAGACGAGGACAAGAAGTCCGGAATAGATCTGATTGTCAGCAATCCGCCCTACATGGCTTCGAGTGCCGATGGCAAGGGCCTGCCCGTGTATGCAGATGGTGGGGCCAAATTTGGCCTCGACATATCGCTGAGGATTGTTGAAGAAGGCATGAAAATACTGTCAGAGAATGGTATTATCATTGTATACACTGGCGTTGCAATCCCAACGGCAGACCCTGGCCACGACGCTTTCCTTGAGAAGCTCGAGGCTGTGAAGGGCGCTAAACTTGCTGAGTACACGATATTGCATCCGGATATGTGGCCAGAGGAGATTGGGTACGGCGCATATGCAGACGTTGGCAGGATACAAGTCGTTGGTGCCGTGTTGAGAAAGTCCTAAGAAAGCGGGGTGACCAAGTGGGGCTCTCGGTACTAGCACAGGTTGATTATACAAAGTACATCCCCGTGGCGCCGGCTTACCATTTTCTTCGTCTACACCAGCTCCTGCCCGTATTTTATGTTCAAGAATAACAGCAAGACGCTCGTGTGTTATACCACGTAGTCTTTTGACATAGCAGTGTCAAGCCCACCGGACCGGAGTACCTTCTATGAAAATCGAATTGAAGGAATGGCAAGTCTTCACATCTTTCATGGGGCTTCATACTGAAAATACTACCAGTTGTTCTTAGGAGCTGTCCAACATGTCCTGCGTTGTCTCATTGGTCGCATTGCGGCACCAGACTGCTCTAATACGTCGAGTCTTTCATCTCTTGTCGCTGCGAGAGTTCACTCTCTGTCCGGCGGAAAACTTCAGGATTGTTAGCTGACCTATACTCAATAACACGAAACTCGCCGGTCAACTCAAACTTGAAGGCCATCACGAAGTTACCGACTCATGGCTCAGGAGTACCCCTCGTCGCATACCTACAGCCAAAAGCATTCGTCTTGTGCTACCTGGTGAAAGTTATTGAGTGCTGATCCAGGAGTCTGGCTACTGCTACGGCCTGGCATCATGATGAGTGCATCCATCAGCAAACTATCAATAGAGATCCTGCAAAATATGTATCGTACCGCCCAGATGCAAAAAAATGCTCAATTTAATCGGCCAAATGCTTTCAGGCATATTGAAACTGTCTTCATGCTTTGCACAGCGCTGTAAAAATGTCAACTGCCAAAAGTGCGATGATATTGTACCATGATGATAATAGCCGTATCATGCGTAGTTGTTCAACCAAAACTGGAAACGAGTTTTTCCATTAATGCGACGAATTCCTCATATGTGGGTTGAAGGGCATTCCTGTATGTACAGCCGGTGATCTACCCTATAATTGCCTATGAGAAACGCTTCCTTTTGGGGTGAACATTGTATCTGGTATGGCAATTTGGAAGTCGACAGATGCCGCCTGAGCGTATCGACATCATGCATTCATGAGTCGACTTCCATGGTCGGAGTAACATAAACAACGGATCAATCTATTCTCAAAGAGCCACACAAGAGCTTTATGATTATGCTTGACGCCCAGCTATACCATATGTACCTCTACACATATAGGTAAGGTGATTTCTATCTCCAACGTCACTCTTTCGTTGTTCACGCTTCTTCCGTTTACTTTCTTCGCCTCTGAAGGCATCACATGCGAAACACTAGGTTACTATCATGAAACGAATCTCTCATATTTCATGGGGAAATTTGTACAACGGCCTAACATTTTTTCTGCTATGTGTTGCCTACTGCCAGCAATATGTACGATGCGAGGACTTTCAATACTCACACCAGAGTAATGCCAACTCCCAATACTGCGAGTTCTTTGACACAAGCCTGTAGGTGCCGCAGCAGAACAAGCCTTCAAAAGCCAACGTTGAGCCCAAGTGATGGAAACTTCACCGCTGATCAACTTCTCCTTACTACTACTACGACATCGGCTGCTCTTTTCCAACTTTTGGAACACCAGTGACTGTCATGTCGTTCAGAATTCTCACAGTTACTTCGTTTTTTGCGGTTACATCCATGTTGTCAGCTGCCACTTGGACATCAACCGTCGCTGGAGCAGCAGTTATGATTACTCGGACAGCAACTGCAACTTTGACCACAACAAACACTGCCGGCACAGATCTGAACTACCATCAGCGCTCTTTTGGTGAGGAAAACGGTCCTGTATCCAGTGACCTCTAAAACTACAGCTACAATAACTTCTACTTCTACAGCTATAGCTACAGCGCGAGTCCCGGCCCTCCAGTTACAACGGTGACTCAATACCTGGCCAGGACAGCAATAACAACAAAGCTGAGATGTTTGAGAGCGATGACTCAGACCAGCACTGTGACGACAACGCGATAATTTTAAGCAGGGAGGCAAGATGAAGGCTGGTTCCCTCGTTCTCTGCATGTCGGTGTTGATTTCTCCAAACTTCCGCTCGAGAACGAGTGTTGGATGTTACATTAAAGACATGAATATTCAGTCAAGCCAATACGATAGTACACCTCGAAAAGGATCTATTGGTGACATTACTCTTAATTCCGACTTTCGCTTTCTATGTTATTACGCCTCGGCTAGCGCAATACCGAATCGTTCTCCGGGGATAGCGCAGTCGAGACCGCTTATCCCCAATCTTTGCCTATGACGTTGCAGTCTGACCCCGCGACCTATCAAAGCAGTGAATGGAAGTACTAGGTATGTCAGCAATTTAGATCTGAGCTAAAAACGATAAAATTCGTAGAAGTTGTAGAGACGCCTGCTAATCTGCCTTGCATCTGCCTTCGTATCCGTAAGGCATAGCAACCTGGTGAAGATTGGCCTATCAGCACTACAAAAGCAGGTGTAGAAGCGAGCTAGTATTCCACGGGAGCATATGGACGAGAGTCTTCTCTTCTTCAAAGAACAGCGTCTATACAGTTTATCACAAAGATAAATCGATCTTCAGTCGCGTCTGGGCATTAATACCACCACCAACCAAGCCATTTATTGACACATCCAAATGGACCACAAGAAACAACAGCAGGAAGTAGCACAAGATCAAGCGCCAGCATACACAGAGTCGTAAGAACATCATCCCAAACACCAACAATGCTCGCGATTAACCCAAAACTACCAGAGACCCGCCACCCCCTACACCGCTGATGCCGCAGCCCGAGATCTCCTCGCGATGCGTGAAGGCGATCCGAACGAGAAAATCGACGTTCCCTTTGTGCACAGTCAGGACCAGAAATCTGCTCTGGACTACTTGCGCTTCCGCAACGTTGGAAAAGTAACACGACGAGTCGTCGCTCGACCGATGACGCGCCGCCTCTATAATGAACGCTACGCCCATGACCAGAATGGTAATTTCATTGGCACCGGTATCAAGGCACCAGATGCTGGACTGGTTTTTATCCCCGGTAAGGGAACAGAACAGGATCTGTTGGATCAGGTGTCGAAGTTTGCGCATGCGAGGCAGCACGACCCTCATGCCTTTATGGAACTTGGAATGATTCCCATAGGTGGTGGATAAGTTGGTAGCTAGGATGCTTTGTGCGTTTTTTTGTAGTGATAGAGCCGAGAATTTACTTTTTCAAGATTTTCAGTTCTTGTATTCTTGAAATTAACGAAAGCTCCAGTCTATCAATCATCAAGTCCTCCATGACAGCATCGACCCCAGAATCAGTGAATTGTTTTGAGACCTTTCCACTCTCAGCGTATGTGTCCATTCTGTTTTCGATGGTCGTTGCGTAGTGCCCGCTGCCCTTGCCAACACCAGCCGTCCTGCTGTATTTCTTCGGGAAGTTAGTTCTTATATCGCTCGAAGATAACTGCAACAGTTAGTATCCCAATCCAAAGTGCACTCGCGGCTAAATTACAGTTATATCATCGGAGATATCATTTATCTTGCTTTATACGCACATTATCCATCCATCATTATACCCACTGGAGAGGTATTCGTGTTATGATGAAGCGGCCAAGCGGTTTGACACGGAATTTAACACGTCAGAGGGTTTTATGTTTTGCCTTGCCAGATCCAGCACGATAGGTTCTCAAGACCTCTCAAGGCTTAATCCAATCGACCTTTTTGCAGGCCAATCCAACCATGCTCGATGCTCTCGTGGCAACAATTCCCATATCCCATCCATGACGTGATGCGTCCACCCTTTCATGTACCAGAATTGCTCCAACGCACGTATCAACACCACAAAATGTGCGTATACGATCATCGCAGTTGGGTCTCGTTGCTGCAACCGCTCGAAGAAGTTGTCCGTCATCCTATAAAGCCAGCCAAAGGCGACGTGATATTCTGTATCAATGCCCTGGTATCGATTGTCGTACATTTCGCGCAGAATATCGACGGCCTTGACATCTTCTTCATGTTGAGGAGTATCTTTCGTGGTAAAATCCACGTGCTCGCGTAGCTCGTCAAGTTGCTTCTCGTACCCTTCTGGTGCTTTCTGAGCTGGCAGTGGACGATTCTTACTTCGTGTCGCAGGCGCATGTGTCATAGTAAACTGATGCCTCTCAACACTACTAAGTGTTGTTCTGATGCCGCGAAACATCATCAGCCAGTCAGACCTCTTGTCTTTTCCGAAGGCAAGGTACTCTCCAGGCTGAGGACCACGACCCCAGCTGATAAAGCAGATCATTTGAACGGCAGTTAATACTGCATCACAATTGCCCGGACTGAGGTTTGCAATCTCTGGTGTGACCAGAATGAGTGCCCGCTCGTAATGGTGGTCAGCCGTAGCGACATATTGCTCTCGCCGATTGAGACGACAGTGTGCCAGGTGCAGTGCTGTGAATGCGAACATCAAGTGCAACACAAAAGGGTTCTCGAAGCCAATTTCGGCCATTTGATGTTGCCAGTTAATACCGCCAGTAGACCACGGCGAAACAGAGAAGCATGTCGAAGTAGTGTAATAGTACGTGAGCTCGATTTCAGATATGGATAATTCGCCGTGGTCGGACCTGCTGATAGCTCCCGGGTGTGAGGATCGGGCAACCGCTGGCTTAGCAAAGTCGCAGTATACTTGTCGTCGTTTGCAATTTCCACAATCTGGTTTTGTTTCGTCACACTAATGATGTTAGCATATCTCTTTTGGCCAGGCATTTAACATGAACGTCAGGAAATCAGTACGCTCCTCTGTTTGGTGCTCCATTCTTAGCTTTGTACTCGTGTTGTAGTAGCTGTATCCAATTGCGCAATCCCTGAGGTTTTGATGATAACCAAAACATATTTACTTAACTCTCATGATCTTGTAACCATTTGCTTACTGAAAATAACCGCCTGAAATTTACTGAGGAGCTCCAGGCTTACTCGAAGTGTTTGAGGAATGGCGTACCTTGATGCGTCGGGCTTTGCAGTTCTGGCAGCCAGCACGCGATTTGCGATGTGATCGTCTCGTTATCTTGGGCGTGAAGCCTTTATCATGGCCCTCCTGCTCGTTGGTAGACGGCGACGCTGCGTTGAAATGATCCAATGATAATGGTGACTCTTGTTGCATGTTTGGAGGCTGGGCATGCGTAGATTGAAGAGAACAGCGGAGCGGAGCGTATTTGAAAGCGAGGAAAGAGCGGAACACGAGCACGCGCGGCTGTTCTTCCTTAGCGCCAGCTGCACTTCGGTTCTCCGATGCATCAACCCTTGATAACAGTTCGCAAGCAATACTCGAATCGCATGCAAGATGTAGCGGCCAAACCAGGCGAAAAATGATGGTTCTCTCTATATGGTGTCGATCACTCGTGCCTCATGAGTAGTGTAATAAGCCGACTACAAGCATAGAAGAGAGTAAACGGACTGCAGGCTATACACTAATACCGCAAGCACCACGTTACAACTCATCACAACTGCAACATTGATTTCTAACGCCTGCTAAGCTTTCGAAAATCAATGTTGTCACGTTGAGTTCTGTCTTGAAAGTGCGTCGTGGTGTTTCTTAAAGGCGCGTTCTCCCAATTTGGAGGTTGTCAACGCGAGATTATGAGGAATCATACTTCTGCTCACACATCCAGGGCTACAAACTTTGAATTGGTCTACAGCAACAAGTACTCCAAGATGCTCTACATTTGTCAAAGACGTGCTGAGTTTTCAGCGCCTATTTTGCTCGTGGTCCGTGCACGACATGACTCGCGGGCGTATTCGATGCGTATTCTCTTTCTGAGCGAGCACCAATATGCAGATTCGGGTAGAACATGAGTTAAGTTCGGATGCGTTAAGACTGCTAATTTATATTTTGGTTCTATATGACCGGTTCGCACTTTGCGTCAGTGGCCCTCATCATAGATATAAAACCTTGTTTTCTCCCTCCAGCTCTGGCCTTTTTCCAAGCACGCCACAGACTACCTCAGGGCATACCCAATATACCGAGTAACAATGGGAGCCCCTAAAAATTCTGAAACAAAACGAGCGTCTCCCAGTGAGATGCCTTCTTCTTCTTCTTCTTCTTCTTCTTCTTCATCCAACGCTATGCCTGCCAATGCGCCGCCGCCCATGCCTCCACCGCCCTACTTCAAGACATACTTTGTCAATCCAAGCTCTTTCAAGTCCGCCGTCAACAGCAAAGTAGACAAGCCTATGGTCTCGCTGTTCCGACTGATCATACGGATATTCCAACTAATCTTCGCCTTGACCTCAGGCATCTTCTATGCCATCGAGTTGTCACACGGCAACGGACGTGGAGATGCATCAGCGAGCTTTGTGTTCTCGCAAGTCGCATTCGGCGCCACACTTATCACTCTCATCATCAACGGCGCGACCATGCGATACTATCGTGTCTCTTGGATCGTCGACTGGATTTTGACGGTATTCTGGTTCGCGGTCTTCGCGGTCTTCTATGAGGTATACTTAGGAGGTGAGATGGAACCAGCTTTTGATGGGGTGGATGTAGGACGAATGGAACGGGCAGTTTGGTGCGATCTCATCAATGCGCTGCTTTGGGCCGGGAGCGCGGTGTTCTCGTCAGCAATGTGCTGTTCAGGCGTCAAGGCTTCTATCAAAGGAAGGCTCAAGAACAGACGACAAAGAAAAGAGAAGAAAGCAATGATAGACACAATAGGCGAGATGGAGATGGGAACAATCCGCGAGTGATGGCCAGTCTGTCGTAGATCCTTTACTGCTGCGATTTGGCGATATTCTTTGGTCTCAGCCATCACAGGGTATTCAGGAAACGGAATAATCATGGCTGGAGTCGTAATCAATAGTCATGAATACCTCGTCGGTACTTTATAGTCTGGTTTTGGGAATATGCAGTGGTAATATGCGTACTGACGTTAATTAACTGTGACCGTGTTAGAGGGCTGTGCGGCCAAGCGACAGGGGCAGCCGATCCCTTCCACCTCGGTCGCCGTTGAGATGCATCCTTCTGCAGCGCTAGAACTCATCTTTTCCACTTCCTGTCCTCGTCAGCAGGAACGCGATCCAGAAGGACTAACACAAAACTAGCTGCTTCGCCGCATGCTGTCGTGATTCTAACGTCTCGATGCAGGACAGGGCTAGGCTTACAGACCATGGTGTACCGAGGTGAGTGGCCGCCCTACTCACGAAAATAGCTGACACCCCACTGTAGGCAAGCCATCATCAGGTGCGCAGGCTGAAAGTAACGATTATTGCGATAACGACTAATCTATCTTCTAGCATGTGGAGAATGTCGAAAACGCAGAAGTAGGGTACGTAAAAGACTTTTAAATGAAGCCAATTAGCCACTGTTCCTGGAATCCTGTCCGCTTCCTACAGGCCAAGGCTGACGCTTCATCGCAGTGCGATCAAGCCACCCCTTGTGGTCAATGTGTCAAAGCTGGTCGCATATGCCCCGGCTATCGCAATGCTGTCGACCTTTTGTTTCATGACGAGAGCGCGAAATTCGCTAGGAAGAGCAAGGGGCATCCGTCCAACTCAGCTACAGCGACTACCGCTAGTGGAGAAGTTGCAGTACGGACTCCAAACCCTGTTGATCTCACCAGCATTGTCGTATATCAACCATGGGATGATTTAGGTATCAACTTTTTCATGTCGAACTATGTTGGTACAGATCCTGCTGTTTCACAACTCCACTACCTTCCCGACTTCTACTCAAGATCAGGATATGCCACTCCCGCCCTAAAACGAACCATCATCGCCAGTGGGTTGGCTGGCTATGCAAGAACCGCTCGCCGGGCTGACTTGATCGAACAGTCCACCAAGACTTATATTGCTGCCATAAAGGATATAAATATCACACTGTCAAGCCCACAGGCTGTCACCCAAGACACCACACTCATGTCGATAATGATGGCTGCGATGTTCGAGACCATGTTGGTTTCGCAGGAGTCAGGCATGCACAACGTCACCAAGCACCTGGATGGCGCTATGTTGGTCGCATATCTGAGCCTGCAGCAGCAGAAGCCAAGCAAAATATTCCAGGCTCTACTCAGCACTTTGATACAAAGCGTAATCATGAACAGTTGGATTCAGCACGTACCTTTACCGTCCAGATACAAGCAGATCAGATCATATGTCCCTGAGAAGATCAATCCCCACTCGGTCCATGCCAGACTCGTCGCTGTTCTTTCGAGAGTGATTGAGTTCAGAGATGATCTGAAGAGCGGGTCATATTCCAACTCTGAAGCCATACTCCGCACGGCATTGGAACTGGATGCATCTTTGAAGATATTTATCGAGGAGATGCCAAACCATACGGCTTACGAGAAGTGCTGGATACCCGCAATGCAGAAAGCAGAAGTGCCGCAACCAGTATACAATGGGGATTTTCATGGTGAGCTTTTTGCAAAATAAAGCGTGTGATTATTCGCTGATCATGACAAGTATATCCTCAGCAGTTCGCCGGCCATCTTTGGAACAACGTTCGGTCATGTCGAATCCATCTGCACCAGCTAATCCATCAGCAGTGCTCTAGCCTTCTTTCCTCGGTGGGTGCAAGCGAGCACACAAACCTACGTCTACAAAGATCGGCTTCCGAATCACTGACAATATTGATCGCCGAAGAAATTTGTGCAACCGTTCCACAGCTGCTCTCGTACTCGGACTACCTGAAACAATTCATCGAGTCGACCGAGTTTGCACTGCCAGTACGTATGACAGCGCCGAACCGTGGCGAAGGGTCGATGACACTTGGCTCATCAGAACACACAAAGATACCAACTGAAGATTCGGGATCCAACGTCTCAACGCCAGACACGTCCGCTGCATCAAGTCCACACTCCACATCAACGCAATCTTCGTATGCATCTAACAGAGATACACCAAAGGGCTACGCATCCAAGCTCCCACTTTTCACACCAGGCGCCCTCGACCCAGCAAGCGCCTTCCACCTCCTTCTCAAACTACACAACCTAATCTTGATCCCCTGGCTTCCCTTTGTAATGAAGTCTTGGATCCTCGACCGCATCTCCTGGATCGAAACGAACTCGGACTCTTACAGCGCCGCGCGTCTGAAAGAAATGATCAGAAAACGACCCGCCGACGGCTTCCCGGTAAGCGATGCACCAGGCCAGGTACCCTACGGCGGGATATGCGAAACGATAGCCACAACGCCTGCAGACCAACGTCTGTGGTTCCTGGCGCACAGCTGGCTCTTCGTGGGCATCGACTGGAACGCGGATTACTACTCGGAAGCCAGCACTGCCTCGTCCAAGGACTATAATAGCGATATGTGGCCGGAACAGCAACAGCACGGCGAAGTGCGCCAGTCAGGTAAGGATGCTGGCGATATGCCTATGGACGAGTTTATCGTCTGCTCCGCGACACCCACCACAGCTCCCGTGAAACTGGCTTGGAAAAAGCCGCATTGGACTTTTTGAGCTTAGCGAGTGCAGCCACATGGCGGAACTGGGACATGGTATCGTGCTCTAATATGCATCTGGAGGACTTCAGGTCGTGAGCGCGACAAGAAAGATGTACCGCTGTTAGCGCTCGGAGTTGACAGCGTAATTAAGCAAATCGTGGAGATTATCAGTGATTTACAAATGAAGCAAGCAAACAAATAGTGGAATTTCCGACCATTCATCTTCTTCACAGAGAGCAGATCGAACTTGATCTAAGTAATGCAATCCCATAGCATCCTGTCGCAAAACACTTTCGCAACCAGGACCGCAAACAAAACGCCCGCTATCGTCATGCATGCACTCAGGTTATGAAAATAACAAGCTCGATCTCAGTCCTTAGTAAGATCTAACTGCCCTTTCTCCCAGGCCTCTAGCGCCCTCTCCAGCCTGCCCTTTCCCTTCTTTGGCAGTTGGTCATCCTTTGCCTTCCTCAGCAAGCCCCAGATATACGTCTTAGGTACCTCATCGAGTCTCTTGCCTCTGAAACCTCCATTCTCGAACGTGTAGCTCTCAGCTTCAGACTCGTATAGTCCCTTAGGGTACAAGTCTTCGAAGGCTTGTTGTAGCCTTTTGTCGTTGTAATATTCGTCGCCGTCGTAGATGGAGCGAAGATAATCGATGGGCACGCTGTCCATACGACGACCTTTGTATTTGCCGAAGGTGAAGCAGTAGTTATTTGGGCGTCGCATGGATATAGTTCTCGATCGGCTTGTGAGGGCGTTATCGAACCCGAGACCATGTCTAGGTGGTGATGCAGCGGACACCTCTTGGGTGAGATGAATGAAGGAGTGTTCGGATAGTGGCACGGTCAACGAGAAGGGAACTGGTGGTATGGTATCAACACCATAGCGTCCGATGGACCCTAGGTGATAGGTCCCCTTCACTGGATAGGAGGGATACTCTCCTATCTGGAGAGGCTCGTAGGGCTGACGCGAGTAAGAATCGACCTCCACAGGAACGGACATGGTACCCCCTTGGTACAAGGACAGAGCCTCAATAGCTTCAATGACTGTGAACATGACGGCTTTAGAGGGTACACTCGTGGAAGGTGCGGTCTTCCGTTTCGCTTTGTCCTTCCCCTTTCCGCTCGTTTGGAGAGATTGGTCCTTGTCTGGTTCGCCTGAGACGCCATCATTTGCCGAAGTCGAAGGCAAATGACTACGCTTGTTGACTTGGGCTAATCTCCGTTTGCTCGCATCGGCAACGGCAGCCTCGGCTTTATCGATTTCTTCTAAGCCATCCTCTTCGAATTTGAGCTCTGCCGTCCATCGCTGAGTCCGTGTTACGGGTTTCTTTGCCCTGCTCTTTTGCTTCGAGCCCAATGTGTATCGCGAGTCAGCCTCGTCGTCCGCATCTTGAGAAGCTGCAAGTTGGGGCTGCCTTGCCTTCTCGTCCCTACTTGGGTCATCCTTATTTGTCAAATCCACGTGCGCATATTGCCTCGAACCAGTGAAGCCTGTGCCACTTGCCTTGGGCTGAGTATCCTTCACTTGCTGGTTCTGTCCTTGCTTTTGCGATTTATGCTCTGACGACGTGGACGCTATCGGTGCGATTGGTGTATCTCCATTCATACAGCCTTTCCCGTTTTTCCGGCGCTTTGAAAGAGGCTGCTTTGGTCGCTGCGCTGCGCTAGAGGCAGATGCAGCATCGTTTTTGCGCTTGCGCCTCGGTGCGGCGACGGGCGGTAAGGCTGGAGGCTCGGTCGTGTTGGATTGTCGGCGCGTTGTCACCATCGCAGCTCCAGCACAGTTGTGGTGCGCTTGTGATGTGGGGATGAGCGACTTTGGTGTGCTGAACATGTGAGGAAGATGTCATCAGTATTCATGAAAAGGTGCGCACGGACGAAACCATAAAAAGCTGGAGGCAGTCGCGACCCACGTGCTCCCCGCCCTCGCTTTCCACTTCAAGGGTACACCTTCCCTTGACGACCAGTCTTCTCGTTGAAGTCTTCCAATGCTTCCTTGAGACCAGGCCAAGAGTGAACAACGGTTGACATTCCCTCAATTGTTCGAATGTAATTCTCATCCACTTGGTCGAGGCGCATGCCCTTGAACGCGCCCTTTGGAAACTTGTACTTCTCAGAGGCAGATGCACCATTCGAAGGACCACCTCGTGTACGGCGAGGAGCTTGGACTGGTGTTTGTGCCGGTGGCTGTGGGTTCGTTGTTGTTTTTCGCAGTTCTGGGCGGTGGTGATCGAACGCCTCCTTCAGGCCTGGGTGCCTGCCATCAAAGACGAATGACTGCCCGCCGATGGTGCGCAGATAGCTGTCCGGCACGTCCGAGATGTGACTGTTCTTGTATCTCCCCCAATCGAACACGTAATCGCGCACAAAGTCGTGATCTGGTAGTCGTGGCGCGGTGTTTGTCTTCTTGTTTGTGGCCGGTCGCTGCCCTCTTGGGAAGTCTGAGACATAGGTTGATGATCTCGTTGGGCGGTCGCTGGTGTTCTCAGACGAAGTCTGTGCATTTGGCTCGTGTGAACTTGATGTGCGAGTTCTGCGTAACGTGGTGATTATTTGTGTAGATGGCTTCAATTTCGACCTCCACGACCTCCCCGCTAGCATCGAATCTTCCCATCTTTCTCGCAGCCAATGGAAATCCGGCCTGATGCATAGCTTGGTAGATGGACACTGCTTCCAGCGCAGTGAACATGACCTCTGCCCTCCTTGGTTTGCCCTTCTGTGATCGAACCTCGCCAAGGTTGATCATCATGTCGTCTGCACTATCGTCCGTATCAAGGTCGCTCACGGAATCGTCCATATCAGATCCATCGTCAGTGAGCTCGCCCTCTTCAAGGTCTGAGTCGTCCGAGTCGTCAAGCGCAATGGGATCAAACGAACTGCCTCCTCCCGCTCGGGCGTTGTTGTGCAGCGCACCAAACTGATTCCCGCTCCTTTGTGCTTCAACAAACGATCGAAACTCCTTGGCGCCATCGTAGCTGCTTTGTCCTCGTGTTGGGCGGCCCCCAAAGTTGCCCCCTCGACCACGACCGCGACCGCGGCTACGCTGTGGTTTCTGGTTATTTCTCTGCTGTGCTTTCGACTTCGGTAATGGAGGTGGCTGCGCTGGTTTTACATTTGTACCCCGCTGTGCAGCAACGCGTGCGCGCCTCTTTTGGCAGGGGCGCGGCATAACGCGACCTTTGACGACCTGCATGAGTGAACGTCGAAGATGCGGAACGCGAGCCTGAGGTGTGCTGAGTGCGGAATTCGGAAGAGTATGCACGGACCATGCCAATACACCACCAATCCCATCAACAACAACAGTCTATTCAGATATGTATAATCAAGCGAACAGAGTGTCTATGCCCTATATTCAGATTCCTATGCTAGCTTCTGGATCCTAGAGTATGGTCAGGGTATGTACCCATATCTAGCTAGGGCTTTATATTGTGTGTATGCAATGTAGCCGTACTCACAAACTGACGCGTAAAAGCTTGGATATTCTTAATAGCAAGCGACCATAGAATCTCATGAATTCAAAGCTGCAGGAGAGGCGCCTTCCTTGATATGCAGCCCCGACTGCTAAGCCGCACAGCCTCGATCGTGTAGCAGCCAGACTTGGCTTCGACACTCTGTTCTTGTATGTTACAGCACAGCGTTCGGGCAAAAACCATGAGATGGCCCATCCTCTGTCAGTGATTGCCAGCATCGTTGGCATCGCCGCAGCGAGCGCTCCATTTCAAGGCAATCCCAGATGCTGAGTTAGAGAACGACTTACAATCGATTGTGAAGAAGGGAAGACCTAATTTACTCTTCATGCCAAATATCTAGTTGAAGATAGTGTTCTTCGGGGCAGCCCAGCAAAAGAATGTGAAATAGCTAGAGCAGGGAAGACGAAATCGAGAAACTAATACCAACAGAAGGAGACAAAAACGAGTATCTTGACATGTGCGACTCCTGCTTGCGGACTAATAAGAATGTCATCAATTTATGCTCTGGGACTGACTCATATAGACCGGGACTCGTTATGTGAAGAGTGAAGTGCATAATTGAGCGCCGCTTTGGCGAAGAACCCCAAAACAAGGACGGTGGATCGACAACGATGGGCTTGCAAACCCCTGCATTGGAAAATTCGTAGAGTACCGTAGCAAGCGTAATCAGAAGATCGAATCCACAGCCGGTCTCGTAGCCGGAGAAGATGCGCTGCTCAGGAAGAACGTTGGCACTCATGAGAATGTTTTCCTGGAAAGGAAGATGAGGCACAGCTTGGAAAAAGGAACTTTTAATTAAACCTGTCTAAATTCAATCTTACTCTGCATTCAGAAATTGACAACGTAGAATTAGGCACACATTTTCTGAAGCCTTGTCAATAGGGAAAGCTAGGGACTGGACTGATGGCTGCATAAGGGATATTGATGAAAACTAAATGGTTTAACGTGTGTTCAGACCACATTCCAGAAGTGTGAGCGAAATGCCAATCACCGACACCCGCAGTGTCAGACAAGGAGCGGTAGGGTCATCGGTATCCATGTCGATACCGGCTGCTGAGAGTACCTCGTTCGCGTCATCAACCTTATCCTCATCCTCGTGTGCTTCTTTCCATTAAGCTTCGAAACAAACGACGGAGGAGGTCATCATACACTCCTCATTGACATAGCTCGGAAAGCCCTGAGTGACATCCAACTCCTGACCTTTGTTCTCGAACAACATCGGCGCGGGTATGAAATCTGATTGAAGTTGATAGAATTCATCGTAGAAGCCGATGAGATCACAGCAGCAAAGCTTAATATATATAAGCTTTGATCGCTTGTCCGGTATACTGAAAAAACATCTATTGCTGCTATTCTATACGAGGCCCACCAACGACGCGCATGTAGGCACCTGGGAATTCGTATATCAGAGTAGTCGCTCCATCTGACTCTTCAATCTGCGCTATGATGTACGAGAGCACTGAAAAAGCCAGGGCCGTGAGCAATTTTGGCGAAGCGTAGGAGTTCTGCGCCGTTTTCGGCATTCGTTGCGGCGAAGGCGCCAAACAGGTCATTTTGCTGGGACTGATAGAGTGGCTTGTCTGCTGTCTCGTGTAGCCTAGGAAACCTGGCAGTAGAATTGACATCGCAGGAGTCCCGGAGATATTCTGCGCGCTCGTAGTTAGGGGAGGGGGCTCTTCCTGGAAAGCCAGAGTTTGCCAAACTATGCGCAACCCCCTCGAATCCTTCGACATGTTTTGTAGTAATATGCGAAGAAATAAAACAGACCTCGTTGCTCGCTGGGGCAATGATCAAGTCACCGCAAGACAGATCTGGGGTTAAGTTGACAGAACACTGGATGCCAGTTGCTCTAGCGCTTTCCCGTCAACCCAAAATTGCACAGTCTGCACACTGCGAAACGATGACCCCATTGGCCCGACAAAGCTGGTGTACGTAGCGCACTCATCTTCCCATGCTTCCTGGAACATCAATAGGACCATGATTTTGAGTGAGGACACTAGTTCCAGCCGTTTTGCTTTTCCCTTCCAGGCAAATGGGTATTGATGAATACTACGGAATGAGTTCCACAAAGAGCGATGCTTTCCAAACAAGGACTTCAATCCAGCATTCGGCAGGGACCCTGGTGGCTCGAAATTGGAGATGCAATCAAAGCGATCCGCAGTGACTGCGTCAAAACAAACAGATCTGATTCTGCTCACACCTTTTGAGTCTGGCTGCAGGCAAACGTCGCGGATGTACAGGAAGATTTCGGTTAGAGGATGCAACGACGCGGAGGTCCATGTGCGCCCTTGGAGTATGGCTCTACATGTGCGTGCAGCATGTACAATGTAAGGGTCATTCACCTTGCTGAAAAAGCGCAGCGACACGTGCACCGTGCCGATCGAGCCGGATGCTCGTAACGGACAGCACGTCCAGGTGGGCCAGATCTCGTTGTCGACGACCATGACATCGAGCGAGTATGTTGGATCGAGCCTCTTCAAGCAATTTTTGTTTCTGCTTTGAGTTGAAGATTCGTTCCCAGTAGTCCGAGTGCGTTGTATGTCCTCGGTGATAAAGTCGGCGGCTTCAGCGCGCCCTGGCCAGTGGCATCTTTTCGCAATTGTGCGTCATGTGCGGGATCTTGCGGTGGCTCTACGCGAAAGCAGGTTACATACTCGATGATCTGGTCTCGAACCTCACGGGGTAAACCCAGGAGTGAAGGCATAGATGTGTGACTAGTATAGGAGTTGAGGTTCGCCACCGAAGACAAAAAACCACGCTAAAGACAAGGCTGACAAAGAAACGTTTGACGAAATCACATGATTATTTGTTGCAATTGCAATTGTCGGACTTCGCTTTGTTGGTACAATGATTGAAATCGTTAACGCTGAGCGTACATACGTACAACAGATTGATCGACAGCGGTATATGGAAACAGCATCAAATGGGTCACGCAGCTGCACAGAGACTGCCTCAATCATTGTTTCCAGACAATGGGCTCTGCTTGTACAATTGTCAGAAAGACGACATGTCCTGGCGCCTAGAAATTTCATTCTAAGCCAAAAATTTCGACAGCACCTATTTTTTGAGAGACGAAACGATATGAAAAGCTGCGGGGAAACGCCATCCCAGAAAGTTTCGAAAACGAGGTAGCTACGGAGAGATTTAAAACCAGGACCCGACTCTGCTAGATGCTACAGCAGCAAACTTCAGACCTTGACAGAATACAATATTCGAGGATTCCTACAGATACTTCCAAAGCGTTAATTCAAGTACTTCTTCAATCCCCAAGCAGGTTTACTTGACTGTCCAAGCAGCATACACGCCAACGTACATTACTGTGCAGAATTACAACAGAAGCTCCTTACATAGATATTCAGTAATAATCAAGCGAACATACGATTCAAAAACTGCAGGACGTATTTCTCGCTCGATACAAAAGTCTTACGACCGCCCCTTGGCAGCCGGGTGATGCCGAATGGATTGCCGACAAATCGATGTCAGAGAATACCAGCAAAACTCCCACCCAGTAACCAGAAGTAGATGTAAAGATTGTGTGGTGGATCGCCTACCTCCTCAGCAACTAGATCGAAACCTCTACTCAAGACTTCTGCTGCATATCATAACACCATACGACCGTTGAATGTATGAGCTTGTTGAACTCGAGTCGAGACGCTGGATGATAACCCCTAAAAGAGTTCGACTGTGCCTTTCTTTCTCAAAGCACTCGAAATTTTCTTGCGTCAAAAAAATCCGACACTAGCTTGAGAAAATGCCCCTACATGACGAGATTTGAGCAGCAGTCAACAATGCTCCTGCGACGTGTCGAGGGCGGGCTTTGTTTCATTTTTCGTTATTTATTTTTTTCTTTTTGTAACTCGATATTAACCGTTATTCGAGGTATTTGGCCTACAGCTTCATCTGGATCAAGACATTTGGGTTCTTATGTTGCGTCATATAGGCGAACGTAGAATGTAACAAACCTGGCCAACAACAGCAACAGCAAAATCAAAAGGGAGTGTGGCGAAACGAAAATCTGATAAGCCTGTTTAAGAGCTGCCACAGAATAAGCAACGTATATCATTACGGCGTTCGCATTTAATAAGTCCACAGCGCACATTGCGTCACTCTCCGGACCTGCATCGGTCGAAACAGGTGTCAAGGTCACCTCCAATATCCAGCTGTAGAAATAGAAGTGCTCCAGCTAGGCTGCAAGAAAATAATATACTACTATTGAGTCCGGACTCGGAGCTACTTCAGTGAGGCACTCCTCATTCAGACGATAGTGTCGACGAAAAGGCTGATCCCCCTTATCTCGTATATTGTCTGTACTTGAGTATACACATACCCAGACCATGACGTGGCAGCCAATTATGCAAACTACATACTTCTCTCTTAGAAAGCGGGATCATCCCCACACAGATTCATCTCTCGATGTTCTGCGACAGGTACATAGAGCTGGCTATGCGACTCAGATTTCAATTCCCCACTCAGATGAGGAACCTCATGAGGTGTGGGAAATTGGTGTACCGCATCTCGGCTGGGTCGCTAAACGCGCATTTTCGGTTATACACGATCCGCAGTGGTGGTATGGTACGAGTACTGCGGAGATTAAGGCTGGTTCCCATGCCGAAGAGGATAATGTCAAGAGAGCAACCGCATATCTCAAAAGCTTGAAAAAAGAAAAAGATCGAGTTTGACAGAAAGTCGGCAGAAGGACAAGGAGACAGCTACTGAAGTTGAAAATGGATGACAATGGAAATGAAAGAGAAGACAACATCGATTCAGATACGAGTTCCTTAGGCAGCGACAACGATGCACCTAAAACAGCACCCTACTCTGAATCTTTGTCACTACCACCCAACAATGACAGTATAAGGAATAAAAATAACAGGGATGGTGATGAGCTGCTAATGGAATGGTTGTGCAGAAAGCAGACAGACTCAGAACCGCAACGGTAAAGTATCCAGATCCCGTCATCTATACAATCTCGGAATACCTCGGGCCAAATTTCTTCTGAATTTTCATCAGACTAATCTGCTAGCTCGCTTGAAAGTAGTAGTGAAGAGGGCCAGGAAAGGTCCAAAGTAAAAAGACATAGGCCTCATCGAATACCTACACAAAAGCATCCAATAGGAGCCAGAAAGCGTCTACAATCGAACATTGAGTGAAAAAGTGCGGATGAGAATGGTCTGTCTATCAAGTGTGGAATTAAATATACCCAAACAGGGAGAATGGGTAGTAGGTGCCGTGTAATTAGTCAAGAAGAGACATCGTCAAGCGATCAAGAGGATTACATGCCCATAAATCAGGGCATCACGAGGAAGGGTTATAGCCAACGGGCAACTGTGAATGTCGAAGACGCCAGTGCAAATAAGTGATTTATGCTATCAGATGATCCTCGTATCATTGGTTCCAAAAGCACATGGAGATGCTGGAGAAATCGTGTGTTGTATTAAGTTATATCTTATCTTGGACAAGCATCGTAAATCTCAACTATGATGTCAGAGGGATGTTTTTGTGACTAGCGGTTCCAATTAATTCAGTTCTCCAAGTCTTGTGCGCTTGATGTTCTAGATATCAATACTAAGTGACACTTGGCATGAACAGCTGTAGAATCGATTCGAGGTTGAATAAGATCAAGGACCTATGTAAGTCTACATAAGTACCTGGCCTTATTCAATTTTAGCTCCACCTTGAAGTCAAAAGCTCCCCAGCCCTGGATAGAACGTACTAGGCGACAAAACACCTATCAATCTCAGTACAACCTCCGCCGTTGCAATCATCACATGTACAAGCATACCTAAGCAAGAATGTGAGCCAAGAATGGGAGAGGACAGAAGCCAAACATCCACAAACACCATATCTTGTATAGCCTCCGGTCGAGCTTATTGTCGCCATTTCGATAAGCCCACATAGCTGTATCGAGAAGGATACCACCAAAGAGGATGGGCAAAAAAGCAATCTTCCAGTTTCCAGCGAAAAAGCCGAGAGGAGTATAGACAGACCAGAAGGCAACGGTGATGAAGACAGTCCAAAAAGTAACCTTACGACCAAGCTCAGTGACCAGAGTACAACGACCACGAGCCTTGTCACCGGCTTCGTCGCGAAACTCCTGCGTCTGGATTGTAGTCGCTAGGATACCGAAGGCAATGATCGCTACCCACTTCCAAGCTGTGTAGCTCAGAGGAACACCAGACCCAACAGCAATGCTTAGTGCGCCACTAAAGTAGCACGAAAAGCCAGCAGCACATAGTATATTTCGGATGATACCAGACTTGCTACCACCGCCGTAGTCATTGTACACAGTGATGAGACAAGTGTAGACGAGGAAAATAGGCAGGACGTCAAGTTGGTAGCTTAACGCGCAGGAAACGAGGCTGGTGACTGTCAACCACTTCTCCGCCTGCTTGGAACCCATGCGTCCTGATGGAATAGGGCGCCATGGCTTGTTGACAGAGTCCTCCTGCACCGAGGCCTCGCTACGTTGGTTCTGGATGCAGAACTGCAGGATGACGAGCCACAGCCAGAAAGAAACCTGCGGAATGCGCTGGAAAATCGACATTGCGTCTTGTGTAGGTAGATCTAGGGTCGGTCCAGAGAGTGCTGCAAGAGTGCCGAAGGCTGTTCCCGGAATAACAGTGTCCAGGACTTGATCACCTGTGAACAAGAGCAGGTTCTGAGCGTGGAAGCCAAAACTGGCCATGAAATCTTCTAGATTTGCTCGAAAACGGAAAAAAACCTCCTTAGAGTCAATTGGAAAGCGGAGGTATTGGTTCATTTTTTGCTGTGTCGGGTTTTGACTCATGTGGTGGTTTTCGATATCGTCTCGATCAGGGAGTTTGGAGATCCAGTGAGGAACGGCAACGCGATTTTGGGTGATATTGACTTCCAGAAGAGTAACTGAGGACCGGTAGGCGGGCGAGGGCTCTTCTGTGATAGACAATGCTTGTTTCGTTGCCGTTGTATTTGTGTGGTAGCTCTGGAGATGGAAAATGCCAGCCTAATATTTATACAAACGAGAGTTTTCCTTCACTAATCAGCGTAGCGAATTTACTGGTATTTTACCAAAATATCGTCATAGCAGCCTATTTTCACCCGTTGTTGGTGAGAGTCGGGATATGCAGTGGGCTTTCCCTGCAGGATGTTAGGCCCGAAACCCATGCGGCCTCTCAATACTACCTAGGTGCTGTCCAGTGCTTGAATCAACGTAATTATTGCCAATCGAGGACTGGAGTGGGTGAGTTGCTCCAACAACATGTCCCAATGCTCTACCGCCACGACGGGCCAAAGTAGACGGACCGATGTTGGTCAGTTGTGCCATCACCTATCAGGATGCTCGTGTACCGATTAGTGATAACCAATTATAAGAATGTACTCGAGCCTGCAAAATTCGCTTTATTTCAAATAATCATGTATGCTAACGTGTGATAGTCAAAGAAGCCAAGATATTCACATGCACCATCGCAGCAGCATAGGTCTATAATGGCATGCCGGGAATAAACTTTCATGAGCTCAGACTTTCACTCAAGTAGAGCTGGCTGAATCTTATCATTCAACAATAGCTCCCAGTCAGTCACTCTAGATTTCAACAGACATACAGCAAATTTCTTTGTTCGACCAGCCACAGCCAACCCATGAATTCGCAACAAAGCTAACGCTAAACCCAATTAGCGTTATGGTAGATCCCCCAGAATGAATGCTCCCTAGATTTAATTCTAATCTACCAGTTGTCCTTCACAGCACTTGAGTCAAATATTATCCCCGCTTTCTCAACCCTCTCCTTACACTACCAACACGGCCAGCATGTGGGGCCTAATCCAGCCTCATAGATAATAGTACCATTTGTTCAATAATCACAACTGCTACATGTACCGTAAGATGCATAAAGAGTAATATTTGACGTTGTTGTCCCTTCTGTTAGTCTATTCCTAACTAAAAATGCTGAAATAATGACCAATGAGCTGAATTGCTGGTCCGAGAAAGAAAGGCTTAGTAAGTCGATCCATGTTGTTGGCACGCTTAGTCGTGAGGTGCTTTACGCCTGGTTTATACCTCTCAACGAGATACCACCTCCAGTCCCTGTCGTATATCTAGCTTTGGTATCTGGGCCTATATTTGTTTGTGGCACCATCCTACACAACTGCTAGCCGGAGAAGTCAAGGAACATCGTGACGCGACCTATGTCATTCCCACATTATGCGCTAGCCCGTGAGAGTGGATGACTGCATGTAGCAGAACATACGGGGCTTCGTTGGAAGGTCGATATACGTTCGGCAACCGCGAGGAAAGGATGGGCAAGGGCAAGCCTGACCCTGGAGATATCGCCATCTGCATAAAATAAGCACGGTACGAGGTCGGATCTGTGACTGAACAAGAAATCGTGAAATGATGATTGTAGGAAAGCCTCTCTCACCATATTCCGACCTATTTTTTAGTCAAATGATACCATGTTATGACCGTCACTACGGTTACCTCGAGCCTAACAGTGTCCGTTCATAGCCGAAGAGTTTGCCATCCCCAACGTCCCGTCAACATAGACGTAAAAGTGAGCGGATTCTAACACGCCCGGAAAATATTGCAGTATCGGAATACCCCAGGGAGCAAGGTCATACTTACTCTTTACATGGCTGACGCATCCTCGACTTCCCAAGCAATTGAAGGCTCGCGCAAGTTCGAGGCCCCGGTATCGGCTAAGAACACCTCGATTGTTCTCACACGACGATTCTCGAGCTCTGGCTTGTGTTGCACACTATGGTAAGTCAGTGACGTATTGAAGTTTTAAATCTGTAGCGACCTACAGTAGATAGCCAGTTCCAACACCGTTGGGAGATCCTAATTGGCTATGGGCATTACTTGAGGCACTTATTCCTCGGGTTGGCTTACCAAAAATTAGCGGACCCGGGTTTTGGTCTGCTGTCCAGCTCACTCAAGGGCACAGCTTCAGTGTCTTGTCCGCATCTCTGAGCGATTCATCCGATGCCGCTTCAAGAGCAGCAGCGATGAGACGTTGTGTTGCGCCGTTGGTGACAGATCAGGTGATAATGTGGTTGAGCCTCACGCCTTTGTCATGATAAGGCTTCCAGACAAGCCAGCTGATGTCTGAAGATGATCGCAAATCAGGAAGGTCTGCAAACTGTACGGGAGAGCGACGGTACTGGCTCTGATGTGCGGCACTTGTATTGTTTTGCAATGACCGAGACTGCGGATACATTAGTAGTATTCGGGATGTTGGCGCCTCGATCACTTACCGCCATCCTTTGCGGTGAGTGCGGACTGGAACAAAGCGCCGGTGACCTAAAAGGATCAGCTCTGAATACACTATAGACTCATCAAAAAGACAACGTGCTCTCACTGTTTGACCACTTCGTGGATTGGTGTATGTTTAGTCGTCAATGTTAATGTTCTGGTGCTCTGGGTCGCCATGAGTGATACGGACGCATTTCCAGTTCTTCTTCTCGGTCGATATGCCCTTTGCATCTAGGAAAGCCTGCAGACCATACATATCCTTGCCGTTACCCATATCGCGCTTTTGATCCTTCTTGGGCTGCTTCGTCACATAGTCCCATTTAGTGAGATCTGTTTGAGGGTCAGAGAAAGTTGTCGGAGTCGCTCTCGGAAAATCATACCGTCTAGTTGTAGATAGTCGCTGTGAACCACAGCTCGCAGAGGGCTAAATATCTGTCCGGCTTTTGCGTCATTTAGATGCATCATATACCACGACGCACCTGCCTTACCGTTAGCACCGGCCAACTCTTGACCCATAGCTGGAGAGCCATCCCAACGCTTCGGCAGGCCATAGGTTTTGGTGGCTTCCGAAATCCCCAGATGGGCTGCAGCATCGCTGACAGTCTGTTCGGTAGAGTGCAGGTACCTCATATTAGGTAAGCCGGACGTAATTAGTAGAGCCACAAATGAAAAGAAGAAGGCACGCATAGTCAAACCGAAGGTCATGGTAATTCGATTTGGGTGATTGTTCGTGGGAGGTTGATTTAAAGGTGGGCTGGGGTATGAAGAGGGCTGCTATCAATCAAGGCACTTGGAGAGAAAGTCGGTTTGGTGAAGTGAAGACTGGTTTTTCCTTGTCACGTCCATGGCAGCTCCCAACGACGAAACTGCTCCACTTTGGTTGATAACAAATGGATCGTTGTCATCTTCACCACCATCAACCTTAGCACGTTGCTTTCGTCTTGCGGCGTGCCAATAGGCAAGAAAAGCCCCGTCTTCTTTTCCAACATAATTGATTACGCCTGTGCAGAATTCACAAGTAATTTCAGCAGTTGCCGGCCAGCTGCAGGAGAATAAACTGAATAGGCAGAGAGAGAGAGAGCGAGAGAGAATTACGCTTACAAGATCGAGATAAACTAACGAGCTCATAGATACCAAGTCGCAATCGTAAATCCCAGACAAACAAGCTAAACAAGACGCATCGAGTCGCACAGCGGGAGTCATTGTTGCAGGTGGCTCATTGCAGATGTAACGCACTTTTCAGCAAGGCGCATCAACCACGACACTCACTGCATCTGATCTTTTGACTCATCCTTTGGCTTCTCCTCAGCACTGATCTTGAAGCGATCGATCTTTTCATCAGCCCAGTGAGGACGCGCATCGAAGCCGAATTGAAGAATCTCTGGGCGTTGGTAGTGTCCTGCAGCATCAATCCAGACTTTGACAGCACCGAGCTGCGCAAAGTCAATTTCTCCCTGCACCAACTTCTCTTCACCGCCTGTGTGCGGGCCTGCAATGAAGTTGCAGAAGGGAGCTATGATAGACGACCAGCCGCCTCCCGCTTTGACAAGGTCTTGCTGCCCGAGGTTTTCCTCCATCCAGCTGAGACAGGTTTCATCAACATAGTTGGAGGCAGTGATGACGAAGACTTGTGCGGTCAGAGCATGCGCTTTCATCAAGGCTTCGATTTGATGGTCTGCGACGTCTTCGAATCCGGCCATTGTTGAAAGCGCTGGCCATGCTCCTGCATGAATGTGTTGATTTTGCATGAGCAACGCTTGGCGAGCGCCGTTCATGGTGTGTTCCCAACATGCGAGACCGCCCAGGTTGTACCCAAGCGACAAGGGCCAGTTGCGTAGAGTGCTACCGTTTCCCTGGGCCCATATATAGCGCTCGACATACGTTGGCTGGAGCTTGCGATGAACGCCCAAAACTGTCCCGTCATTATCGATGATCACCTGTGAATTGAACAACGTATGTCCGTTTGCGACCCGCTCAGAGACGCCTAGGTTGATCGCGACACCAGTACGCCGGCACGCATCCTGAATGGCACTGACGTCCTCTCCATTGGGCTCAACTACGACACTCTCCTCGGCATATTTAGCTAATGCCCCAACCTGCTTCAGTGGAGCATAGCATTCGGCCCAGTACTGTGGTTCTGGTCAGCGCCCGACATATCAGACAAATTCAGCCGCCATTTGAACAGCCACGTTGGTCTACTACGCACAGGATACCCAGGGATAAACGTTTCTGGAAACACAAGCAGCTTGACGTCGTTCTCCGCAGCTTGTTCGATCAAACCAATCGTCTTCCTGATTGTCGCAGCCTTGTTCATGAACACTGGTGCTGCGTGGGCGGCAGCCACCTTGAACTTTGTTTGTTTAGCCACCATTGTGTCGGGATATGAGTCAATGACGCGTAGCAGAGAAACGAGGGAGGTGTCACGGTGAAGAGCAAATGGAACCAAGTTCCAGGCGAGTGAGGGCCAGCATTGTACATCTCACAGTGAGGCCCCACCTATCTCCGCTGGACTACGAGCGATCCCTCAACGAGCCGCCTTGGCCGCGATCAACGCTACCTAGGCTATACCGCATTCATCCACTACCGGAAGCTGGACCCCCATTGTGTTACCTCACTGTCCCGTGTAGATAGATTTTGTTTTGTTCGAATCCGGTTATCGTCTGCAAGTTTTGTCGTGAGAGGTTACACGGAGGCAGCCACATTTGTGATCACGCCGTCCGACTCTCCACTGGTGGAATCTCCATTTGCATGATCATGGCCAGATCGACGGTGCGATCCTTCCTGCACTCCTACGTTCGACTGGCTTGAGGCCTCTGATGTCTTGTGCATTCCTGCCATGGCCGACGATTATTTTGCAAACCCACCACCCGGCCTGGATTTGAGCGAATCGCGAACGGCAGCTAACAATGCTGTTGGCATTGTCTTATTTGTTCTGTCTGCCGTGTTTGTCGGCCTCCGATTACTTACCAGGTTGAGGTTAAAACGCGAGAGACTGGGTCTCGATGACTACCTCATGTTCCTCGGGGTAGCTCTGAACGCAGGGAATCTGGCGTGCTGCATAGCAGGTAGGCAATATCGTCGCTGCTTTCGAAACCCAACCACGCATAGCTCACTCGTCCACAGGTGGTTTCTTCGGCCTGGGCAAACATATCTGGTCGCTTGATGCGTATCAGATGCGGCAGATCAGCATCGTACGAGCTTAGTCCGATACCCGTGCTTCTTGTTTAACTGAGCCGTAGATCACCTTCGCTTATGTTTTCATCTATGCGTGGAGCGTGTGCGTTATCAAGTTCTCGATCCTTGCCCTTTACCATCGTATTTTCGGATTGTCATGGGTGGGTTGGTTCTGCGTTGCGCTGACAACCGGCTACCTCATCACGAACCATGTCGTCTTGCCATTGTACACGCGACCTTTGGACTACTACTGGAACCAGTGGTATGGTGCCGAAGGCGTTGTTCTGGTCGATGAAGCAAAAGTAAGCGGCGTTCGCAGCGATGTTTGTGCTTTTGCTGATTAGATACAGTTCTATCTTGGTGTCGGCATTATCAATCTCTTTGGCGATATCTGCATCTTGACAGTCCCCATCTCGAACGTCGTACGCCTACGACTCGAAAAAGACGCAGAAGATTGCAATCGTGCTCATCTTCATGCTCGGTAGTTTGTACGTTCACTCCATGTCTGCCACCCTGGCCTGCTGTGAATAGATTCTCCACGAGAGAAAAAAGAAAAAAAAAAAAAAAAAACGCAAACCCGCGAATTCATTGCTAACGACGCCAGCGTATGCTTTGCCTCACTCTACCGCATCATCACAATCACACGCCTAGTCCAATCGCGCGACATCAGCTGGGCCAAAAGCGACGTCTTCATCTGGTCATCCGTCGAGCCGTCCATCGGCATAATCTCCGGCTGTCTACCGATCTTACGACCGCTCCTACTACACACGCTCTCGTGCTGGTTCAATTACAAGCCCTCGGATCACTCGTCCAGCGGCAAAGCCTGCCACTCGACCAACCTGCAGCCCATCGAAACCATTGGCAAGCGACGCACGCGCAAAATCTCAAAACAGGACACCCTCAACGGCTCGCAGTTTACAGAGCTCGCAGACGACGCCGATGCCACGGAGCAGCACTCGCGAACCTGGCGTCCGGACGAGGAGGACATTTGCTTGACCACCACGACGGTCCGCGCACGTTCTGATAGCAGACCCGCGACGGAACGCAGCTCCTCCAAAGCGCAGGATGGCGGGATTGTCTTGACGAGGGAGTTTGATTGGGACGAGGCGACGCGGGGGTGACGACCCCCAGAAGATTCACAAACGTGCTATATTCAGTAGCAGTTGGCTACAATCGCGCTGCATACAACAGCCTCCGACAAGCCAGCTCCACGTCTATGCATTCTACAGCAGATACTAGCAGTGCCTAGTCAGGCTAGTAGAGTGCACCGAGGAAGCTGCTATTCCGTCTTGCACCTAGTTTCATATCGTGTGCGCTGTACCCACCCCAGTACTGCCTCCTTGGAAGTGTGTAACAAATCTCTAGCTAATAAATTGGGTTTCTATACTCTATACCTTATATCCCCTACCTCTACCATCTCTAGCAAACGCTAACCCGCACCCGCGTAAACATGTTACTGGTACTTAGGTCTGTAAAATGCACAGCTAGGCTCATCGCAGCGGTGCGAGTCTGGATCTGGTGCTGGGGGCGGTTGGCGAGGAGAGGAATTACAGGACGGAAAGGACAAATATAACAGAAGGGATGTGTATATGCAGATGCAGATGCAATGCATGTATTAGGGGGTATGCAAGGGTTCACAAAATCAAAAAGAAAGGGATAAAAATGTACCAAACGAAAAACGAAACTTTTTTTTCTCCCTAAAACCCATACTGTAAGATGCAAAAGACGCCGGAATATGCATTTGAGCTGCCCGCTCACTTTTGGTCAAAAACCACGCCAAGCGAGGCTATATCAACAACACCACCGTATCGTCTGGTCTACTCGTCACCTCTCCCGCTCTTCTCGCTACGCCACTGTTCCTCGAGCGCGCGGACGCGCTCGACGCCCTTTGCGTTCCCGTTTGCGCTCTCCCACTCGGCCCACTTCTTGTACACGCTCGCAATTCGCTTGCTCTTCCCGCCGGCCTTGGCTGCGCGCTCGTATAGGGCGCGCACTGCGTCGTCGGTGCCGTGGCTGCGCTCCAGGTCAATGTAGACGTCCCACACGTCGCCCTTCTTGGGGTAGGTGCTGACTAGGCCCTCGAAGATGGTGCGGCCCCGCTCGGCGTCGCCGTTAGGGCTCTTAAATTCCAGGGCTGCGAACTTTTGCGTCAAGTAGCGGTGTTGGGAAGAGGGCACAGATTGGGTGGCGCGCTGAAGGAGAGCGCGGGCCCGGGTTGGTGACGGAGGGGTGAGGACGTCCATCAGGAAGGTTGCGAAGCCGAGCCAGAAGGCCGGGTCGGGCGTGAAGGACTTGTTCTTAGTCATGGACTGGTACAAGGAGTCCGCTTTCTATCGAATTGTTAGCATATTGGTTTGCTTTGGGGTAAAAGAAAGGCTTACATCGAGCTTGCCGGACGAGATGTAGATCTTGATCATGCGCTCGTGCATCTCGCGGGAGTCTTGCTGTTGACAAGCCTCCTTGAACGTCGACTCTACCACTTCGTCGCTGGCGGCATCGTTCTCGAGATGTAGCAGTGCGGTCCAGACATCGAGCTTCTCTTTGTCCTCACGTGCGTTGATGGTGGCGAGAGCTCGGCGGGCAATCTGGCGAGCTTTCTCAATCTCGTTGAGTTCGCGCTGGAAGACCATGTAGCGTACCCAGAGCTCGGCGCTGTTGGGCTGACCGAGCAAAAGGCGTTCGTAGTCTGCGACGGACTGGGGGCCGTAAGCATCAAGATCACCAGTCCTGTCCTCCTTGATGGTGGCCTTTTTGCTCTTCTTCTTCTTCTTTTGTTCGGCTCGTCGTCGGACTCGTCGTCCGATGCAGCCTTTTTTCATCAAACTCAAGATGAGCGCCTGTCCAGTCGAAGCCTGATGTGCTCAGTCCAGGCCCTGAAGCCTTGGCTGGCTCCGCGTCTGACTCGTCATCGGATTCATCCTGGGCAACGTCGTCGTCGTCCTCCTCCTCGTAGTCGTCCTCGTCGTCGCTGTCTGCGCTCTTGACACTCCTCATGTCGACATCATCAAGCTCGATGCCTCCATCCTCCCTCTCGGAGTCGTCTTCCTCAATATCAGACGCATCCTCCATGTCTTCATCGTCGTCTTCGTCGTCGCTCTCGCCCTTGATCTCAGAGTACTTCAGGGTAAAGCCAATCTTCCTCTTCTTGGGGTCGACGTTCAGCACCTTGGCCTTGACAACGTCATCTTTCTTGTACATCTCCTTCACCTTCTCCTTGTCGACCTGGGTATCGGCGAGCTGCGAGATGTGGCAAAGACCGCTAACGTTGTTCGACTTGTCAACAAGCAGGAAGACGCCATAGTCCTCAACGTGGCGGACCTTGGCTGTCACGATCTGGCCAACCTCCAGGTCGTTGAAGCCGATGGGCTCAGTGTACTCGCCCTGGATGACTGAGGTCTTCAAGCTCATTTGAGGGTTGCGCATGTTGTCTTTGTTGGAAATCACCTTTCCGGTAACGAGCTGGTCAACGTGGAATGCAGCCTTCCAATCCTTGATATACGCATCTGAGAGCTCACTGATGCGGACGTAGGCTTCCACCTTGGGGCCGAGGCGTACGTAGATACCGTTGTCAGTGACTTGCTTGATAAAACCACGTACGATCTGGTTGACCTTCAAATCCAATCTGTTCTTGATCTCGGGGTCCTTGACAGGCAGGGAAGAGCTGAGAACCTTTGATGGCCTGGCTGACAGTCCGAGCTTCTTGTTGGGAACATCGACGTCGACGACACATACGCGGAGCACATCACCAATCTTGAACTCTGACGGCTTGGCCTTGTCATAGTCGTCGGCAAGTTGTTCGAGGTAGATGGGGGCAGCGATGCTCTCGTTGATCTGGACTACAATGGAAGTGTCGTGTGTCTTGGTAACGCGAGCCGGCAGAACATAGCCCACCTTTAGATCCTTGAGGGTGAGCTTATTGCCCGTGACTGACGATGCCGCTGTCAGATCCAAGCGGCCAGCAGCCACATCGACTGACTTGACACGAACCTTGAGGGCAGAGCCAACCGGGAAGTTCGTCTCAATGGCAGACAGCTTCTCGAGGTCATCGGTAAGATCCAGGAAATCGATACGTCCGCGAACGTTGGCTGAGATGTTTACCCAGACAAAGCGGTCCGCGATGTTGTTGACAAAGGCGACCAAGGTAGCCTCGGGCGTGATCTTGTCCAGACTCAGAACATCAGCCTCTGTGGTGAGATTGTCCTTTTGGCGGTCAGTTCATACGTCGGTGTCTTGTTGGTGGATCGGTGTGTGATGGGGAGGAAACGGTGGTTGCGAGCGTCGTGCCTGCCGAGGATCTTTGCCTGGATGGTGTCGTTCATCTTGAACTGCGCCAACGGGTTCTTCTTGTCCTTGATATCGTCCCACGATTCGAACATCTCGGCAACAGAGATGCGTCCTTGTACGTTCTCGCCAAGAGATACATTGAGCTGTGTGTTCTTGATGGATCGTATCCGGACATTTGCGGTGACACCGAACTGGATGTCGGTGGTAGTTGTGATGTTGGGGTCCACGGGGTCGACCAGGGCCTCGCCAACTGACTCGGTAACCTTGGAGGCACTGTCCATGTCAACAGGTGCATCCGTCTTCATTGACAGCCAGAAGAGCTCCTTGGCTTCATCCACGTGCGTGACCTTGGCGGCAATGGACTGGTCTTTGCGCAGACCAAAGTTGGGCGACCGGAGCATGTCATCGGTGAGTTGCGATTTGAAGACGGCACCACTGATGTTGTTGCCAAGTTCCATGAAGATCTTGTCAGGGAGGATGCCACGCACAAAGCCGTAGACAGTCGCGCCAGCCTTGATGTCCGCGAAGCTGGTGATGAGCTTACCGGCCTGTGCAGCCTTGCGCAGACTGGGCTTGTTGGAGACTGTCACGTTCTTGGACTTGTCATGTTTGTTGAGGATGACAAGGTCTTCCAAAACACCACCGACGCGGATCTTCTTCATGGTGGAGATGTCCTTTTTCTCCGAACCATCCGTCAGATGGCCGATACGCAGAGCCCCCTTGACGCCGTTACCCAGGTCAAGTGTCGCCAATTCATCGGTTTTGTCGAGCACGGTGCCCTTGGTGATGTCTCCGGGGTTGAGTGCGTTGAAAGCGGCTTCCTTGTTGGTATCCACGGCGGCGGGGTCCTTGCACGAGACGAGCAACTGGCGCGCTTCAGGGTCGACCGAGAGCACACGCACGTTGACGACCTGGCCCTTGGCAAAGTGTCGGCCGGCATCTTCCATGTATGCTTCGCTCATCTCGGCGACGGGGAGCCAGGCCTTGACGTCGCCGTAGAAGCGAACGGTGGCACCATGGCGGCGGACGTCGACGAGAATACCGGGTCCTGTAGCACCCTCGTTGACCTTGGAGTAGTCTGTCCAGGGCTCGACGTCCGAGTTGACGAGTGACTTCTTGAGGGTGAGCTGGATCTGATGTCTTGCTGGGTCGGTATACAAAACACGCGCAGTGACGGGCAGGCCTTCTCTGAACTTGCGCTCCGGGTGCTGTAGCTTGACGTCTGCGAGATGAAGCTCTGCCACAAGGCCGGTGATGCCCTCGGAAAGGTGAACAAGGACAGCAGCGGCACCCTTTTTATCAGCGATCAGCTTGTGGACCTTGCCCTTGACGACCTGTCCAGGCTTGATATCCTCGATGCGGAGGAAAGCCTGGTCGAGAACCTTGTTCTCGAGCGAGAGCTGGAAAAGGGCATCCATGGCGTTGTATCCGATGATGCGGGCGCGGTGCTTTGTGCCGAGCTTGAACGCACCGGCCTCGTCGGAGAGGATATCCACGCGCTCGTCTGAGAGGCGAGAGACGTGGGCGAAGCCGATGACGTCGCGGACGCCCAGGTCGAAGAAGGCGCCCAGGCCTGGTTGCACCTTGACGACCGTGGCGTCTGGGACAATGGTGGAGACGGGCAGGTGGTGGAGCGGTGTCTTGCGCTCCTTGGGCTTTCCAGACATGCGCGAGGACAGCGAGACAACGTGGTCCAGCAGCGAGATGCCGACCCTTCTGGGCTCGGCGCCGGGGCAGGTGAAGAGGATTCTTGCTTTGACCTTTGTGCCCATCTTGTATTTTTGCGACACGTCGGCACCCTTCTCTGTGGCGCCGGAGTGGTAGGCATCGGCGGTGGCATCGATGAGACCGAGGATCTTGCCGGTGAGGGTGCTTGGAGTGCAGTCGGCAATGAGGACGTCGACGGCGGTTCCGGGGAGGAAGACGTCGATGGTGGGTGCGTCGGTCAGCGTGTTGGCCTTGGTCAGGTTGCCTGACTTGGCCTGGTCGGCGGAGAGCTTGACGATGTTGCCGTCCGAGTTGAGGCCGGTGACGAGGCACATGAAGACGGCACCCTCGTGCACGTTTGCGTGCTGCACGTTTGCGCCCAGCTCGCCCTTGGGTAGGAAGGCCTTGATCTTGGTGTCGTCGAGGCCGAGGTCCATGACCAGGCCATGGTCTTCGTTGCTCAGGACCGAGGCCTGCAGCATCAGGTTGACGGGGATCCTGCGCTTGGGCAGGCCCTGGTTGACGAGCTTGGGGTCGATGGAGAGGTCCAGCCTCTTGCGTGCGCGCGCCGTGTCGTCTGTGGTGGATGTGACGCACGCCCTCAGGTACTGTCCGACGAAGAACATGTCGCACAGCGCGACGTCGTCCAGGTCTTGCTCGTCCTCGTTCAGCAGCCGCTCGAGGCGCTCGTTGAGCTTGTCGGAGACGGCGGTCAGGGGCACGTAGCCGACGAGGTTGTTGGGGAGGGCGAGGACGAGGTGCTGGCGGGTCATGGCGGTGACTTGTGCGAGGATGAGGGTGCCGGCCGCCAGCTTCTTGTAGCTGAGGCCGTCTGCGCGCACGACGTCGTGGTGCTGCTCGTCGCGGGCGTTGGGGCGGGAGCGCTTGTTGGCGGGCCACTTGTTCGCAGCGGCTGCTCGCGTGGCGGGCTTGGGCTCGTCGTCGTGGCCCATGTCGCCAAAGCCATCGTCGGCGGCGGCGCTGCGTCTTGCGCCCGTGTGCTCGAACAGGACGTCCTGGTTGGCCCTGATCTGGATCTGCTTGTGCTCGAGCGGGGTCAGGACACTGGCGCCTCCGCGCGGGAACGACTTCTCGTCGTCCCGGAAGACGCTCGCCTTGGGCGGTGCGCTTGACGGCTTTGCGGGCGCAGGCGTCGAGGGGGCAGGCGCGGCGGCGCGGCCGTCTGCGTTGCGCGGCCGCTTTGCTGACCGCGCGGCGGCGGCGAGTTCTCTCTTTGCAGGCGCGGCGGCGGCGTCTGCCTTTCGTTTCATGGCGGCCATTGGCGTCGTGCGGCAGCCGTCTGCGGTGCTGGTGCTGGTGGTGGGCCAAAAACTGGGAGTGGGCCCGGGCGGGCGGTGCTTATGTCAGCCGGCCATGCAGGGCGTGGCGCCACGCAACGCGAACCAAGTGCGAAGCCGCAGCGCAGACGTGACGCGCGCCGGGCCTGCTAGCCCGGCCAGCCTCTCCGCTGCTCGCGCGCGCTGCTATATCTGCCCCCTCTGCTGCCCCGCCGTCCATGTCGCCTTGTCGAGTCGGTCTCCTGTGCGTGGAGCAGCCCCATGGACGCCTGCCTCCGTCTCCCTCGCCCCGCCACAGGCGCCGTCATGTCGTCGCCGTGCCCCCGGCTCGCGCTCCAGGAGCCCACGCCGGACCTCTGCTCGTCGCCGCCCCCACCCGCCGCCACGCGCAAGCAGAAGAGGCCGCCGCCCATCACCCCGAAACGCTTCACCCGCTTCTTCACCCCCGCCACTCCGCCCATGGCTCGTCGCCCGCCGCCGGCTGCAGCTCGGGCCGCCAGCTGCAGGACATCACCCGCGCCGCCATCAACCGCACCCATGCCATGACACGCACCCCCGCAAGACAGTCAGCTTCGGCGACATCGACGCCGCCCACACACGCACCCCCGTCGGCCGCCCGCAAGAGGAAAACCCCCTACCTCTCGCCTGACAGCTCGCCCGCCCCCTTGCACACCTCGCCGTCGAAACGCTCGCGCTACTCCGCCCCAGAGCCCCTCGACGTCTTCGACGACGCGCTCGACCTCGAGGAGCCGCCCGTCTTTGCTGCGCCCATTCGGCGATTGGGCGCCCTGGGAGCAACCTCGCGGCGACTGCAGCGGTCTTTCGGCGGCATCCTCAGTCTCGGCCGCGGCTTCAGACGAGACCACGGCTCTTCGTGGCAGGACCAGACCGCCGATTTCTACAGCACCGCGCACGACGTCCACTCCCTGTCACAGAATGCCCCGCCCTTTTGCACAGCCAGCTGCAACACCAACTCGCTCATGGCCGTCGGAGACGAGGACGGCTACATCCATCTCGTCGACTCCGAGGGCCACTTCTCCAATCCCCACATCTCATGGCAAGCACACGCCAACGCCGTCATGGACCTGCACTTCTCCTCCGACGACTCGTATCTGGCCGCAGGCTCGGGCGACCAGACAGCCCAGATCGTCGATGTACGCACCCAACAGACGCTGAGCGTGCTTGCCAAGCACAAGTCGTCTGTGAAGCAAGTACGCTTCCAGCCCCGCGACGACAAGATTGTCGCCACCTCAAGTCGAGACGGCGCCGTCCACATCTGGGATCTGCGCTGCAAGGGGGAGACGCCGCAGTGCACTCTGCATGGGGGTCCGATGCGCCCTACGCCAGCGTCGTTCGGACACTGGCAGCAGCCCATGCTGACATCGCTCTGCCCTCCCACCCAGCTACCCGACTGCCTCCGAATGCCAAGACAGAAACCACCAGCAGACGCAACGACGTCTCTGTCACTGCGCTCTCTTTCCTACCGGAAGGCCGCCAGCACCTCCTCCTGACTGCCTCAGACGCCTCGACCTGTGTAAAGCTCTGGGACATCCGGGGTCGCTACTCACTACGCGGCCCTGCCATACCCATTGCCACCACACGCCACCCTGAATCGCACAACAAACACCGTCATTTTGCCATCAACTCACTCACCCTCAGTGGCGACGCATCGCGATTATATGCCTTGAGCAAAGACAACACCGTCTACGCCTACTCGACAAACCACCTCATTCTGGGCACGGCCCCAGAGCTTTCTGCCGCATCGTCATCCAAGCAGAAATACTGCCAGGTCGGCCAAGAAGGCCTAGGCCCCATCTACGGCTTCCGCCACAGCAGGTTCCACGCCGGCTCTTTCTACGTCAAGGCGTCGCTGCGAAAAGCATTCGATGACAAACCCGAGATGCTTGCCGTGGGCAGCACCGACGGCTGCCCCATCTTGTTCCCCACCGACGAGACCTTTCTCAAGCGCGAAACGCGGCACCGAGAAGACGAAGCAGACGACCTGCCAGACTTGACACCCCGCTCCCTCCTCAAACCATCCTTATCCCGTCCGGCGAGCAGCCGCTTGCCAGATACGATTCCTATCTACGAGCACGGCACGCCCCTTGTCCGCGGCCACGACGCCGAAGTCACGAGCGTGTCATGGGCCAAGAACGGCAGTCTCATTAGCGTCAGCGACGACCACCGCATAAGACGCTGGGTCCAAGGCAGCCACGCGCGGGAGCTGCGCACCGGCGGTGAAGGCGAGGGCAGGCGGTGGCAGTGCGGCTGGGCGGAAGCGAGTCAACGTTACGATGATGATGAGGCGTAATTATTGTCTTGTCTTTGTTATCTTGTTAATACCCCTTTCTTCCTTTACATAGCGTCATGAATCCATCTTTCTACCCAACAACCTACCACGTGCTTTTTTTTTTTTTTTTTTTTTTTTTTTTTTTTAAATCACTCCCCAATCCAAACTACCCGTATCAAACAAATTACCAGAGTCTGATTCACCCCCTAGGGAAGTTGTATGTTGTTTTACCACCCACGAGGGAGGCGGCTAGACAGGAGAGAAAGAGAAGGTCCTAGGTAGTGTTTCAACTAGAGGGCACTGTAGCATGCAGCTGAATCTTATACAATGCTTGATTAGCACTCCATCCACGTAGCACTCTCCATATCCGTCGAGTTAGATGCACAGACAGCTCTTGGTACGTTGCTACTACTACTACTACCTGCACGCATGAGAATGGGTAGCGAGTTGCTGGGATTTCGTGTCGGTTTGGGTTGGGGTTGGGGTCAAGGATAAAGCTGGGTAGTGGGATGCAGTGGTGAAAGTGGTTTCAGGGAGCTTTTGATCTGTTCCAAAGGAACAGACTTTGAAAAATTAAATAAATATAAAGGTGTATATAATCATACGATAAAGAGTGCTGGATATCAATATCCCGGCTCTTAAGCTGATTTCATCACCCTCTCAGCAAGATCCGGCAGCGTGTCTGCAGACACATCGGTCTTGCCAAACAGCTCTTCCAGCGACTCTTTCTCCAGCACTTTACAATACGCAGTCTTGAACCCCGCGCTTCCGGCCGCACGTACATCCCATCCATGTGCAGCTGCAAACCACAAAACGTCGTCCTTGCCGACACCAATCTTCTCTTTCACACGCTCATAGGCCTTGAGCTCCGGCTTCCCTACCCCGACATCGTCACATGTAACCACATGCTCGTTGTCGATGGCAATACCGCCCTTCTCCAAGGAGCCTCGCACCCCCGCTCGATCGCCACTAGTGAACGCCCACACCGTCCACCCGTCTTCCAGCAAGCGGTCTACACACTCCTTCGCCCCTGGTCGGACGGCGCAGTTCCTGTATTCCTGCATCAGGTACTCCACATCCTCCTCACTCGCCACGCTCCTGGGCTCGGCTACACCAGCGAAATGCAAGACGCGGAAGAAGAGTGCTTGGAACATGTTCGCAAAGGGCACGTATTTGCCCGAGATGGAGAGATACGTGTACTCGCGCTCAGTGCTCTCTAACCATGCAAATCCAACCAGTCGTGGAGATAAGTTGTGTGCTTTAAGCGCCGTGCCGAGACGCTGATCGATGACCGTGTAGAAGTGTTCGTGCGAGACTAGAGTACCCACGATATCAAAGACGATGTGTTTTGGGGGACTTGAGAAGCCATTGCCATCTATTCGCGCTCGCTATAGTAAGAAGAGGTGGTATTGGGGGTATTGCGGAAAAGAAAGCACTCCACTCATGCTCGCCACTATCCCTGCTGACATGATGACAAGATGACGTCAAGCAAAGCAAGAAAAGGCTGCCCGTCCATGTCGGTTCAACATAGCTGTCATGATCTGTGCAGAGTGATGATTTCAAGTGACGGTCGAATCAGCAACGTATGATGTCTGAGGTTACCGCTACTAGCCCCTAAGTAATGGATGTGATTTCCTAATCCGGTACAACACACTGTACTAACCATACTGGGTATGCTTTTTGACAGACAAGTCTTGGTTCAGCGGGGTCGAAATTGTTTGTGATTTTTCAGATGGAAGGAAATTTCTCTGCAAAAGACTCCAACATGCCTACAGTGCGAGGAGCTGGATAGTGATGAAGAAAGCTAGGATGCAAGTCCAAAGCTGTGATTGAAAAAAATAAATAAAAAAATATAAACGATATGAACCATGAATCGCTACAAGGCCAAAGCTGCCAGACGAGGTTGAAGCTCTATGCAAACACCCAAACTCCATCATATGCCTCATCAAGTCATCATTCTTTACCAAGCCAGCTCGCTCTTGTCATTATCATTCCCACATGCCAGGCCCTCACAAAAGTCGACATCCTCATTACTCATCGCGCTGTTCCCGTCCTTCTCCAGTGCCTGCTTGGCCGGCCAGATCTGCTTTCCAGCAGCCTTCTCGCGCTTCGCATGCTCCATGACGATCTCGCGGCACCGCTTCTGGAAGAAGAGAGGCCCCTTCTCCAGGTGCGGATGCAGCTCGCCGTTGACAAAGACGCCGGCGTTGATGTTCCGCTGTGCGCGCTCGCAGAGCACCTTGTCTTCGGCCATGACGCGCTTGTAGACTAGGTTCAGGCGGTCGAATTCCTCGCGGGTGCTGTTGCGATTCTTCCAGACTTCGTAGTACATTACGCATTTGTTGGGACCGGATGGCATGAATTTTTGCATAAACATAAAGTGTGGGCTAGATGCTTGTTAGATGGTGTGCGTATTGGTGAGGTGTGCAGCTTACCTGACGGTGTAGGAAGAATAGGGAAACAAGTATGTGGAGCAAATGTTAAGACCCTGCTGCACCTGATCTGGGTTGCTCTTGGGGTCGTGGTCAATGTGATCTGCTGAGCACTGGACGTCGTATGTCTCGAGGTTGGCGATGGCAGGCAGGTCTGGGTGTGTTGTCTTGCAGTGATAGCACTCATTGAAGTTATCTGCGAGAATCTTCCAGTTGAAGTCGCCTTCCATGGTGTATGAGTGGTCGAAGTCATAGTCGTCAAAGTCGAACTGCTTGAAACGCTCCTGCTCATCGGTTCCCTTGAACTGCTCATCCCATGTAACTTCAGGTACCTTCTTGGAGTCCATGTTGATGTAAATGAAACCATTGGGATCCATGTGGACGTGGATTGGGAAGAGACCGTTCTTGGCCTTGTCGAAGCCATCCAGCTCCTGGTAACCAGGGGCCTTTGCGAGCTTGCCATTCAGGCCGTATGACCATCCGTGGTATTTACACGAGAGGATCTTTGAGTTGCCCTCCTCTTGTTCAACAACAGGGTAGGCCCGGTGCCTGCACACATTGTGGAAAGCGTGGATCTCGCCATTCCTGTCCTTGGAGACGACGAAGTCGTAGTTGGCACAGTTGTAGCGCAGCCAGTCACCAGGCTTAGAAAGCCTGGACTTGTGTGTAAGGATGAGCCACCGGCGAGAGAAGATAGCACGCCTCTCTAGCTGATACATCTCCTCTGATGTGTACCAGTTGCCTGGAAGAGCGCGAACGGCGCCATTCTCTGGTGGAGGTGACGATGCTGGAGCTGCGCCGCCGAGCCCAATGTAGCTTAACAACGATCCGACCATGGTGAAGTATATGTAAGCGAGACTGGTTTTGATCGTGTGGAGGACTGTTGTTAAGACAAAGAATACCCTGTTCTGTAGAGATGACATTTCCAGTGACGGTGCTCTATTCTGGGGCAGCGGAAGCATTGATATATGACACACTTAACGATGATTACTCCTCAACCTTATCGAGTAAACAAGTTCCCTACCCCATATGGGGAAGTGGAATCCATTCACTGTGCAGACGACTGGCCAGTGGATAGCGCGAACGTAATCGGAATGCAAGCGGCCGTCATGCGCCACGTCTACTTGCTGCGTCCGAGGACTATCTGCGACCGCCAAATCTGCCATCGTGATCAGAGTGGTCGAATCAGAGGCGATCTGGACTGTAGACCAGGGGTCGGTCATGCCGCTCAGTCAGTGACAGCCCAACTCAATCAAAGAGTCCGTAGAAGCCTAATTCAATAGTCATTGTGAGAAAAAGCGAGACTGTTCTGGTTGCTTGCCCCTCCTGTTGGCACGGACCTGGTATCATCGCTCAATGGATCTGATGTCCAGATTCGGAAAGTCAGTACCAACAAAATCCCGGCCAGCTTATCAGCCAAAGCCGCCTCGGGATCATTGCGGTGGGTTTTGGCAGCTTCTATCGGATCTTATCGCATTCTATCGATACTCCTGGGTCAATTCTGTACCGATAGTCGAACACAACATTTGCTGTGATGTGGAACCACTGATGTTCTTTAGAAGGCAGTGACGTGGGATTTTTGATAGCGTTACGCACCATTCTGTGCCTGATCAAGTGAAGTTTTCCATGATCAGACACGAGGAATTGAGTCAGAGATGTTGCGTAATGGCAGCTCAGATGTTGCTGCAGCGCCATTGCTATGTCAGTTCGATGTAGAGCAACCTTGCCGATGACCATGCCACGATATTACCCCTCACCTCGTTCTTCTAGAATCACTGCCAGGAGCGCTTTGTATTCGTCTGTCACAATGTGTCCTGATATGGTAGGCGGTGAGCCAGTACAATCTCGAGAGCGGGGCCGCAAAGACCTTACGCATGTTGGCTAATGTACTCGTACAAAGTATGCCGATGCCCTTGTGGAGGTCTATCAAGCACTACGAGTACTTTCAAGAACATTGTGAAGGGTAGCTGGAGGATTCGTCTTAAGGCATTGATCCGTGGAGTCCCCGGAGTTAGGAGTGACCGGAGGGCTTCGTCGGAGCGTGTAGCAACGCGAGCGCCAGCCGAGTTCAAAAGTAGAATTGAAAACTGCTGCTGCTGCTGCTCTGCTGCGTCTGGGTAGGCCTCGCTCTTTGGCGCTTTCGCTGGTAGGTGTTGTTCAGGGCTTGTCGCAGAGGTTTGTCGCAGGGATTGGTTGCAAAGGCATGTCTCGAGGGCCAGTGGCAAGGGAAAAGCGCACACTACTTCGCATGACTATCGCCAACAAAGACAAGGAAGAAAGTGCCAGTGTCAGACTGATGCATGTAATATGCATCGTTGTAGCCAATGTCGATTACATTGTTGATTGCTGGATATCTCCGTGGAGAGCCAGACACGAGAGTGCTATGGAGCGGCTGTGTCGTACAGCATTTACTGACCTTTGTTTCGACCGACAATCTGCTGGATGCTTTGGGTGTTGAAACCGAAGCTGCAAAAGGTGTGGAGGGAGACACGCGAGGCGGGGTCGTCGCGTGTTATGAAGCGTTTCCAGAACTATTTCGCGAACAAGTCTGTCTAGGCTCGATTTGGCAATCAGGACCCTACATCCACGCTTGGAACACTTCTCCACCAATGTCGTAAGAGCCGCATGCGGGGTGGTCGGTTCATCGCCCCTAGCACTGTTGCTACATGCCATCACGGGAAAGCTTTCGCAGTTCTGAAGGTCCTGTCCACGCTTAGTTGCGGCCGTTCAAGCAGCGAGGTACGGCGTGATGATTCGTTATCTCGAGCTGCAGTCCTCTTAAGAAGCTGCTTGCCTGGAAGCCGGTGTAATCACCTGTATCGACCTTATCCTCTTTCACAATGGCAACCTCGCAGCGTGTTGTCATTATCGGCGCCGGTATTGTCGGCACCAATCTCGCTGACGAGCTGGTTACGAGAGGATGGAAAAATATCACCGTTATTGAGCAAGGCCCGCTGAGTATGCCAGGAGGCTCAACGTCACACGCACCGGGACTTGTGTTTCAAACGAACCCTTCGAAGACAATGACCCTGTTCGCCAAATACACGATCGAGAAACTGCAGTCACTCAAGAAGGATGGTCAGAATTGCTTCAACCAACTGGGCGGTCTCGAGATTGCGACAACGCAAGAACGTCTGGAAGAGCTCAAACGCAAGCATGGGTATGCCCAGTCCTGGGGTATCGAAGCACGTCTGGTGAGCCCAGAGCAGTGTCATGAGAAGTACCCGGGACTGAACAAGAGCATCATCCTGGGTGGACTTCACATTCCCAGTGATGGTCTGGCATTAGCAGCCCGTGCTACACAGCTACTCATCGAAAGCACAAGTAAAGCTGGCGTCCAATACCTCGAACATACCGTAGTCACCGGAATCGAACAAGCAAACGGCCACGTGACAGGCGTCATTACGAACAAGGGCAGTGTGCCAGCAGATATAGTTGTATCTTGTGCTGGGTTTTGGGGTGTGGAGATTGGCGCTATGATCGGACTGAAAGTCCCACTTTTACCACTCGGTCACCAGTATGTCAAGACGACAGCTGTCCCAGGCCTAGTCGGTCGCGAAGTCAACAAGAATATCAACGCAATGAATGCTGAGCTCCCAATATTACGCTACCAGGACCAGGATCTGTATTACCGCGAGCACGGAGAGCAATACGGTATTGGTTATTATGGGCACCGACCTATGCCCGTAAATGCTGCGTCGCTCGGTGTCACACCTGAAAAGGTGGATGACAAGAATATGCCATCGCGGCTAGACTTCACTCCTGAGGACTTCGAGCCCGCCTGGAAGGCAACAAAGGAGCTATTACCG
The DNA here is from genome assembly GCA_026119515.1 of Ascochyta koolunga. Taxonomy (NCBI): domain Eukaryota; kingdom Fungi; phylum Ascomycota; class Dothideomycetes; order Pleosporales; family Didymellaceae; genus Ascochyta; species Ascochyta koolunga. Next base: position 358,015 of record JANLCG010000022.1, read on the forward strand.
GCGCTTCGGGAGACTGAGATCGCTGATGGTTTCAACGGAGTCTTCTCTTTCACACCGGACGGTGGATCAGTCGTGGGGCAAGCACCCAACCTCGATGGCTTCTACGTTGCTGAGGCTGTTTGGGTGACGCACTCTGCTGGTGTTGCCCGAGCCGTAGCCGAAGTGCTTACAGAGGGTCGCTCCAGGATAGATATTGCCGAGCTGGAGATAACCCGTTTCGAAGAGGTCCAGCTTAGCCCCGAATACGTCAGCGAGACATCCCAGCAAAATTTTGTAGAAATCTACGACATCATCCACCCGCTGACACCGAAGGAGTCCCCACGCAATTTGCGCCTCAGCCCCTTCCATTCCCGACAACGAGAGCAAGGCGCTTTCTTCCTTGAGGTTGGAGGTTGGGAACGCCCTCACTGGTACGAAGCAAATGCTGAGCTAGTCAAAACCTTGCCGGAGGATTGGAGACCAGTGGAGCGTGATGCTTGGTCGTCGAAGTTTTACTCGCCAATCGCAGCAGCGGAAGCCTGGAAGACGCGTAACGCAGTAGCCATGTACGACATGACCACATTCCATCGATTTGAGGTTTTTGGCCCTGCAGCTGTCGACTTGCTGCAGCGTCTTACGACAAGTGATATTGCTAAGGAACCCGGCTCCATCACTCACACATTGCTAATCAACATGCATGGAGGCGTTTTGAGTGATATATTCGTCTCAAGGATCGAAGAGGACGTGTTCCAGATTGGTGCCAACACCGCTACCGACCTCGCCTACCTTGCGCGAGAGGCACGTCGACAATCAAAGGACACACTTAGCCAATGGGCGCAAGTGCGCGACATCACCGGTAGTACATGCTGTCTTGGTCTCTGGGGCCCTCGAGCTCGCGACGTGGTCCGAGACATCAGCTCAGAAGATTTCTCCAACAAAGGACTGCCATACATGGGAGTGAAGAAAACAAGCCTCGCCGGTGTGCCTGTGACTATGTTCCGGAAGTCCTTCGTTGGAGAACATGGATGGGAGATTCAGACAACTCCCGAGTACGGCCAACGGTTATGGGATCTTCTCTGGCAATCGGGCAAGCCTCACGGGCTCGTTGCCGCTGGCCGTGCTGCGTTCAATAGTCTCCGTCTAGAGAAGGGCATTCGTGTCTCAGGATCAGACTTCTCATCTGAGCACAACCCTTACGAGGCTGGCGTTACCTACGCCATCCAGAGAAACAAGAGTTTTGACTTCGTTGGCAAGGCTGCGCTTAAGGAAGCATCGAGACGTACGCCAACTCGACGGCTAAGGTGCTTGACGGTTGACGACGGCCGCTCTATGGTCCTGGGGAAAGAACCCGTATTTCACAATGGTCAAGTAGCTGGCTACGTCACAAATGCCGCCTTTGGGTATACTGTTCGCAAGCCTGTCGCGTACGCCTGGCTACCGAAGGGTATTAATGAAGGCGACTCTGTGGAGATTGAGTACTTCAGCCGCAAGATAACAGCCACTGTTGTATCAGATCCGCTGTACGACCCACAAAACCGCCGTTTACATGATGATGGTCCGGCTGAAAAGCCAGAGTTGCAGAAGCGATTGAAGGCGCGTTTGTAGTAGCGGAGGTTTGTAGATAGTAACGATTCCCATGACCAGTGTGGAGCATTGCAAGGAGAGGCGTAGGGTGTTTGTGGCATTGACTTGACTTTTAAGACCTCAATTTCAGTATTCGCCTCACTGTAATTGTCTTCTATATTTGAATATGATTTTTATGAATGTAATGTCGGAATATTGAGACGCGAGGTGACATTGCTCACGTAATCGCTATCGATAAGATTGCGTTGATGTCATTCCCCTCTCGCAGCTCAGGTGTATGTCATCAACAACAGCTTCAAACATCGTCCATGAGCTTCCTTGCTGCTGCAATTCGACGTGCACCATTTCAATCACTTCGTTTACCGATCACAGGTGTAAGCCGACCGGATGCTGCGGCTGGAGAAACAAGCTAACCTCATGCAGCTATCCACCATACGCGCAATGCATATCCAATCAATTCCAATGTGTATGAGTACCCTGATGCAAAGACACATTGTAGTATGACGTTGACAGCTCTAAAGGGGAGGGCTCCGGCAACAATTATGCCTACCTCGTTTCTGATAGCAAGACACGTGAAGCCGTAATCATCGACCCGGCACACGCGGAGGAGTACGTTCGCTACCATACAATCTTCATCTGGTATAGAGCTTATTAGCTAACACGTTGTGTCTGAAGAGTTCTTCCAGTTCTCGAGAAAGAGACAAATGGAGGCCTCAATCTGACCAAGATTATTAATACCCACCAGTAAGTATCTCTACACACCTCTCGTCAGACCTACTAACGCCACGACAGTCACCACGACCATGCAGGAGGAAACAAGGAAATCGTAAGGGTGGCACAATGCTAGTATTTAGTACCAGCTAACTCGGTCATAGCTCAAGCACTACAAGCTCCCAATCATTGGCGGCCGTGACTGCAACCTGGTTAACAAGACACCTTCACACAAGGAAACATTCAACATTGGCTCTATCGAAGTCACTGCTCTGCACACGCCATGCCACACCCAAGACAGCATTTGCTTCTATTTCAAGGACGGGGACGACAAGGCCGTCTTCACTGGCGACACTCTGTTCATCGGCGGGTGTGGTCGCTTTTTCGAAGGCACAGCAGAGGAGATGCACAAAGCGCTAAACGAGACTCTTGCCGCGCTACCAGATGACACAAAAGTGTACCCGGGTCACGAGTACACCAAGGGCAATGTCAAGTTCGCAAAGACTGTAGCCGCGGACAACGAAGCCGTCAAAAAGCTCGACGCTTACTCCCAGGCGAATAAGGAGACCCAAGGCAAATTCACCATTGGCGACGAGAAGGTACATTCCCCTGCAAAATCTCACCTGCTAAGACGAGGACTTGTACTTACACGCTCAGAAACATAATGTCTTCATGCTGTACGCGGACCCCGCGATCCAAAAAGCCGCGGGCCAAACAGAGCCCGTCGAAGTCGTGCGCACCCTGCGAGCACTGAAGGACAAGTCATAAACCGACTACTCATTTAGAGTGTGGGCACCATTTATAGGCGTATTCAAAATCTCGTACAAATATAGATGAACCCCCACATTCCCAATCACCATACACTTCCTAACCTCATGCGTGCTTGTAACGTAGCCGACAAACCGTAGCTGTACTAACATCAACGAAACATTGCTGTACACGCCACAAATACATCTACGCTCAGACAGGTCCTGGTGAAACCACTATGAGCGAATGAAAAGTGAATGAGAAGTGACAACGACTCAGATTCCACATGCCTACTCAAGCCCAAACCATCAATCGACCAAAAATTCGAAGGCGGCTAGGCCAAGTATCGCAACGAGAAGACATTCGGCCAACGAAAATACAGAATCAAGCAAATAGTAATCTTCAAAGGAGTGCGCAAAAGAGATAATTTGGGGTCTACAGCCCTTTGTGTTTCCTGAGAAAGGAAGGTTAGGACGCCATTTTGCTCACCCTCGTACTCTTCGCGGAAGATGTTTGTTTGTAATGTGGTGTTGGAGATGGAATATCGGCGATTTGAAAATGGATAGAGGTTCAAGATTGGATTTACTTGTATCGCTAGAAGGTGGTGGTATATGCCTGTCTATATGTTGGTCTATCGGTCTATCTCGTACTCTACTCGGTATCGACCATCGCTCGATCCTGGGCGTCAGTCTGTGTTGCCGACTCTGTCAAACTACCACCTACACTATCTGCCTCGCTCTCACCCTTTCCCTCCCCTTCGGCACCCTCGCCCCTCCATCCCAATCCCGCCCAACTCCTCCCCGCCGTCCGCATAACGAGTTCGAAATTCAGACCCTGGCTAAACCAGCGCTCGCGGCGCTTCGACCTACGCTCGCCACCCTCTATAGCAGTGCGGCTTGCTCGCGTGGTGCGCGCACGTTTTGCACGGCCGCCCTCGGAGAGCAGCGTGCCAAGACGTATGCGCTGGGCTTCGAGGGCCTGCTCGTGGGCGACCATGGAGCGGATGTAGGGCGCGAGGTCGAGTATGATGAGTGAGAAGGGGCGGTCGAAAGAGGAGGGTGTTAGGGTGAAGGATGTGCGGTGGTCATAGGTGGCGTCTTGGTCGGTGGGCAAGGCGAGGATGTCGAAGGCTGAGGCGAAGACTGAGCGCGGGAGAGGGATTCGCTTCCCGGTTTGAGCTTTGTGGTGGAGGATTCGACGGGTGTAGGATTTCTCGAGGGTTGTTGGCGCGGGTAGTGGGTGGTCTGCCGCATGATGGCTAAGGTCTGGATATGTGCGGTGCAGGAGAATGTTTGTCTGCGTGGCAAGTGCGGTATCAAGGTTGAGGAAATCTGTGCAGTCATCCACTTGCAGGAGAGGCGCGTTGATGGTGTAGCTAAGGCGCTCTTTGTCGGTCATTGATGGGAGGGTGGGATCGATGGGTTGGTCGTGAATGCTTTCATATGAGGGTAGGCCGATGCAGGAGTAAATGTCTGCAGCGCTGAGAGCATCGGAGAAGTTGACAAGGCGGTCGAGTTCGTCGAGCTGAGCAAGTGGATTGTCTTTGTCAGAAACAACAGACTTGTTGCTGGACCTGTCTTCTGGAGGCCAAGATGTCGGGCTGATGCCCCACTCGTTCCAGACCTCCGTCAACAACTCTTCTTCCCTGTCAAAAACGACATTGCCCTTGGTCTCAAACACGTTGTGCGACAGCCAACCCATACCAGACTGATAAGTGCCTTCACTTGCAACTCTCAGCAAGCGACCGTGTGCATCAACATCCTGGCCAGGAGGCCAACGCTGGTACATCCACTCCAACCCGCCCTTCTTGTCACCAACAGACATCTGACACCAAAAGTTCAGCTCTGTGATACTGGCTCGAAGATCTTGATTCTTGGAGTTGTAGAGATCCTTGATGGCCTGTCGCTGCAGTATGTGTCCCTCTCTACCTGCTAGTGCAATCAAATAGTCGGTGGCGAGGTCAATAGGCGGTGGACTGAGACGCAGTACAGCCGCAACTGGCAACGCTTGCGTGGGTATTTGCAGCTCATCGTTGCAGGTAATGACGATGGGCCTCTTGGATTGCGCAGCAAGCTTGATGATCTGGGCCCAGAAGTTTTGGTCTTCTTCAAAAAGTATGTCAGCCTCTTCAATGAGGATAAGCGACTGTTTCTGTGACTTGCGCGAGGCTGCAATGGGTAGCATAGCTTGAGCAGCTGGAATACTTCTTACTTTCGCCGGAGATGTCACCACGACCTGGGCCTTTGGCTTAGGTTTCGCAGCGGGCTTCGCCGTAAAGAAGGAAGTCATGGTGCCTTGTCGCCCGCTGTCAAGATGTTTCTGAAACTCCTTGTCGCGCTCGTTATCCGTCTCGTCAGGTGCGACAACAGGGGAATGCTTCATCTTGGCTGGTAAGTCGCCTCGTTGATGGTTCACTAGATGGTTGGCAGTCATATCGCCGACTTTGTCCTGGATATCTTTGCCAGCGCGTCGAACACCAGAGTGAAGCTCAAAAACTTCAAAGTCCAGCTCTTTGGCCACAGCGTACACTGTAGCGCTCTTACCGCACCCGTGTGGCCCGCTCAGAAGGACAACATTCTTATTCCTTGTCCATCGTGGCCGCCTCAGGGAAGGGTACTGACAAGATGCGGTACCCTCGCGCTGAGCTAGCTCGATCATATCATCGTCCTCGTCCTCATCATCTGACACAATGAAGTCATCCACTGCTGTTCTTCGCCTTTTCCGAGGTGGCTTCTTCGTATCTAATGAAGCTGTGGTTTTCGTGGTATCCTGTGCCGCACCAACAGCCATGACAGTCAAATTCTTCAGCCAGTCCTTGAGCACAAATGCTTCACTTCCTGATTGCAATACCTGATCTGCCCGCCTTGGTCTGTACTTTTGCGCCCACGCCTGGGGTTCACATCTACCTTCATCAAAGGACGTGAGAGTGTGTTCAATCTCGTCGAACAGTGTGGTGATGGCGGGATGAGTTTTGGCGAACAACCGCTCTGACAATGTCTCCAGTGGCGCTTGGATCTGGGCCCGTACCTTGTGTTGGATCTCGATGCCCGTGGTCAATAGGCGTATTGGTAAACGCACATCCTCGGGGGCGGCGAAGTCCAGATTGATCAGATCAGATGTCGTGCTCAAGACCTCGGACAGCTGCTGAGCCAATCTTGTGATGACCTCCTCCTCGGCCGGCATCATGTAGATGCTACTCTTCAGCTTTGCGGGCTTCAGCGTCATTCCTGGGGCTGGCTGCTGTGCCTTTGGTAGGATCGCATCTTCATTATCAAGGTTCCGAACATGCGCAGTCACTTTTGAAGGCCACAAAGGTTCGTTCAATCCCGACTGCTTAGCCAGCCGGCTGTTCTTCGACGCCATACCAAAAGTCGGCATGGCTTCATTACCCTCCTCTTGCTCCCTACGTCTCTCAGCTCTCAACTTTCCCGGAGTACAGGCACTCTTCCTAGGGGTAACAGGTCGACGTTCGGCCTCTGGGTTTGTATGCGCTTCCACTTTCTTCTGACCGGCCTTGCCCGTGAAGAAGGGATGGGGGCCTTGGGCGGCTCAGCGTGCTTAGATGGAACGGCCACAGTGGGCTTATCGGACGATTTGTTGCCCCGGAGGATGGCCTCAATCTTCTGTCCAAATGCGATCCTCGATTCGATATCTGATCCGTATCGTACGACCGTGATAGTTGCTGATAGGTTAGTCTTGTTTGCGGTTTTTCGAGGACGTCCTCGCTTTTTTGACGTAGTCGCTGATGGATTGGGCTTCGGAGGACTCGATACGAGCTTGCCGGATTTTGTGACTTTGATCTGCTTCTTCGGCGTGACTTTAGCGGCTGTGCCATCAGCGCTTGCTTGGGGTGGATTGGCATTGCCGGTTGCTGCATCCCGGGCAACGTTGGGTGGTGTGGTCGACCGTGATGCATTTTCAGCAGCTTGTGGGAGAGAAGACTCGGGTGCAGCCTCTCCGGGCGCGTCCTCGGGAGCTTTGGGAAGTGAAGAACCCAGAACACTGTCGTTTGGTGTACTCGCAACCAGAGTATGTACCATGACGTCGTCTGTAACTCCCAGCGTCGCTACGGAGGCTGCTTCGGCATGCAAGTGCTGGTACGGGTCGGAGGGCGGTCCTCCGGTCCTGAGGACCTTATGCAGCGCGTCTGGGGGAGGCCTTGGCGATGTCGTCTTTCTCCGTTTCCTTCGATCCAGATTCATGTCCTCTTCTAACGATGGCCCTGCGGTGTCGTCTGAATTGTCGTCTGCATTGTCGTCTGCATTGTCGTCTGCATTGTCGTCTGCATTGTCTACGTCGTTGCACTTGACGGCTGGTCTATAAGCAAAGCTGTCGAGTGATGGCTGGTTCTTAGTGGGCACCGTTCTCCTCGTTCGTTTCTTGCGCGGCTTCGCAGCCTGAGGACTTGTGTCCTGGTCGTCATAGTCATGGTCGTCGTTGGGGTCGTCGTGCGTTGCGCCGGGCTCGTTCACAATCGGTGCCGAGGCTTCTTCTTCTGCACGATGTCAGCCCAGGCATCTTTGCATATCACGAGGAGCATACTGGAAGCCCTGGAGAAGAAGGGATGTACGTTCTTGGGCTCTTCTAGATGCATGGCAGTATGCACTGCAGTAAGAGCCATTGACTGAGGTTACAATCACCGCGACATGATTCGTGAGAGTGCAGGGCAGGTTCGTGCAGGGCAGGAGGGCAGGTTCGTGCAGGGCAGGAGGGCAGGTTCGTGCAGGGCAGGTTCTATCTGCAGAGTCCCAGAAGTGAGACGATGCAGAGAAGCGTGATGGGATGGCCTCCAGCACGGCTCCGCGTCTACGCGACATGATGATGCACGCGACGCGCCTGAGCTAAAGTGGCTGCAGGGAGCCCACTTTTGTGCCGGTCGAGCCACAGCACGAGCCACAGTGCAAGCCACAGTGCACGCCACGGCTAACTTTTTTATCTCCATGTCGAAAAGCGCAGGCGCAACCAGTGCAGCGACCCAAGCAAACCTCACCCAACACACCACAGGCCCGACCAATACCATGTCGTCAGACAAGGAAATCGGCGTGCCCTTCACTTTGGCCTCGCTGTCAAAGCCCGTCAGTTCCACGAATGGGCGCATCCACGCGACCGGTGTGTGCAGCATCAGCGGCATCAAGAAGAGGAAGCGCACCGAGATTGTCGTTGGCGTCGAGGGCGAGTGCATAAGCATTTACAGCGTGGGTTGCTTTTTTTTCTCGCCTCGGCTCCCAGGCTAAACTCTGTCCAGCTGCACACCCCGCAACTTGTCACCTCTTACGCCCTCCCGCCCAGCGCATCCTTCACCGCCGCCCCATACTCGACATACCGCAAAGGCTCGTCCAAGACCCCTGCCCAGCGCTTTACCTATGCCTCCGTTACCGAGTCGACCGCCGGCGCCACGTCCCAGCTCGTCTGCTTCCACGAGACCATTCTCGGCGACAGTGCAGAGACTGCGAAAACCTCGTACACGCCTTCCAACGGCTCCCAGGTATCGACACTCGAGTCGCTCCCGGTCGCTGGCCGTGGCTCGAGCAAGGAATCGGACCACGACCTTCTCGCCACTTTCGAGAACGGAGATGTCATCTGTCTGTCGGCCGACCTCTCGACCGTAAGATGGGTCGCGAACCTGCTGTCCGTGGGTTCGCAGAAGAACAAGCATGCAAACATTGAGAACGTCACCCTGTCCACAGCCCGGAACGTAACGCGAGGTCTTCTGCGCAGCCGAGAGGACATTGCCGCATTGCTGACCCCGGATCGAACCAAGCCTCGGACTTGCTGGAGCTCACCCAGGTACTCTGCGTCATCGGCCAGAATGCAAGCGGAACGAGGATACTGCAGCTTCTGCAGGTACAGCCTCGCAACGCAGACCTGCCCTCTGCCCAGCTGCAGCCCCTCAAGCACCTGCTCTCGTTGAGCCTGCCCAAGCCTTCAAGCATACTGCTTCGCACAGATTCAGTCGCGACCTACTCCCTCCACGCCACCAGCGGTGCACTGCACATCTTGGTCGACGGTGGCATCATCTCGTATGATCTGTCAGGGACGGTGCCAAAGATCAACTCCGAGCTCCTACTCACCGAAGCCAAGATCGACTCTTTCCTCCGCATATCCCAAGACATTGTCTTTGCAACAGCACCAGGCTCCTGCCGTGCATTTGACCTCAGGTACAACTCTCTGCAAGCCCACCTGGCCTTGGGTGGTGCTCCCGGATCTGACGACGCGGCCTCCCCAAGAAAGCGAAAGCACGCTCAGCCGGAACCCGAGACAACAGCTGCACCACACTTGGTAGCGTACTATGCAGAGCTCGGCCTCGTGGTAGCTGTACGGGACAACGAGCTCCTGGGCATGCAGTACACGGGCACCAATGCGCGCAAGCGGGTCAAGACTGAAGGTACTCTGCTTATCGATGCGCTGGGCAAGGGTATTTCAAAGCCCAAGGCTGGCGCCGAATCAGCCAAGTGGCTAGACAGGAAAGAGAAGCTGGACCGTTACGCTTCAAAGAGCAAGATTGCCAAGTTCGAAGGAGTTCTCGCCTCGTGTCTAGGTATTCCATTAGAGAAGAAGACAGACGCACAGATAAAGCAAGAGAACGAAGTCAAGGGTGGACCTTTGACTAACGGAGTCGGGCCAAAACTCGCAGAGGAAGACGTAGACAAGGCTGACGAGGAGCCTGCTGAGGATCAACTGCGGAAGTGGAACCTCCCTTCGGCCATCCCAGAGTCGCAACGGCAACTGCACCGCCAGCATGCTCTGTATGCACTCAGCAAGATCTTCCGGTTCCAAGGCAGCACATTGAAGGTTGCTTTCTTCCCACCAAACGTCTTCCAGTGGCTGTTGCAGATCGGCCATCTCACCAAAGAGTCGATTCGTCGAGCACTACTGGATGAAGCACCCGAGTTTTCTCACGCTGTTCCGAAGATCATAGACGGAGATATTGTCAAGGCCATTGTAGCCTTCGACCCAGAGCTCCACATTCTGTCCGCTGTGCTAAACCACAAGCACTTCCTCCCTATCGGTGAAGTTGTCGAAGCCATCCGCCTCCTTACCCAGAGTCTAGATGACAAGCCAGAAACGAGCAAGACAGCAAAGCTCCTCACCGACGGCACTGCCCCAGTAGACGAAGACATGGATGTAGACACCGAGCTAGACGCCGCAACCACCGAAGTAGACCATGCTCTTACCGTCCTCTCGAACGGCGTATCCATCCGCTCTAACACACTTCGGCCCGCGCTCACCCGCCTGCACACTTTCCCTGCACCTCTCATCAGCTCAACACTCCGCTCCGTTTTGCCTAGACGGGATCTGGAATCCCTGATCCGCATGCTCCACTTCGAGCTCAAGAACGGCGGCTGGTCGAGCCAGTACGACTTCATCGACCCCGAAGCCTCCACCGACGACTCACCCGACGACCACGCCGTAACCATCATCGCAGCCCTGCTATCCAGCACACTCGACGCCATCGGCGCCAGCGCCTGGCTCGCCGCTGTCGGTACACCAACCCTCTCCTCCACAGGCAAAGACATAATCAACGCCCTGCACGCCGACACGTCCGAAGCGCTCAACGGCTTCTGGGAGGCGCGATACATGCGAGGTCTCCTCGGCGAATTCCTTCGCTACGCCGCCAACATGCCCAAGTCCCAAAAACCCTCCTCCAAAGCCCTCGAAGCCCAAAACAAACCTTTTGCGCCCCCGTCCCTGCCCCGATCCGCTACCGACTCCGCTGCCGCTGACCCTGACACCCCCTGCCCATGCTGCCGCTCGGCGGTAAACCGGACATGGGCGTCGAGAAGACGAAGCAGGGCAAAGGGGGAGGAGGGAGGAGAGGAGTAAGCGCGAGATTGGTATGTTGATCAGTAAGAGGGTGCCCAAGTATAGCTTTGAGAGGATTGTTATTTGAGTTGCTGTGTGTGGTGGGTGAAGAAAGTGGTATGGATGCGTGGTAATGGGAAGTAGGAGATGGTCATGTGGGAATGCATGGTGTTTGTTCGCGTTCGAGTTCGCGTGATGCGTGCCATGCCATGCGTTGGATCCTACAGTCACGGCGCTACATTCCAGTCGTTTGGTGAGGCGCTGGTGTTTTACTTTCGACGTGCGTTCTAGAACATTGGATATACAGTACGTAGTTGGTCACTGCGAAACGCAGTGTATTCGTAGAACGAACCAAAACGGGACCTCGCAACGACAGTCATTCAACACAAGATACTAGTATCTTAATCTCTAATTTCGTGACTGCGTTACTCATTTACATCTCTACCCGGCAGTGTAACCTTGCTATACTGTGCTATGCTATGCTGTCATCTCATCTACACCAAAGGGGTTCCATACGGCACGGCCTGCGCGCTGCTAAGGTCGATGTACCCGTAGTGCTGGAATTTGGAGTCGCTTGCCAACTTCTTCTGCCACGTGCCCATGTCCTGCAAGAAAGCCTTTTCATTCTCCTCGTGCGAGAGGTCAATCGGCTCTTGGTCTTTACCGACCTGGCGCATTTGTGTACCAGCCGCGACGCTGGTAATGCCGAAATCGTTGTCGTCGATGCGCTGCTTGATGGCGCCTGTGACCCTGCCTTCGAGGATGTCCTTGCAAAGACGAGGTTCTTGCGCAAGGGGACGCGCGAGTCCTACGCCGTCGACGACATCGAGGGCCTTGACCATTGCGCCGACCGACTTGAAGCCACCGGTGATGTACGTCCTGGTCTTGGTGAGAACGGGAGCGATGGACTCGGCGAACTCCAGGAAGAAACCCTCGCGCTTCTTGGTGCTCTCGCGTTGGTGTCCAAACGCAGGCTTCTCGTATGTGCCACCAGACAGCTCGACAAAATCGAACTTATTGTCCTCAAGGATCTTGCAGATCTGCCTGGCTTCCTCCGGGCTGAAGCCCTTGTCCTGGAATTCGACCGAGTTGAGCTTGATGCCTAGAACAAATGTTGGGGAAACGCGCTTGCGGATCTCGTCGGAGATTTCGACAATGAGGCGGGCGCGGTTCTCAATGGAGCCGCCATACTTGTCAGTGCGCCGGTTGGTGGTGGGAGACAGGAATTGAGCGATGAGGTAGCCGTGGGCGCCGTGAAGTTGAATGCCATTCCAACCGGCCTTCTCCAAGTACTCGGCTGCATGAGCAAAGCCTTCGATTAAGTTGGCAATTTCTTTATCGGTGGCAGCGTGGGGCTTCTCGAAGGTCATGCCGGCAAGGTTGCCTTCCAGCTGGACGTCGCTGGCGGAGACGGGGTTCTTCTGAATCCTGGACTCAACCTGTCGTCCTGGGTGGGAGACCTGGCCAACAATCAGCGAGCCGTGCTTCTTGGCCTCTGTTGCGAGCTCCTTGAAAGCCTCGAATCGCTCGCCGGAGAAGTCGGAGCCGCGGGGAATGATGGGGTTGCCGGCAGCCTCGAGATGGTCGTATTCGATCATGATGTTGCCGGAAAGGATGAGACCAATGCCGCCCTCGCCCCATCTTCGGTACAGGTTGACGAGGTTCTTGGAAGGTACACCACGAACTTCCAAGTTCTCGGGGTCCCAGCTGGAAATGCGCTCTGTCATGGCACCCTTGAGAAAGCGGTTGGGTGCGGACTGTCCAGAGAACTCGAACTTGAGGGGCCTGCCCAAGGGAGAGGCATCGCTGGAGTCTGACTCGAATCTTGCTGCTGGTGCCATGTTGGTGTGTATGGAGACGGTTGTGGAAGTAGTTGCTGTACTGGAAAAGTCTATGGGGATGTTGTATATAAAAACAAGGATAATTTCAGATATATTACCATGCCAACGTGAATCCCAGACGGTCCTTAAATCCCTAATTCCTGATTGTATCTTACAAATCAATCACCTTCGCCGTCAGTTCCCGAGGTTTCGACGTGTACTGAGGAGGTGGATTGCGGTGGGTTGGTTACGGACCGAAGGTAAAGACGTCATGGCCCACACCTTGCCTCTTTAAGGCCTTCTACCGCCATAACGGTAGTGGGCAAGGAAATCGAGACCGTTGCTGGAAAGTTGATCTCGGCGAGATTGTGCGTGCGCCGGCAGTCGAGCGTGGCATCATCTGCCGCTGGAGACTTGGAGGGCTGGCAGAAGAGGCTCCGGCCCAGGCCAAGATCAATTCTATTCTGGGGCATTACGTTTTCTGCAAAGAGACCAACGGGACCAGTCGTTGAAACGTCTGGCGAGAAGAGGGGATGCACGCCCTAGGTTGCTCAAAGGACAAAGGTGGAGGTGCGGTCAAAGTGCGGTTAAAGTAAGGTGCGGTCAAGGTAAGTGATGAGGCGCCCATCAGGAAGGAACCAGGCACCGTGCACGAGAATTACCACTTTTCTATCGACAGTGCACACAAACATAAGGTGTGGTAGGAGGTCATGTCTCATTGCAGTCACAAAGGACGGGTATCTAGATTGTATGCAGGTTCTTCTTTTCATCTGATGCGTTGTCTCACAACAGCTCGTCCTCTTGTACGGGTGGTGCTGGGGCACTCACGGGCGCTGCAGCTTCAGCCGGCTTCCCTTGGCTCTGAACAGCAGTCTCTTTTGCGACGGACTCGCCCATGTCGTCGTCGGTGACCCACTCAGGTTCCTTTTTGCTCGTCGGCGTCTCATTACCCTCTGCCAGGGTAGCAAAGGCACTCTTCTTCCTGCTCGTGCTCTCTCCGTTGATGTCGTCCCACAGCTTGGCGCGCTCTTTGATGGAGGCGGCCTTTGTTATGCTCTTTGCCTTCTTCAGCTCCCACTTGTCCATGTCGTCTGCGGCGCGCTCCATGGCCTTCTGGGCGCGGACTCGCTGTGCGCGCTTCAGGTTGCCGCTCTTCTTCTTGGAGATGCCGGCATTCTGTGCGGAGAGGACGTGGTGCTTTGCTTCGGACGGCCTCGAGGGCGAATGCGAGTCTCTTGTCTTGGCCGTGAGATCCTTGGGCAGGTTGATGGAGGGAGAAGCAGCGCGGCGAGCAGCACGGGAGTGAGGTGCGACCTCTGCAGCAGTGGTCAGATGTCGTTTCACGGTGGTGCAGGGAGGTTATGCGTACGCTTCTTCTTGAGCTTTGCCGTCTTTGCCATTGTGAAGGGGGATTGGTGACGGTTCAAGTAGGGGCTTTTCCTTCTCGGTGAAACCGCTGCAGGCTGGATCTTGGCTATCACCAAAGACGTGGCAAGTGAGCTGAGGAAGTCGTGGGCCGTGTGCGGTGAATGGCCTGCTGTCGAATGAAGGGCGCCTCCAGAATATTCACTTCTCGACTTTACAGTGGGTCCGCAGGGCTCGCGCGGAAGTGCCGCACTCGCCGAAGCCTCCAAGACACCATCACAAGCTCTGCGCCTACGAGGCACGCCCTCCCGCCCGCCGCCACCGCCCTCGCTCTATCTTCGTCTTTGTCTCGCACACACCACCTGGCCCTTGCTCTTCATGTTGCAAGCGCACGCATCGCCATTGTGTCTGCTGTGTCTGATGCGCTGGCCTGAGGGTTGAGCGACTCTGATTGTTCCATTCCTTCACATCTCTTCCTTCCCGTTCTATTCCTTCACATTCTATCCCTTTACCAGTACCGGAGCCCGACTCCACCGCCCACCTCCACCGCCCGCCTCTAGCACACACGGCTAGCACAAAGCGATGAGCCACAGTGACTACCTCACGTTCGAAGAATTCAACCGGCGCTCGGCCACTCCCCAAAGCCACACCACCCCTGCCGCCGTTGGAATCGCCCTCGTCGCAGGCATAGCAACCCTCTTCAAGTTCCTCGATTTCCTTGGCTATCCCGTCTGGTTCTGGATACGCCAGCTTGCCCCCAACATGGCCCTCGAGCTTGTGCGCGCAGTCTCCCCTGCGCCCTCTCTGGACTCAGACGCCAGCGGCGACACCATGCAGAGCGGAGGCATCATGGGGAACCTGTTTGGCATAGGTGCCAGTGCTCTGTCCAAGGGCGTGCGAGGCGTCGCGAGCGCTCTGTCCAGAGCGTCTAGCGATATTCCCCCGGTCTGGGCAACTTCGACAATTCCTGCTACCAAAACAGCGTTATCCAGGGCCTTGCCTCGCTGCCTTCGCTACGCGACTATCTGACCAAGACCACCACCGAGCACCAATCTCTCACCACCGACACCACCAACGGCGCGCTCCTTGACATGATCAGCCAACTCAACGACCCGGAGAAACGTGGTCAGCACTTTTGGGTTCGCGGCAAGTTGAAGTCCATGAGCACCTTCACGCAACAAGACGCCCAGGAGTACTACTCAAGGATACTCGATGAGCTGGACAAGGAGGTCAAGAAGGCTTCGAGCAGTAAGAGGCGCACATCCCTCTCCTGGGTAGAGGCAACAAAAAGCTTGAGCTTACCAGACATAGATGACAAGGAAAAAGAGGGCGATAACGAAAAAGGAGAGAAGAAGAGCAAGCCATCGACAGAACAGCCAAAGCTCACACCAAACCCATTGGATGGCCTGCTGGCACAGCGTGTGGGGTGTACAACTTGTGGCTTCTCTGAGGGCCTCTCTCTGATCCCATTCAACTGCGTCACAGTATCCCTCGGACGGAACAGATACGGCTACGATATTCGTGAATGCCTCGACGAGTACACGGACCTCGAATACATTGAGGGCGTCGAGTGCGCAAAGTGCACACTTCTTAAGCTGAAGAGCACACTCACACCACTGGCTCAGGCCAACCCAAAATCACCCTTCGTTCCAAGGTTGCAGGCAGCACAGGAAGCTATTGACAATGAGGATTTCGACGATAAGACGCTTATAAAGACGTTCAACATACCGAAGAAGAACTGGGTCAAGAGCGAAAAGTCGAAGCAGGCTGTCATCGCCAGAGCGCCGAGGTCGCTCGTCCTTCACGTCAACCGGAGCATCTTCGACGAGACTACATTCGCACAGTACAAAAACAACGCTGGAGTTTCGTATCCATCGATTCTGGACCTCGGGAACTGGTGTCTGGGCACACAACCAAGCGGCTCACAGCAACCCGACCTGGACCTCGAAGAATGGCCGAGGGATCCCAGGAAATCGATGCTTGCAGGCGGCGATGCGACCACTACTTCGCCTTTCCAGTACAAGCTACGAGCCGCTATCACCCACTTTGGCACCCACGGCAACGGTCACTACGTCTGTTATCGACCGCACCCAAGGCCAGTGCGTAAAGCAAGTGCTGAAGACAAGGAAGAAAGTCACAGGAAAGAGGACAAGGAGGAAGAACGGGAAAAGAAGAGAGAAAAAAAAGAAGAAGAGGAAAAAGAGGAGGAGGAGGAAGAAGAAGAAGAAGAAGAAGAACCAACGTTAAGCGAAGAGCAGTGGTGGCGCTTCAGCGACGATACCGTTTACGCTGTCTCAGAACAAGAAGCACACCAAGGTAACGTATTTATGCTCTTCTACGAGCGTATCGACGATTCGACACCAAGTGTGGAGGCAGATGCCGCTACAGCAACACTCGCCGACGCACCACTACCCCCAGTGGACATCTCATCGGCAGTAACCGAAGACAACACTGCTCTCGAGGTCCCTCTACCAGACAACAACGACGATGTCTCCGACTTCGTCCCCTCAGAAGCCCCTGCAGTGCAGTCTGCACCACCCACACTCACACCCGAAGCAACCACCACCGACGAAACCGAAGTCAGCGAAACAGACGCAGACTCCGACGCCGAAACCCCGGCGACACCACCCACATCCACCATCCCCAAGCTCTCCCCCACACAATGCGCACAGCCGGCAACGCATCGGCGCGCGGCCAAGGCAGCAGAGCGAGTCTGCCCCTCGTGAGCGCGACATAGAGCGCCCGTGCCAGCAGCCAAGTACGGTAGCACCTTAGACGACATAAAAAACGCAGCCGGTTTTGAGAGGTTCTAGCAGTGGAACTAAGACGACAAGACAGGACAAGACAAAAGAAAAGGACTCACATCCTCAAGAGTTTAGAATCCAGGGTCGGCGATTGGCGTTGCTTCTGTTCACATCATTCCTGCTGCCCAAATCGGGTCAGGACGGCGTTTCGCTTGGTGGGTGTTGCATTTTACTATTTTTAAGGTTAGGGTATTCTTATTGCTGATTCGTAAGGAGGCGCAATATGGATATTACATCCCTTATTACTGAGCATTCATTACTGAATCCTGCATAACTTCCACATCATCCGCGACTCGTGATCCTACTACACTCATCCCAACCATACCCTACTGCTACTACTAATCCTAACCATACCTTGCCACGGCTACCACTTACCGACAAAACAGAAAACAGAAGAGATGAGAAGAGAAGCAGGTTACACTTTACGCCAGACGAAATCGTGCAACCCCTCTGTATTACCGACAGGAAGTCCGAGGCGGCCGTCCGTGTGAGGCGCGCGCGGATCATCGGGTGTAGAGGAGGGGATGGTAGATAGGATATGTAAGGAGTGGGGGTTGGGTATTGAGGGGCGATGAGAGTGGATGAGTCTACCTCGTGAGCGCTGTTATCGAACCGAATCCCGGCTCACTTCGCTGCTTCATCTTAAATCATAGGTTCCTTCCTGCTGCGCAGAAAGCCCAGGCTTTAGAGTCATGTGACAGATTATATTCATAACCATTAAAAACTAGCGTCTACTACCTGCTCATTCTTGCTTGCTCCTGCTGCTCTCGCTCCGCCGAATCGAGTCTTTGACCAGCGTCTCGGATGAGGAGTTCTCGCTCGCGTTGTTGGTGCTGACGATGTGGAATGAGAAGTCCAGCTCCCCGACGAGTTTCTTGACGGCCCTGTGGGGATGTTAGTTCTTCGTTGCTTGAGTAAAGTTGAGACGGACTGGAAGTTGTTGTACAGAGGAGAGTGGTGGGACGACTTACTTCAATAATCTTTCAATGTCCATGGAAATGCACTGTGTGCTGATGGCCATGACTGCGAATGCAGCGTAGCCCGGCTCGGCAATGTGCTGCAGGGAAAAAATGTCGGAGTCTACAGCTTCCAGTTTCTGGCTGAGCTGGTAGGTCTGCGGAGCCTTGAGGTATGGTGGCAACGGTTGGCCATTTAGAATAGAAGAACTGAGGAGGGAGAGCAAAGTGGTGATCTCATGGGATGTGACGTTCGTGTCCTTGGTTATCCGCCGGAGGTCCTGGAACCATTGCGGACTGGCCTGGCTCGGGGTGCTGGTAGATGACCATTTCGCCCCTTCTTCTGTGTCAGGGTTGAGGAATGGGTGTGTGAAAGCTCGGCTGGCGTAGCCCAGTAGTGCCGTGTAGTTCACGATGTTGTTCACATAGCCGATGATCTTCTCGTACTCTTTGGCTGGGAACTTGCCGCCAAGGGGAAACTCGAATTTCACAAACCCCGAATGCATCTTCAGCGCCTGCAGAGTGAGCATTTGCTTCGCGAAGACCTTGTTTCGCGCTTTGTTCAGCATGAAGCCTGGCGATGACTTATCGTTCTCTTCATCGCCTGCATCGCCTCGGATGCGCGACATGACTTGCTCGTGCATGATGGAGTAGAAGTTAGCACTCAAGTATAGCGCACCGCCGAGCTTTCTGGCGGAGCGCAGAATGTTCGGTAATGGGGTAGGGGAAGACGGTCCAGAAGAACGCCACTGCAAGACCACCGACTACCGTTGCAAGGCGATAAGGACCGAGTTGGTAGATGGGGTATGCGGGTTGGCCGGTAATGGTCGCGGCTTGGACGCCGATTTTGCGTACTTGTAGTTCGTAGCCTACGATCATAGTAACGGTGACGACACTGATTATACCAACGATGACGAGGTCAAGACGCTTTAATGGAATGTAGAAGCCGATAGCGACGAAGAACCAAAGGAGTGGGATTACCCCCAGTGCGTTGGTCAGGGATGTACCAGATCAACCAGGCGACGCACATGGCAACTGCAGTTCCGGCAATACGGAGAGTAAACTGGAAGATTGATTGACCTGCGGTCGGGGTCATGGAGATCGCGACCATAATCATGGCCCAAACGAGACGCTGCTCGACGAAGAAGGTTTGTGTGTCGCGGAGGAAGGCGATAATGCCGATTGACATGGTAGCACATGCAGCGCGGAAACCGAAAGCAGACTCAGGAGAGCGGAAGAACCTAGCACATGCGCGAACGACGTTTCCAAACTTCTCCCAGGCGTTCTTAGGTGGCAGATGCTCAGGATCTTTATGGCTATTGTACGCCTCACCCATGTACACGGTAGTGTTGTTCCTATCAAAGCCGGCAATTGTTGTCTCGTCATCGTGGTTCGAGTCCTGAGATTTGAAGATGCTCTTCACCCACTTTTTCAAACGCCTTCCGCCAGGGTTGATGATCTTTCTTTTTACAATGGCTTGATCATGTTCATCGGCGAATTTGACAAATTCGAGAATCGAGCGGCTGACTGAGTTGAGCAAGAAGATGACGTAGAGAACCATGTACAACTGTCGTTGATCGCGCTTTCGTGAAGTAATGCTAGGCAGACGTTTGAGTGTCTCGTCGTCAACCTCATCGGGACATGAGAAGTAGTCAGCGCTTAGCTTGATACCTTTGCTTTCGACCCAATGGCGGAGCATCGGTTCTTTAGACCTGTAGAAAATGTCGGCTTGTCTCTCCATGTGCTCTGCAAATTTCTTGTCGCCAGGCTTCACTGTGTCGCCCTTTGCTTCCGCATCATCCTGGTTTTGGCCCTTCTTCTTCTTGGGAGGCTTTGTGAACTGCATCCTGAGCATAATATGCGTGAGACCCTCATCCATAGTTTGCATGATTTGATCGAATGGTTCGTGAACGAATGAGAACAGCTCATTCCACTCGCCAACGGCCTTTTCTCGCAGCCCATGATCATGCTCTGACACACCTTCACCATCCCAATTATTGACCTCTGCCGATCGCTCGAATAAATCCATTACTGAACCAAGGCCGAGGATTGGCATCAGAATGGATCTCAAGTGCTTGAACATAGCTTCAAAGTCGTCTGGCGTCAGCTTGCCGTACGCAACCTCCCTCTTAGCAAATGCAAGATCTGCAGTGAGCTTTCCGTGTAATTCCTGGAGAGCCGCGGTTATGTTCTTCACAGCTGCAATTTGCGGCTTAGTCTTAGGTTTCTTATCCTTGTCTGCATTGTCACCAACCTCGGCCTCAGGTATGTATGTGTGCCCAAACATGTCTGAGCCTTCCAGACTGTGGATGTATGCCCTGTTTGCTCCAATCGCTCCTTTCAACAATCCGATGTACCCAGTCATCTCTTTCACAACCACTTTTCGACAAGTGACAGGAATGATGAACAGGCTCACACCAGTAGCAATGCCAAATCCAGCAAGGAAAGATTCCAGAAGACGCCGGATAAAAGACTCACACTGTGCAGGAGTCGTAAAGAGGAAGCCGGAAGTCGCCGCAACATTGACCAGAATCGAGTAGACGATAACTGGGAAAGCCAATTGTGGGAATTTCGCTTTCAACGTGTTGACGATGTAGATCTGGAAGAATAACCACACACCTAAAACCGCAGACTGTGAAGAGTTGTATCGCTGCGGGGGCGCGCCAGGAACCGTTGTATGTTCGCGTGCTTTGACAGCGGACCATACCATCAACAAGGAGATAGCTGCACCAAAGCACGTGCTGAGGACGTTCATAGTCATCGTCTGGATGAACTTTGCTCTTGGCATTATGCAAAACCCGAGAATCGAAACAATAGCGACAAGGTATCCGAGGGTTGTGAATGTTTGCGCGACCTCGTCGGCTTCATACATAGCAAGTGCGATTGTTGGTGGGAGTGCGGCCTTGCTCATCATCATCAGTGTCCCGGCGTCAAGTCCTAGCTTGTTCCATGTTTTCTTGATCTTTCCTGGCTCCTTCTTCTTCTTTTCCTCCTCTTTCGTGTCGTCTCCAAGTGATGCGTCTTGTTGATAGCCTTCGGCCTCTTCGTGTGCCCCATCAGGCTTCATCCTCTCGTTGACATTCGTCTCCTCTCCGTCCGGAAGATGGGCCATTTCGCAATGTTATGGAAACCCCTCAGTCCGGCAGCACGTCTATTTGAGCAAAGAAGACATGAAAAGAGTGCATGAAGGCGTTTGATTGATGAAAGCTCAACAAGCGTGCATTGAAAGTACCGACGCTCCGCTGTCTTGCTGACCGCGGCCTCTCTGCGGCGATCAAGCGACGTCACGGCCTGCAATTTCACCAGACAAGTACTATGCCAAGGCGCCATTGCTCGCTTAGCGTGCGGAGGCTCAATTTGCAAATGACCGAACATCGTAACGATGCGAGTTGTCTGCATACTGCATGATCTAGATCTGTGTCAGGCGGAAAGTCGTTCAGCATTCTTCAAGTACAATCGTTAGCATGGCAATATAATGACAGGCCACATTGTCAGACCAGATCACTGGTTCAGGCAAACTATCCTTCAATACCCCTTTTCCTCCATGTGCATAGAATCCCTGATGTAGCAGCTGCCAAGGCTAGATCATTTCGATGGAGCAAGGGGAGATACAGCAGATCTTAGGTAACTGTTGAAACATGCAGGTTATTGCGCCATAGCCTTCGTCTATTTATAAATCCATACAACACACCCAAATATATCTTGAATACCTTGCAATAGGAAGGATTACTTAGACATCTGCTATTAAAGAAAACATCACAACATGACCAGCATTACAGGAGCTTGGAAATAATCGTAGCTGCTCTGATTAGAATGAGTGAATCAACTACGCCATCGATGACCATTCCCTGTCAACACGAAGGGCTCACCCACGCCCATAATTCAACATCCTATTACATCATCACTCAGAAACCACGCAAACTACACATCTCTACTTATCTCGACTTATATCATCATATTCACATCCTCTGTCCTATCAACTACCATTCAACTTACCATCCTCAAGCCAGAACTTCACGTCTTCAGTCCGAACATCCTTCTTCCGGCAAATATGATTTAAACATGGTACACCAATTTCGGGAATGCAGAGCCTGCATTTGGTAAGGGCCAGGGCCAGATACGGATATTGCAGTAATCCAAGAGGTGTAGATGGGATCTGAGAAGGGGTCTAAGGAGGGGTGCAGGGGCGGGGCATGGAGTGATCCTGGTTGGGATGGGGTGGAGCTGTGCTGGGTATAGTCGCTTCGGAATGACTATCTGCATGAATGGTGTCTGGTTTTTTTAGGTTTTTTTTTGCTGTACTAAAATAGGAATCACTGTTTTATGATGTGGATCTCGAGCGGTGTTGTATGTGACGTCTTGCAACGGGATATATTGCGCTTTTCCTGGTTAGTACCGATACAGAAACCGTCCATCTCAACAATCTATGTGTCTGGGAGACAGGAAGAGATGGTGTGAGGTGCTTCAAAAAACAATTTTTTTCCCATGGGTTTAGTTTAACCAAAGTCAGGTAGCCATACATAATGGATAAAGAAAATAGTCCGCGTGCTATCTTATCCAAGCTAGACACAACTCCGACCAACGACCGGAAAACCACTCCCTCTCGACCTGCTCCAGTACCAGACCAATGTAGCCTCGCTAGTCAATATAATCCCAATCCGGCATAACACAACGAGCGCAGATTTCGCTAACAGGAAACGGCTTCTCAACCACATGCCGTTTCGGTAGGTTGTTCACTTGTTCTGCAAGAAACCCGACGCGACTACTGTCTGTCGCACACCCCGCGGATTCGAGAAACGCATACCGTGTGTTGTCGTGGAATTGCCGGGGGATTTGGTCCGCTGGACAAGATCCATCGAAGCCACTACTTTTACCCTCTTGGAGAAACCTCACTGCGATGTTCACGTCACCAGCAGCGTGGCCATCGCAAGAACCATCCCAGACTTCATCAAAACCCGGTCCATCAACCACCCAATCCCGATCAAAAGACCCCCATGCACCCATATCAACACCATGATTCATGAAAGGAACACTATAGACGTCCGGGACATCCGGGACATCGATCCAAATCACGCCATCCCGCGTCGCTCTTGGCAGTTGGATGCCCATGATTTGTCGTTGGTCCATGACCTGCAGAATCGCAGCGAGGCGGGGGTTGTCCTCAATACCGCGCTCATGGCGTGAGATCAGGTTGGTGCGGATCTCGTGGAGCGTGGTGCCGGGTTGCCATTGGAAGGATTGAGGAGGTGTGGTCGGGAGGGTTATCATGGAGGTGGGGTGGAAGTAGAAACCGCTGATAGGGATATGTCTCGCATTCGCTGCTGGTGGGCTCGGTTTGAGCGCTGGAGTATGTGTATATGTATCGTTCAGTGTCGCGTTGTTGGGTTGCAAAACTGTGTCTCCATTGTAGTTTAGAGATGGAGTTGTTGGCTTGGAGTCAGTCAAGGCAGTGTAGGAAGCCTCTTCATCCGTAATAGAGTGATCTATATCGCGCTTTACCGAGCATGCCACTTGAACCTTGAGGTCCAGTACCTCAGCCAGAGCAGCCGCTCGTTCGAACTGAGCTTCTCGCAACTGCTCCTCCATGTCGCCAAGGGCCTCCACATGCCAGTGAACGTCGTCAGCCAGGCTATCATTCATGTCTTGCAGCTCTCGCACCTGGTGTTCCAGATAACTGCTGCGCATTTGCAGCAGGCTGGTGAGTTTCATCCAAGCCTCCGCACACGGAGACGGTGCCGAGTCGCCACAAATATCAGCGTTCTGCCTCAACGGCTCATCGTAAAGCTTCTCAAAGTCGTCTTCAAAGCTTCTATGGTTGTCGGTAGACGCGTGCTCAAAATCTGAGGCTTCACCCCATAGACTGGGTCCTCTGGCAGCGTCATCCCTACCTCCCTCCCGTCTCGCTTCGAGATGTAGTAACCCAAGTCTCCTTTCCACTTCCACAAGGTCATCCAAAAGGGCAGCAACCAGCAACGCCTCACACGGCTCAATACCTCGCAGAGCCTTGGGATCAGCGTAGGTTTGTATCATGCACAGAGCCATAGCCGCCAAACCGGAGATACTCTGAAGACTATCGCTCTGGGCAGTGATTTCCCTTCCAAGCAAGTGTGTTTGTCGAGCCAGCGTATTCAGACCGACATCGCCAGAGTGCAGAGAATCAGGAGTCCAAGCGCAGTGTTGCAAGGATGGCGAGTCCTGTGCTGGCATCCGGATGTATTTGGATGCGGAGAAGTTCGGGGTGGACCCGGTGATGTTGGGTGCCTTGTCCAAGGTGGTCATTTCTACTGATGCTTGATAACGATATACCGCGGCCTCGATCGCCCGGGGAACTACAGATCACTGTTTCAGGGTAGTAGCAGAATCCGTGCCCGTAATAACTTGTGTGTGATTTATTAATGGGCGACACAAAGGCAAGCGTCCTGCGTAGCACACTATATACGCTCATACACAGCACGTAGTTACAGTGCACACAATGTGAAGCCTGAGAGTTGCGATTGCGATGCTGATCTTGAAGGAGGCCGAGATTCCCTGAAGGTGTAATGCCATGGAGTGACAAACAAAGTATGGTCATTCGTGTTAAAGCCAGCAACAGCTGATGTGATGGCACCAAACGGCGGGAGATATTAGAAAACGCCCAGACGAACACACAAAATTAGTAGCAGATTGTAAAGAACAAGGTTAAAATGATACTACCGCGCTATGCATCGTATATTTACATCATAAATACTGATTGAACCATCCGGTCTGATAAGAAAGGTGCCTGGGTATACCGTATACTAAAGATGTAGTCGTACGCCGAAGGAAGGAAAGAAAAAAGAACGAGAGAAAGAAAGAAAGAAAAGAATAAAGCGAAAAAAGCATACAGTATAGCGCCTGGTGTAGCACCCAGTCGGTCGTAGCATAGGTCGTGAAGTAGGGCATGCTCCAGAAGCCCGAGGAGTGCCCGGATACCCAGAACGCCAAGCCAAAAACATGCTTTAGTTAGAGGTAACCTCCTTCGTAGTATCAGAACGACCGCGCTCATCCTGCTCGACAACCATCTTCGAATCTACACGAGACTTTTTCGCCGCAGCGACTAAAGCCTCTCGGTGGTCCCTCGCCATTTGACGCATAGCAGCCTTGTCTTTCTCGTACTCAATGCTGCCATTGCGCCTAGGGCTAGAACGGCGCGAAGCTGGCTGGCTGTGGGTTGTTGATGTCGAGTGTGAAGGCGTCATGCGGATGCTGTTGGGTCGGGTACTGGACACGCTGGGACCATCCCTGTTGCTTGCGGCCTGGGATACACTGATGGAGAATTCAGTGGTGCGCGAATCCTGACTTTGGCTGTCGGGATCGCGCTCGAATGAAGGATTACGTGAATTGCTGCGGGAATTATTACGCGAGCCGGCAAACTTCGGATCGTCACCTTTCAGCATCGGTCGAAATTGGCCTGTGCGTTGGCTGATGCACCAGAGCTTGTAGGGTCCAGGAATGAATGTGCCTTCCTGGTCCCAGCACTGGACCCATGCAACACCGTCGTCAAGGCGAAAGAAACCAACTTCGATGCTCCTGCCACGTTCGTTGTGAATGGCACCGTACTTCTTGCGAGACTTGTAGTCGTCCTCCAGCAAATAGCGCTTCAGAACACGTGACCAGTGGGCAGAAATTGGACGGGTGAGCTTCTCATACTCCTTCGGCGGCTCCTGAGGTGCTTGTACTGGTCCTCCCTCAGCGGACGTTGCGGGGGTGTTATGAGGGGCTTCTTTCAGCTTTGCGATCAAGTACCAGCCTCGACCAGGGATGTATTCGTATAGGCCTGGTCTGGGTTCAACCCAGTACTCAGTTTTCCTGACGGAGCGTTCCTGCGAATGGCTGGTGCGGAACCATTTGTGAGGAGAAAAGAGCTTCTGCGTAGCCAGAAACAAGTTTGGCGACATGTTGAGGTTTGAATTGATATGGTAGACCTGGATGATGTTGGAAGAATCCTATCTGCTCCAATTGGAGTATACAGTGGGGTGGCGCGCTTCGGGTAGATTGAGCTGTTGCTGCAGCGAAGCAAGCACGAGGAAAAGGCCGAAACGAGTAACAATGCGACAAGACCTGAGTAATAATCTGACAAAGGAGGCGTAAGCTCTTGGT
The DNA here is from genome assembly GCA_026119515.1 of Ascochyta koolunga. Taxonomy (NCBI): domain Eukaryota; kingdom Fungi; phylum Ascomycota; class Dothideomycetes; order Pleosporales; family Didymellaceae; genus Ascochyta; species Ascochyta koolunga. The sequence goes on from JANLCG010000022.1 coordinate 383,902, forward strand.
ATGATGTTCGATCACACGGATGGCGAAATCGTGTTCTGAGTGGCCGAGGATCGCCGGTCCGTCCGCTGCGTGCAGAGCACGAGTCTTTCCCAAAGGAAGGCAACACAGTTCACCGATTTATGCTGGGGAGGAATCTCGAGGACAAAGCCGTTGCAGGTGTCAAACTATATAATGGACGGGAGCTAAAATAGCGTTGGGCTTTATGAAAGGTTTTCCCAGGCGAAGAAAAGAAATGAAACGGGCGCTTCGACCGTTCCAAGGAACAGAGTAGTGCAGACTGTGGGTCGAGGTCGTGTTGGAACTCGGGTTCAGTGTCGATGCAGGTTCATATCGAGTTGGAGCTTACCCTTGAGCCTCGCTTTTTGGTCGAGCTGCGAAACGGGCTGCTCATCGTTCTCATCATTCGTCATCAAGCACTGCCCAGTCAGCTCATCTTCAGCACGAAGTTCCGGTTTTTTCCATCTCTTGCTCCCTGACACCCCGCGCACACTGCTATTCTCGCGATTCGCACCAACACATGCCTGCCTCACAACAACCCACGCCCATGCTCCGAGAGCCAATCAGGGCACCTCGTGGGAGCGCATTGCAAGATAAGACGCCCTGGGGTAAGACAGTGGTAAGGTAGGTGCTCGGCAGTGAAACTGCAGCGACGCAGTGACAGGCACAGCGACAAGCATGGCGGTGTGTGAGCTGTAGAAAGCGGGTGTTGAAGGGATGGTGTGGAGCTCAGTGCCTAGCAGCTGCGCGGAAGCAACAAGTGCACCCGTAAGCGAACATCAACAGCAAAATAATCCCCAGCCCTTATACCACAGTCCACAATTGGGGCTCAGCAACAACGCCCAGCTCTAACATCGCTTAAAAGTCCACGAGCCCCATTCCTGGGTACAATGGGCTTACTACTGCTGCCCCCACCGTCCAGCCATTTAAAAGGCGTCAATGCCCTGTTTCACGGATCGGTACCGCAGCCGGACCGGCGCTGTGACGGCTTTATTGTGTACTCATCATCAATGTGCGGTGACTTGGTCGGTCCTGGGCAAAGGCGGGTGGATAGGTGGATGAAGCTGCCTGACGATCAGAAGATTCATGATGCTCGTGCTCAAGTCAGTCCAGCGGGGGTCAGACATTGTGAATGGTGCAAAGTGCAGGTCCGTCCGTGTCAGCTTTGATCAGCAGGAGATAAGATGAGGACTGCATGGCCCGGACAGACCGGTTCAGTAGTTGTCTTGGGCTATCAGCTGCGTGTACATAGAGCTCCCTGTCATTGCAAGGGAAATGATGCAACACATGAAGCTTGGTGACTGCCTGGTAAAGCTGAAGGCAATTCGTAAGATCCGGTTGATCGTACGCATTTGGCACTTGGCGCAGGAGTCACAGGTCCGAGCTGCGCAGTGTGTAATGTCGCAATAAGGTAATGGTCGTGCATCACGGCTAATCTGGTCCTCGGATGTCGCTGGGGTGACTGTGGGCTGACCACATAGTTCGTGGCTTGCTTGTGTGCTATTGCGCCGTATAGATAGCTGTGCGACCAGCCCATATTGACCTTGGAGGCCCATCTTTTTCAGTAGTAGATGCTACAGTCAGAGTGATGAAGCTACTGGATGTGGCCCTTTGATGATATCTGCACCAAACTCGCTGTCTGAGAAGCGCTGGACAGAAAGAAAAGTACATCGATGTCTGTGTCAGCATCACAGTTCTCGGCGTAGATTCCAGCAAGGTGGCTCATTTTCATTGCATTTTTTCCTTTTGCTCCCCTCGTTTCATACCCTCTGATCATCCCGCAGGAACATGTCGCAATGATTTTCGAAGTGCATGACATGCATGTCACCTGTCATGTCGAAAGAAGCGAGCCACAGAGGAAAAGCCTTCCCATTGAGATCGTAACTAATCAGAGAGACGCCTTGTATGCCCCGCCCAAGTGAAAATCCACGCTCCTCTACGACTCGGTCTTGACGCGAGCCTTGTCGTTGGTAACCTTGACACCGATTTGCTTCGCGCGGGCGATAATGTCGATGCGCTTGCGCGCGGAAACGGAGTGGGCAATCTCGGCGGCGAAGGTGGTGTTGTGCATGAGGAGGAGGTCGACGTCGTTGACTAAGCATTCGTTAGTGACAGGCCCAGCAGGAGAATAGTTGCGCAGCCGTACCATTGTTGACAACGAAAGCCTTGTGGCCGGAGGGCATCAGGTGACGGGTCTTGCGGTTGGATCCGTAACCGATCTGTCGCAATTGTCAATCCAAGCCTGCATCACAGCATTCCCACGACAGCGGTGTTCCATCTGGCAGTGCAGATCCATCGACTGTCGTGAGGTGGGTAATCCGTACCTTGGGCATAGCAGCCTGGCCCTTGAACCGCCTGCGGACGCGGTTGTCGATACCCTTGGGCTTGCGCCACGAGGGGTCGACGCCTGTTCCAAGTCAACTTCTGTCCCTATCCTCTTAGTTCCCGGTGTATCATACGCATAAAGCGGTCAGACTGGTGGCGGTTGAAGCGCTTGGTGTCTGCATTGGTTGCGTCAGTCTGCGAAATTTGCGGTTCGAGTACGTGGGCTCAGCGTACGCTTCTTGACGATCGCGACATGCTTCTTAGCGGCGGCCATCTGTTGTAGTCAGTACTGAGACAATATTCCGACCTAGGGGCGACGTACTTTGTCTGCTGTGAGGTTAGTTTGACGGACGGAATCGTGCAAATTGTGTTGTCTCGAATTGCAGTGCGAGCAGCAGCAGCCAAGACGCGCTAGTAAGCGATTTTTACTAGCACTTTCTCGGCCAGCCAGCGGCGATGGAGACGACTACTTCGAGCTGGGAACGTCAAGAACACACACGCATACGTGGATTGAAGCTCGTAGATGGGAATTTATGCACTGCTGTATGGTGCGAGTTTATCGTAAGACTGCTCGCACATCACAATCATCCACGCAGTCTCTTGACGAGTGAAGGTTCCTTGGTAATTCAAGCCTTGAAGGTGCCATGCTGAGCTGTTCTATCTGCTAAGATGCTTTCAACGTCAAAATTATGTCCTGTTGGAGAGGTACAAAATAGGTATGCTCCTGTAACACCATGTTGCGCTGCAAGCGGCGCTTTCATCCTTGACCCAAGTTGTGTTGGTCGTGCAGGTACATCTATCGATACTCGATTTGACTCCCGCCTGCAAGCATTTTCGTGTTATCGATAGAGCCAAAATAGTCGTCGTGAATCCAATGTGGAGACATAAGGACTGCTCAGTACTCCATTTCCTCCGTCTTCTGCTCGCTGCCGCCACGCTTCTCGTTCTTGACCCACTCGACAAAGTCATCGATGACAGACGGCCAAGAAGACTCCTCATTCCAGAAGCTGATGGCTTCATCCTGGAGGGTGAGCTGCGCGAACTTCAGTGTCTCGTTCCACATGTCCTTGTTGACGCTCTTCTTCCAGGATGCGTTGAGAAACTCTTTCCACCAGTCCAGCCAGGGGTTGCTGGGGGTCGACCACCTGACTGCAGAAAGCGGTGACGCGAAGAGAAGGTCCCAGTAAAGGATGGCCGAATCGAGAGCAACAGCCTTCTGTTGCCCAGTCTTGGCGAGGAAGAATGTGTACTTGTAGACCCTTGTGAAGACCGCCTTGTCTGTTGTCAGTTGAGTTTTGAGGGTCTTGATGTAAGCCTTTTGCTTATCGATGGTATCACAGCTACAGCCAGATCAGTATTTACGTACCAAAAGCAGATCGGACTGGGTGACTCACTCTCGCTCGAGCCAGCCGTTGACGAAGCCATCTCGACTGATCTCGCCCATTGTAGGGGCCTGAATGATTTCCAGTGCAGCGAGCGATTCCAATCCTTCCAGATCGACTTCGAGCTGCTGAAGGTAACTCATCGTGCCCTCAACACCAATAACGTCAGGCTCTCCTGCAGGGTCTTCACGGTACTTGTCGAAGAGTTTGTTCAATGTCGCCTTGGTAGTAGCAGATGCGTTTGAACCACCCCCACCGCTGCTGTAGTATCTGCAGGTAGTTTGTTAGCGGAACCCATGAAGTTTTTATGGTAAGAAGCTGTCATATGATTCAAGGGCAGCACAGGTAGGGTAGTCTACCGGGCCGCCGCCTCATGATTCAGCATCGGATCGTTGTTTAGAGTCACTTCCTCAATGGGAAAAGGTACAAAGCTTGTCTGTGTTGGCAATGTAACTTCTACCAGATACGGCAAGAAGACAAGTGGATAGACGTCGCCCTCCTTCGATGTCGTCTTGAGTCGGAGCAGTTCATGGGGTGGGTAATGTTCTCTTCTTAAATTCAGGCCCAATAGCCCCTTGGCTCGCTCCATGATCACACGTCTGAAATTCAGCTGGTTGTCGGAGTCAAGGTCATTGAAAAACCTGCGTCGAGCTGAGTCGGACATGTAGTCCACAAGGCCCTGAGGGCCACTAAAGATTGCACAGAATTCGGTGATTCGTGCTGGAGGTAATGAATCCACGAATAATCTGTACATGATACCAGAGTTGAACGGAAGTTCCCAGCAAGGATGGTTCATGGCTAAAGCGATCCAGGTCGGGTCAGTCGAGTAGAGAGGAGTAGTGAAATAGGGGGCGTGGTGTGCGCCGCCTCGCATCGACACAGTCGTATGTGCTTCTGCAATGCCTGTAGAAATAGAACGGCTGGTAAGGTTGTGCGTCGGCGTTTTAATCGACTGCTGGGGACTCGCCGAGCATGTTTGTGGTGTTGGCGCACTTACGTTGCGCAGTCGATGGAATATCGTTGTTATTGACCCGAGAGCCCCTTGATGTTTCATCTGGTTAGGGAGCGCAAAGTGACGTGAGGACGGGCAAAGTCCGTTACTCGTCGCTGAATTGTTGTAGAGCACCTGGCTCAAGTGTTCGGCTTGACTCTTCTGTTGCTGCGTTCGTGGATGATGGTCGTTGGCCATCATTTGCGACAGAGCCACCTCCACGTCGAAGGACGCAGTATGCTGTGAGATATGCTGCGTTCCTGTTGAGTTATGCGGGTCGTCTTGAGTGTCGTTGGCTGCATATGCGTAATGTTCAGGAATCGACGTAGGCCGCTGGATGTTCTGCTCGAAGATAGACGATGTCTCCCGATGCGATGCTTGGCTCAAAGAACTGACGGATCGATGACTGGAGCTTGAACCGCTAGAGCTTATTCGCTTCCAGCGCTGTCGGCCGGCAAGCTGTCTGGCGCGGTCTTCAGAGGCACCGAACATGTTGGGCTATGGTAGTTGCAGGAACGTACGTGGCTTAGAAGTGTTGTGGGCGGAGGGTGAGTTGAGACAGAAGCAGCGCTGGCCATGTTTATCAACGGAGATAACATGCTGGCCCATTCAGAAGGTGTTATGGCGCTGCTTGCAGACCGTGTAGAAGGAGTGAACACTGCTTCCGAACGAGCATGCCCAGATATGTACAACGCAGCTCCTCAAGAGGTGCGTGCCAGGAATGCGTGCTCTGCGTGTGCGGCCCGACGCCATTCGCCTTTTGCACGTTGACTCTCCGTTCTTGCCTCCCAATCCTGCAAAGTCGCTGACAGGTGTAGTATCTCGGCGCTCAGTCTAGCGTGCAACGGTTCCAGTATGCAACGGCTCCAGTGCGGCTTGTATAAGTTCCATAGGAGCGTAAGAAACGAAAAAGGCGCATGAACTTACCCGTTGACGGCATTCTGGGCATCCCAGCCGTGGCTCTTGAGCACTCGTACTGCAGCGGTGCGATCCATCTGTGTGAAGCTCATGAACTGGGTGATGGCAGCCTTCTGCTGCGCCGTGTATGCTGGAGGCATCTTGTGTCAGCGATTCTGTATATCCGTGTCTTGGAGTGTTTGCTGCTCGATAGCACAATGGTGCGATGCGTAGAGAGTGTATTGTGCGATAGCGAGCGCGGTACGGTCAAGAACAGGGCGATGCGGATGTCGTGAGCGACGAGGAGGGTGAAGCAGACGTTATGCTGGACTTTGGAAGAGACGCGAAAGTGACGGCATTTGGAACCCCCACCAATGGTGCCCCGCGCCTCAGCGGCAAGGCTGACATGTTGCGCCAGTCTACATCGATCTTCACCTCACCTCACCTCATCTCACCTCACCTCACCCCTTGCAAACCGCTACATGGCGATGAATGCCAACAGAAAGGGCGTACTTACACTCTTTTGTATGTCTGGTCTTCTTGGCCGGCGCAGTTGCGTTCGTTGCGTCCTGGTTCTTGCGTTTCGGCATGTTGGATGGTCAAGCCGCGAATGCTGACGACTGAGTCGAGGTTGTTTTGTGGATGCGGTGGTATTGGTGAGTTGCAGCAGAGATGATGTTTAGTGCAGGCCTGATGCTCTTGCGAGACAGACTATGCTGGTGATTGCATTGTCAGTGCGCGCTTGGTGAGTGAGCGTTCGTGAGACCTGAACCATGCACCTGAACCATGGACAATTGAGGACAGTGTTTGTAGTGGACGGGTCTGTCACTTCTATACTCTTACGTGGGTGTCGGTAATTATTAGTTGTAACTGAAGGTTCGGGCATTGGACAAATGCAACCCTCCACTGCTTTGGTGGAAGGGTAACTGCAATGGTGGGAAGCAGACAGCCTCGTGTACACGAAGTTGTCATGGAAAACCACACAACAGTGATGTCTTTAGAACCGAGGTATGATGTTTGAGGAGATACAAACGAGAGACTTGTTCTGTTCACTCTGTTTGTGATGAGTGCTGACAGTGAGATGAATTTTATTGGGATATCGGTCTTGGAGTGGGATGAAAAAATTCAGGCGCTGTTCGAGTAATACGTCACAAACCAACGTGCTACTTATTCAACATCGATTGGCGAGACGAAGAGCATACAGACAGTGGGTTAGACAGCTATTACCATAAATCACACAGAACACTTTGCTTGTTCCGAACGCTGGGACAAGTCATCGAACCGTTACAGCAAAGCAGACAACATCCAAACATGCTGTAATCCTTGTTGTTAACTCCATCCGACACGTCGAAGAAAGATGGTTATGTGCACGCAACGTATGTAAGCAGTCTGTGTATATGCAGATTCACATCTACCAGCCTTGCGTTCTTGCACGTGAAGTTGATAAACTGCACGTCACCTTCAGCCAAGAGCAACGCCAATAACAGCAGCACTCGTGTCACAGCCTGGTAAAGTACAGTGTTGACGAGATGCAAGAACGGATTTCTAGACTGGATAGCCGCTGCCTTTGCAGAATCATGTCCGGATGGAAGGTTCTAGGATGGAAGTGGGCAAGGGGATGGACATGTGGCAGGGTACAATAGAAGCGTGGGATACGGCCCGAAGGCGTTGTGTTTGGTATCGATGGCTACCGATGCAGCCTAGGTCAAGCAGGGTGCACGTGGCGGGTTAGCTACGGCACCGGACGGAGGCCTATCCGGGTGAAGCAGCTCGCAGCCGTTCCATCGGTCCCCAACTGGACAAGAACATGAGTTCGGACACGGATCGAGTGCTTTGGCCCTTTTGGGATTGCTTGCGTGCCGATGATCGCGGGCGCATCCGTGATTCTTTTGGGTGTGGTTGGTAGTGCAAGCTTCTTGTTTTGGGGTGGGTGTCTAGGCGGGGTGACGGTGCGGATGGCACTGCAGTGAGCGGGGGCAGTGGGGAAGGGGCGCAGAAAGGACAGGCGAATGGTCGGCTGTCCGTGTGTGAGTGTCAGAGGGAGAGCGAGGATTGACGTGAGGCTTGTCTCTTGCTCGAAGATGAAGCCATGATCTATTGTGTGTGCAGTGGTTCACACTTGTTGGTTGGGAACAGGAAGCCTAGGCCTGCGCTGACGGTGGATAGCCCATTGGGCAGTCCGTGCTGGTCCGGAGAATCTCCAGTAGACAGCCCACCCCCGACCAGTGCGCTCGACGGGGCTGTTGGTCGATGCATCGACTGCAAAGAAGCGCAGCCACCAGGGGGACAGAGACACAACAGGGCTGCGACAGCGAGCCACGGGCGCGGCGCAGCGTACAAGAAACGTGTTGCGGCAAGTGCGCGGGCATAAACATGGCTGCGACGTCTGGAGTGCTTCGAGTGCTTGGAGACGTCGAGTGTGCAAAGTGGGTGGGTCGCACGCCCCGTGGTTTCGGCTAGATGTGTCGACTTGGGGCTACTGCCGTACTGAGTAGTGGGACTGCAGCGACCAGCAGCGAAACAGGCACACGCTGAGACTGGGAGACAGGGAGACAGGCCGACTAGCGAGCGATAGCGCCTCAGTCTGGCATCGGCCGTTTCTCGTCCTCGCACTCAAGTGCTTGTCTCGCCCAGCCGCGCCTTGGTCCCTCGCCATCTCGCCTTCCTCGACACCGCCCGCCCGCCGTGCACCCCATCGACCGCACCCCTCGCACACTCGCACTCGCACCCGCACCCGCACCCGCACCCACACACGACACGCACCCGCACCCACACACGACACGCACCCGCACCCATACACGACACGATACACCCACACCCACACCCACACCCACACCCACACCCACGCACACCCGCACCCGCACCCGTACCCACACACCACACCCGCACACGACACGCACGCGCACTCGACCGCCTGCACACCCATGGGAGCACGCACGCAGGCACCCGCCGCTGCTGGACCTGTATAACACGTCGCCATGCCCGAGGCCGTGGGCGTGCCGTGGACAGGGGCGACGCCCGTGCTGGAGTTGCGCGACGCCAGCAGACCCTACGTGAGTACCCTCACCACGACCCCAACAGCGACAGCGTCAGCGACAGCGCCTGCAATCGCCATCGCCATCCCAGTCGCGCCCTGGACCGCTGCCCGCGACATGACTGACGCCCGCTCGCAGCACTGTCCGTCCTACAAGCTGCCCGAGTTCGGCGTCATCGAGCTCGGCCCCGGCAACACCATCACCCTCACCACCAACGCCGTCTTCCGCCCGCAATGTACCTCAGCCTCCCAGGGCGCTGACGGCGACGGCACCGGCCAGGTCCTCAGCGTCGCCGACATCAGAGACCCCTTCCACGCCTCCATCACCCCGCAGGCCTACGCCACCGGCGCCGCTACCGTCATCTCCTGGATGCTCGTCATCATGCTCATCATCACCCCCGCACCTTCTTCGTCGGCAACGCCTCGGGCCGCTCAGGCCTCATGGGCAGGCGCGGCATGATCAGCGGCGCCTCAGGCGGAGGCTCCATCATCGGCGTGGGCAGCCGTCCGTGGCTGCAAAAAGTGGCTGCCCTGACTGTCGCCATATCGCTGACCCTGGCCACCGCCGACACCTTCAAGATCGCCGGACGCCAGTACGCCGAGGGCTTCATCGATGCCATGGAGCTGCGCGACCAGGTCGTCTCGGGCATGGAAATCAAGATCTCGCGCATCATCTCCGACATCTTCCTATGGCTCGCACAGGTCCAGACCCTAATTCGCCTGTTCCCCCGCCACAAAGAAAAGGTCATCATCAAGTGGGTCGGCTTCGCCTTGATCCTGCTCGACATTACCTTTAGCTCCCTCAACAGCTTCGGTCCCTACAACAACAACGCCCGTCCTGCCCACTTCGACACTGCCATCCCTGCACTGAGCTATCTCTTCCAGCTGTCGCTCAGCATGCTGTACGCCGCCTGGGTCCTCTACTACGCCATCACCAAGCGACGATACGCCTTCTACCACTCCATGATGTGGAACATGAGCGTTGTCGCCCTGCTATCCATCATCGCCATACTCACCCCGGTCGTCTTTTTCATCACCGACATTGCCAACTACACCATCGCTGGCTGGGGAGACTACTTCCGCTGGGTCGGAGCTGCTGCTGCCAGTGTCATTGTCTGGGAATGGGTCGAGCGCATCGAAGCACTAGAAAGAGAAGAGAGAAAAGACGGAATTCTAGGAAGAGAAATCTACGACGGAGACGATATGCTCGACAACACCCCATCCACCCAATCCTCCAACTGGCCCCACTCGAAGCGTAATGCTTCCGACAACGAAAAGAAAGGTGGCGGTGGCGGTGGACTCGGTACTTTCAGCCTCACTGCCTTTACCTCGAACCAGACAGGCCGCGTCGGTGAGCTTGCCCAGAGGCTGGGACGAAAGATGACCGAGTCGCCGCGTGCAGAAGCTCGTAAGAAGCGAAACATCCACATTCCTGCTCCACCACCAGTGCACCGACGATCTGAATCCGCCCGTCGTGGGGACCGCAGTTCCAGCGCATATGTACGCGTTCAGAGCCCACCTTTGGTTCCGGCTGTTCCTGTTATCGCTTCGCCAGTGAGTCGGACCGATACCACAAGTGCAGACTCGACCGTCTACACAGTACGATACCATCCCATCAACGAAACACCACCGATTCGTCAACCAACATCGATTGAGAATCGACTTACGCCGGAAGTAGCGCAAGCGCAGAAACTAACCGAGCCGCAAGAAAGCACTGGGCAGCCGGCCAATGCCGACGACCCCGAACAGGGTGCCACAGGACCAGATCCATCTGCCAGTAACAGCAGATGGAACTGGCAGGCCATGGCCAGCCCATTCGCAAGGAAGGGACGTGCACCACCACAGGAGCTGCAGAGAGGCCAGGTCATTGAACCACTCGCCGTCGATGAGGTTCATGCCAACATTCCACCGCGTCATTACAATGGACTGGCCTTGTCGGATCGCCTTGGCACATTTGCCGCACAGCAAGGCGAAAGGTTCAGGTCCAAGAAGAAGACCAACAAACACTCCGAGATGAACCTGCCTGTTACGATTATCCCAGCCCAGCCACGTGGTCAGACTTGGTCTCCAGACTTCCTTCAACAGCAACAGCAACAGCAACAGCAACAGCAACAGCAGCAGCAGCAGCAGCAGGACACACACTTGAGCGAGGTGTCGGCAACTGCTGGTATTCAGATTGCGAGGATACCGACGACCATCGAAGAGCAGCCAGACATGCCTTCACCCGCACACTCTGGCCAAACCATCAGCGCAAGCGAAGCGATTGAGCCCCCTGCTTCGGCCAACTCGAACTACAATGCGCGCAGACAGTACACGCCTCAAGATGGGGGACTGACGGCTCACTCACCTGCCTTACCAAGCAGTGTGGCAGAAGAGATGCAGAGCCCTACGTTGCTGCTGGACAAGGCGTCACCGCAGAGATGGTCAAGTCAACAGCACACAGCTAGCAACCACGACCGGTAGGGCGGCTTGATTGACGTTTCCTTGTACTTCTCTGTTCCTCTCCTCCATGCGTTTTCAGCGTGGACAGCTTGTATACCCCATGTTTTCAACGGCGCACTGGTGGGCACGGCGAGTGGACAGCATTCGCATACATCTTGGCGCAAATAAAATCAGGGACTGTGGGAAGCCCCGTGGGGAAGGGCTTGATATTCTTTTGGATACCCGCCGATGTCATGAGACTCGGCTTTATATTTAGTGGGGGCGAGGTGAAGGATTGTTGACGTGGACCAGTAGCAGACCCATGATGTGGGTGAAGAATGAAGCGAGATGTCAAGATTTATTTATTTTTTTAAAAAAAAAAAAAAAAAAGACAGGCCATAATCCAATACTTTGGTGTTGTGCAATCGGCTGCTCGGCGTCGTCGATGGGATGATGCACGACATGATACGCACCAGCCACTCGCAGTCCAAGCTTCTCTAGCCGCGGGCCGTTCAAGGCACAGCTCGCGGCATGTCGATTGTCGAGTGGTGGTGCCATCATCACCTTGGACGCCTCTCGTGTGGTCTGTTCCGTTCTGTTGCGCTTTGGACGCTTTACACGCCTTTTCTCTGCGTTTCTCTGCTTTTCTCTGCAGCTTCCCGAGTGCCCCAAGCAGGATTGCGCGTGCCTCTGTAGACGAGAATGTCCTTGTTCGGCGATGACGAGGCGCCGTCGCGCTCCAAGCCGTCGTCCGGCCTGTTCGACGACGACGACCAGAAGCCGGCGGGCAAGGCAAGCAGCGGCCTGTTCGACGACGGCTTCGACAACAACGACTCGCCATGGGCGTTCCCGACCCCGAAGAAGGGCGGCCGCGGCTCTCTGGTGAAGTCGCTGCTGCCCGCCTCGGACGTGCCCGACGCATACATGGACGCCTTTGACGCCCTGCTCGACGCAGGGGACGGCACGGGCAACGGCATCAGCGTCGACGGCGCCAGGAAGCTTCTGGCTGCGAGCGGGCTACCGAGCGACACACAGTTCAAGATCCTGGACATTGTCGCGCAGCCCGACCAGGACGTCGCGGGACTTGGCCGCAACGAGTTCAACGTGCTCTTCGCACTCGTGGGCCTTGCGCAGGAGGGCGACGACGTCACGCTTGACAGCGTCGACGAGCGCAAGCGCAACCTCCCCACCCCGTCCGTACCCCTGCCCAAGTCGTCCAAGCCAGAAGCACCCGCGCCCGCACCCGCGCCGCAAGAGCAGCCACCGCCTACGCCGCCCACCGCCCAGCCCATCCCCGCCCAGCAGACACCGAGCCCAGGCAGGGCGCGCCCACCCTTCCGCAAGCAGTCCTTTGGCGACCCGGAGGCCGATCCCTGGGGCAGCCCGGACCTGCACAAAGGACACCACCACAACAGCTACACCTCTGTGCCCGCACAACCAAACGGCACCACCCTCATCCTACTGCGCGCACAACGAGCCAGTTCACCACACACGCGCCGACCCACCAGACCACCCCGCAGCCTGCCGCTCCTCCGAGCTCGCTTCCCAGCGACGGTGGCTGGGGCGGCTACAACGGAGGGTCCAGCCAGCCATTCAATGCCCCAGACCTCAGTTCTGGCGGCTTCCAGGATGCGCCAGCAGGCAACAGTATCAATAACATCAACAACATCAACAGCAACAACAACAACAACAACAACAACAGCAACAACAGCAACAACGGCGGTCCCGGCGCCCCATCTGCCTTGAGCGGCTCTCTTGGTCGGCTTCTCGTTGGATCTGGCAACGACGAGATCATCACCATCACCGCTATCGCCGAAAAGGAGGGCTTGTTCATGTTTCAACACCGCAACTACGAAGTCGGGAGCAATCGCCGTGCGAACAAGGTCGTCCGCAGATACAGCGATTTCGTGTGGTTACTCGACTGCCTGCACAAGCGCTTTCCCTTCAGACAATTGCCCTTATTACCTCCCAAGAGAGTCGGCAGTGAGTGCCCACCCCGTCCCTGTCATGATATCTGTTGAAAGTTCTTAGTCAATGGCAACCCTATAGCCGCCGATGCCAGCTTCCTCGAGAAACGAAGAAAGGGCTTAATCCGATTTACAAATGCGCTTGTTCGACACCCTGTTCTTGCGCAAGAGCAACTGGTTGTCATGTTCCTCACAGTACCTACAGTAGGCCTGATTGCTGCTCTGCACCTTTGCAGCGAGCTAACAGAACACAGGAGCTGTCCGTCTGGCGGAAACAGGCGAACCTGTCCGTTCAAGAAGAGTTTACCGGCAAGATGCTGCCCCCAGACCTCGAAGACTCCTCCCCAAGACCCTCTCCGAACTCAGCGATACAGTCCGGTCCGGAGTCCGTCGCAGCGCCGAAACCTACATCAACCTCTGCACCATGATGGAGCGACTCACAAGGCGCAACGAAGGCATGGCTGCCGAATATCTGCGCTTCTCACAAGCCCTCAGCTCCCTTACAGAAGTCTCACAAGAAACATACGCTGTCGATACCAACGACGTCCCGCTGCTCAACGAGGGCCTGAAATCGACAGCCAGACATCTGGATCAGTCAAAACAGCTGCTCGAAGATGAGGCACGGGGATGGGAGGAGGGTGTGCTCGAAGATCTGAAGAGGCAGCGAGACGCCCTGGTGAGTGTGCGGGATATGTTTGATCGCCGGGACAAGTATGCAAAGGACAACATCCCAGCTCTTGAGAAGCGGATAGCGAGCAACGAAACGAAGCTGCTGAACATCAGAAACAAGCCGGTCGAGCTGATGAAGCCCGGCGAGGCGGAGAAGGTGGAAGATGCCATTTCCAAGGTAAGTCGAGTCGACCCGTTGGTGCGCATAGGCTCATGCTGACCCCCAACAGGATAAGGACTCGATAGTTCAACAACACGCTCGCGGCATCTTCATCAAGGAATGCATACGCGACGAACTTCTCTACTTCCAAAAGAGCCAGTACCACGTCTCGCGGCTCCACCAAGAGTGGAGCCAAGAGCGCGTCAAGTACGCGGAGCTGCAGGCGGACAACTGGCGCGCGTTGAGTGAAGAGGTGGAGAGCATGCCTACTACGGACTAGGAAGCCGTGGTCGATCAGGACTCGGATGACATGCCCCTTGCTGTCCTGAGGGATCAGTGGCTAGCGAGAGCGCGTGAGGAGCGAGGCTAGTGGAGACAGGACGACGTGATTTGTACATGGTTGCGATGCATCTTTTCGGGGGTTGCTTGGTGTATATATCCTCATTGTTAATTGTCTTGGTTGGGAATTGGCAAGATGGGGGACGATGACAGAGATGGTGCACATGAAGGGACACTTGATCGACGAAATTGCAGAGTGAGATGAGCCGTTTGCATGGATAGAGGGGGTAGTAGTTGGACGTTGCAACCCAAAGTGTCTGTGCCAATGAACGAGTGAAGTGCATGAGCGGTGCCATGACGTGGTTTGCCGATGATGAATTGGGTCGAGCTAGGACCAAACCTTGATGGTTCGTGGAGCAGGAGCGACGCGCATCAAGCTCCCCCGCCGCAACATCACAGCTGCCATTGAGCTCGACGCGCCTTTTCCTCCCACTTTGCTGCTTTTCTGCTTTTCTGTCCACCCACTCCCACACCTAGCGCGCAAGCAAAGCACCATGAGCGCGGCAGTTGGGGCGTCTGAGGCTGGTGAGGCCACCTCGTCAAGCGCGCGACGGAAGTCCGGACGCGTAACGAAGAAGCCCGAAAAGTTCACACCGGGCGCAAGCTCTACAGGGAGCAGCAAGAGGAAGCGCGGCGACGACGACAACAACAACAACAAGAACAGCAACAACAGCAACAACAACAACAACAACAGCAACAACAGCAACAACAGCAACAACAACAACAACGACAGCGGGGCCGATGCCGACGAGACCACGTCTGAAGAGGAGGACGAGAGTACCGAGAGCGAGCCAGACGAAGAGGAACTGAGGGAGCGGCGGCGCAAGACCAAGCGCAAAGCACCTGCCAACCGGCCCGCGCCGAAGAAGGCAAGGACAAACGGGAAGAGCGTCACACTGGCGATGCGCCCCGCGTCAGGCGCGCCAAAGAAAGCAAGCCGACCGCGCAAGGCACCTGTGCGCAAGAGCATCCTGGCTGAGCACGAGACGGAAGGGCTCTATGGTAGGCATATGGCGCGGATGTGAACGCACAAGTGAAGCTGACGCGCTACAGCCGACGTGTTTGCCAGCGGCGACCGCCTCGAGGACGTTGCGGCGCGTTGGGTCGCGCGATTCAACGAGCACGAGGCGCAAGCTGTCGCCGAGATTGTCAATTTCGTACTGCGCGCGGCCGGCTGCAGCTTGCGCATCGACGAAGACGACATTGCCGACCCAGACAACGCGCCGAGTCGCGTCGCAGAGCTTCAGGACGAGTTCCAGACACAAGACGTGACCGAATACCCGCTCATCGCCAAAGCCAAGGACGGTGGCGGCCAGGCCTTTAGACAGGCCTTGCACCGCTTCTTCCTCACCCTCGTCCAGACTATCGCCCAGTCGGGGCTCATGTACGAGCACCAGGAACTGCTCGAGAACACGGCTGTCTGGATCGGCGCCCTGTCCTCGAGCGGCAACCGGCCCTTCCGGCACACAGCCACAGTCGCGGCATTAGCCATCACGACAGCGCTCGCCTCGGCAGCAGCAGACATTGTCGAAAACACTGCGAAGAAGATCCGGCAGAGCGAGTCGGAAGCGAACAAGTCACGCGTCAACAAAGCCCGTGTTTCTGCGGCAAACCAGGAGGTGGACGACTACAATGCAAAGCTCGAGGCTGTGGACAGCGCACTCAACGACTGGTTCAGTCTGGTGTACGTCCACCGATACCGCGACGTGGACCCTCATATCCGAGTAGACTGCGTCGGAGCGCTGGCAGACTGGATCATCACATACCCCGACAAGTTCTTTGACGGCAGCCATCTGCGCTACCTTGGTTGGGTCCTCTCGGATCCCAATTCGCCTACAAGAGTTGAGGTACTGCACCAACTCGCGAGGCTCTTCAACGACAAAGACAAGCTCGCCGGACTGAAGACATTTACAGAACGCTTCCGATCTCGCATTGTTGAGATTGCGACTCGGGATGCAGAGAACAATGTGCGTGCTGCAGCCGTCGACCTGTTAGACATCCTGCGCGAGGCTGGCTTTCTTGAGCCAGATGACATCGACTCGGTTGGCAAGCTCATCTTCGATGCGGACGCAAAGGTGCGCAAGTCGGTTGTAGGCTTCTTTGCTGAAAATGTCAATGCTGCATACGAGGCCATTGTCGACGACATGGGCGGCCAGGAAGTTCTCGATGAGGCATTGGGATCACCGGATGACGAAGAAGAAGAGTATCAAAACCCCCGACTGGAATGGCTGAAGCTCAAATGTCTCGTTGATCAGTTTCTATCGTACGACGAGGATGACGTCGAGTTACCAACCCAGATTGAGCGCATCTCACATACAAGCGCAGAACTGGGGTTGGTAGCCGCTGGTGTTGAATCGCGGTACTCGCTAGCTGCTCAGGCGCTGTACGAAGCCATCCCCGAAATGAGCTCGTGGGAAGTATTGGCGGGTTACCTTCTCTACGATCACACACAGACTGCACAGAACGGTGCCGGTGACGATGCGGAGGCCATGCTACGACAAAACTGCCAGCTTGAGGAGAAGCACGAGACTGTGTTACTGGACATCTTGAACGCTGTCGTCCGTCTTCGGTTACAGCGCCTCGCAGAAGCACAGTCAGATAGGAAGAGGACGAAAGCTCAACGCGAGTGACCAGGAAGAACAAGCAGAGATGGCGAGGAAACTCACATTACTCATCCCCGATTTGCTAAAGAAATTTGGTGCGCTGCCTGAGGCTGCGGCACTGTGCCTTCGTCTCGAGCGTGAGCTGAGTCTGGATGTTTTCCAGGAGTTGCGACAGAATGCGGCTTTGACTGCGTTGCTGGATGACATCAACAAGCAATTCCTGACGCATCATAACGAGCGCGTCCTAATAGAGGCGGTTGGCTCAATGCTGCATGCGCAGGAGAACGATGAGCTCAAGGAAGTAATTCGCCTCAAGATCCAAGCGCTGTGGGATGATTTGATCAACACTTTCGATGCACTCCGGCGCGGCAAGGATTTTTCAACACGAGGCAATCTCAGTGAAAATATCCTAGTCGGTGTTTCGAACATGGTCTTGAAGATCGCTCAGTTGAGCAAGGCTTCGGATGCTGCGGTACTCGATCGGATTGTGGCGCCCGCCAACTCGAGAAGCAAGTCCAAAAAAGCCGCCCTGGACTCACCGCCGATTGCATCCGTCTTGCAGATACTAGACCGTGGCCTGCCCTCCGATAATCTAGACGCCGAAACAAACGAAGCAGAGGACACACTTGTCCGCCACGCCATGTCGCTGATGCTCACATACTTCGCCTGGAAGTGCCGGGAATGTATGGTTCACATGGAGGAGGGCACAACCATGCCGGACGACGAGCTCACAAGCCTGGTCGAGCGACGGGATCAATGCATAACATCCCTCATGACCATGCTCGAACATCGCAAGGGCGCCGACGAGGTGCGTCTCGAGGCCGCCAACCTACTCGTCGATATCTACAACATGTTCCGCTCGCTTCCAATCAAGAAGTCGAAACTCGGCCGCACGCCCAAGAAGGCGCAAGGTCGTGCTTGGAGAGGGGGCAAGGACGACGCGAGCGACGACTGGGAAGCGCTCGCTCAAGAAATCGACACTCCCACGGTCAAGATGCTGATGCAGGTCCTCACTGCAGCGGAAAACAACCTCGCCAAACTCGCCAACAAGCGTCTCGAAGAGCCCGACGTGGACGAGGATCCCATTGACCCGGACGACGAGCCTGAGTCGGACGATGAAGAAGCCGAAGACACACGCACACAAGAAGACAAGCAGGTCCGCCTCCTTCTGGCTGAAGAGCGTCTCTGCGTGTTCGGAGGGCGCATCGTACACGCCTTTCTAGCGGGCAGCTTGGGCGGTGAGGCGGGTGAGGCGGCGAAGAAGCGGATGGAGAGAAACAAAGCGAAGCTGACGCCGACGTGGAGGGAGGTTGTCAACCATCTCGATGTGTCCAAGGCTGTCAAGAAGGCGAGCAAGAAGGCACCAGTCAAGGCGGCGGCGAAGGCAGGGAAGAGTCAGGCGATTGTGGTGGAGAGCGACGAGGAAGCGGAAGAGGAAGAGGAAGAGGTGGAAGAGGTGGAAGAGGTGGAAGAGGTGGAAGAGGTGGAAGAGGTGGAAGAGGTGGAAGAGGTGGAAGAGGTGGAAGAGGTGGAAGAGGTGGAAGTGCGTGGTGATGAGATTGAGGATGAGGAGATGGCAGAAGCGGAGCAGGATGAGCAAGTGAATGGTGACGACGCAAATGGTGACGGCGGAGGGGATGCCGAGGAGGAGAGCATCCTCGGTGACTGAGGGTAGGGGGTATTCGAGTGGAAGAGTAGGGGAGCGTGTTGGTTTTGCTGTATTACCTACTGTCCGTTTTGCAAGGCTGCAGAGTACACCGGACAGCTGCTACAGCGGGCGATTCGGCGTTTCTGCGATAGCCATGGCAGTGCGAGCAAGCATTGTAGGGAGTTAGGTTTTGTGCATGATCCGATTCAAGATGTCTGCTTTCTCCACTGCCTCTTGACACGTCTTTGGGGAGAACAGTGGGGGCGTTATTGCCGCTATCTCCGTGGAGCACAGAACAGGACGTTTAATGAGAAGACATGTACATTTTCGGCCTATGGTGCGCTTCTGAGAAGAGCAGCCCAAGAGCAGCCCAAGAGCAGGCCAAGAGCAGACTAAGAGCAGCGTGACACAAGAGCCTCGTCGATATCGATATCCGTATTGCCATGATGATGCAGCCACCGCACTAGCGTAGCGCGTCATCCCAGCAGCCGAGCTTCATCGACGTGCCCACGTCGACGGCTCCGCACCGCAACCCGCCCGTTCAATGTCCTCCGCCGACGCGGGCACGCTGAAACGGAAGCACTCGGTTTCCACGCAGCAGAAGCTGACCTTCACTGCCCAGCAGAAGCCGAGCTCGACCGCCACCGCTCCGCGCTCTCCCACCAACAAACGCAGCCGCCGCGAGAGCTCCCCCGGACGCCACCAGCCCCGTCCCAGCCAGCAGCATGAGCACCGCCGACATGTACAGCTTCCCGAGCAAGCGGGCGAGCGCAGTCACGGGCAAAGACGTCGTAGACCTGACCGCCAGCCCCGACAACAGCCCGGCGACGCCTCGCAATGGCATGCTGCGCACCACGACGCCGAACGTGGGCGTCCATGCCGGCCCCAGGCGGCTGATGGTCAAGAACTTCCGGCCCACGCGCAAGGTCGACCCCAAGGCCTTCCTCGACCAGACATGGCAGAAGATCGAGGCCGCCGTCGACACCATCTTCCGCCAGGGCGACATCGACTTCAGCCTCGAGGAGCTGTACCGCGGCGTCGAGAACCTGTGTCGCCAGAACATGGCCCGCCATGTCAAGGAGAGGCTCGTCAAGAAGTGCAACGAGCACGTCGGCGGCGCGCTGAAGACACAGGTCAAGCACAGCCTGGGCCGGACAAACGTCGACGTGCTGCGGGCAACGCTGCACGCCTGGACCACCTGGCACGAGCAGACGCACTATCTCGACTGGATCTTCTGCTACCTCGACCGATCCTACCTGCTCCCTCGCCACGAATCTCTCCGCCATCTCTCCGTTGCTCTCTTCCGCTCCATCATCTTCGAACATGCAACGCTCAACCCGCGCATCGTCGACGGCGCATGCGACCTGGTTGCTGCCGATCGAACGGGCCCCGACTTGGACAGCGACCTGTTCAGGAAGACCGTCGACATGTTCCACGACATGCATGTCTACACCCAACACTTTGAGCCACGCCTGCTCGAGCTCAGCCAGGACTACGTCATGAAGTGGGCGGACGCGGAAAGTGACCAAAAGTCATTGCCTGAATACGTCCAGAGTGCAAGGGCGCTTATCCACCGTGAGATGCAGAGGGCAGACCTGTACCGCCTGCCCAACACTACCAAACGTGATCTTCTTACCCTGTTGGAGGACCACCTTGTCTCTAGAAAGGAGGAGAGGCTGGTCAACCAAGACGAGTTTGCGGACCTGCTGGAAGCAAATGCAATCGACACTCTTGAGCTACTCTACTCGCTGCTTGAGCGACGTAGACTGGGTAATAAGCTGCGCCCGGGTTTCTCCAAGTGGATCGAAGACGAAGGCACCGCCATTGTGTTCAACGAGAAGGAGCAGGAGAACATGGTCATTCAGCTTCTGACCCTCAAAAGACAACTAGACACTTTCTGGAAGCTGTCCTTCCATCGCAACGACGAAATGGGTCACGGCCTGCGCGAATCCTTCGAGACCTTCATGAACAAGACAAAGAAAACGAGTGCAAGCTGGGGCACAGACAACTCCAAGACGGGCGAAATGATCGCCAAGTACGTCGATATGCTGCTGCGAGGAGGTGCAAAAGCAATCCCTGCGCAACTGAGCCGGAGGGCGTCCACCAAGGTCGATTGGGTCGAGGCTGAGCATGACAACGAGGAAACCATCTTGGATGAAGATACCGAGGTCAACAACCAGCTAGATCAAGTCCTGGACCTGTTCCGGTTTCTTCATGGCAAGGCGGTATTTGAAGCTTTCTACAAAAAGGACCTGGCAAGGCGTCTGTTGATGGGCAGAAGTGCGAGCGCAGACGCAGAAAGGAGTATGTTGTCGAGGCTTAAGAATGGTACGTGTTTACGGCTGAACTTGGCATCGTACGTTATACTGACTATTTGCAGAGTGTGGTGCGGGCTTCACAGCCAACCTGGAGCAGATGTTCCGCGACATCGAGCTCTCGCGTGAAGAGATGGCCTCTTACAAGATGATCTGTGAAGAACGCGGACAGAAACAGAGTCTCGACCTGAATGTCAGCATTCTCTCCGCATCCTCCTGGCCTACATACCCCACGATTCCTGTCATCATACCCTCGGAGATCAAGTCTGCCATTGATAAGTTCGAAGCACATTACAAGTCCAAGCACTCCGGCCGTAAGCTTGAACTCAAGCATGCCCTCGCGCACTGTCAACTCAAAGCGAAGTTTCCCAAGGGTAACAAGGAGTTGGTAGTTTCCTCATTCCAAGCCATTGTCCTTCTTCTCTTCAACGGCAAGCCAAGTGACGAACACATTGACTACAACTACCTCAAAGAAGCCACCGGCCTGCGTAAGCTACCCAACTCCCTACTCTCACCACCGACTAACCCTATCTCAGCCCCCGCAGAACTGAACCGCACACTGCAGTCTCTCGCGTGCGCAAAACTCCGCCCCTAATCAAGCACCCCAAGGGCCGGGACATTAACCCAACCGACACGTTCACGCTGAACGCAACCTTCACCGACGCCAAATACCGCATCAAGATTAACACAGTGCAGCTCAAGGAAACCGCCGCCGAAAACAAAGAAACCCACGAGCGCGTCGCCGCCGACCGCAACTACGAGACACAGGCAGCCATTGTGCGCATCCTCAAGGCGAGGAAAAGAATCAGCCACGCCGAGCTGGTTGCCGAGACGATCAAGGCAACGCGCAATAGGGGCACGCTTGAGGTCAGCGGCATTAAGCGCAATATTGACCGCTTGATTGAAAAGGAGTTTTTGGAGCGTGAGGATGACGGATTATATGCTTACATTGCGTAGATGGATGGAGCGAGGTTTGTAGTGGTGGTGGTTTGCAGAGATGTATGGGGAATGAATGGAATATGCATACATGAATGCTGGAACGATACTGACTGTTTGTTACCACGACATGTTGATGTGGGAGTGATCAATGAAGAGTGCAGTGATGTAGATGCAATATTAGGCTATCATATCAATGCTGTCACGCCCCTCCTCTGGATATCCAACCTCCCCCAATGCCCTCAGCAAAAATAGAGAAGAAATAACCGCCAAACGCCGTCATAATGCTCATAATAGTCGTACAAAAACATGGACATTACCGCTGAATCCATCATCATCTATGCACTCACTCCAACCAACTCCAATGGCGACGAATGCTCCAATCGAACTTAGTCATGGCAACCAGATCGTCGCCGTTGATGTAGTCGACGCCCAAGTCAACCAGGTCCCACCAGATGCGGTTGCGCAGGGCAATGGGCCACTTGGGAGCGTCCCAGTAGCGGACCCTGAGGCCACGGTCGTGGGCGCCCTTGACGTGGCCGCGGATGAGCTGGCGCTGCTTGTGCGTCAGGCGGCCGAACCAGATGCGGCCGACGCTCTGTTTGAAATTGGTCGATGCGTAGAAGGAGTTGCTACTGTCAAAATGCGAGCTCGGTGTCGTGCCTACGGTGCCTTGGCCGCTTGTGCTGGCCGGTACTGAGGTCGTGTTTGTGTCGTCGTACTGTGTCTGGTCCTGGCCTTCTTCGCCTTGCGGTTCCACGTACAGCCGGTCGAGCGGTGCGTCGAAGAAAATATCGTGGTAGGTCCCATTGGCAACCACCATGTCGAAGGGCGCGTTGCCGGTTGCGACAACGGTGACGGGGCCCTTGACCGTCTTCTCGCCGTTGTAGTAGGTCAAATAGCCTTTCTCGCGCAAAGCAGAGATCTGACTGGACACGTAGGGGAAGATTTGCGAGCCGTCGTTTTTGAAGTCAACAAGCAGGACGAGGGTCGTGGTTGGTGCTGTGTCGAATACGCCGACCTTATCGGTTGCGTTGAGGTCCGCGGCAGGGAGAAGATTGGAATTGTTGTTCTTGTGGTCAAGCATCTTGACGAGTGGGTCCACGTACATGGAGCGGAAGGTACGGTTTTGGGTGAGGGCGTGGGTGCTGTGGCCGACAAAGAGGTCTTGGTCGAAAAGCCATACGTCAGCTTCTACGCCGGAGCAGCCCAAGCGAAGAGCATCGTAGAGGGGCACACGACGCCAGTAGTCGTTGTGGGAGTGGCATGGGATCGGAGTAACATCTTTAGTAATGTCAAGTAGGTACGAGGCCATATCAGTGGTGGCTTGCTCGGGGCGGGACCAGTCCAGGGCAAAGGTGGCAGGGTCGTCGTGGAGAACGGGGAGATAGCCCAGAAAGACGTTGACAATGTGAACAAAGCCACTGAGGATGTTAGCATGTTCAAGACGTAGCCCCGCAGAAGTGGTGAGAGACGGTGACCACTTACAAGAAGAGCACAACCAAGCCAACTACTCCCAGACAGCCCCAGGCGCCATGTCTCTTCCTCCACACATACTTCCTTGTTTTTCTCCTCTTCTCAAAAGCTGGTAAACGCGCAGCAGTTTCAAAATCTGCACTCGGTAGAGAAGGTCGCCTCCTCCGTACCGCCATCAAGCAGCGGCCCCAGAAAGTGGGGTGGAATGATAACGAGGCGTCGCTGTCGATATCGGAGACGTCGCCATCCTCCAAAGCGCGTTCTGTTACGGTTGCTAATTCTTTGCGCGACGGCTCTTTTGCGCGCGAGATGTCGAAGTCGGATGTGAGGTGGTTGTGTAAGAGAGGTTGAGCGCTGGCCAAGGCGATGCGCAGTTCGGCATTATCGGAAGCCATGACTGTTTGATTAGTCTGGTGACGAGCGAAGATCCCTGCAGCAGATCGGACCCTGGCAGGTTGTGTGAGGGCAAGTGCGAGTGGTCAAGAGATGCAAATGCAGTTCAACTTGACTTGAGTGTGTTGGAAAGTCGCGACACCAATAACAAAGACCAGACAGGCGTATATGTGGTGCGACTCAGATGCTTTGAAGCTGGGCACACCCTAGGTCACCTTCCGAAACGAAAGTCGGAGAAAGCGCCACACTGGTCAAGAGGCGATCCAGACTGTGATGATGCTCAGCTCGGTTTGATGGTAGGCCGACGCACGACGCAGGTGGCAGCAGCTAGCTCGGCTAAATCACAAACCACTCTCCAGGGCCGAGGAATGTAAAGTCGCGCACCACAGGCGACAGGGTTCAATGGTGCTGAAAATCAGGCGTCGCGCGTTGGGTGTCGCGCGAGGGTTGTGTTTGTTTCACAGGGCGTCCGAAGTGTTGGATGATGGATTGAAGACAGGTGCAGTGTGGGCGCTGGGTCATGTTGGGGGTTGCTGCATTTATCCTTCACATCCTCGAGCAAGCGCTCAAGAGCTTGCAGCGGGGGCCTAGGCTGTCCATGGGCACTTGATGCTCTCGGCCTTGTTGAGGACGCCTGAGCTAGAGGCACGTCGCAGCAGCAGAAGGCCTGATTGGTGCGAGTGCCCTGCCCGTCTACACTGCAAAGGGCGGGCGGTAGAAGATGGGCAGCTTCGAGCCTGCACCACGAGGAGGATTTTTGGCGTGTGGTTTGCAGAGGGCAAGGCGGACTGGCGGCAGAAGAGAGGCAGCCTCGAGCCTGCAACACGGGAAGGATTTTTGGCGTGTGGTTTGCCGTGGGCAAGGCGGGCTGGCGTTTGGGCTCAAAGTATGTGGACGAGGCCGTCACGCACGCCCATGACCAGCGATCAGCGACACGGTACTGAAGCAAAGGACACTGGCTGTTCGCAGCCGTGTCGAAGGGCGGTGACAGCATGGTCCCAGCTCTCTCCCAAGGGTTGGCAGCTGAGCTTTTGGGGTTGTTGTGCATCGAGGCAAGCACGGCACAGCGTATCATCGATCTAGTGTGCCTGGCGGACGCGGTAGTACCCAAAACCTCGACTCGCAATCAGCCTCGCCTATGTCGTGAGGCTGCGAGGCTAAGACTCACGGACTGCACCTAGCATTCAAGCCACAGTATGCGCACCGGAGTGGGACCCCCAGAGCGAGATAGCTCCGATCCCGCTTTGTGACGACGCCACATGGGGAAGGTGGGGTAAGGAAGAAGCTCACGTGCACGTGAGGCTGAACTAAGAAAGCTTAACGTGACAAGCGCATGGCCCCTGCCGCGGTGCAGTGGAACTTTTCGACACGCCGAGTCTGGCCATGTCAAGCAAAACAAGATATTCACCACCATGCCACACAAGCACAAACGCAAGGCAGGCGATGCTCCCGAGTGCGTTTTACACCCCGTCCTCGTCCAGATGACCTGTATCGAGGCCTTTCGCACGCTGTACTAACCCTTCCCAGCTTCGACCTCCCGCCCACATCCCGCGCCGCTCCCTCCCCGTCGGCAAAGGCAAGACTGCAAACGTCAACACAAAGTCCAAAAAGCGCAAGGTAGCCCACATCCAAGGCTACGGGCAAGATGACACACCCAAGGCCTTCCAGCGCCTCTTGGCCTTTTCGCAAGGCGCCGTCAATAAGAAGCGCTCTGCTCTGGACGACGGTCTCGTGCTCTCCAAAAAGCAGAAAGCCGCTGCAAGACGTGCAGCCCAGCAATCTGCAGCGGGAGGCTCAGATGACGAGACCAAGCCCAATCTGGCAAAAGCGAACGCCACCGCCCAAGCAAAACAGATCCCCAGAATCCAGCCTGGCGAGTCCATGGCCGAATACAGCTCGCGCGTCGATGCTGCCCTGCCGCTGACCGGCATATCCAAGTCTGGCAAGAAGATTGCTGGCGCACCAGACCACCGCATAACCAAACACGAAAAGCGCCTCAAGAAGCTGCAAGCAGGTTGGCGCGAAGAAGAGGCCCGCCTTCGCGACAAAGAAGCAGAGGAGGACGAGCTTGCAGAAGAAGAGCGCGACGAACAAGCGCTGATCTGGGAAGACAAGACCGAGGATACTGTGCCTGCCCTGAGGGCGAACGGGAAAAAGACAAAGGCAGCAAAGCGAAAGAAGCTGGTCGGCGAAGTCGACAACCACAGCGAGGATGAGTGGGAGGCCTTGAAGAAGAAACGTGAACAGCGCAAAGGCCTGCACGACGTGGTACATGCACCGCCCACCTTCTCAAAAGTCCCGAGAGAGATCTTCAAGGTGAAGAATGGAGCCAAGGTCAACGTAAACAACATTCCAAGCACTGTTGGTAGTTTGAGAAAGAGGGAGGAACTAGGTGAAGAGCGGAAGACCATCATTGATACCTACCGCGAGCTGATGGCTGCCAAAAAGGAGGAGGGAAAGGCAAAGGCGAAGGTGTAGTGGAAGTGATGCCCAATAAAAAATCATCTATCCCGAGACGAACCTCATATTTACTGGCCTATTAAAAAACTCGTGCTTTCGAGGTGATCTCTTAGCCCGACACGGAACCTGTTGCTCTCCAAGCACCTTGAGTTCAGCTGACTTCATTGATACTAGACATTCTTCATTCAGAACAACAAAAACAGTACTCGATCAATTTTTTCAACAGGAAGCTGTGAAGTTTGCTTTGGTCAACACAACATATTCAGCGTCAGCAGAACGGAACAGCGCTGTTTCCGCTTGGTTAAAACAGCATGCTACACATGCAGCCCATGTTAAGCACTCCGAGGGCAGAATCGAAAGCATCTCATGCATTTATTGCTAGGCCAGACCAAGGCAGTCAAACAACGTTTACAGACCCCATTCAACTTGTCACAGAGGAGCACACCGTGCGGCGAGCATAGCCATCAGGACGCGCAGTAAGTCATTAGCTTGGAACCATCTAAACCCAATCTTCAACGCAAACAGGAGTACCGCATGCTCGTTCTGACTTGAGCCCCTTGGCCTCGACTTCGGACCACTGAATCCGCTGCCTTTCTCATACCGAGCGAATAACTGCATCGTGTTCATGACTATCATCACATCCATGTATTGCATTGCGACCAAGGCATGTTGACCGCTCCAGCAGCAAAGAGAAAACAAACGGTTTGTTCCTCAGACAAATAGCACCAAAAAAATAAAATATGGAGAAACGGGTGATCGAAACCCGGACCTTCCGCAGCTTTGCAATCAGGAACATGCAAAGCGGACGCTCTACCACTGAGCCATTTCCCCAATATCACGTGATAATGCATAACTGTAATTATAATCTTAAATATTTATTAATTATTTTGTACTGGGAGTTAAGTGCGCTCACTATCGAAAGTGCTGAAAGTCGGGGTCGCCTGCTTAGACAGCTACATGACGGGCGCTTTCGCTTACAACGGTGAGGACGCCTTGATTCGCTTGGAGCTTAGGGCGGAATCCTGGTTTATCACATGCGACTTGTTCACCACGAGTGGTTATGAAGGGTTTCAATTTTTGAATGGGATTTTGTACATATAACAGCCCAAAATAGGGTGGCCCCAACCAAATGAAGTCGTGGTATCTTAACGCCCAAGCACCGTGCAATCTATGCCTAACAGTAAAGCGTACACAAACCGTTCAACCGAATCTTTCTCACATCACGCCAAAACCCTCTAGAATAGACTCCATCCACCGCCCTGTTTCCTCCTCTCCCTGCTCTCCTCTCTCCTCGACATTAATCTCTTCTCCCTCGCCTCCAGCTGGCGCAATCCCTCCATCTCCTTGAGCACGTGCTCAAGCAGATCCTTTCTCCGCACAACATCGAGGTGGCGTTTGATCTTAGGGTCCTCACGTGCGAAGCGGTCGATTTCATCCTGGGACAAGCCCCGTCCCAGACGGGCGTCGAGCTCACGGGGGAGCTGGTAGTAAAACTTGGAGAGCAGCTCGGCGTCGAGGAAGAGATCAGCGGTGGTGGTAAGCTTGTCAGCGACGGCATCGAGGAAGACCTCAGGGCAGTGGTATTTGTTTTTCTTTGTTGCGCACTGCTTTGACTTGACGGCGAGGATGCGGAGCTTGAGGACGTCGACGCGGTCGCGGAGGAAGACGGCTTCACGGCCTGGAAACGATTAGCGCCAACTCCCCAAATGCAGGAAAAGTGGGATAGTGAGGCAGGAAGAAACATACCTCTCGACAGCAACGCCTGACTAAACCCACCAGCGCCGCCAACGCCGTCGCCTTCGAGAACGACTTGGCCGCTGCGTACCCGGTCGATGAAAGACATTACGTCCTTGACTTTCTTGCGGCCACCCATCATCTCTTCAAGCCGCCTACTCGCAGCTTCGGCAACCTTGAGCTCCTCTTTCAAGACAGCGGTGACATTCTCGCGACCCTTGGCCCACTCGCTATCTTCGAGGTCGATGCGGTACTTGTATGGCTTGATACAGATCTCCAACTCATCTGAGATGTCGTAAGACAGGTCCTTAAGAATCGATGTAGATGCCTCGGTGATGGCTTGGCGTGCAAAGGGATGTGCGGCGAAGCGGGAGTTTACGATTAAGTGCTCAATGTGCGTTTGGAGTGCGTTTGCAACGACGCTGGTGGCGAGACGTCCGACGCCGAGTTTTGTCAACGCTGCGCTGGAGCTATCCAGCTTGATTTTCCAGATTGAATCTTCGCCTTCAGGGTCGGCCTTTGGAAGACTGCTTAGGGGATCGGTTTCGGGGAAGGGTGGGCTGAGGTCGTCGAATGGGCGATTCCAGTAGCGCTGGGCGAGCAAATTAAGCACCTGTTGGTCTAGCTCGTGCTTGAGAAGTTCACGGACCTCACGTCGCCCGAATGACTCTGTGAAACCGCGGAAAGAGTGTTTGAATCCGTCTAGTGATTCAGCGAGGTATGACTCGGCGCTCAAGGGGCGCTCGTTGTATTGGACCTTGAACTCGTATGTGGCTTCAGCCAGCTCTCGCTGAATGGCTTCGCTTGTTGTTTTCAGACTGGCTGCCATGGTCTGCTCGAGCACGTGCATGAGCTTCTTCTTGAGGTTCTTGGTGCCGACATGGAGTTGTGACTCGGGCGCAAACTCGGCGTGTGCATTGAAGTATGCGTTCTCGTTCTTTGCTATGGCGTTCTGGATATTGCCGTTACCGCGATGGAATAGCTTGCCACCGCCTGCACCGGCTGGCACACGGCATACCACACCCACGTAGCCGAGTCGTAGCGCGTACTTCTTGTCACTGAGCAGACTGACAGCGCGTTCGGGGTCAACGAGATCCATCTTTGTAATGACACCAATGGTCCTCTCCCCGCGCGGATCAACCTTTCTGGAGGCTCGTAATGCTGTGCTGTTGGCCAAATCCACGTCGGCAGCCGAAATAGCAAGAATGACATTGGGCGGCCTGATGTACTTCTCACACAGCTGCGATATGCGCTCCTTCAGCTCTGGAGGCTGGTCTCGCCCCACCACTTGGATGTATCCAGGCAGATCGATCAACGAGAGGTCTGGCACGTTGGGCGAGCAGATGCGCAGCTGGATAGGGTCGTCTGACACGCAGTCGGACGCAGGCACAGCCAGGTTCAGATCGGTAAGTGTCCGCTGGATCTGGCTGAAGTCTGTGACCTTTCCCAGGCCCAGCGCAGGGAACTCTCCGTATTCAGCTTGCGCGTCAGGGGTGTTGACGAGTGTGAGTTCGATTGGGCGCCGAGTGACCATGTTGTGTCCCTTGGGTAGGAACTCGTGGCCCACAATGGCCTCGAGGACGGAGCTCTTACCGGAGGACTGCGACCCAATGACGACAATGGATGGCAGCGTCAGCGAGTCGGACTGGCCCACGGTCTGCAGCAGGCCTCGGATCTCGATCATCTTCTTGGTGAGCATCATCATCTGCTCGTCGCGCGCAATCTTCTCTGCCTCGTGCTTGTCGGTCGCGTCGTCGTCGTCGTCCTGGGCGTAGCCGAAAGCGGCTGCTGTTGAAGCGGCTGCTGCTGCGGTGCCAGCGCCGCTCTTCTTTGGGCCCTCAGGCTCCTGTCCACCGCCATTGCTGCCTCCCGCTCCGCCCGACTCGTCGTTGGCCAGAAGGTTCTGCAGCCATTCGGGGTATTCTGCCTTCTCCAAGTCGTCCTTGGTCTTGCGCCAGCCCTGGTCGATCTGGTCGAAGAAGCCGTTGACGGTGCCGAGTGCGCTGTCTGCGACATTGCTCACGCCGTCCTTTGCGCGGCCAAAGAGGTCGACGGCAAAGCTTCCTGCCTCTGTGGAGTGTCAGCTTTGTTTTGGTTGCAGATGGGATCTGGGTTGTGCGTACGGCCGGCTTGGTATTGGATGTACGAGACGCCTGCAATGACGGCGCCGCCTGCAGCTGCACCAGCGGTCGCGAGCTTGGTGACCAGCTTAGGCACGACACGTGCAAAGGAGATGGAGCGCGTGGCGGGCAGGTTGTGCAGGGCGTAGCTGCCGAGGGGCCATGGCCGCCGTTTGATGAGGCGGAGGCCAGCTTCGGTGCGTAGCAGGCCGCCGGCGGGCAGCGTGTGTGTCGTGTACCGGCGTGGCGTGTGCAGTGCTGTCTGGCGCGCAAGCGTTGCGAGGCGTGCAGTGACGAGCCTGCCGCTCATGATGACGGGGCGTGTTATGTGTGGGGATGCGTGTAGGTCATAGGACGCGGGACGATTCGGTGTGCAATGCGGGTGCAGGTGCTGGTGCTGGTGCCGGCAATGAATGTCTTTGCTTGCGATGCCTGCTCCCAATGTTCGTCACTCCCGCTTGGGCCAGCGCCAGGCCATCCCACGTGGGGCGGGGAGGGGATGCATCATGATAGTGAGCCTGACCGTTATGCAGCCTCAAAACAATCTTCAGCCATTCAGTGCAGAGTGATGGATACAAGACCGTCATCTGGCTATTTGAGACATACCAGCGCTCGCTCTCCAAATGCATCCAACACCGATCCCTCTTCCTTGATCATGTCTCTCAGCCAATTTCGAGAACCCTCCACCTCTGCACTCGCAAACTTTACCAGTACAAAGTCGCGCACGTTCGCAGCACTCCAAACAACCCCATCATTGCTTTCTCTCCCCTGTCTGTCCGCCCGTCGCTGCTCCTTGCCAGACAGTTCGGGTTGCGCCACGTCCCCCAATTTCTGCCTCCAATCCGCGGCAGTGCCTCGAATTCATCTAGGAAATGTTTCGCGAGCGAGGCAAAGACAGGCCCCCTCAAAATAAGCGTGCCAAAGACCGAGTACCCGTCCATTCGAGAAGAGAGCCGCATGTCTGTTCGCCCGTTCTTGTCCAAGATGAGGTTGTCTCTGAGCAACAATCTCGTCTTGCGCGAACCCTCCTGCGCCCACACTTCATTCCGGCTCTTGTACTCATAAATGTCCCAGTTCTCACCTCTGGCAGAGCGTCCGCTCGTCACCCAGTCACAAACACACAAGCTCCCTTGCCCTTGGTCCAGATGATAGATTTGCGACTGTGAGAAGGCTGTATAGGCAAACGGCTGGACCGGGTCCGGAAGGTACACTAGGGCGGCGCCAGCCTTGATGTGAACATTCATATGCTGGTGAGAGATATTGTGAGGGTCGACCGTCTTGAAGATCTTGGTGGAGCCTTGGGTTAGAAGGAGGAGTCGAGTCTTGTGGGCCAGGTGTACATCCAAATGTATGCCATCTCCAGCAACGATACCGCCTCCGTAGGTCAAAAGAAAGACAGTGTGGACAAGACGGGGCGTGGCTGATGTCGAAGAGAAATCCGGCGGTGGTAGGGGATCCGGAGCGATCAACTTCAACGGGTATTGATAGGATACCGTTCGCAGAACTGGTGTGTCTGGCGGGAGAATCTCGACAACAATGGAGCCATGGCCAGGCTTCGATGTCGACTTGGCGAAAGGGGAGATGAAGGACATGACGGGATGTTATCTTTGCTTGTAGTTGAACATGTTTAGACTGCGACTAGCGCAGGCTCGCGACAGATGGGGAAGATTGCCAGCGTATCATATGCAAGGCATCATACGATCAGATCGAAGGTTCCACGAGAAGAGCAAGTGAAGGAAAGACACAGGCACGTCAGAGTGGTCGTGCTTGTCTTATCGATGGATTGCGATACGCGAGGGCTTCGACGCCAAGCGAGCCTTTTCAGTTTTACCCCTCCTCAGCCTCCTGGTTGCCCACCCTTTGTTCCGCATCCGTATCCACAGCTGTGCATGCAGCGCGCGCCAAAAATCTTCCATTTGGCCTCGGGAGTTTTCAGAAAGACGCCTCCAGGATTCGAACGCACGAGCTTTCTCCATGTCTCTCCAATCGCGGTAACGCAACAGCCTGGACACCATGACAAGAGGTGTTGATGAGCTCGTCGAGTTTTTGCTTTCTGAGGTTGCCCTGACGGGCGTGCAAGGTACGCCTGACTCGCGCATATGTCTGCTGTTGCCCTTTAGCTATCTCTATGTCGCATTTCCTTTCCCTTTTCTGGGAGCCTGCCATTACTCAGCTTTGGTCGTGCCATCACCTGCACACTATCCTTTTTCTCTCGCTGTATTCATGCAGCCAATCTAATTCCCGTCTTCGAGTCTTACTCTCATGCACTTCTTTCCACATACAGTCCAGCACTAACAGGTTGAACCCGCAGGAGCTGGCAGCGCCGACTTCAAGCGTTTTGTGCAAGTCTTCTACGAAAAGTCGCAAAATGAACATGGGTCCAGCTCAGACCCTCGACCCAATCAGCTGGGACGTACGTTCCACGAGAGAATCTGGCACTGGGTGAGCAGCCATGCAGATATCCGTATCACGCACAACGGTATCCTCCGGCATTATAGTCTCGCCGAGTTTGAAGCTGCAGAAAACAATCGATCGGTTGTTGCTACTGATGCCTCTTTAGCACGCTCGGTTGACTCTGCTCAGAGGATGAAGCAGACGCCAGGCCCTGCAAAATCCCTCTCAGCTTTGCGCGACTCCATGCGACAGCGCCTAGCCAAAGAAGGCCTTGTTCCCCAGCCGGCCGCAGGACTTGCAACTTCAACCATTCAGCAGTTTGCGTCATCACAAAAAGCGGAATCTGAATCACCGTCACCCCATGCCCACCGTAGGCCTCGTACCCTTCCGCCTGCAGCCAAGGATGTTGAAACGGTCTTCGATGACCCTCCGACAAATACCACCGCTCCCCGGCTGTATGCAAGCCAAAGTCGCATCTGGCAGGCACTGACTGGACATGGCATTGACCTGAAGAAGGTACCTACCATGGAGTTCATCCTGTTATCTCTCATCGCCTCACATGGAGCGGCTGGCGTCACACAGCCAGACCTGACAGTTATGAGTGGACAAGACAAACGTTCCGTTCCGCACAGAACTGATGAGCTCTGCCGAAAGGGTTATATCGAGAAAAGACCCGTGCAGGCTGGCAAGCTACGAACGAGTCTCTGCGTTCACAAGAAGTTCGTCTCAGACGACCATTTCTTGACCTCGGGGAAAGTCGAGGACGTTTTTCAGTACAAGAAATTTGTGCTGTCAGGTTTCGTGCACTTGCTTTACAACACATTGAAGGACGCCGGTGTTGTCCCCACAAGGGACATTCGGAAACGATTGGCAAGTATACCTGATAAGAGTTGCAGGCCGCGTGCTTACGAGATATAGAATGTACCTATGTCGACATGGAACAAGCGAGCAGTTCAGGGTGCCCTCATTCGTCTTGATCAGACCGGTATGGTCAAGCGCTTCAGAGCCCGTAGGAAGGATGCTGAGGACAACTGGCTCACTTGTATCGAGGTGCTACGTGAGCCCCGACCAGAAGATCATGATAATTTGAAATTCAGACGCCAGGCCACCATGGAAGAAGCCGTGGATGAACAGTCGGATGAGGACGTTGACGGCGATACACTGATGAGAGACCTCGAGGTCGACATGCTCAACATCCACCCACAGGAAGCTGACGGTGATAAAGAAGACGTTGGCCGTATCCCGCCACAATGGGTACCTGAACGTCTTCTTTCTAACACTCTCTACGAAGTGGTTGCAATGGGTGGATCCGAAGGTTGGGATTCTGGAATCTTGCGTGATCGGATAGTAGGCAAGTTCTGGCGACGGCCTATGGAGTCATACCTTACACGCTTGACCGACGACTGGGAGAAGACGCAACCTGTTTACCTTCGACACCTGGCGCTCATAAGAGACACACGCAATACACAGGAGAAGAAGTTTGTGCATTATGTCTACCGCACATATGAGAACTTCCAAAAGGCTGTAGATGCGGGCGAAGTCATCTGGGCGGGTGTCAGTAAGCCCCTACCAAAGCAATCTTCCATGGCCAAGGAGGCCGACCCAAAAAGGACGTGTCGAGAAAAGAGCCCCTTGACTCTTGGGGTTTTCGCACACTCAGCTCAAAAGATTTCCTCTATGAAGATGGTTCAGGATCACTTTCCGAATGTCGTACGGCCATCGTTCATGGTCGAAAATATGGGCCACGCTGGGACAACCTGCTCACGGACGACATCGGTTACCAGAAGATCGAGATACCAAGGGCTAACAGGCCAAAATGGACAAATGACATGTCCCGATCAAGAGCAAAAGCAAAGCTGAACCTCGCAGCTTTCGTAATACCGAGGCCTGAAGGAAGCCCGATAACCCCTACTGAAGATGCGCAGGAAGCTGACGCGGCTACTGTTAGCGAGCATGGGATATCAGCGGCTGCGAAAAAGCCATGGGCTTGCCCAAAAGGAAACATGAATCGGGGCTACTCACAATAGAACAAAGAATCGCTTTGGGACTAAAACAGAAAGGTCGTCTCAGCAAGTTCGTTGAAGACCAGATCAGAGACCATCGCAAGCGAACAGGAGATCCAATATCGATTCCGGACTCCCTCATGCACGAGGCACCATCGGCAAAGTCTACCAATATCAAGCATGGCCCCCTCATGACAAAAGAAGAGCGTATTGCTGCAGGTTTGCCTGCACGAGGACGCTTGGGTCAGAAAATCGAGGATCAGATCCGAGAACAGCGTGGGCTTCCAAAAATCGTTGAAAAGGTCAAGAAGCCACGGAACAAGTCATCTAACGAGCCAGCGCTGCTAAGCAAACAGCAGAGGATACAATTTGGCATCATACCTCACGGTCGTCTACCACAATCACTAATGGAAGGATTGCGTGAGGAGCGGGAATTTGACATTGCTCTGGAGCAGTCTAAGGTTCTTCCAGTGTATCTGGGTGCTTTGAAGCAAAAGAAAAACAAGGCAGAAACCTCAAGGGCGATTGATGAGGTTAGGGTACAGACTCTACGGGAGCACGATCCTTCCCGCGAGTTGCATCAGGATAACGCAGTCACATCCATTCTGAACGGCGATGATGAGCCCGTTGAGGTCCTCTCGAGAGCGAGCATGCCCAACCTCGAGAAGCGAAAAGCTGGCGATGATGCAAAAGCATTGCAGCCTCCCAAGAGAATACGCGTTGAACGAGATGCAGTTCCGGAGGATGGCAGCACAGTTACCCCAACATCTCCACCAGCAACATCGACTGAACTTGACGATAAAGTTCAAGAACAAGCAGAGCACGATGATACTGCAGCATCTAGTGCCGAGAACGAAGATCTGCCTGCCGTAACAGGCTCTCCACAGCAGTCGAGTCCCAAGACAACCCGGCAAGCGCCTCCACTCATCGACCTGGCTGAAGTGGATGCGAAGGTTCGATTGATAAAAGAGAATTATCGCAATCGATTCAGCCCTGGTGTTTACGTGGATCCGTTCGCGAAACGCAATGTCACCAGAGGCCGACCGCGCAACGCTTTTATTGCGACTTTCCGGATGGAACGACTTTCTACTCTCGTGTGGTTCATCGATGATTCGATCAAGACTATCGAAAAGCCTGCAACCAATGACGTCTTGCAATCCCTAAAGAGTAACACTGTTGCGTCTCCAAATGCAGAACGGGAAATGGACATGGAAGATCAAAACGCAGACCCTAACATCGAAAGTGAGGATGGTGACGACCGTCCAGAGTTCGCGGTTGATATAGGGGCGGTAGCTAATGTAGATCCAAGTACCTCTAGAGGAGACGATATCTTACCAGTTGATGCATTCTCAGCACAGGGGTATGACGTCGTCGCTGAGCACCTCAACGAACAATCAGAGCCTGACATAGGTCGCTCTCTTCAGGATACAGCAAACGAGTTTGAATGCACTGAGATCGAGCGTATGTCAGGGCAGAGTCTGAGCAGGGAACAGACCGTACAGCACCACGCTCGCCCGGTAGCCGGCTGGAATGCAATCAACAAGCCCTCACAATCACATGCTACATATCAAAGCCCCTATTCGACTTCCAACAAACCAGAGCCTACAGCTAAGCGAGCTACACAAGACAGTGTAGAGGACACTCAGATTCACGGCGTCTTTGGCCCAATCACTGAAGCGGATACATTGAGTCGTAGCGCAAGAAAGCTTGCGGCGTATATGGGCACTAAGACTGGAGGAGGCAGTCAGAGAATCTTCCGTCACAAGATCATTTTGCAAATTATTGATCTTTGCAACGGCGTTTATCCCATGCATGGAGAGATTGGGCGACCCTTTGTAACACTCTGGAAGCAACAGCATCCTGACACCCCGCCGCCAAATTCCAGTACCGTGCTGTCCAACCTCAGAGACATGATCGCAGACCCTCGCAGCGGGCTCAAAAATTCAGCTTCCTCATAAGACTTCGACAGAGTGCGGGCTTGAAGAAGAAAGACATGGTCGTGTACGAACACCTAACCCCTACAAGTCCACAAGTCACAAAGCTGGCGTACAAGATGGCCAATTACTCAAACACAAAGGCACATCAATACTATCCGGATGAGATCCGTCACTTGGTTTCTGATGAGTCTTTCTACGTGCCAATGCCAGTGGCACCTAAGGACGAGACCGTCAGTCTGGAGCGACTCAATCCTAGCCTACAGAACAAGATCAAGGAAGCCAACCTCGAGCGTCGGAGGCGATATTATCACAAGCAAAAGAATGAGGACCTGGCTCGTGATGCACAAAACGCAGCAGTTGAGGTTCCGCCCAAGCAACCTATAAAGTCCGGTGGACCACCGCGCACGAGGCGAACACGTCTTGCAAGCCTGAATGACAAGAACAAGCGATACCGCCGTGCCCCACTTTCAAACACACCTCTCGGTCCTATGGAGGAAGAGCTCGAAGGAAGCATCACCGATGAAGCCTTGCTGCCAGACAACCTTCCCGAGCATGGTCAAAAACTGCCCTGGAAAGAGCCCTGGGTAGCTCCCATCGTGCATTCCGATACCACGTTTCCGCTACCAGAACTAGAGCCAAATACCGGTGCAATTCACAAGGACACATTGGTCCGGTATCATGCCTCTTCGATTACCGCCCCGATTGTCCGCTTCTATGCTACGAACGGTACTTTCTCCACAGAGTTTGGCATTTGCCGACAAAGCGACCTACTCAATGTGGTAAGACTTTGGAAGCCAACCAGTGATACAAATGACAATCCGAAGAGAAAGAAGCGATTCAGAATTATTGAGCCTGCATCCCAGCATTATAATAAGAAAGTGTGTCTCAGCACAGTCAGTTCAAGTCCGGTCGCCGGTTCAGAGTACGTCAACGTCTCGGA
The DNA here is from genome assembly GCA_026119515.1 of Ascochyta koolunga. Classification (NCBI taxonomy): domain Eukaryota; kingdom Fungi; phylum Ascomycota; class Dothideomycetes; order Pleosporales; family Didymellaceae; genus Ascochyta; species Ascochyta koolunga. The sequence goes on from JANLCG010000022.1 coordinate 421,043, forward strand.
TGAAGAAATCGAGGGCTCCTATTCGTCTTCTTCATCTTCTTCTTCTTCTTCTTCTTCTTCTTCTTCTTCTTCGTCTTCTTCAGATGATGATGATGATGACGATGATGACGATAATGTCCCGCTCATGCAATTGAGCAAGGCCAAGGCCAAAGCAAAGGCCAAAGCAAAGGCCAGAGCTAAGGCGAAGGCACAGACAAAGCAGCGCCGCAGTAAAAGGAACTGCCTCCCACGCTGCTCGAGCGACTTACTGGTCTTACTGGAGATCCGAATGATACTCTCTACCTTCCACCACAACCGAAACCGCAGTCACAAAAACTCTATCAAGCCTGGAGTGAGAGGAAGAAAGCTCGCTTCAACAAACAGCAACGGGACCGCAAGTACGCCGAGAGTCATGATCCTATCGATAAGTTTAAGAAACTTTGCTGCGCGTTAGTCATTGCTTCGTCTATGGCAGGCAGGAATGAATGCATCGATTGGGGTATTGTCCAGAAGATGTATAATGCCAAAAGATTCGATCTCACAAAGACTAAAGTCCTTTGGACATGGATGCAGACGAACATGGCTGCTCAAATTGCCGAGTTGACCACTGACTTCCAAACGCGCTTCCTAGAAGCATACGGAAATAACAGGGTTGCAACCATCGAAGATCCAGCAACGTATGATTGGGCGAATCTTGTAAGGTGGGCCATGCATACTTGCGTCTACCCTGAGCTTTCTCTGCCTGTGTATCGGGAAGCGCTTCAACACTTCATCGTCGACTTGTCAAGCTTCGAGGTCATAGACCGCCCCAAGTGGTACAAAGAGAAGATTGCGGACAGGGTGCGCACGCAGCTACAGTTACAATATCCGTTTACTGCACCTTTACATCAGGATCACACCCTGCATTCATCAGCTGGCGAAATGGAGCTGAAGGCTCGATCCTGGATTCGCGCAAACACGGCAACACCACAAGCAGTCTACGATAGTAAGATAGCACACGAAAAACTAAAGACCCTCGGTGATCCTGTTCTTGTAAAGGTTGTGGCTGAGTATGTGGGCCGACAGATGCTGCGGATGCGTAAACTGAAGCGCCTGCTTCCTGGTAGGAACTACACTTTCACAGCAAGACTCGCAAAGAAATATGGGCGCACTTTCGAACTCGGTGACTTTATGGCTGCTGTCAATGTCAAGAAAGAGATGGATAGTGCTTTTGCACGAGAGAATCCAGAGGAACGCATCTACTCCATTTCCCGTGCCGAATCTGATGGAGCCATCATGGCGGTCATGTCGTTGCTCAGTGATGGTAAAGTCAGGTTTGTTCCCAAGCTCCCATCTGTTAACAACGAGTTTGGCGCTCCGCTCCCAAGACTGTCCGTTTGGGGCTTCATGGAAGGCGACTATATCCATCGAGGAATCGACAGACAGCGTTTGTTTTGGGATATTCACATTATGCCCACGGCAACGTACGGTTATGGTAGCCCGCTGCAGCCATCGTCCAGCCTGCCGTCTAGAGATCAAACAGACAGCTTTACGATCTGGTCGCCGCTTACGCAACCACCACTCCCTGGAAAACATGATTCGAATGCTTTACTTCCAATTTGGAGTAGTATGGATGGGCAACATGTTACCTGGCCTTGGTGGTACCGTATTCTGAACATTGTCTTGCAGCCTCTCATCTTCCAGCCGGGCGCGACAGCCAAAGACATCTACGCCAATTGCGACGAATATACGACAGAGATTTTCGAGATCGAGCTTGTTCTTCAATGGCTTGTATCGGTAAATGCAATCAAGAAGATCATTGGTGGTGGGTATATCACTCTGCCTGGTGTCTGGGCGGCGTTTGGAGACGTTCTGTACGATATAGAGAACGACTGGTTGAACACCCACGTCAAGCGCAAGCATCAGAAGCACGCGAAGCAACAGTGGCATGGAGGCCACCACCTGAGATATTTCACTTTACAAGGACGCGACGCTCTACATAATCAGAGTCAAAGTGATGAGTCAGACGAGTCAGAAAGACAGATGAATGAGGGCCGCGGAGTAACGACAACCACCAGCCGGAACATCGATCATCGCCTAAATGGGAATGATACGACTGCACGGCCGCGGATCGCCACCGATGGAACTGTCGATGTCGCGGAGCAAACCGTGCAACCTTCTGCTGCTCTCAGGTTTGAAGCAGACGAAACACAAGGTTTGAATGTGATCGCTACTCCGAGACAGGGTGACGAGATGGAGAATACAAACATATATCATGGGATGGATGCAGAAGATGAGATGGAGATTTGACCCAATGGGTATGATCCCAAGAGCGAGGTAGTAGTGCCATAAAAAGTCACCAATAACAGCACTGAGGCATCCGCATCCTTGTGCTGCGGTATCAATCAAATACATTAGATTATAAAACGAGAACATTCGTTGAAACTAACGTGTAATTCTGATATGAAGGCCAAACGGATAGTTCTAGGTCTGCAATTGAAGATATCATTGGGAACCTCGTTCCGTTCTCCCAATGATCTCGCTCTAAAAACTTTGCATTACTGGCCTCACTTTTGTACGCATACAAGAGCACCTCGTTCCAAGCAAACCACGAGTTTCACATTATCAGAAATCTTATAAGCTCTGTGGCAGCATGCGTTACAATTTCGAGGACTTTGAGCGCAACAAACTTGCCTCGATCTACACGGCTACCCGGTACACCAACCAGAAAGCAGAATTGTTATTTTATAGCACCTTTGTGTTATTGGCTTCGTTATTGGCTTCGTTATTGGCAGCTTTGACAGCACAAGTACAGATCGAGAATACTCGCGCGGGCGTTCCTCCGAGATATATGCAAGGTTGGGCAAGTACGTTTTTACCATTGCTATGCGTACCCCTTGATGAGATAAAGAGTCTGCTGAATGCAGCTGTATTTAGACTAAAAGAAACTATGCATAGATCAAATAGCAACATGCTCGATTCTCAGTACCCAATGACGTTGACGTGGTTCATATGTGCTCACATGTTGAATCTTTCCTGCAGCAGTCTCTGCTTTCCAGTCGCATCGAGTTCACCTACCCACTCGGACGGAATAAAGTAAACCCAGAAGCCCCCATTGACGTCCATGTTTCCGTCTATGATGTTGCTATATAATCTGGTGCGCTCAGCGGGCCATCCAGTCTCAGGGTCCAGCTCGCTCTCTTCCAGCTCGACAATTCGCCTCGTCACCAGCACATGTTGATCTGAATCCCATAGACCCTCGCGCGGCGGATCTCTCTCAAGCAGTGAGATGGCCTTGCGGCGCGTGTTTGGACAACGGCAACGGGTTGCAGTATGGTACAGTGGAGGGATAATAGACGCCTCGAATGTGAACTTGGCGGCGTGCGTGTTGCTGAGATCCATGGCATCGAGAACGATTTCAGCATTACGTATCAGTGCCTTGAAGATGTGGAGATATTTATCGTATGGAACTTGTAGGACGCTCATTACGCAACCAATATACGCAGTTGTGGCGTACAATGCTACCTTGAGGGCGCTGAGTGAGATGAGGTCATTATTTGACCATTGGAGGGTATCCTCGGCTATCTGTACTCTCTCGAACCACACTCGATGGCATTCGAGCAGTTGAGTTCGCCGTACAGTATCCCCCTCGTCAAGGGCTATCTTCTGCGCATGCCTGAAGCCGACTTGACGTGGAAACAGAACAGATGCATTTCTTAGTTCTCGAGATGAGCGTTCGGCTTCTTCCAGAGAGAATGGGAGCTTCAGGAAGCGATCAGGATCTGGAAATGGTTTGTCGAGATGGTCTTCAGTCCGGATACCATACAGCTGTGCAGATGTTATGCTACGTTGAAACATGGGCAGAAGAATCTCTTCTATCAAATCCTTCTGACCAGTAGAGTCGTGAAAAGGAGAGTGGACTCTCCTCTGCTGTTGCCATTTGCTGATAAGTCGTAGTCCGTTGGTCATATGGGTAAAAGCGGCACAGTAATTGGCTCGTAGGTACTCGATACAGACAAACAGCAAGCAAGTGACCAGACCAATCTCTGGTGAGTAAGACGGCTCAGCCATACGTTCGATGAGGCGTCTGGCAGCCTGATTGTAATGGTACAACAGAACCTTATTGCCATTAATAACATGGAACTTGGATCGAGCGTGCTTCAGGTTGCCGGGCTCTATTTTGTTCAGGTGGCCTAGCGCGATGACAGCGTGACGAACCGCTGGCTCCGAGTGAGCCACCTGTAGCGAAACCTTGGACCAAAACTCATGGTCGAATCGACTTGACAGTGTCGGTACAGCGCAACGGTAATAGAACTCCAAGTGTCTTATGCTATCACCTAGTCCAGAAAGTAACGAGAGGGCATGCTGAGGTTTCACGACCACTTCCCTGTGGGTGGAGACATGGACCTGGAGTTTGTCTTTGGCTTCAGCATAGCCGTCACATTTGCGGCCCGTACTTGCACATCTGTCGAGATTAAGCATCCATGCGGGGCCGTCTCTGGAATGATGCACACCTCAAGCAATTAGGTTTTGCTTCATCACACTTGACTCGTCTGATTCTGCGCAGTGTCGTTAGTCATGACATGCTCGAAGAGCCGGTTTAATGGCAGCGAGAGCAAGAGCAACCTGCTTGCAGGTGAAGCATCCTGTTCTCACTTTAGGACTACGCCTTCGATTCTGAGTGGGCATCGCAGGGGCTGACATGGCCAACGACTTTGACAAGTTTCACGTATGACAGGATATGAGGGCGACATAGCTTTGATGTAGGATGGTGAACGCCTAAAGGAAACGCAAGGGAGGAGGTCGTGATGTGAGAAGCTTGACTTGACTGGCCGAATTAGAGTAGGGTTGCACCATTAGCTGCATTGTATCACGTGCATAGTGCGAGCGTGCCAATAGCAGTGGTGTTTGATGCACTTAGTGAGCCCGTCCAATCATCGCGCCGATTCTACTCGAGGAAATCCATTAAACTTACCTAATTTCAAAAGACATACATTTCACATCTAGAATGGCATACCAAAATGTCCAAATTTCGAACATGCTATAGAGTAAGCAATTTAGAGGCCCACAAAAGGAATTGTGTACATTTCCTCTAGATGAGAACTATGTTAACAAGCTAAACAAAATCTCGATAGGTGGAACTATTCATAAGATAGATCTAGTACTGGAAATCATCGACAAGAGCAACTTGAGTGGTAGTAAACGTAGCTTCGTAATACTCCCCATCTAGTAATAGAGATAAGATGATCGGCCATGGTGCTAAAGCAAGCTGAGTAAATAGGCTTGCCGTACGGGCTAAATAGGAATGAAATCAAGATCTTTCAGGCAGCCTGCTCACTGTTAAGCGAGGAAATCCATGGGAGATGATCTGGCCTTCAGTTATTTACGAGTTATAGCAATCCATGTCGTCGTAACTTACACGGAGGAAAGCGTCCTCAACACTCTGCACGCCTTGCGAGCCTAGCTCGCTCATCCTCTTCGTAAGAACTAGAGCGCTCGAAGTATGCGTGACGAGGAAGATGATGTTGTCTGGATGCGCATTTGTGGGCCTGGAACTGACGAAGGAGTCAGTGATGGTGCTTGACTTGGCGACAACCAAGCCTTGGGAATGCGGCAAGTGCAAAAACACAAGGGCCCAGCCGGCGCGTGCTTGGCCCCCTTCTGACTCGCGGGCGGTCGCTCGTTGCTCCTGAGACTCCCTGACAACCTGACCGAGCGACCCATCACCGCGTGGACTGACACCTGAGACCCACGCACCACCGCACCCCACCGCGCCTGCCTTTGCTGCTGTTTGTTGCCTGCTTGCGTGCCTGCCTGCGCTATACACATTCACTACCCACGCTCGCTGTTGCCCAGGCATCGCCCTCGCCCGGCTGTCGCTGTTCCGTGCCGCCACACAGCCTACTGCCTACCGCCCAGCACCCACCGCCTACCGCCTCGCGGCACCGGAAAACATCGCACCCACGCTCCACCATGGGCTTTGGCGACTTCACAACGCTCTGCAACAAGGCATCGATACCTCTGTGCGCCCTCGTGGGCCACCAAGAAATTAATGGCGGTGCTGGCATACAGACAAGGTGCTATGCGCGCACCATTGAGATTGCGAACACGCTCATCTTCCAAGTCGCCAACGACTTCATGCACATTCTGGCCCTGGTCATGACGGTCATCATGATCATACACGTCCGCTCCAAGTTCACGGCAGTTGGTAGGTTACGCCCCTGCAGCCATTCAAGCGCGCACCGTGCGGTACCATGCTAACGCGCCTGCACAGGTCGCAAGGAAATCACCTCCTTCTTCTACATCTACCTCCTCCTGACCATCGTCTCGCTCATCCTAGACGCTGGCGTCGCTGCCCCTGGCTCCGCCGCCTACCCTTACTTCACCGCCGCCCAAAACGGCCTTGTTTCCGCCCTATGCACCAGTCTGCTGATCAACGGCTTCGTGGGCTTCCAGCTGTACGAGGACGGCACTACACTTTCTGTCTGGCTGCTGCGATTGACCTCGCTCGCCATGTTCATCGTCAGTGGTGCCATCTCTCTCCTTACCTTCAAGAACTGGGCCGGTCTGGACGCCAAGAACCCCATTGGCATCTTCGTCGTCACCTACATTGTCAACGCCATCTTCCTCTTCGTCTATCTCGTCAGCCAGATCATCCTCGTCTTAGGCACCCTTGAGGACCGTTGGCCCATGGGCGACATTGTCTTCGGCGTCTTCTTCTTCGTCATCGGACAGGTCATCCTCTATGTCTTCGGCGACACCATCTGTGATGGTGTTCAGCACTACCTTGACGGCCTGTTCTTCGCCACCATCTGCAATTTACTCGCAGTCATGATGGTCTACAAGGTTTGTAGTCTCCATCCTACCCCAACCGTTCGCGCCCCGCTAACCAATCTAAAAATAGTACTGGGATTCCATCACGCGAGAGGACCTCGAGTTTTCCGTTGGTGTCAAGCAACACAACTGGGAAGTCAAGGAACTTCTGCCAGACGAGGACAAACGCGGAACCGTCTATCAAGATTCGGAATACGCGTCGTCCATGTACCAGCAACCGTACCCTCGACACTCTCAGTACTCCAACCTCGGCCACTGAGCCGTGGTTTATACCTGTTCTTCGCGTTTTCTTCTCAAGCCTTCTTTTTGTAAATGAACTATCTGCATCACGTGGAGTTGATGGCGCGTCTCGGCCAGAGCAGGTCAGATTACAATGCTCGTAATTAATAGTAAGAGGATGGGCACTTGTTGCTGTGTTTATCAGCAGCTATCAATACATGGAGGCAGTCTTGGGACATATGGCACTTGGTTACGTGCTTTCTGCTTTGCTACGACAGTACCCTGATGACTTCCATAGCTTACATTGTTTAATATCCATGAGCCTACTACGATAATGCAAGGTTCTTCCAGACGCCCCCACCTCGCCATCAATGCAATCCGGGCCCACGTTCAATAAAATAATGTGCCGATGAGGTAGCTGGGTAGAAAAGTGGCCTATTTTGTCCCATAACATGCTCTGTTGAAGACCTGGGCACAGGACTGGTATAAACGACACGCGTGTGCCTCGAAACGAGGTCACTCTTTTCATGGCACCGAAGGCATGCACCTCGAATGGCTAGATCTCGTCGCTCCCTCCACAGTCGCACCTTCTATGAGTCGTTTCAAAGCCGATACCACAGGTAGCTATGTTCGTGTCTCGTGCCGAGCTGCAAGAAGCCGCTTTGTCGGTCCCGGCGCCGGAGCGAGCCCTGCGCACCGAGCTATAGCTTCCAAGACTAGTAACCGTCATCAGCCACCGGGACTACTGTATCAGGTAATACCGGTCGCAAACAGGCCAACACGCACTCACAATCTCACCTTGACTTATCTTAATACAGTTAACCTATGGATCAGTTTTCGCTTTCAGGTCACGGATTTTTCATTGGCATCGTGTCGGGCCAAACAACGCGACTTTTCAAGGCCTGAAAAGCGGTACGGCGCCGTGGCTTAATGAGGGGTGACAAGCGGGGTCCGCGGTCAGGGCAAATCATGCGGGGAGGATATATAGACACGGCTATCCGGCCACAACTTCGAGATCTGATACGTCGTCGTGGTTTATCTTGGTCTTCTGCTGTGTCAAACTATATCTGCTGCTTCACCCATCATCTAGCAATTGAATCTTGGTGCGTATGAATTGCCCTTTGTGTACTTTGATACCTACCGCAGATGAACACTGATTTTTTCCGTTTCTTCACAGATTTGCTGACTAGCACCAAGTATTCAAGGACAGAGCTCTACCCAATACAAATGCGAAGCCGTAGATTAGCATTTGAGGCACAGGACTAACTACCACGAGTTCTTCCTACACCGCAAGCATGTCGAGGAAACACTTCTTCCCCAACCCCGAGGGCGTGGTTGTCCACATGCTCAACTCGCTGGTCAAGCGCAACTCCTTCATGGGTCTCGATATAGCAAACCGCGTCGTATACAACACCTCCCATCCACCAGACCAGGTGACCATCATCTCCGGTGGTGGTTCGGGCCATGAGCCCGCATGGTCGGGTTTTGTTGGCGATGGAATGCTCTCAGCGGCTGTTTGCGGTGACATATTTGCATCACCCAGCACAAAGCAGATCATGGCGGGTATAAGGAATGTACCTTCAAAGGAGGGTGTTATTCTATGTATTACGAATTACACAGGTGACATGCTGCACTTTGGTCTGGCAAGAGAAAAAGGTCAGGCTCTAGGGTATAAAGTTGATGTTATCTGTATGGCCGAAGATGCGGCCTTGGGACGAGAAAAGAGTGGAAAGGTCGGGAGAAGAGGATTGGCAGGAAACCTGCTCGGTAAGTACCCGGGCTACATCGCGATTACTCCATCACTGAAACGTTTTAGTGATCAAACTGTCTGGAGCAGCGAGCCAGAAAGGGTGGGCTTTCCAGCGAGTACGGAGAATTGGTGAGTTGGGTAACTCGCAACTGGTGACCATCGGTACCAGTTTAGATCACTGCCATGTACCCGGCCGTGAAGCTTTCGAGTCAGTGCCAGATGATGCCTGTGTGGTCGGTATGGGAATCCACAATGAGCCAGTAAGAGAATCCCTTTGTTCAACTCTCCTAGTCCGCTTATCTAAGTATTGCAGGGTCTCCGAACCATCTCTCCCATGCCAGCGCCGGAAGACATTATCAAAGAGATGCTGAAATATCTACTCGATCCCAAGGACAGTAACCGCGCTTTCGTACCTTTTTCACCGTTTGACTCCATTGTCATGCTCGTCAATAATTTTGGCGGACTTTCGAACTTGGAGTTTGACGCCATGGTAAATATTGCTCTACAAGTTCTCGAATCAGACTATAACCTCAAACCCATGCGTATCTATGCAGGCACCCTCGAAACGTCTCTCAACGGTCAAGGGTTCTCGGTCACGCTAGGAAACATGTCCGGAATGGCAAAAGGCATGGATTTGACAGACAAGGAAGTCATCGAACTCCTCGATGCACCCACAAATGCCCCCGCATGGCCAAAAAATGGCTACCATCCCACACTTTTCAACAAAGAAACAGAAGAACTACGTAACAAAGCCAATGCTGCATACGAAGACCAGTCTCGCCGTTCAAATGGCCCCGCTACACCATCTTCTCTTATCCCAGCACTCAGGAAAGCGTGCAACGATGCCCTTAACGCTGAGCCTGAAATCACACAATACGACCTACAAATGGGCGATGGAGACTGCGGTGAGGCCGTAGCCGGTGTATGCAAAAATATCCTCACCAATCTTGACTCAGTCGAGAAGGACCCACCAGCCGTGCTCGCGCTCCTTGAAAGTGTAGGTGAGAATGTCGAAGACGTGGGCGGATCCCTCGGCGCCATCCTATCTATCCTCGTCACAGCTTTCACCAACGCACTCTCTACCGCAATGCTCAAGTCAAACGCCCCACTCTCCATCGAAACGGTTTCCGAAGCGGCGTTGCTGGCGCTCGAGAATCTCAAGAAATACACTTCAGCACGAGAAGGCGACAGGACGGTCATGGATGTACTCATCCCATTCATCAACACACTGGCCGAGACGAAAGATTTGAGTAAGAGTGTACAGGTGGCGCAAAAAAGGCACAGGACACTGCGGAGATGAAAGCAAAATTCGGACGCGCGACATATGTAGGTGACGGGATGGGTGAGAATAGGAGTAAGATCCCAGACCCCGGAGCGTATGCTGCGGGGATCTGGTTAAGTGGGTTGGAGAAAGGGTTCAAAGGAGCATAGCGTTGGTTGCTACGGTTTTTGTAAAAACTGTCTCTCCAAAGGGGTTTAAGTCTGCTAGTTCTCTCGTATAAAGAATCTTATCTGCAAGCATTTCTAGATGCTAGGCAACCTTTTGTCTATGTAGGATTTAGGAGCATTAATTTAGACAACCCCAATACAATAACAGAGCTCATCTTTAGGGCTGTGGAGAAGACTGGCCAGCGTGTCCCCCTTTCTAAAGCCTGGGGAGATATAAGAGCGGAACAGCTTCAAATCCCTGACAGCGTCTTTATGCTAGGCAATGTGCCGTATGACTGGCTATTTAAAAGTGTCTCGTGCGTCGTTCACCATGGTGGTGCAGGTACTACGGCAGCAGGCATTACTGCAGGTAAGTCATCCATGCACGAATCTGAGATAAGTGCTAACCTGTTTTCTTTATCGCCACGAGGCGTCCGACTTTAGTCATTCGCTTCTTTAAAGGCCAGCCTTTCTGGGGTGCCATGGTCGCGCGAGCAGGTGCCAGCCCTAATCCGATCCCTTACAAACAACTCAAAGTGGACAAACTGGCTGAGGCGATAGACTTCTGCCTTAATCCTGAAGGCCTGGCACGTGCGAAAGAACTTGCGGGCAAGATCGCGACGGAGCGAGGCAGCGACATAGGTGCTTAGTCGTTCCATCAATACCTCAAGGTCGACCGACTTCGTTGCACTCTTGCACCATCTCAAGCTGCTGCATGGCGCATCAAGTGCACGCAGGTCCAATTGAGTGCTTTTGCTGCCTGTACTTCAGCAAATGCAAATCTAACATTTTCATGACCCAAAGCTCTACCGATGACAAGATTATTTAACCAATAAATGTTCCTTAGAACTAATGCCTAGGTTTTTTACAGCCATATGTAGGGCGCTCAGTAGTTTAGCGATAGCAATAGCCGATTTCCCCATGGAGACGTTGAGAGCTTTCCAAGCCCCGTTTGGGTCCAGCCGACGGCAGTCCCAAGTATCAGTGCTGATAACCGCGAGGAAAGACAAGACCTCACATGTGGATGATAGCTCGACTTCACCAACGCCTCCCAAAGTCAGGCAAGCTTGAATGAGCGAGAATCTCAACACATTGTGCGGAACCACCATAATCGCTCCAGTCCATCATCTCCCACCCCAAACATTGTTTCAAGCTCCATGTTAGGTGCCTTAGACGGTCAGTTGAGTCCTAAAAAGGCGACTCTTACCGAACCCGATTCTGCAACCGGGCTAATTCTGGCGCCTGTAAAGACCATGATATGCTACGCCATGGGGTGCACACGTGCAAAGGTTTCGGACGCATCGTTAAGGCGGCTGTACATTCACCTATGGAGCTCTCAATAGGTATTAACAAAGGGTTTCACAATGTCTCTAAACTTTGGGGAGACGACATCAGTTTTTCGCGTTTATAAATGCCTAAACTGCAAGCAGATACTTGGATTGTGCAAGGCCTGCAGTCATGTGTAATGTAACGCATATATACACCATTTCTGCTTTAACTGCCTATTATCCCAGTGTCAAGTTCATCGTGGGTGTCTTTACTACTCCACGCACTGGACGTTCCATAAATTTTTAAACTGATCTCAACAGAAAAGGCCACAATCGCCTTGACTGCTATTTTACAGATCCAGATACATCCGTGGATGTCAACATGGACCAATAGTCTCTACAGATCGAGCGTGCTTTCAACCAGCTGCTCGTAAATTTTGACCAGGACTTCCAAGACAGTCTGACCCGTAAAGCTGCCAATCAGGGGTTTCACGCTGTGCTGCGAACTCTACAACCTGCATTGTAGGGCTGGTATAGCCTCAGACAAGCTGCCGCGGAAGGGTTTTGGAAGATATCGTGAGTACTTGAAAGGCAAAATAAGTACATATGAGTAGAGATAATTATAATATATTTAATTCACGCTAAGAGTTTGATGTATCGTCCTGGTTCGTTTCAATATCAGAGTGTGTCGATTGCGATTTCTTCTCAAACAGCTTCTGTGCGAAATCTATACCGAAGCCAGTCCACAGTGTCAGGGCGACCACGAATGCAAGTGCACTTCCCCACCCATGGGTCTCCGAAAAGTCTGGTGCCTGGCCACTGGGCAATTGCAACTGCTGGAACGGAATAACAACAGCCTGTCCGACACTGACCATCATGCCCAGTACGAAGGCACGCAGCTGCTGGTCACCACCGCAGCTCGCATTAACCCAGCCAGCGAGTAGCGGCGTGTAGCAACCGTAGCATCCAACCAGAATGAATGCAGCCATTTTGAGCGTGTTGGTTACATTCCAGGCTGTCAGAATAGCGTAGCTGAATGTGAGAAGGAGGCCAACCGCAAAGCAGACGGGGCCTCGTCTACCGAGCTTGTCAGAAGCGAAGCCAGTGCCCAGCATGAACACGAAATTGATGGCTCCAACTGTAGTAGGGATGTTATTGATTTCAGGCACAGAGTAGGTGCCTTGTGCCTTGAGCCAGATGCCGAAGTATTGAATGATGTAGGATCCGCAAGTAAGAGTCCATAACGAGTAAGCGATGGAGAATACGTAGAGTTGCCAGGATCCACTGATGCGCTTGAACAGAGTCCAATCGAGTTTTCCCACAGGTTTTCGGCCTTCTTCTTCGATGCGCTCGCGTGCGCGGTTGCGTTCCCACTCGTTCAAGTAGAAGGCCTGTGTGGTATGTGGGGTATCTGGGAAGAAGAACCATCCGTACAGTGCAACGGGTAATGCGAGCAGGAAGTCGAAGATAAAAAGCCACCGCCATGCTGGCATGCCACCTTTACCGTGCATGCCGCTGAAAAGCGCAGCCTGCAAATACCCAGAGAACATCTGACCCAGAACCCCAGAAATGACGAAAAATGCGCTGCGGCGGGCCAACTCGGACTTGCGGTACCAACATCCAAGGACGTACTGAACTCCTGGCCAGGCGGCAGATTCGAAGAGACCGATACAGAACCGAAGAGCGTAAAATTGGCCCGCTGTATGCGCTTTGAAAAAGAAGAGGACGAACAGCGACCAGATCATCAGACATGCTGGAAGCCAGATTCTCGGTCTGACGACAGTGATGATGAGATTGGCGAAGGGACCGCCAATGATAGTACCAATCAAGAAGTATGTGTTCATCCAGCTGAGCTCATTGCCAGGACCGAAGCCAAGATCCTCTTTCATGCCAGAGACCTATGCATTCGAGATGTTGTTCTGGTCGAGCTGTTTGACAAAGAAGCATAGGCAGCTGAAACTCAATAGGAACCAATCAAGCTTGAAGATGAGCTTCTTCTCCTCGGTTGATGTTCCTGGCTCGTGCCAATGAAACCAGCCGGCCTGTGGCTTGGGGGTCAGTTTAACTCCACATTTGCTGTCGATGGTGCTTGACTGATCTCGTAGCTCCACTTCGATCGCATCGAGCTTCTTGGAGCTGTTGTGGTCCTGAGTAGTTGGAGGCGGCGTAGAGAGCGGTACATCGCCGATCGCGGCACTTTCAGTCGGAGCACGGTGAGTAGAATCGGCCATAGTAGCGACAATGGCAAAAGCTGTGGTATGCTAATAAAAAAACTATGTGCGGATGCAGTTTCAGGATGGGACAAATACATGTACAGTTATACAGGCGGACTCAATGCGGAGGCAGATCACTTCCAGCACGCAATTAATCCTCGAAGGATCGCCATTCATCGTTCTCTCACCACTCAGCCTGGAAAGTGTAGAAGGAGGCATTTACTAATGTTGCACGGAGCTTTAGCGCGTATCAACGCCTTTTTCGGTTTATCGTGAGCGGTGTGGGGCCGACCAAAATGTCAAGATCAAGCTAGAGCGCAGAACAAGCGACGCAGCCGACCCATATTGCCATGCTGGGTTAGATGAAGGTTGTGATGACCGAGTCCCGACTTTGCTCAAACTTGATTCCGTGTAGGTGATAGAACAAACATCCATCTTGTCTCCATGGCAGCCTTTGTCGAGATCAATGGTGCCCGCCTCGCATTTGCAATCTCAGATGATGACCCCAACAAGCCGCTCTTTATAACATTACATGGGGGTCGAGGCTTTGGTAAGTGGAACGGTCTTCTTGAAGGCGGCAAGGACTCACATTGCTCATTAGGAAGCCATGAAAGTGACCATCGAGCTTATCTACCGTTGAAAGATAGATATAGAGTCCTGTCATTTGACTACAGAGGCCACGGCCAGAGCTCCAGGACAGAGCCATACACTTTCAAGCAGCTTGTAGATGATATCGAAGCCGTGCGATTGCACTTCACGAGCCGAAATGATAAGTTTGTCCTTTGCGGTGGCAGCTTCGGAGGTGAATCGGATCCGGCCCTGTGCAACGTCGACACTGACAAGCAAAGGTTACCTTGCTCAACAGTACGCCTTGACATACCCTGATGTGTTGTCGCACTTGATACTGCGTGGAACAGCTCCATCGTACCATCGTCAGTATTTGACACCTCGTGGCTCAGTCCCGCTCTGATACGCTCGCAGACGAAACAGAGGCTATTCAGGTCCTCGAACAACGGCTTCACAAAGCTCCCAGTCTTTCTGTCAACCAGTTGAAGGAGAAAATCTTTGGACATTTTGAGAGTGATGCCGAGTTCCAGCTGGTAATGCACGCTGCAGCACCTCTTTACAGCGAGTCGTTCGATCCAGACGCAGCTTTGGCGAAGAGTTTGAAGACAGTATATTTTGCAGAATCTCATAGTGGGTCCTTGCATCCAGACACAACTTCGTTGCTGAAGCTTCTAGATGAGCTGTACTCTGAGACTGAGAAGTATTTTGACTATCGTGAGTCGCTACACCACATTACAGCAAAGACCTTGATCATTGTTGGGAGTGAAGACTGGATATGTCCGCCGTCTCAATCCCAGATTATGGCAGCTGCAATCCCTGATGCTCAAGTGAAGGTATTCCCTGAGGCGAACCACAGTGTCCACATTGAGAAGAATTGCGAGGTTATTGCAGCGATTCGGAATTGGATAGACAGCGCATGAGAGAATACACTCACAAGAAGCCAAAGTCGTAATCGTTCGCTAGATTC
Source organism: Ascochyta koolunga (assembly GCA_026119515.1). NCBI lineage: Eukaryota > Fungi > Ascomycota > Dothideomycetes > Pleosporales > Didymellaceae > Ascochyta > Ascochyta koolunga. The sequence continues at coordinate 436,247 of JANLCG010000022.1, forward strand.
CACGCAGTCAATTGTTCAGTGGTATTATCGGTGCCTGCATCCGAAGAGCTGGGCAGCGGGGCAGACACTGACGAAGAGTCACCCCAATCGCACAATGCCAGGTAGCAGCTACTCGGGCTTAGGGCCTTGGCAGTGATCCGAAATAATCCACTGATCAAACTCCGCAGTTCTGTTAGGAACGTAGATGCCAAGGGTACAGTATTCGACTCAGTGTAATCTATGACTTGTGCGGCAGCGTACGACTCGTGGCTCGCTACCAAGCTCAAGAACTCAGTGACAATGTTTGCAGTCTGATTTGCCAATAGCCAACCGTCAGGGAAAGCGCGCAAGATATCGATGCAGTTGCTGAGCTCTAACTTAGCACTGAAGTTGGAGGGTTGAATACTCATGAAGCAGTGCATCAACACCAAGCATGCTGGAATGAGACGATTGAGTGTAATGTGGTTGAGTGGCAACTGCTTGTTTTCAAACAGGATATGATTGTACTTGAAGTACTTTCGGGTGTACCCAACAAGCTCTCCTGCTGAGCTGTGCTTTGATTGGCTGTTGAACTGGCACGGATAGTATAGAAGTATGAGCAAATTGTAGTAGCGCGCATTTAACCAAGTAATGGTGCTGTGGATGGGTATGTTATCTGCTTCTGGTAGACACACGAGACAGCCTAAGCTATACCAATTATCGATAGCTGAGCGCAACTGTCTTGAAGTGGCCGCACGATCCATATTCGTCATGTTGCAGATGTCCATTTGATTCTTCGTGTGTACAGACACTAAAATCTGCTGCTCCAATTGGCGAAGCTGGATGATGTGGCGGTTGAGTTGCAAGAGAGATGCATGCTCGGTTCGCTCGGAGGATGCAAACTCCTCGACCGTCACCGCTGGTTGAGGAGTGTTCATGTTATCATCAACAAGCCCTGCTGGGTGTCCAACCGACACTGCCAGCATTCGATCCAGCACAAAAATGCTCCAAAAGAGACGGTGTCGAAGTTCTTCTTGATGTGGGCTCAGTGCTTCAAGGGAAGCATCTGCTCGAGAAAGACCCAGCGTGATGGCTTGTCGAGTAAGCAAGCCCACGATTGACCAAGTTGAGATGCCCTTCGGGTCGAAGAGAGAGTACAAGGAGAGCAAAGTAAGAATTTGGAGACCTTTCAAGCTTGGTGTTAGAAGGCACCGACTCAGGATTCGTGCGTAAGGCACAACCATATTAGGCCGATCAAAAGCACTGAGCTTTCCGGCGCGTTCCAGCGTGGTACTACCAATCGAGAGGACGAGCCCGAGAATCTGGACTAGGTTAGGGTCTTCGTGTGAGAGAGCTGTATCGCGCTTACAAGAGAGTCTGGGTTGTCAGCCCATAAGTTCAAATACGCAGAAGCTTTTGCTTCGCTCAGGATCTCATGTCTATCAAGGAAGGGGTATGCTCGATGAACATGGCGGAAGTACGCATGCACGTAGGATAGATAGGTGCCGTCGAAAGTGCTAGCTGTGACTGCATTCTGTGCCTGACTTTCGGCGTTTTGGGGACTCGAGAGCTGCATGCTATTCTGATCAATATGAGTCGCAGAGCTCGCTGACCCAACGCCGGTATCTTCAGTACTATCAAGGGTATTCGAAGCGACATTGGGTGTCATTGTTGGCTGTCCGAGGCTGCACACGTGGCCCCCATGGAGGCAAAGCTCACATTCCGGCGGCGTCTTACTGCATCTCTTCTTCAGTCGACGACATCGGGTGCACGCTTGCGCATTAGCTTCGACGTTCAGATAATGCTCTGCACTGGTGGTGTTGACTGAGCTTTTTGTTGTTTTTGCGACGCGAAAGCGGTACGTGTGGAACTTCATTTTGGCAACGCTGACGTCATAGCACAAAATGAAACGGAGGGCGCGATTGATGGACAACACGCAACCTTTGAGGCGATTAGCAACGTAAATTATGCCTCTGTCCACGGCGGTAGACTATTGCCTCGAGGGACCGCAACGTGCGATGCGCCTGCTCACGTGAAATCGCGTCATTTTGAGGCCCGCTTTCGCTATCCACTGAGGCATGCGGTGCCCGCTGTTCAGCATGACTCGTCCGCTGCAGCCGACCAAAATCACCATTGCGAGTCTAGTCTGCCATTGGTGTTGATATCGAACAAGCAGAACTCTCCAGTATCATGGATAGAGCACGCGCTTCGCGGCGCTGACAATTCTCTCGACAATTTCATCGCGCGACGCATACACCCGCCTACTCAGCCTTCAGAGAGATAGTGAAAATTGATTAGATGGGTGCAGCAATCATTCCCGATGTCGAGATCTCTATTGGTTCGTGACACAGCAAACTATTATGACAGCCTACTGATACTTTAAAAGATCGAGGTGGTACGTTCACAGACGTGCTCGTGAAATGTAAAGATCAAGACGACTTCATCTTGAAGTTGTTATCTGTGGACCCTACAAATTACAGAGATGCGCCAGTGATTATGCTCCGAGATGTTAGATATGATCGACCATACTGACCAAATCCCAGACTGAGGCAGTAAGACGAGCCCTTGAAATTGTTGAGCAAAGAACCATCCCGCGATCAGAGAAGCTCGATGCTTCAAGGATAAAAAGCTGCAGGATTGGCACCACAATTGCAACGAACGCCTTACTCGAAGGCAAAGGCGAGAGGTTTGCTTTCCTCACCACAAAAGGCTTTAAAGATGTCTGTACTATTGGTGACCAGACAAGACCAAAGCTGTTTGACTTGAACATCAAGAAGGCAAAGTCTCTCCACGACGTATCGATTGAGATAAACGAACGCGTCACTGTCGAAGATTATGACCTTAACCCGTTTATTCAGGACAAGGACAGGGACCTTACAGACCCAAGTCTGGTTCGAACGGCCAGCGGCGAAATCGTTCGTGTGCTCAAATCGCTTGACATTCAAGAGGTTCAAAGGATCCTGGAGGACCTCAAAAGCAAGGTTTCACTTCGCTAGCGATATCTTTCATGCACTCATATATATTTCCCGATCACGAACTCCGGGTCGCGAAAATGGCTCGAGAAATGGGTTTCAAGTACGTTGTGTCATCTGCACTCAACAGCCCAGTCATCAAGCTACTCCGACGAAGTAATGCAGCATCCACAGAAGCGTATCTTGGGCCCATCATTCAAGCATACGTAGCAAACTTCCAGGCTGGCTTCGATATTCTTCCTGAGCGTGTCGATTTTATCTGCTCTGATGGGTCCCTTAGAAGCGCTGAAAGATTCGGTGGCAACGATGCGCTGCTGAGTGGCCCTGCTGGAGGTGTTGTTGGCATTGCAAGGTCGTGCTTTGACAAGGACGAGCAGACGCCCATTATTGGCTTTGATATGGGCGGAACAAGTACCGATGTATCTCGTTACGATGGCAATTTCGACTACCTGACGGAAAGTAACATTGCAGGGCGCAATATCTCTACACCGATGCTGAACATCTCCACGGTTGCAGCTGGAGGGGGCTCGAGGTTGTTCGCAAGGAACGGCCTATTTGTTGTGGGGCCTGAGAGTGCTGGTGCGCATCCGGGACCTGCTTGTTATCGAAAAGGTGGCCCTCTTACTGTCACTGACGCCAACCTCTTCCTTGGTCGTCTGGTGGTTAATGAGTTTCCATCGATCTTTGGTGAAGAAGCTAATCAGCCACTCGACACGGAGATTACCAGACAAATGTTTCATGCTCTTGCTTCGGATGTGGCGACTCAGACTGGGCAAGATATGAGCCCTGAACAAGTCGCTCTCGGATTTCTTGACGTTGCCAACGAGACGATGAGCAGACCGATCCGTAACGCGACAGAGGCCAGAGGTTTTTCGCCTGACAAACACAATCTCGTCAGTTTTGGAGGCGCTGGTGGTCAACATGCCTGTGCCATCGCAGAAAAACTCGGCGTCAGACGAGTATTGATTCATAAATACTCTTCAATCTTGTCTGCATATGGATTGTCACAAGCTGTGCTTCAAGCACAGTCATTCGAGCCATACACAGGATCCTTCAGTTTGGAAGCCTAACCACTTATCCGTGCAAGGCTCGATTGCGTACGAACCAAGGTTCAAGCAGAGCTAGTCTCACAAGGAGCGAACCCGGACAGAATTTTCTATGAGGAGTCGCTGAGTCTAAGATACAAAGGAACCGATACGAACCTATTAGTACCAAAACCAGGTGATGAAGACTACGGAGCTGCTTTTCGTGCCATGCATCTAAGAGAGTTTGCCTTCAAACTTGATCGAGAGGCTGTTGTTGATTCAATACATGTCCGTGGCGTAGCCATAACATCGGCCTCATCGGACTCGGCAGGCTTGATTGCTCATCTGGACGCCCTCAAAGTCAAGTCCATCGAACGCCAATCCGTCAGGACTCAGCCAATGTATCTCAAAGATGCCTGGATAGAGGCAGGCGTGTTCAAGTTAAACGATCTGAATGAACGTGAGCATGTTCGTGGGCCGGGTTTACTGATCGACGACACGCAAACAATTTTGGTTGAGCAAGATTACGTGGCTTATATCTTGAGCAGTCACGTAGTTCTTGAGAAAGTGCAGGTCACCTCTCCACATACAATCGCTCTTGGGGAGAAGGTCGAACCCATTCAACTTTCTGTGTTTTCCCATCGTTTCATGTCAATCGCTGAACAGATGGGCAACACACTGCAACGAACATCGATCTCCACCAGCATCAAGGAACGCCTAGACTTTTCTTGTGCCATTTTCTCCCCAAAATGGAAAGCTCGTCGCGAACGCCCCCATATTCCCCTCCATCTCGGCAGCATGCAGTACGCCATCCAATGTCAGCATGAGATTTGGAAGGGAAAGCTGCAGCCTGGCGACTCAGTACTAACGAACCATCCTGAGCTTGGAGGCACACATTTGCCAGATTTAACAGTTATCACACCTGTCTTCATCGACAGTACCATCGCCTTTTACGTCGCTTCGCGGGGTCACCACACAGATAGTAGGTCTACGCAGCAGGAGGTAATATCGATAATCCGCTAACCTCTTGCAGTTGGCGGAAAGGGCATAACCGCCATGATTCCCACCTCGAAAGAGCTCTGGGAGGAAGGTGTCCTTGTTCGATCAATGAAGATTGTGTCGTCAGGCGAGTTTCTCGAGCAAGACGTTCGCGATGCCTTCCTGAAAGCGGGAGAGTATCCTGGCTGTAGTCCCACTCGTCGACTTAATGACAACATCTCCGACGTCAAAGCACAAATATCAGCTAATCAGAGGGGGCTTCTGCTTTTGCAAAAGCTCTCTGCACAGTTTAGTCTGCCAGTCATTCACAAGTACAGTAAGTACTGCGAGACAGCGCCAGATGTCACAAATCATAAAACTTACCAAGCTTCCGCAGTGTACGCCATCCAGGATAACGCACAGGTAGCTGTTCGCAAGTTTCTCCAGCGGACTCTACGAGACCACCATGAGCCATTGACCGCTACTGACTACTTCGACGATGGCACCAAGCTGCAGGTCAAGATCATCATATCCAAAGATGGCAGCGCTGTGTATGACTTCGAGGGAACTGGACCGCAGATGTGGGGTAACTACAACTGCCCAATCTCGATCACTCAATCGGCCGCCATATACACGATTCGGTGTCTTATTGACATTGACATTCCGCTGAACGAAGGATGTTTGACACCTATCACGATCAAGGTGCCAAAGGGGACTGTGCTGAACCCAGGTCCCAATGTCGCGATCTGTGGCAGCACACTTGCCAGCCAGAGAGTTATCGATGTCATTCTACGTGCGTATGGGAAGTGTGCAGCTTTCGCAGGGTGCGCAAACAGCTTCGGGTGGGGTATGGGTGGCAAGGATCCTCTGACTGGCAAGATTGAGCCGGGCTTCAATTACGGCGAAACAGTCGGTGGAGGCTCCGGTGCTGGTCCAGGCTGGCATGGCGAGCACGCTGTTCAGGTTCACTCGACCAATACTAAGATCACCGATGCGGAAGTCGTTGAAAAGCGGACGCCGGTACTTGTCATAAAGCACGAGATTGCGCATGGAACAGGTGGCCGCGGTGAGTTTTCTGGAGGAAACGGTGCGATTCGAGAAGTAGAAGCTCGTATCCCTCTGCGATTCAGTATCCTCAGCGACCGTCGCGTGTATGCCCCTTACGGTATGAGTGGGGGCGAGCCCGGCGAAGTTGGCAAGAACTTTGCGTTCAGGTGGAACGAGAACCACAGAGAACTTGAGAAGATCTCGTTGGGAGGAAAGGCAGAGTTGCTGTTGCAACCTGGAGAGCGATTGCAGGTCAACTCGCCGGCTGGTGGCGGTTGGGGAACCCCAAAAACTCGAGGACTAGAGTTTACATGGACGGAAATCCTTTGTAGTGCCCCCAGGCTTTAGAGACGTAGCATGTGTCTATAGTTGATATGCATACTTGATGCAATAAGGCAGTGTCTAGGAAACCAGAGTAATGATGTGCGTTTTAGCCAGCTCTTTGCACAGCCTAAGAGTTCGCCATTATAGTGTATTCTTAGAATCTATCTTTTGCAGAGCCCGTCTGCGCGCACCTCGGCAGCACAGTACAGGTGATGTTTATACTATGGTATCCGGCAAAAGTTTTGTGAGTGGGGAAGCACAACAGGGGTGTTCGGCTGTATTATTCGGGTGAATTGAATTTGATTACTCAGTACTTTGTGTATCCACCACGGGCATCAATAACTGCTTGGTATCTACCCTTCATGCTTGCCACAAGCTCCTGAAGGTCCTTAGGAGTAATAGCATCCCACGCCTCCTAAATAATTCTCCTAAGTTGATTATAGGTTTATTGCCTCCCCCTAGGCAAATCAGGGTAGTAGGTCTCTATCTAGTCCTTTATCTTATTCCACAGAGCTTTTATTAGGTTTAGATCTAGTAAAAGGGAGGCTAATAGGTAGGCTAAATCCCTCTTTTATAGAACTCCTTAAGGATTACTCCTGCTCTATAAGCTCTTGCTCTATCCTGTATAAATAGGAGGTTAGGTGTCACAGGACATTCCCCTTCTCCTTCTTAAGACACTACCTTAGCCGCACCTTAAATTACTCCTAGACCAAGGCTAGGGCACGTCTAAGATAACTAAGTATATATTCTATCTAAACCCCTAGGATTTGTCTACCTCTTATCTATTAATATATACACCTTTTTAACTCTAAAGGTAGCCTATCTATCCTACGTATCTCTACCTGCCTATAGTAACCTTATGTCGCGCAACTAAGCGCGTAGAGTTACATACGTAGCTCGTTTTCTAATAGAGCGTGCTAATTTGGTTAAGCTGCTCTACCCTAGCAACGCTGGTTCTAAGCAGCCCTAATACTAGCTAAATGCTTGTTAAGCAAGATTATGTAACCTACATATTTCCTTTGTATTTAAGCAACACGTTCTATATAGAAAAATAGATACTAATTAAATTAATTAATTACTTAAGTATAGTCCTGTAAGCTCTGTTACAGTTATAAGCCTAGCTTCCTAAGCATAGGAGATCTCCCTGCGCACTTAGCAAACAAGCTTATTAGACTTAGCTTAACTGCTCTAATTACCTAATTATTTTTCTATCCCTACTATCTAAACGCTACTATAGGCAAGCTTATTAACTATAATAAGCAAGCTCTTGTTAAAGTTATACTTTAGTTAAAGACTGTAAACACTTCTAGGTTAGTTCTTAGGAGATAAGCGCAGTAGCAGGAATAAAACAAGGTAATTACCTAAGCAAAGGTCGTGATAATTAAAGGTGTACTAGAGAGTATAGAATAAACTATCTATTCTAAGTACAGGTTAAGAGTTCTAAATAATTAAATGTATTAATTAGGTAAAACTTAAGGTTAAACACAAACTATAAAAGTTATGTTTCTACTATACTATATACTATATAAGATATCCTAATTCCTACAAAGTAATTAGTACTAATTACACTAATTATTGTAAAGAAAGTAGGGGGAGGACAAAGCTACTTTCTTCCCTAATCTAGAAGACCTAGACTAACTAGACTAGGTAATTTCTAAATAAGGAAGCGTATAGCCTAATAGAGTAAAGATAAGATAATATAATAATATAGACAAGTTATTATATTAAATGCTAGGTACAGAACTTTAAGAGAGGATAGCAGAGATACTTATACTTTGCTTCTCTCTCTTACATTATTAAGCAGAACATTCTAGATATCTCTTAGATTACTAATTAGTAATCTATCTCTTAGAGACACGTAATCTTATAGTAAAGACTACGTATACAGCTTACGTGTACAGTAGATTACGTAGCTAGACGCGTAATCTACTCTAATTATAGAAAAGAGTGACGTTATCTAAGTTTTATAGAGATCTTACTTTCTTAGAGAAAATAGAAAGTTAGATATCTCTAGATCGGCACTAGATACGTGCTTAGTAAGCACAGCATCTTAATCCTCTAGTCTTATACAATTATATAATAATAATTACATAAGCCTAGCTACTAAGTCTAATTAGGAAATTGCATTTATAAAGATTATCAGAGAAGTTCTAATAACTTTACAAGCTAATCACCTTTTATTTAATAGAGAAGAGGTCTCTAAATTCCTAGATAAATTTAATTAAATAGTAAATAATAGGGGTCTTATAGACTAGCAAAAGGTTAGGGTCCTTCCTAACTACTATAAAAGTTACTATTAAAGATTTATAAAGAGATTAAAGCTGTTCTTAGAGGGAGACTAGATTAAACTACAACTAGCTATAAAAGAACATTAGAGAGACTAGGACACCTCCTAGAAAATAGGTACCTAAGCTTTTATAGAGACATATGTGCAAGAGACTGCTTAATCCTTTCTAGGACTCTCTAACTACTACACTAACTTTATAGTGTACAGTAATGCCTACTAGAAGAATAAACAAATCTTAACCCTTAAGGAGGATTACTTCTTCTTCCTAGGCCTCCCTAAGGAAGATAAGGATCTAGCCCTATTTAACATGCTAAACAGCCTAGCAATAAAGGATTAATCTTTATTTAAGTTAGAACTAATATATTAGTTTCTTAAAAGAGTCTAGGAACAATAATAGGGTCTCTAAGATTTATTACTAACAAAAGATAATAGCTAGACTAAGGAAGTAAGACGCATAATAAATAGCACTAGAAACCTAGTAGATTACTACAGTATAGTAGACTAGGCTAAAAGACATCTTGCAGAGAGTAAGATAATGTCTAGAAATTCCCTGTCTCTAGGGGTAGATAAAAGTGTTAATAAGCTTATAAAGGCTATAGATAGTTAGAAACTATCCCTTGCTAAGGTTAGCTCTCTTATAAATTCTAATAACAGGATTAAGGAAATCCTACGTAACCTAACTAACTATACCTACTTTGTAGCACACGCTACTAAGGCAGGCAAGGTCTTAGAACGTAATAACAGGTTGTTTATCTCCTATTCTTAGAGGAATGTAGATCCTAGCAGAGGTGTTTTATACTACTAAGGCTAGGAGTATAACAGTTCCTATACTATGTGTAACAAACTAAATTATAAATCTTAAGACTATAAGTGTAACAACCTGCAATAGAATTGTTTAGTGTTGTGGTGTTCTAGAGCTATCCTTAGTTGGTATTAGTCTTGCCCTTAGCAAAGCTGCACAAAACCTGCGCTGCTTGCCATCTTTAGGGGAGACAAGTATTATTCTTGTTATCAAATATACCTATAGCCATCCCTCTACTATCTATCCCTAGTGTGAAGCAAGTACTATTGCCTATAACTAGAACCTTACATAATAATACTTTATTAATCTAATAGTCTAGGGATAGCTTTAACTACTTAAACAAACAGTTAGGGGGCACCTATAAGAGAGATCTAACCACCCTTATCTTAAACCTAGCAGGAGGACAACTCTAGTAGGATTTCTTTAATTAACAAAGAGATCCTAACTCCTACAATAAGCGCACCTCTAACGCTTTAAGAGTGTATTTAAGCTGCTAAACGCTAACGCAATAAGCTTTAGGCCTTGTAGCGCCTACGCTTACTTAAAGCTAAGATTGCACAACTAGAGGGCATAGGGAACTACACTACTCTAAGTATAGTAGAGACTGTTAAGGGGACCTTAAGGGCTAGTACGTATAAGCAGGACGTATCTACAACGCTTACACCTTAACCTATAAAGCGCGCTTAAACCTAAAGACCTAGCTAAATATAAGGGAAAGAATCTTAAAGAACATTATAAGTTCTTCTGCTCCTACAAGATAGCCTTCTAACTATTACTACAAGAGTTTAGTAACTCTAAAGATAGGATACTCTAGGCAATGCAGTACCTATTAGGGGACCTAAGGGAGCTTTAGTACACGCACTTTAAGCGCACGTTTAGAGCATAAGAAGAGACACCTAGCTAGGGGTACTTTAAATAGTACTTACTAGACTTACTCTCTAATCCTATAAACTGCACCTTAGAATTAGCTATAGCTTACGCTTAAGCTATGCAGTAGAAGGACTAAACAGTCTGCGCTTTTGCGACCTACTTAGAGGTCTTAGAGGATTAACTTACCCCCTATACTAAAGAATAGAGGGTCTAACACTTATTCTCTAAGCTTTAGCTAGAATTATAAAGGGCAATTACTAATTACTATTAGGTACTAGCTACACGCAAAGACCTAGTAGCATTAGGCTCTACACTTAAGCGCAACCTGCGCTGTTTATTACTAACTTATACACCTAGCACACGCTATAAGGGTACCTAGAGGCACAAGGGGCAAAAGTAAGGAGACAATGCCTCTACTAACAAAGGCCTACATAATAAGAGTAGCGTTACCTGCTTTAAGTGTAATAAGACTAGCTACTATGCTAACAAATATTAAAGCAGTAACTCTAACCCTAACTCTAACCCTAACTAGATCCTAGTTTAAATCAACTAAACAGGAAAAGGCTAAGCCTTACTAGCTACCTAGGGACAGTAAGGCGCACCCTAGTATATATTTTACTAGGCATAAAGCGCACGTGTAACGCATCTAGGGAGGTAACGCTAGAACAACAATTATAGGTTATTCTTAACCCTTAAGCAGATGTAAGCTTAATTAGCTAAAGGATTGCTATAGAAATAGACCTGCTACCTATTAAGGAGGCAGAACTCCTGCGCCTAGGATAGATTAGTACGTAGCGCTAAAGCACGTACGCTACATATGCGCTATAGATACAATTAACTAATAATATAGGTGTTAAGCGTTGTGTGTCTACTACTATATATAGAGTTAATAAGGAAGGAACTCTCTTACTATTAGGGAACCCTTTCCTCTAACAAGAACATATCTATCTAGATTATAGATTACAATCCTAGCGTTAGGGATACACTACAGCTAGCATCTAGCTAGTTACCTCTATAGAGTTTAAAGAAGCTAACTCTAATCTCCTCCTTTTAGGAGTATTACAAGCTACTAGTATTAATTTAGAATGCAATGCCTATATCTACAAAGCACATATAGCGCAGGAACTTTGCATCCTAGACGCTTTAGCAGATTACGTTAATATATTTAGTAAGGAAGCTACTACTACTCTATCTAGCTTTAAATCTTTAGACTATACAATCCTACTTATAGAAGGGAAAGAACCCCTATATAGACTGCTCTATAACCTCTCTTTACGCAAGCTAAAGCTGCTACGTAAATACTTAGAACAAGCGCTAAGTAATAGGTAGATTAGGTATAGCATAAGTCCTGCAGGAGCACCTATACTTTTGTTCCTAAGAAAGATAGGATACTCTGCCTCTGTGTAGATTATAGAGGTCTTAATACTATTACTGTAAAAGATTATTGCCTACTCCTACTAATTAGAGAGATACTAGACTGCCTATTAGGCGTACGTTATTACATAACCCTAGACCTTTACAACGCCTATTATTAGCTAAGGATTAAAGCAGGGGATAAGTAGAAAACTACCTTTAGGACCTAATATAGTTACTTTAAGTACCTAGTAATGCTATTTAGGCTAACTAATGCTCCTACAAGTTTCTAGGCCTATATTAATAAGGCCCTAATTAAGCACTTAGACTATATCTATGTGGTTTACCTAGATAATATCCTTATCTATATAGGGAGCAACAATATTGCGCTTTACTAGCGCGCTATACGCTTAGTACTTTAGTCCCTACGTAAGGCAGAACTATTTATTAACTTGCAGAAATGCATATTTGCATTAGACATAGTACACTTCCTTAGTTTTATTATTAACACGCGTAGTGTATGCGCTAATCTAGCTTAGGTAAGTACTATTACCTAATAGCTGCAGCCTACTAATGTTAAAGAGTTGCAATCCTTTCTAGGGTTTACTAACTTCTATTAGCGTTTTGTTAAAGGATATGCTAGAGAAACAGCTCCTCTTACAGAATTGTTAAAGAAAAACTAAGACTAGTAATAGAATAAAGCTATAAACTGCTTATTTAAAGAGCTAAAGACCTGCTTCTTAAGCGCGCCTATCTTGCGCTATTTTAACGCTGCGCTCCCTATCTAAGTAGAGACAGATACGTCTATATTTGCTATATTAGGTATACTCTCCTAACTCTTTAAAGATAAGTAGTAGCACCTAGTTACCTTTACCTCTTAAAAGCTACAAGCTGCTAAGCTAAATTATAAGGTCTATAACCTAGAGCTACTTGCTATAGTATATAGCTTTAAGCAGTAGAGGCATTACCTTAAAGGCACACAGCACACTATATAGGTGCTAAGTAACTATAACAACCTGCGTAGTATACGCGCTGCATAAAAGCTAAACCTACAGTAAGCTAGATAGGCTATATACCTAGGGGCTTTTAATTTTAAGGTAGAACACTATCTAGGCAAAACAAACCCTGCAGATAGCCCTCTAGAAGGGCAGATTACAAACAGGAGAACCTATTACTAACCTAATTGTTACCTACCTTACAGAACAAATTGTTAGCAATAGATATAGCTAGTAGAGCAAGCAGATCTATAAACAAGCTAAGCTTATTAGGCACGTGTAAGACGCACGTTACTACAGTTTGCAGAACTAGGAAGGTCCTTACTACTAGCGCTATAGAATGCATGCTATACGTGCTACGCTTACTAGCTAGGGTACTAGTTAGTAGCAAACCTGTAATAGTAGAGTCTTAATTGCTTATTAAAACCTTGTACTAACTATAACAAAGGGACGCCTTTACTTAGGGTTAGATTACAAGCTTAATAAGTAAGGACAGCACTTAAAGACGCAGCAGAGCGCAGGTATAGCGCTTAGACAAAAATAAAGTCCTAAGATACAATAGTAGAATGTATATTCTAGAGGAACTAGCTGTTAGGTAAGAGATTTTGTTCTAGAACTATAACACGCGTATAGCAGGCTATTTTAGCGCACGTAGGACGCTTAAGCTAATTAGGAGAGCCTACTACTAGCTAACCCTTAGTTAAGATGTCTAGGAATACGTAAGAACTTATACTATCTGCTAAAGGAGTAAAGCTCTAAGGTATAGCAAGTATAGGACGCTATTACTATTGCCTACACTAAAGGAAATCTTTAAAGAAGTCACACTAGACTTTATTACTAGCTTACCCCTAGCTAAGGATTCCTTAGGTTGCGCCTTTAATACAATCCTTATAATTGTATGCTGCTTCTCTAAGATAGCACTCTATCTACCTGTGTTAAAGATATAGGATGCAAAGTAGTTTGTAGAAGCCTACTTTACACATGTTATACTTAAGTATAGGATACAAAAGGGTATTGTATTAGATAGGGGAACTATCTTTACCTCTATATTTTAGACAGAAATCTGCTACTAACTATAGGTAAAGCGCAGGCTTAGCATAGCCTTCTATCTGCAAACTAATAGGCAAACTAAACGCTAGAATTAAACGCTTAAGTAGTATCTTTAGATGTTTATCTTAGAGTCCTAAGAGAACTAGGCAAAGCTACTGCTAACTGCACAGTTTGCTTATAACAACTTAGTGCACAAATCTACTAAAACAACTCCCTTCTATGCTGTATATAGTAAACACCTACTACTTACTAAGCCTCCTGTAGACAGTAGGCCTAAGGGGGAGGTACTAGATGCAGTTTAAAGGGTGAAGCAACTGCATAGCGCACAAGCAACGCTAGTAGAGCACTTAGAAAAAGCACAAGAGTACTAGACCTAGTACTACAACAAGAAACATAAGAACAAAGTCTTCTACCTAGGCAATTTAGTGTTACTTAGTACTAAGAATATTAACCTAGCCTACTAACTAAGTAAGAAACTCTCTAGCAAGTTTATTAGCCTATTCTAAATCTAGGAAGCAATTAGAACGTAGGCATACTGCCTATTCCTCTTACTGTTATATTGTATTTATAACGTCTTCCACGTATCACTACTAGAATAATAGAAACCTAGGACTAGAGGGGAAGACAATACCTACCTACTAGAGGTGACCCTAGAAGGTAAAGAAGTATAGGAGGTAGAAAAGATCCTAGGGAAACAAACAAGGAGAGGCTAACTAGAGTACCTACTCTGCTAGAAAGGCTATAATAAGACCTAGGACATATAGACCCTAGCATTAGACTTTAAAAACATAGATAATGCTATCTAGGAGTATAAATTAGGTTAGAGATCCTTACACACAAAAAGAATATTAAGATTATCTTAAGCGCGCTATTATTACACGCAAGGAGCAATCTAATTTACTAGCCTTAGGCCTACTATTATACAAGAAGAAAACCCTTTTTAATACTACGCACTACGCGCGCCTTAACCCTACGCTAGCTGCGCCTTAACTGCTAATAACTGCCTACTTGTCTCTACTATCTTTATTATCCTTACTATCTTTATTATCCTTACTATCTTTACTACTATCTCTACTATCCTTACTACTACTATTACTACTAGCACTACTATTACTAGCTACAGAATTATTATTAGCATTATTATTATTATTACTACTACTACTACCCTAAGAAGAGGTTAGTATGCGCCCTAGACGCGTTAAAGGAGTAAACTTACTATGCAAGCCACGTGCCCTACAAGCTACTTAAGAGCAGACGCAATGCAGCGCTACTCTACTAGGATTAGACCTAGGAATTAGGGAGAAGTTGTTAGCACCTAGGTAGCAACACCTATAGGTGTGCTAGTGTAGGCTATAATGTAGTAGTAGTTAGCAAGCTCTAAGTTAAACTAGCGCTAGCAACGCGTAAGCTAGGTACCTTAGTTAATTATAGCTGTATTAGTGCAAGGGATAGCAGTAGTAGTAATAGCAGCATTATAGCAGCAGCGTAAATAGATAAGGTAATTTAAGCAGCTGTTAAGCGCAGCAGGCACCTGTATAGATTAGCTAAGGCGCACCTGCAGCGTGCTCCTGTCTACCTTACCTTAGTGCAGCTACCTTAATTTCCCTTTATATAATGCTTATAGCAGTAGTGCTTAGGCTTCTTGCAGTTCTTTTTCTACTTTAAAATGTTCTACGCGCAGCGTAGGCAAGTCTCTACTATAGCAATGTAGTCTGCACGCTTGTTAGCATTAGGGAACATAAACAGCTGTTAGTTTTAAAGGTAGGACTTCTTAATAAACTTAGGGTTAGGGTAGTAAACTATGCTAGGAGTAAGGAGCGTGCAAAAACGCGTGCAAAAGTATTGTTATTATAGTATTAAGGAAGAGCGAAGGGAAGAGGTTTTACTACCTACTAGGCTGCTAAGCTAAAAATTAGGTAACAGTACGCATAGCAATACTTTTACCTTAAAATTATAACAAACATAAGGCGCATCTATAATAATTATAACACGTAGGTACTACGCATAAAGCACGCCTACAGGAAGCCCTAACTACCTACCTATAGACACTCTTTTTCCTCCCTTTAAGGTGAGGTTTTTATTAAGGCTATATAAGGTTGCTGCTAGGGACAGCAGCTAGAGGGGGAGGTTCTGTAACAACCTATAATAGAATTGTTTAGTGTTGTAGTGTTCTAGAGCTATCCTTAGTTGGTATTAGTCTTGCCCTTAGCAAAGCTGCACAAAACCCACGCTGCTCGCTATCTTTAGGGAGACAAGTATTATTCTTGTTATTAAATATACCTATAGCTATCCCTCCACTATCTATCCCTAGTGTGAAGCAAGTACTATTGCCTATAACTAGAACCTTACAATAAGCTCTACTAGGCCTTAGTTAGGATAGGATAGTGTAGTTACTACTACAACTATAAAAGCAATAGGAAGACATACTACTTTAGTCTAGTATATAAGTAGCTTAACGCTATCCTAGGTTTAGTTCTACTAACTTATTAACTAAGCTAGTTAAAACAGAAAATCCTTAAGTATTTTAAGGTTTCCTAGGACGTCCTAGACTAGCTAGCTTTATTAGTTAAACCTAACAGATTTAGCAGAGTAGACTCTAGACTAAGAGAGATAGCATACAGCTCTTAATAGGTAACGTTGTCTATATAAAATAGAGGACAGCTAAATTAAGGTGCTAGCATTAGCACACTAACAGCAACTAGCAATAGCTAGTATTATCCTAACTCTATGTCTTCCCTAAGAAACTTTAAACTCCTAGGACTAGACTATATAGAGGTGCTAAGTCTAGATTACATTAATAGCTAAGATATTATCCTTAGAGCTTATTCTACTAAGTCCTTAGTTAGCGCAGCTACTAGGTTATAAAAACTATTAGAGAGACTAGTTAACTAAGTTCTTAACAAGACGTAAGGCAGAAACATACAAAATTAATTATCTAATACTAACCCTCTACTAAGTAAAGGATTAACAGAGTAGCTATATAGCTAAGTAAGGGAAGATTAAGTCTAAAGAGACCTCTAGCCTAGTGTTACTAAGGTGCTAGAGGACCCTTTTACTATCCTGTTCTAGAGCAGACCCTACAATAATCTATACCCTATTGTTAGACTACTACTACAAGGAAGAGTTATAGAGGACATACCTATAACTGTCCCTAGAGGAAAGAAAACCTAAGGGGGAAGCCTAAATAATAAAGAGCTTGCTAGCCTCCTGCGCCTAAAGCTATTAAAGATTCCTTTAGCTATCTTACTATAAGAAGTAAGAGGAATTACTATAGGAGATTTAGTCTCCTAAGAATTAGTTAGGACTCTCCTATAGAACCTTATAGGAAAGACACAACTAGAGCTAGACATAAGCAGAAGCGTTAATATAGCTACTAGCTAAACTTTATGCTAAGGCTAATTAGAAGACAACAGGTTAAACCTACTAACTCCTAATTAGTTTAAAAATTCTAGGGTCTACGCTAGCGCAAGGCACTGTGTAGCAGGGCTAGCCCTACTATCTACCCTAGCAAACAGCAGATTTTGCAACCTAGTATTAGAATGCGCTGTCTAGCTTTGTTATATAGTAGAAGGAGATAGAGATAGTTAGCATAATAAGGACCTACCTAACAATGTTACTAAGTTAATATTAGAGCTTAGGTTAGAGAGGGTTGTCTACCTAGACCTTCTAACGTGCTAGGCGCAGATTAGAAATTACAGTATTAACTGCCTTATTAATACAGGCGCCTAGATAAACTTGCTTTAATTTAGTGCGTTACAGGCACTTAGGTTAGTCTACAAGGAAATAAGCTATATTCCTAGCAAGGAGTAGAGTGTTATTATAGCTAATAGGAGTATAGACTCCTTTGTTAGCACAGCATAGAACGTCCTAGTTAAGATTAGCAAAGTAGTTACACTTACCTACTTCTAGATAGTGTAGAACCTTATAAGGTTAGTAATACTTAGCACTCTATAGTGTGCGTTTTCTTGTATAGCTATTTAATATAATATGTTTAGACGCTCTACCTATCGCATTATGTTAGATAATAGCTTAAGGAATACTGCGTTTATAGCATCTAATCTAGCTCCTTATTACTTAACTTTAGTAGAATCTACTATAGGAAAAGATAGAAGGCCCTCTTAATTAAGGTAGGAGGCGCCTGCAGTGTAGAAAACCTTAATTCTAACAACTAGTTATGCTGCTTAGCATAGGTAGGATACAGCCACCTCTATACTAGCAATCCTAAGGAGAGCAAGAGTATTAAAGGTATTACTTAAAGAATATTTAATCCTAGCAATTATAAGGCAGTTAGGTAGATTTCCTTAGGAGGAGATAAAAGCTAGATAGATCTTAATAAAGACGTTGCTACGTTAATAGTAGAGCTAAGCTTTTAGACAAATAACAAGAGCATACAGATTGTTAGCTAGTAAGCTAGTAGAAAGAAGATAGCAGAGAGGTTAATACCTTATATAAAAGAGTAGGGGTAAAAGTTAGGCTAGTTAATAAGCTAAGGGTAATAGAGCTAATAGAACTTAGCTAAGAAGACTAGAAGTAGCTTATAATTAAATAATAGTAACTTTTCTACAGCTTGCAACCTCTAGATATTAGACCCTTTAATTACTTATTTAAACAAAGGCATGTAGCATTCCTAAGAGGTATAAGACTTAATCTAGAGAGACTAAAGAGCTAGAAGTTTAGCAAGGCGCTTCTTCCCTACAAAAAGGAACTGTTTATTAAAATAATTATAAATAGAGAGGTAGCTATTGCCTTTATATTTTCTAAATCAGGCTAAATATAGAAGGAGGTAACACCTCCCTATAAGATTAAGACTATACCTTATAAAGCCTAGTAGGTTAAAGCATTCCTAGTAGCAAGGAGCTAGGAAGGAGAGCTAGTAAAGATGCTTCTAGAACGTTTAGAGAGAGGAACACTAGAGAGATGTAACAGTTAATATAGAAACCTATAGCACCTTATAGCAAAGAAGGCTAGCTCTTTCTAGTTTATTAACAACGCACAGCACATAAATAAGGTGTTAATTAGGGATGCTAGAACACTACTAATAGTAGACAAGTTCTTAGAGAAGTTCGCAGGCTGCAAAATCCTGTTACTAATAGACTTCTTCTTAGGATATAACTAAATTATCCTTTATAAAGAAAGTAGAGATATAACAGCAGTAATAATACTATTTAGTCTACTTTAGTTATATACCTTAGTCTAAGGAGCTACTAATTTAGTAGTAGTATTTTAAAGGACAATAATTAAGATACTAAAGAATTACTAGCTAAACACTCTACCCTTCCTAGATAATATTACTAGTAGAGGTCTAAAAACTAACTATAATAGAGAAGAGTTACTCCCTAGTATTAGACGCTATGTTCTAGAGCATATTTAGTAGCTAGATACTGCCCTAGCTAATATAGAAAAGGCTAGTGCTACAGTGTTAGAGATAAAATACTACTAGGGTTACAACAGGTTAACTATAGTTAGCTACAAAGTTAGCGCAGATAGCTGCTTCCTAGCTAAGATAAGGTAGCAAAAATTACTACCTAGCTAGAGTGCTAAAACCTAAAAGAAGTCTAAATATTTGTAGGCATTTGTGTTTACTATTATATCTAGGTCCTGTTATTTACTATTCTTGCTAAACCCCTGTTTAAGCTTATAAAGAAAGATATAGAATAGGAATAGGGAAACGCAGAACGCTAAGCTATAGCTGCTCTAAAGACTTATATTATAAGCGCGCCAGCGCTAATAGCTATATTATACACTAGTAGGTTAACTATCTTTGTGTTAGTAGACGCTAGTAATAAGGGAGCTAGCGCTTGTCTAGAATAGATAGGTCTAGATAGCAAGCGTTACCCTTGCTAATTTTAAAGTACACTCTAGTTAAAAGCTAAATCTAACTAGCACTTAACTAAACTAGAGTGTAAAGCAGTTATCTAGGCTCTTAAGAAATTCTAGATATAGCTATACAGAGTACATTTTATTATTAAAATAGATGCCTAGACACTAATAGCACAGCTTAATTGCTCTTTAACAGACATCCTAGACTTAGTAATAAACAAGTAGCTAGCAGCTATACTGCTCTAGGACTTTAAAATTTAATATATTCCTAGAAAAAGAAATATAGTTACAGACGCTCTATCTAGATACCCTAAGCCTAAAGGATAGACAGCTCTAGACAAACCTAAGTTAGACATTAAGGATTTTATTAACAACCTAGTAGCTATAGCAGAATTATTGTCTCTGCTCCTATAGAGACACCCTAGCCGCATCCTTAGGGACAAATACTTAGAATTATCTAAACAAATTGCTACATTCCTCTAGACACTAAAGATCCCTAAGGGAATATCTGTAAAGCACTAGTCTCTAAAAAGTGTCACACCCTAATTCACCTCTAACTTAGCTCCTTTACGTTTCTGTTCCTGCCTGTAACTTAGTTATAGCATTCTAAACTTCCCTGTATTCTAGCAGTATAAAGGCATAAGGAGAATTATCTGTAGATAGATAGTTTTTAAGTATTCTTTGTACAAGACCTATAGGAATAGAATTGTCTCTATGTTACCTATCCTAGTGCTCCTAGACACCTTATAGCAGATACACACGTATTCTAGAGCTTTCTATTATCCTATGTTATTACATTATACTTAAAAACTTATCCTAGCTAGTAATAGCCTCTAAATAATATTGTAAGTTTGTTTAGTTATTATATACTAAGTAGATTTAGACCCCTTTTAGTTACAAACTATATAGGTCCTAATTATTATCTATCTAATAGTTAGGATTCTAGAGACCTCCTAACAACTAAAGCCTTTAGGTTTAGAACTTCCTGCAACTTACTGCTCTAGGATTACTTTAGAAAAGTTGCGTTAGATTGCGCTAAGATAAAGACTTAGAGATTATTAATAACCTACCTAAATTAGATTACTACTAATGTTAGGCACTACTAACCCTAGTTTAAAGGAACCTATTAGATAATCTACTTAAGGACAGGCAACAGCGCCTGCTAAGGGATTAACTAACACCTAGACGCTTAGCAAGAGCAATACTAAATTAGACTTAGAATAGGTAAATCTTTATAAGTTAGTTAACTAACTAAAGGCTAAAGTAGCCTAGCTTTAGGCCTAATCCCTTCCTTACAAAGATGTACCTGTGCCTACTACAGAGTCTCCCCTTGTTTAATCTTAGCAACCTCCTAAAAGGTTCTAGTCTAAGACCCTAGTCTACTACCCTAGGCTTAGTAAACGCACACTAGCTATTAACAAATTAAGTAATAGAAAAGACCCTACTTTTAGACAGTAGCAAGCCTTAATTTAGGACTAACTTAATATTAATTTAGATTACTATCCTATAGAACAAGCTTGTATAGCTCTAGTATAGGGATATACTTCTAGGCTTGCTAAGGAATACCTAGAGCCCTAATACTTGTCTTGCGAAACAGACTAGTTCTAGAGCATAGAGGAAATAATAACGCTTCTCTGCTCCTACTTTATTATAGGGAATAAGAGAGCTAAAAGTTAAGCTATTTTTAATTAACTCTAAATAGGAAAAGATAACACGTTTCTACTTTTTAAAGCGCGCTTCCTAAGTGCTACTATCTAGGGATAAGTACCTAAGTTAGAATAGTTTCACTACATGTAGACAAAGGTTACCTCTACCCTCTAAAGTCCTAACCTAGGATTTAAGAGGTAGTAGGATAACTTGTTTAAACTTATAGTAGAGCATCTTATAGCGTATAACATAGAAAGAAAACAACATCCTGTTTATGCCCTACCTAATACCTTACTAACTTAGACCTAACCCTAAACTATTAATAATTAGTATTAGACTAACAACCTACCTCTAAATTAGCCTACACCTGGTATTTAGAAACCTCCTATATCTACTCCTACTCTAGCACCTAGGACTACACTGTCCCAAGCCACACCTGTAAGAGAGCTAACCCTAGGCAACTGCTACAACTGTAGCAAGACAGGTTACTTTGCAAAAAGATTGCCCTAGTCCCTAGGTACAAGAAATCTAAGTAGATATAGAGGAATATATTAACGCTAAAGAAGATTTTAAAGAGGAACTAATACCTAAGGGAAACAGCCCTACCTAGGAGGACAACTTTACCTAGGCCTAAACTAATATAACCTATCTAACCTCTCTTTATCTTATTTGTTTAGTAGCCCCTATTTCCTTGCTTCTTCTATTCTATTAAACTAAGAGCTAGGCGTACAACTTAACTCCTTAGTTAACACTAGTACCTAAGGATTTTTATTTTTAAATTCTAATATTGCTACTTTAGTGTCTGCTACACTTAAGACTCCTATCTAAAAGTTGCCCTTTAAGGTCTAAGTTAAAGGATTCTAGGATTAGATTACAACCCTAGTAAACTAGTACATTTAGTTGTACTTAACTATTAATAGGCGTAAGATACGCAACTGCCCCTTTGTTATTATTAATCTAGAATCCTAGGAATGCATTATTAGAATTAAATAGTTAAAATGTTTTAAACTCTAACTTAATATAGAGCAATCTTAGCTTATATAGCTAGTAAGGTACCCTAGGTTGTATAACCCTACCCTCTATTAATAATAACCCTACATTAACCTTTGCTATAAGCCTACGTCCTACAAGACGTACAACAAAGAGATAACCTATAGGAAGCTGTAGAGTACTAATGTTGCTAAAGTCTAAATTACTTAATATATTGTATAAGAGGTATTATTTAATTGCTAAAATGCTGTTCCTTACTAATAATCCTAACCTAAAAGCCTCTAACTTGCTACCTCCTAGGGAGGCGCGCATTTCCTTACTTTTATTAAATACTTTTTACTTTTCTATAAAAAAACTATAGAACAAATTTTTTACTACTAGTCTATACAAGATTAATTGCGTTATTAACTACTATTGTACCTAAGACAACCCTAAGAACGCTTAGCTGCTTAATAAACAATTGCTAGATAAATATGTTTAATATACTAATGTGTTTAGCAAAACAGAAGCTAAAACCCTTCTAGAACACTGCCCCTATAACTACAAAATCATATTAGAGGGCTAATTGCTAAATTCCTACTTGCCCTTATATAAACAAAATCTTAAGGAACTTAAAGCTACTAAGAAGTTTGTGCAAGACTAACTACAGCACAGCTAGATTAAACACAGTTAGAGCCCTTTTGCGTTGCCTATACTCTATATTTAAAAACTAAACAGGAATTTGCGCATTTATATTAACTATTATAAACTTAACGCCCTTACAAGAAAGGACTCCTATCTAATACTGCGCATAGACAAATTGTTAGCACAACTATCTAAGGCTAAGGTATTTACTAAATTTAACATCTAGAATGCCTTTAATTAAATTTATATAGATCCTGCCTCTAAGGAGTACACTATGTTCTGTACACGTTATAGTAGTTACAAGTGCAAGGTTCTACCCTTTAGGCTATATAATAGACTAGCTACTTATTAACAATATATAAATAATATTCTTATTAAATATCTAGACAACTTCTATATTACATATCTAGATAATATCCTTATCTACTCTAAAGACCTTATAACCTACAAACAACATGTTAAGCTAGTACTTAATTAACTCTATATTACTAGATTACAAGTAGATATTAAGAAGAGCAAGTTCCACGTTACCTGTACTAAGTACTTAGGTTATATCCTAACTAACAAAGGAATTAAAGTAGACTCTAAGAAGGTACAAGCCCTTAGGAACTAGATCCCTCCTACTACTGTTACTAGTGTGAAATTGTTCCTAGGCTTCACTAGGTTTTACTAACAATTTGTACCTAAATTCTCTTGCGTGGCTAAGCCCCTTATCGCCTTACAAAGCCTAGCAAACCTATTTAAATAGACTGCTTAATACTAATCTAGTTTTAAAAACCTAAAGGAAGCCTTATTATCTATCCTAACTCTATGCTATTTTAATCCTAACTATAATACAAAGATTAAAACTAACGCCTCTAATAGAGTTGTTGCTAGGTTTTGTTACAGCAGCACCCTAACAACAAGTAGTACCCTATAGCATTCTACAGCCAAGTACTCTCTAGAGCTAAACTTAATTAGGAAATATATAATAAGGAGTTGTTTGCAATTTTACAAGCCTTTAATAAGTAGAGAGCTAAACTTACCTTAGTTATAAAACAGATCTAAGTCTACTCTAATTATTAATCCCTAGAGTACTTTATAACAACTAAAATCTTAAATGCTTAATAAGCATAATAGGCAGAAGCTCTAGCTCTGTTTAACTTTAAGATTAAATACACGCTAGGCAAGAATAACAAGCGTGCTAATATCCTAAGTTGCTAAGAACAGGATCTTACAAATCTAAAGTCTGCCTAAGAAGACAATTAGTCCTAAGTCCTACTAGGTCTACAGCAGTTACACAACTAGATTAATTCTAATTTAGCTTAGACATATCTAGCTAAGACTAACCTAGTTGTAGCTACTATCTACTTAGTACAGCCTATTATAAAACTAGATTCCTTAGAACTAATTAAGGCGTTAATACAAGAAAACTAGAAATCTTTTAGACAAGAATAACTGTTGTTGCTATCTCTATATTAGATCTAAAATAGACTCCTTCTCTACTATAATTAACTCTATGTCCCTACTAACTTAACCCTATGCACACGCCTAATTAAGGAAGCCTATAACTAACTATTAACTACTTACCCTAGTGCTAAGAAGACCTACTAACTGCTATTACAACAGTATTACTAGAAAGGTATAAGTGCTATATGTAAAAGATATGTCTAAAACTACATCCTATATTGCTAAGGCTATCTAAGACAGACCTAACTCTGTAGGTACTTGCATCCCTTGCTAATACCTAACAAACTAATGCAACATTTATGTATTAATTTTAAGGATTTTCCTAAGGACAAAGCTAGGTATAACTAGATTATAGTTATTATTAATTGCCTAACCAAACAAGCTATTACAATCCTATGCTATAAAACAATTACAGCACGTAGGATAGCAAACTTGTTTATACAATAGGTGTATTAGTTTAGACATACCCCTAAGTTAATAGTAAGCAATAGGGGCCCCTAGTTTATCTTAACTTTCTAGATAGAATTCTGTTAAATTATAGGTGTGAAAGTTAAGCTATCTACTACCTATTACAAGGAAACTAATAGTTAAATAGAGATTATAAACAAGTATATAGACTAACAGCTCTGTCCCTTTGTCTTGTACTATTAGGATAACTAGTCTAAACTCCTACTAATTATAGATTATGCCTAACTTACTCTGCTACATTCCTTAATTAGAATATTACCTTACTAAGTAATTTATAGTAGCTAACCTAAATAGAGCTAGAGTTAGAAAGGAGCTAATACAGCAGTAACCCCTATAGAACAACTTAACTATAAGGAGGCCTTAGCATTAGCAACCTGTATGCACAACGCCTAGAAGGTAGCTAAGGAGAATATAGAGAAAGCCTAAGACTATATGCGCTCTGCAGTTAACGCTTATTGCAACCTAGTTAACTAGACTATAGGTAATAAAGTGTACCTTTCTACTAAAAACTTAACAAGTAAGCAACTAAGCTAAAAGCTATCTAATAAGTAGGAAGGTCCCTTTAAGGTCCTAGAACAGGTTAGTTACTTATATTGCTTAAAACTTCCCCCTAGTTTAAAAATATATAACGTATTTGCACCTAACGTTCTATGTAAGGATCTAGATAACCTGTTGCCTAGTTAGGAAGCTCTAAAACCTGCAGGTATTCCTATTTAAGGAGTAGAGGAATAGGAGGTCTAAGAAATCCTAGCTAGTAGGTTAGTCTGCTGTAGTCTTAAGTACTGTGTAAGCTAGGTTAGCTATAACCTAGACCTAACTTAGTATCCTGCAAAAAACTTTACAGGAGCACCCTATAAGCTAAAGGCGTATTACAATAAGTACCTAGAGCAGCCTAGTCTACTAAAGGCATTAAACAAATAGATTAAAGTATAGGAAGAAGGTTAAGAATTATAGGGCAAATAAAGATATTATAATTTAGAAAAGGATAAAGGAAATCTATTAACTCTAAAACGCCTCTAACTGCGTTTATACAATAGATAACAAAAAAGAAAAATAAAAGAAATCCTCCTTACTATATAGCTTAAGAAACCCTTTCTTTTTTAAGGGTTCTTAATATTACTTATCTCCTTAGAGCTACTAGCGTTAGTTTTATCTAATAACCTAGGAGCATCCTTTTTTTAGGTGCTAGGAGCAGAGCCAGCTTTACTAACTTACCTCTAACTCTAGAGCTACAAGGGGCTATTTCCTATTGCAGCTTAATAACCTCCCTAGTTAACACTAACAAACTCTCTACTATCTCCTCTATTACCTGGCCCTGCGCTATACTAGCGTGGTACTAGTGCAGCAACACGTTATTAGTAGTAACTCCCTTAAGCTGCGTAGTTGCTACCTGCACTACACTCGCTAGAGCTATTGCTAATGCTATAAGGCTACGCTATACCTCTAGTGCTACCTCTGTTACCTTCTCCTCTGCCGCCTCTCCTGTTGCCTTACCCCTAGATTCCTCCTCCTATATAACAAGGTTGTTATAAAAAGTAGCATACTTAGGACTAACGTAAATTAGAACCTATAACTATTAGTATTAGTTAGAGAGCAGGAGTAAAGAAAAGTCTAGTTACTAGATAACACTTCTTATTTTAAAGTGTGCAATAAGCACACTTTAATAACAACGCCTTGTTAAAGGCGTAGTCTACCTTCCTCCCCCTTACAAAGGCCTAAATTAAACAAAGGCAGATAACCTAATAGGCTACTGCAAGAGCTCTAGGCAGGACTAGTATTAGCATAGTAACTAATTAACAAACCTAGGAGCATTAGCATAGGAACAATTAAAAGAGCGTAGGGATACTTACAGCAAGAAATAGTGTCTGTTAGAGTTAGGAAAGGTGTAGGGATTAATTATTTATATACCTACGCAACGCGTCCTAGAAATTAGATATAATAATAACAGCAAACCTGTTTCCCTCTAATTAAGTTACAATACAGCTTGTTGTTACGTTAGATTTAGGCAGCAGAGTTAACAAACAAAAAAAAAAAAAAAGTTGTCTTTACTTTAGATAAAAACAATAACAAAACACTAAAATAACAACCTAAGTTAACTAAAAACCTAGAATAGACGCTAAATTAACACACTAATGCTATAGAACAATAACTGTTATTACTTACGCGTATCTAGGACAATCTACCTACATAGAAGGGGGTAGTATAAAGCACTAGTCTCTAAAAAGTGTCACACCCTAATTTACCTCTAACTTAGCTCCTTTACGTTTCTGTTCCTGCCTGTAACTTAGTTATAGCATTCTAAACTTCCCTGTATTCTAGCAGTATAAAGGCATAAGGAGAATTATCTATAGATAGATAGTTTTTAAGTATTCTTTGTACAAGACCTATAGGAATAGAATTGTCTCTATATTACCTATTCTAGTGCTCCTAGACACCTTGTAGCAGATACACACGCATTCTAGAGCTTTCTATTATTCTATGTTGTTACATTATACTTAAAAACTTATCCTAGCTAGTAATAGCCTCTAAATAATATCGCAAGTTTGTTTAGTTATTATATACCAAGCAGATTTAGACCCCTTTTAGTTATAAACTATACAGGTCCTAATTATTATCTATCTAACAGTTAGGATTCTAGAGACCTCCTAACAACTAAAGCCTTTAGGTTTAGAACTTCCTGCAACTTACTACTCTAGGATTACTTTAGAAAAGTTGCGTTAGATTGCGCTAAGATAAAGATTTAGAGATTATTAATAACCTACCTAAATTAGATTACTACTAATATTAGGCACTACTAACCCTAGTTTAAAGGAACCTATTAGATAATCTACTTAAGGACAGGCAACAGCGCCTGCTAAGGGATTAACTAACACCTAGACGCTTAGCAAGAGCAATACTAAATTAGACTTAGAATAGGTAAATCTTTATAAGTTAGTTAACTAACTAAAGGCTAAAGTAGCCTAGCTTTAGGCCTAATCCCTTCCCTACAAAGATGTACCTGTGCCTACTATAGAGTCTCCCCTTGTTTAATCTTAGCAACCTCCTAAAAGGTTCTAGTCTAAGACCCTAGTCTACTACCCTAGGCTTAGTAAACGCACACTAGCTATTAACAAATTAAGTAATAGAAAAGACCCTACTTTTAGATAGTAGCAAGCCTTAATTTAGGACTAACTTAACATTAATTTAGATTACTATCCTACAGAACAAGCTTGTATAGCTCTAGTATAGGGATATACTTCTAGGCTTGCTAAGGAATACCTAGAGCCCTAATACTTATCTTGCAAAACAGACTAGTTCTAGAGCATAGAGGAAATAATAACGCTTCTCTACTCCTACTTTATTATAGGGAATAAGAGAGCTAAAAGTTAAGCTGTTTTTAATTAACTCTAAATAGGAAAAGATAATACGTTTCTACTTTTTAAAGCGCGCTTCCTAAGTGCTACTATCTAGGGACAAGTACCTAAGTTAGAATAGTTTTACTACATGTAGACAAAGGTTACCCCTACCCTCTAAAGTCCTAACCTAGGATTTAAGAGGTAGTAGGATAACTTGTTTAAACTTATAGTAGAGCATCTTACAGCGTATAACATAGAAAGAAAACAACATCCTGTTTATACCCTACCTAATACCTTACTAACTTAGACCTAACCCTAAACTATTAATAATTAGTATTAGACTAACAACCTACCTCTAAATTAGCCTACACCTAGTATTTAGAAACCTCCTATATCTACTCCTACTCTAGCACCTAGGACTACACTGTCCTAAGCCACACCTGTAAGAGAGCTAACCCTAGGCAACTGCTACAACTGTAGCAAGACAGGTTACTTTGCAAAAGATTGCCCTAGTCCCTAGGTACAAGAAATCTAAGTAGATATAGAGGAATATGTTAACGCTAAAGAAGATTTTAAAGAGGAACTAATACCTAAGAGAAACAGCCCTGCCTAGGAGGACAACTTCACCTAGGCCTAAACTAATATAACCTATCTAACCTCTCTTTATCTTATTTATTTAGTAGCCCCTATTTCCTTACTTCTTCTATTCTATTAAACTAAGGGCTAGGCGTACAACTTAACTCTTTAGTTAACACTAGTGCCTAAGGATTTTTATTTTTAAATTCTAACATTACTACTTTAGTGTCTACTACACTTAAGACTCCTATCTAAAAGTTGCCCTTTAAGGTCTAAGTTAAAGGATTCTAGGATTAGATTATAACCCTAGTAAACTAGTACATTTAGTTGCACTTAACTATTAATAGGCGTAAGATACATAACTACCCCTTTGTTATTATTAATCTAAGATCCTAGGAATGCATTATTAGAATTAAATAGTTAAAACGTTTTAAACTCTAACTTAATACAGAGTAATCTTAGCTTATATAGCTAGTAAGGTACCCTAGGTTGTACAACCCTGCCCCTCTATTAATAATAACCCTATATTAACCTTTGCTACAAGCCTACGTCCTACAAGACGTACAACAAAGGGACAACCTATAGGAAGCTGCAGAGTACTAACATCGCCAAAGTCTAAATTACTTAATACATTGTATAAGAGGTATTATTTAATTGCTAAAATGCTGTTCCTTACTAACAATCCTAACATAAAAAGCCTCTAACTTGCTACCTCCTAGGAGGCGCGCATTTCCTTACTTTTATTAAATGCTTTTTACTTTTCTATAAAAAAACTATAGAACAAATTTTTTACTACTAGTCTATACAAGATTAATTGTGTTATTAACTACTGTTGTACCTAAGACAACCCTAAGAACGCTTAGCTACTTAACAAACAATTGCTAGACAAATATGTTTAATATGCTAATATATTTAGCAAAATAGAAGCTAAAACCCTTCTAGAACACTGCCCCTACAACTACAAAATTATATTAGAGGGCTAATTGCTAAATTCCTACTTGCCCTTATATAAACAAAATCTTAAGGAACTTAAAGCTACTAAGAAGTTTATACAAGACTAACTACAGCATAGCTAGATTAAATACAGTTAGAGCCCCTTCGCGTCGCCTATACTCTATATTTAAAAACTAAATAGGAATTTACGCATTTGTGTTAACTATTATAAACTTAACGCCCTTATAAGAAAGAACTCCTATCTAATACTGCGCATAGACAAATTGTTAGCACAACTGTCTAAGGCTAAGGTATTTACTAAATTTAATATCTAGAATGCCTTTAATTAAATTTGTATAGATCCTGCCTCTAAGGAGTATACTACGTTCTGTACACGTTACAGTAGTTACAAGTGCAAGGTTCTACCCTTTAGGCTATGTAATGGACCAGCTACTTATTAACAATATATAAATAATGTTCTTATTAAATATCTAGACAACTTCTGTATTGCATATCTAGATAATATCCTTATCTACTCTAAAGACCTTATAACCTACAAATAATATGTTAAGCTAGTACTTAATTAACTCTATATTGCTAGATTATAAGTAGATATTAAGAAGAGTAAGTTCTACGTTACCTGTACTAAGTACTTAGGTTACATCCTAACTAATAAAGGAATTAAAGTAGACTCTAAGAAGGTACAAGCCCTTAGGAACTAGATCCCTCCTACTACTATTACTGGTGTGAAATTGTTCCTAGGCTTTACTAGGTTTTACTAATAATTTATACCTAAATTCTCTTACGTAGCTAAGCCCCTTATCGCCTTACAAAGCCTAGCAAACCTATTTAAATAGACTACTTAATGCTAATCTAGTTTTAAAAACCTAAAGGAAGCCTTGTTGTCTATCCTAACTCTATGCTATTTTAATCCTAACTACAATACAAAGATTAAAACTAACGCCTCTAATAGAGTTGTTGCTAGGGTTTTGTCACAGCAGCACCCTAACAACAAGTAGTACCCTATAGCATTCTACAGCTAAGTACTCTCTAGAGCTAAACTTAATTAGGAAATACATAATAAGGAGTTATTTGCGATTTTACAAGCCTTTAATAAGTAGAGAGCTAAACTTACCTTAGTTACAAAACAGATCTAAGTCTACTCTAATTATTAATCCCTAGAGTACTTTATAACAACTAAAATCTTAAATACTTAACAAGTATAATAGGCAGAAGCTCTAGCTCTATTTAACTTTAAGATTAAATACACGCTAGGCAAGAATAACAAGCGTGCTAATATCCTAAGTTGCTAAGAACAGGATCTTACAAATCTAAAGTCTGCCTAAGAAGATAATTAGTCCTAAGTCCTACTAGGTCTACAGCAGTTACACAACTAGATTAATTCTAATTTAGCTTAGATATATCTAGCTAAGACTAACCTAGTTATAGCTACTATCCGCTCAGTACAGCCTATTATAAAACTAGATTCCTTAGAACTAATTAAGGCGTTAATACAAGAAAACTAGAAATCTTTTAGACAAGAATAACTGTTGTTGCTATCTCTATATTAGATCTAAAACAGACTCCTTCTCTACTATAATTAACTCTATGTCCCTACTAACTTAACCCTATGCACACGCCTAATTAAGAAAGCCTATAACCAACTATTAACTGCTTACCCTAGTGCTAAGAAGACCTACTAACTGCTATTACAACAGTATTACTAGAAAGGTATAAGTGCTACATGTAAAAGATATATCTAAAACTGCATCCTATGTCGCTTAGGCTATCTAAGACAGACCTAACTCTATAGGTACTTACATCCCTTGCTAATACCTAACAAACTAATGCAACATTTATATATTAATTTTAAGGATTTTCCTAAGGATAAAGCTAGGTATAACTAGATTATAGTTATTATTAATTGCCTAACTAAACAAGCTATTACAATCCTATGCTATAAAACAATTACAGCACGCAGGATAGCAAACTTGTTTATACAATAGGTGTATTAGTTTAGACACACCCCTAAGTTAATAGTAAGCAACAGGGGCCCCTAGTTTATCTTAACTTTCTAGACAGAATTCTGTTAAATTATAGGTATAAAAGTTAAGCTATCTACTACCTATTATAAGGAAACTAATAGTTAAATAGAGATTATAAACAAGTATATAGACTAACAGCTCTATCCCTTCGTCTTATACTATTAGGATAACTAGTCTAAACTCCTACTAATTATAGATTATGCCTAACTTACTCTGCTACATTCCTTAATTAGAATATTACCTTACTAAGTAATTTATAGTAGCTAACCTAAACAGAGCTAGAGTTAGAAAGAAGCTAATATAGCAGTAACCCCTATAGAACAACTTAACTACAAGGAGGCCTTAGCATTAGCAACCTGTATACACAACGCCTAGAAGGTAGCTAAGAAGAATATAGAGAAAGCCTAAGACTACATGCGCTCTGCAGTTAACGCTTATTGCAACCTAGTTAACTAGACTGTAGGTAACAAAGTGTACCTTTCTACTAAAAACTTAACAAGTAAGCAACTAAGCTAAAAGCTATCTAACAAGTAGGAAGGTCCCTTTAAGGTCCTAGAACAGGTTAGTTACTTATATTGCTTAAAACTTCCCCTAGTTTAAAAATACACAATGTATTTGCACCTAACGTTCTGTGTAAGGATCTAGATAACCTATTACCTAGTTAGGAAGCTCTAAAACCTACAGGTATTCCTATTTAAGGAGTAGAGGAATAGGAGGTCTAAGAAATCCTAGCTAGTAGGTTAGTCTGCTGTAGTCTTAAGTACTGTGTAAGCTAGGTTGGCTATAACCTAGACCTAACTTAGTATCCTGTAAAAAACTTTACAGGAGCACTCTATAAGCTAAAGGCGTATTACAACAAGTACCTAGAGCAGCCTAGTCTACTAAAGGCATTAAACAAATAGATTATAGCATAGAAAGAAGGTTAAGAATTATAGGGCAAATAAAGATATTATAATTTAGAAAAGGATAAAGGAAATCTATTAACTCTAAAACGCCTCTAACTGCGTTTATACAATAGATAACAAGAAAAGAAAAATAAAAGAAATCCTCCTTACTATACAGCTTAAGAAACCCTTTCTTTTTTTTAAGGGTTCTTAATATTACTTATCTCCTTAGAGCTACTAGCGTTAGTTTTATCTAACAACCTAAGAGCACCCTTTTTTTAGGTGCTAGAAGCAGAGCTAGCTTTACTAACTTACCTCTAACTCTAGAGCTATAAGGGGCTATTTCCTATTACAGCTTAATAACCTCCCTAGTTAACACTAACAAACTCTCTACTATCTCCTCTATTACCTAGCCCTGCGCTGTACTAGCGTAGTACTAGTGCAGCAACACGTTATTAGCAGTAACTCCCTTAAGCTGCGCAGTCGCTACCTACACTACACTCGCTAGAGCTATCGCTAATGCTATAAGGCTACGCTATACCTCTAGTGCTGCCTCTGTTACCTCCTCCTCTGCTGCCTCTCCTGTTGCCTTACCCCTAGATTCCTCCTCCTACATAACAAGGTTGTTATAAAAAGTAGCATACTTAGGACTAACGTAAATTAGAACCTATAACTATTAGTATTAGTTAGAGAGCAGGAGTAAAGAAAAGTCTAGTTACTAGATAACACTTCTTATTTTAAAGTGTGTAATAAGCATACTTTAACAACAACGCCTTATTAAAGGCGTAGTCTACCTTCCTCCCTCTTACAAAGGCCTAAATTAAACAAAGGTAGATAACCTAATAGGCTACTGCAAGAGCTCTAGGCGGGACTAGTATTAGCATAGTAACTAATTAACAAACCTAGGAGCATTAGCATAGGAATAATTAAAAGAGCGTAGGGATACTTACAGTAAGAAATAGTGTCTGTTAGAGTTAGGAAAGGTGTAGGGATTAATTGTTTATATACCTACGCGACGCGTCCTAGAAATTAGATATAATAATAATAGTAAACCTGTTTCCCTCTAATTAAGTTACAATACAGCTTATTATCACGTTAGATTTAGGCAGCAGAGTTAACAAACAAAAAAAAAAAAAAAAAAGTTATCTTTACTTTAGATAAAAACAATAATAAAACACTAAAATAACAACCTAAGTTAACTAAAAACCTAGAACAGACGCTAAATTAACGCACTAACGCTATAGAATAACAACTGTTATTACTTACATATATCTAGGACAATCTACCTATATAGGAGGGGGTAGTGTAAAGCACTAGTCTCTAAAAAGTGTTATACCCTAATTTACCTCTAACTTAGCTCCTTTACGTTTCTATTCCTGCCTGTAACTTAGTTATAGCATTCTAAACTTCCCTATATTCTAGCAGTATAAAGGCACAAGGAGAATTATCTATAGATAGATAGTTTTTAAGTATTCTTTGTACAAGACCTATAGGAATAGAATTATCTCTGTGTTACCTATCCTAGTGCTCCTAGACACCTTGTAGCAGATACACACGCATTCTAGAGCTTTCTATCATCCTGTGTTGTTACAATATCTAGGAAGGAGTTACGTTTATAGAAAAAGAGAGCTCT
Organism: Ascochyta koolunga; assembly: GCA_026119515.1. Taxonomy (NCBI): domain Eukaryota; kingdom Fungi; phylum Ascomycota; class Dothideomycetes; order Pleosporales; family Didymellaceae; genus Ascochyta; species Ascochyta koolunga. The sequence continues at coordinate 470,312 of JANLCG010000022.1, forward strand.
TAACTACTTTATTTAAGATAGATATCTATTCTAAAAGATATTACGCAATATTGCTATTAGGAGAGTAGTAGATAATACTAATATTAGGACTATAGCAATTTAGGAAATATATTAAATAATTAGACATAGAGGTATTAACGTAGTATACTCTATACTTACCTAAAGATATTACTAGGATTATATAAATGCTAAGGTTAAAACTATATTATCCTCTTGCCTAGAGTGCTAGTTTAGGACTAGTAAATAATTAAAGGATATGCTAACTACAATATACTCCTATATACTCTAGGAGTTAGTAGCAGCTAATGTTGTCTACATGCCTCTATGCTAAGGCTATTAGTATATAGTTATTACTAGAGAGTATCTTAGCAGATAGGTAGAGGCCTAGCTACTCTATAATAAAAAATCTGCTACTATTATAAAATTCCTGTACAAGGATATTATTTACTAATAGAGTATAATAAGGAGGCTTATAGTTAACAGAGGACTAGACTTTGCTAATGTAGTAAAAAAGCTTGCAGTTACATACAGGATTTAGCGAATATAATCCTTAGTATATAACTCTTAGGTAATAGGGAAGGTTAAAGGAGGACACAAACTAATTATTAATGCCCCTACTAAACTTTATAGACTATAGGTAGATAACCTTCTAATAGTGCTGCTAGCGGACAGGGTCTCTATTTAATCTAATAGGTACTCTGCGTATTAATTAGTTACTAGACAGAACCTAGTTCTACCTACAGATTTAGCAATTCCTACCTAGCAGACATTGCTATACTAGTAGGTTTTAGATAGGTCTTAGTTACTAGCAATCTGTGCTATGCAATTAGACCTCTAGGACTAGTTTCTAAAGGATGCTGTTAGTGTTACTAAACAACTGCAAGCATCTAAGAAAGAATACTAGGACAATAATTAGGAAATTAGGAAGGAAAGTATTAGTACTAGTAACCTTGTCTTATTATAGGATTTAGTTAGGGAGATTAATATGTTAAGAGACAGAAAGCTTGCCTGTAGGTAGCTTAGACTATATAAAGTCTTAGAAGAGAAAACAGCAATAGAGTGCAGCACCTTCCTACTAGAAGACTTAGATAGATCTAAGATACCTAACACTGTTCTAGGCTAGAGACTTAAGAGATTTATTAAACAATAACTAGAAGATATTATAGAGGAGCACGCAGGTCTAATTAAGATCTAGGATAAGGAAGCCTAGAACAGATTGTACATAGACCTAGTTAGGGATATTAGGAAAGATAATATCTCTGTACTAGACTACACTATTAGCAGTTACTAAGAGGTTGTAATATAACTAAGGAAACTTACAACATATAAGAAGGCGCAATATAAGCAATACAATAGCAACTCTAGCAGAGACTCTAACATAAGCTAAGCACTACATTACTTAGCTTAACAAAGTAGGAGGAAGGGGAGACTTAGTCTCTAACTATAAAAATGTCTTAATAAGACAACTAATAAGGCAGGGAAATAGTAAAACCCTAGAGTTTGCCTATATAGCTATTAAAGAACAAGTAGTAGCGCTAGTAAAAAATCTAACTAACTAGAAGCTGGCAAGTTACACCTAACAGCTTCCTATTAGCTGCGCAGCTGTTAAGCAAAAAACGCTAGCGCGAACTTTACCCTACTGCTACAATCCTACTATAATTAAGTAGCAAAACAGTAGTAAGAAGAACAGATGCTTAATATAGCTACAAGTAATAGCTTGCTACTTTTACTCTGCTACTCTATTACTCCTTTACCCTGCTACACATAATAAAACTTAAAAATTTAATTTAATTAAGCAACCTAGCTCTGTTACTACACTTACACTATAGCCTTAGACTCCTAAGCCCTAGTAATAGCTAGCTAAGAGCAACTAGGCTCTGCCTATATGTTATAGCCAGCTGCTCTTTAAGCTATTGCCTCTAACAACATAATGTCTGTCTATAGTATTAGTATGCTATACCTTAATAACATCTTAACAGGCAAGTTTATTACATAGCTAACCTAGGGCAACCTAGTTTAACAAAGACACGCACTAGACTCTTAGATAGCAGCTGCTATATTAGAGTTTAACAAAGCTGCTATAATAATACACCTTGTATTATTAGTTATAGAGTAGACACTAAACCTAATTGCATAATATAGAGGGGCTGCACAGTTTAAGAGCAAATACCCTGCTATTACTACAGCTACAAACTACAACTAAAAGAGAATATAGGAGTTAAGTAGCGCGTTAACACGCATTAAATCGCTGCCTAGAGGAAAGACACTTATAAGCAACATTATTGCGCCTTATAGCCCTGCCTCTTGTAAAGAAAGTAGGGGGAGGACAAAGCTACTTTCTTCCCTAATCTAGAAGACCTAGACTAACTAGACTAGGTAATTTCTAAATAACAAAGCGTATAGCCTAATAGAGTAAAGATAAGATAATATAATAATATAGACAAGTTATTATATTAAATGCTAGGTACAGAACTTAGAGAGAGGACAGCAGGGATACTTATACTCTGCTTCTCTCTCTTACATTATTAAGCAGAACATTCTAGATGTCTTTTAGATTACTAATTAGTAATCTATCTCTTAGAGACACATAATCTTATAGTAAAGACTACGTATATAGCTTACGTGTACAGTAGATTACGTAGCTAGACGCGTAATCTACTCTAATTATAGAAAAGAGTGACGTTATCTAAGTTTTATAGAGATCTTACTTTCTTAGAGAAATTAGAAAGTTAGATATCTCTAGATTAGCACTAGATACGTGCTTAGTAAGCACAGCATCTTAATCCTCTAGTCTTATACAATTATATAATAATAATTACATAAGCCTAGCCACTACGCCTAATTAGGAAATTGCATTTATAAAGATTATTAGAGAAGTTCTAATAACTTTACACACCCCCTTAATCTTTATAATGCTTAATTTAAGCAATCTTATTATATCTTAGAGAGTAAAACAATTTAAGCTCTCTTTTATATAGATATATATTCTTTTTAGGCTTAGGTTATAGAGTATAACAATTTAGAAACTCTATAAAACAACCTAATTCTTTAACTAGTAGATTTTTATAATTCTACTAAGTTAATTCTACTAGTAAACTCTTTAAACTTAGTTATACTAGTAGCTTTAGTTAGATTATCTGCTAGTATAGTACTAGTATTTTCGTATACTAAGTCTATATTATTATTAAGCAGATTTTCTCTAATAAAGTAATAAGTTATATCTACATGCTTAGTTCTAGCGTAATAAATAGGGTTTTTCGCTAGTTCTATAGCACTAAGACTATCTGTTTTAATAGTATTAAGACTATTAAATATAAAGTAGTCTTTTAAAGAGTTATTAAATAGCTCTTTAATTATATTTTGTAGATATAAGCTTTCTTTAGTAGCTTCTTTTAGAGACATATATTCTGCCTCTGCAGAGCTAATTGCTACTGTTTTTTGTAGCTTAGAAATCCAGCTAATAGCTATAGATTTCTTATTAATATTCTCTAATAAGAATATATTGCCTATAGTAGATTTTCTAGAATCTAAATCGCCCCCTAATCTGCATCAGATACTCCTACTAACTTAATAGATTTAGTAGTAGTATTTGTAGATTACAAAGTAGATTCTAAAGTTAAATCTAATCCTAGTTCTTTAGTTTTAACTAAGTAACTAAAGATATAATCTAGATACTTTAAGTGTTCTAGACTAGGATTAGACATAAATCTAGCAAGGTAGTTTACACTATAAACTAGATCAGGCCTAGTAAATATAGTAAGATAGATAAGACTACCTATTTGCTGTTAAAATTCTCTAGTAATAGAGCTTTCTTCTAAGTATTTACTTAGTTTTGTACCTATAGGCAAAGGTATAGATTTAGGCTTATTATTTTGCTTATTATACTTATTAAGTATTTTAGCAATAAAGTTTCTTTATGTAATAATAAGAGATCTTTTAGCTCTATCTCTAATTATTTCTACACCTAGAAATTCTTGAATTTCGCCTAAGTTAGTTACTTCTAATTTAGAAGTACTAATTAAGTCTTTATAAAGACTATTTACTAGGCTAATATCTTTAGCAAATACTAGTATATCGTCTACATGTGTAGCAAGTACTATAGGCTTATACTTATGTATAAAAATACTAGTATCTATTCTTAAGCTAGAAAATTCTAATTCTTCTAGAATTCTAGTTAAGAATAATTGCCACTGCCTACTAGCTTGTTTTAGGCCATAGAGAGCTTTGTTTAATTTACATACTATCTTAGAATAATCTTTATTCTTTATAGTATTACTTAATTTACTAGAGAGTTCTTTATCTTTACACTCTTCTAGAGCTCTTTTTAAGATATATTCTTCTAGGCCTATAGGCAACTGCGTATAGATATTATCTATATCTATTTCTGCATTAGGAAAAGCTTGTTTTATATCCTAAGTATAGATTTCCCAATCTAAGTAAGCAAAAATAGATAATAGTAGCCTAATAAGACTAGGTTTACTAGTAGAAGCAAAGGTTTCTTTATAATTAATATTATATTTTTGTAGAAATCCTTTAGCAACCTACCTAGCCTTATATTTCTTAATAGTATTGTCTAAGTTATATTTCTTAGTAAGAACCTATCTACCTTTAATTATAGAGGCATTTTTAGGTCTTTCTATTAGAGACTACGTATTACTATTAATTAAATCCTCTATCTCTACTTGCATAGCTTTTAGATAGAGATCTTTATCTTCTCTTAGTAATACTTCCTTAAAAGACTTAGGTTCTTCTAAGTTATTGCTATTAGAAGTAGCAAGAATATTCTCTAAAATAGCCTTATTATAGAGACTTTTCTAATCCTGCTTATTATTTACTTCTTCTATAGCACTTAGAACAATACTTTCTATAGAATTAGCGTTATCTTCTTCTATAATAGAAGTATAATTAGCTAATTTATCTTCAGAATCACTAAATAGCTCTATTTCTCTAGGCTTTTCTTTAATAGCACTAGATTTAGAAGGTTTTATAGTAGTAGAATCTTTGTTAATAATTCTACTAGTACTACTAGGCTCTAGTCTAGTAAAAACACGTTGTATACTAGCACTATTATTAGGCCTATAGTAGTAGCCTTCTATTATTTTGCAATCTCTAGCAGTTATAATCTTGTTACTACTAGGATTATAGAGTTTATAAATATTAGACCCTATAAAGCCTATTAAGTAATAAGGTGTTGCTTTAGAATCTAGTTTCTTAGTAAATAAACTAGGTTCTTTATAGTAGGTTAGAGAACTAAACACTCTTAAATTACTTAAATTAGGCATCTCTTTATATTTATAGTAATAAGGAGTCTTAAACTCTATAGAGCTATTAGGAGTTCTGTTATAGAGATAAACAGCAGTTAATAGAGCTTTGCCCCAAATTAACTTAGGCAAATTACTAGTAAAAAGTAAGGCTCTTACTTTATTTAGTAATACTCTATTAATTATCTCTGCTGCACTGTTTTGTTCAGGAGTATAAGGAGCAGAATATCTAGTTTTAATACCTTTTTCACTTAGATAATTATCTAGTTCTCTAGATTTAAATTCATTATCTAATTGTAAGGCTTTAACCTTATTATTAAAGAAAGGTTTACTAGATTCTGTACTAGTACTAGAGTTATTAGAGCTATTATCTTTAGCTTCTAATTCTAACTCTGTAATAGTAGTCCTAATTATATCTATAATACTACTTCTAGATTTTAACAGCTTAACTACTAAGTATTTAGTAAAGCTGTCTCTAAAAGTAATGTAGTACTTAAAGCCTTTAAGTGCTTTAGGCCTAATAGGACCTCCTATATCTATATAGATTAAATCTAGATAGGCATTTACTTTAGTACTAGCTTCTACTTTTCTATTCTTAGTAAGTTTAGATTGTATACAAATAGTACAATTATCTAAACTAGTAGATGCAGTGCCTATATCTTCTAGATTTATATATTCTACTCCTAAAGTAGATTTCTTTAAGTGCTTAATAGTATTAAGGTTTATATGCCCTAATCTACTATGTGCTAGCTCTATAGTATTTTTATTTAATACTATTTCTTCTTCTTCTACTTTTTCTTTAGTAGAAGTACTAGAAGTATTATCTTCTTCTAGATTAATAGCCTCTTCTATAGCAAGCCTATCTTCTACTTCTTCTTCTTCTAAATTATTAGAAGTATTAAGAGTAGTAAAAGTTTGTTATTTATAATAGACTTTATAGGCTTAGAGCTAGTAGCACTAAAGACACTTACACCTTCTTTATAGCTTCCTTTAGCTAATAAAGTATTCTTAGGTGTATTAATAAAACAGCTTTCTTTATTAAAAGATAAGCTATAATTCTTAAGTAATAAGACTTAAACTTAGTAAGTTTACTCCTAAGTTAGGGACAAATAGCACATTAGTTAGTTTAACTAATTGCTTAGTACTAGTAAATACTAGACTAATATCGCCTACACCTTGTGCTTTTAGAGTAGTACTAGTATTTCCCTACTTAATAGAAGTAGAATAGGGCTTTAAACTAGTAAATAACTCTTTAATATAGCACGTGTGTATAGTAGCACTAGAGTCTAAAATAAAATCTATAGTTTTATTACTATTACATTTAATAGAAGAAGATAGGACTTGTTCTTCTTCTTCTTTAGTAGAGCTGTTATTAATAGATTTATCCTTATATAGACTAGGATTTTTCTTAAAACAGCTAGACTCTTTATGTCCCTTTTTATTACAATAATTACACTTTATAGTAGGCTTATTATCCTTACTTTTAGTGTTATTATTGTTTTTAGTTTGTAACAACATCTCTATGTTGTTACTATAAGAAGAAGACTTATTATTATTACTATTCTTACTAGTATTAGAGTTACTAGTATTATTAGAATAGTTTTTATTCCCCTTAATAGAGTTAAGTCTTCTAGATTCATCTAATAATTGTGAAATAATCTCTTCTATATTAATTTCACTATTAGATGTTCTAATAGATTGCGTTATAACTGTTACTATATATTTGTAATCTTTATTTAGATTATTTAGTAACAACGCAACTATAAACTTAGTAGGTAGAGTAATTCCTCTAGATTCTAGACTATTAATAACTCTCTTAAAGGAGTTAATATAGTTTTCTAGATTGCCTTTACAGCTATTAAGAGTAGTGTTTATTAATTCTTTAGATAGTAAGAATTCACTACTAAAGCCTTTAGCTTTATATAGATTTTTAAAGTATTCTACAATATAAAGGGATTACTAATAAATCTAGTTTGTAATAGAGGGCTGTCCTCTAAGGCTAATTTAATTAAGGCTGTAGCTTTATAGGCATTTTCTTCTAGAGTCTCTACATTATCTATAATAGTAGTAGGATTATTAAGTATATAACTTAAATAACCTTTTTCTACTATAATAGCTTCTAATCTTATAGCCTACAAATTATAGTTAATAGACCCTTTAAGCTTAGGAAGCTTAATAGAATCTAGCATCTTATAAATAAGCTAATTAATCTTTTCTTTATAACGTCTTATAAATACTAAGTAATTAAATAGAGCTTATTTACAGCAGTTTAAGCTAGTAGAGTTAATAGGATTTATTCTCTATCTAGCTTATGCCTCTACACAGATAGCAAGGGCTTAGAAGCTTTTAATAAATAGCTTAAGAGAGTAAAACAGATATATACTAGTCTCTTTTTAGAGATTTAAACTAGTAATAAGCCTTATAATATACTAGAATGCCTATTTAACAGCTTATAATAGGTCTTATATCTATAAAAACACTAGTCTCTTTTTAATAAGAGATTTAAACTAGTAGTAAGCCTTTTATAAACAATTAGAATGCCTATTTAATACTTATAATAGGTCTTATATCTAAAAAACGTTATTTCTCTTAACGTTATAATAAATCTAGAGATTAATACTTTTATCTCTAGTAAAATTCTAGTTTTCTCCTAAAGTACTAGACTAAATAAGGCTTATATAATTGCTTAGAGATTTATACTTATATCTCTAAAGCAAAATATCTATCTAGCTTTCTACTAAGTACTAGTTTTCTACTATAGTACTAGTTTTCTACTAAGTGCTAGATAGAATAAGGCTTATATAATACTTATAACTATACTTTATAGTTATAAAACAGCTCTCTTAGCTTAATAATTACTAGCTTTTAATGCTAATAAATCTTTAATAAGATTAATTTAGTTACTGTCTCTACTAACTACGTAGGTTCTAAGAGAGACTCTAGCTAAAATAATCTTAGCAAGATTTAAGCTTAAAAATAAAGCTTAGTAATAGTAAAAGTAGTTATAATAAACTACTATAAATAAAGCAGTATATTTTTGCAATTATATACTAAGTAATAGTAACTTCTAGAAGGTTGCTAAGCTTCTAGTAAGCGTTACTATAAGGTATACTATAAGTAGAGTCCTAAAAGTATCTCTTTTATAGTATAATATCCCTATAGCTTATACTATACTATAGTATAGCTGCTGCCTAGTTTGTTCTTAGTTCTAGAGTCTACCTAGAGCCGTGCTATAGTATTACTACTATAACTCCCCTCTGCAGTTTCTTAGAGGCCTAATAAATTGCTTAAATAAGCAATAATTACTAGACTTAAGATAGTCTTACGTAGGGGTTTGCTTAGTTAGGAATTATTGCTCTAGTTTCTTAAGTTATCTCTATTGCTAGAGGCTTAAGGAACAGGGACTAATAGCAGGATACTGCAAGTTGTATAGGCTAAAAATAGCACTAAAACAACTATAAATAACACTCTTACTAAGGCTTAAGAGCCTGTATTAATAGAGTGTAAATAGGAGAAGATATAAGCTTAAATAGCTTTCTCTTTCTTCTTCTCCTTCTTCCTCTTGCTTAGATAATCTGCTTATATAAGCAGTAGCTATAATAATAGCTAGAACTAAGTCTTATAGAGTGTGTAAAATTCTCTATAGGCTATAAAGAGCTAGGCTTATAACCTGTAAAGAAAGTAGGGGGAGGACAAAGCTACTTTCTTCCCTAATCTAGAAGACCTAGACTAACTAGACTAGGTAATTTCTAAATAAGGAAGAGTATAGCCTAATAGAGTAAAGATAAGATAATATAATAATAGAGACAAGTTATTATATTAAATGCTAGGTATAGAACTTTAAGAGAGGACTGTAAAGCACTAGTCTCTAAAAAGTGTTACACCCTAATTTACCTCTAACTTAGCTCCTTTACGTTTCTGTTCCTGCCTGTAACTTAGTTATAGCATTCTAAACTTCCCTGTATTCTAGCAGTATAAAGGCATAAGGAGAATTATCTGTAGATAGATAGTTTTTAAGTATTCTTTGTACAAGACCTATAGGAATAGAATTATCTCTATGTTACCTATCCTAGTGCTCCTAGACACCTTGTAGCAGATACACACGCATTCTAGAGCTTTCTATTATCCTATATTGTTACATTATACTTAAAAACTTATCCTAGCTAGTAACAGCCTCTAAATAATATCGCAAGTTTGTTTAGTTATTATATACTAAGCAGATTTAGACCCCTTTTAGTTACAAACTATACAGGTCCTAATTATTGTCTATCTAATAGTTAGGATTCTAGAGACCTTCTAACAACTAAAGCCTTTAGGTTTAGAACTTCCTGCAACTTACTGCTCTAACATTACTTTAGAAAAGTTGCATTAGATTACGCTAAGATAAAGACTTAGAGATTATTAATAACCTACCTAAATTAGATTACTACTAATGTTAGGCACTACTAACCCTAGTTTAAAGGAACCTATTAGATAATCTACTTAAGGACAGGCAACAGCGCCCGCTAAGGGATTAACTAACACCTAGACGCTTAGCAAGAGCAATACTAAATTAGACTTAGAATAGGTAAATCTTTATAAGTTAGTTAACTAACTAAGGGCTGAAGTAGCCTAGCTTTAGGCCTAATCCCTTCCCTATAAAGATATACCTGTGCCTACTACAGAGTCTCCCCTTGTTTAATCTTAGCAACCTCCTAAAAGGTTCTAGTCTAAGACCCTAGTCTACTACCCTAGGCTTAGTAAACGCACACTAGCTATTAACAAATTAAGTAATAGAAAAGACCCTACTTTTAGACAGTAGCAAGCCTTAATTTAGGACTAACTTAACATTAATTTAGATTACTATCCTATAGAACAAGCTTGTATAGCTCTAGTATAGGGATATACTTCTAGGCTTGCTAAGGAATACCTAGAGCCCTAATACTTATCTTGCAAAACAGACTAGTTCTAGAGCGCAGAGGAAATAATAACGCTTCTCTGCTCCTACTTTATTACAGGGAATAAGAGAGCTAAAAGTTAAGCTGTTTTTAATTAACTCTAAATAGGAAAAGATAACACGTTTCTACTTTTTTAAGCGCGCTTCCTAAGTGCTGCTATCTAGAGACAAGTACCTAAGTTAGAATAGTTTCACTACATGTAGACAAAGGTTACCCCTACCCTCTAAAGTCCTAACCTAGGATTTAAGAGGTAGTAGGATAACTTATTTAAACTTATAGTAGAGCATCTTACAGCGTATAACATAGAAAGAAAACAACATCCTGTTTATGCCCTACCTAATACCTTACTAACTTAGACCTAACCCTAAACTATTAACAATTAGTATTAGACTAACAACCTACCTCTAAATCAGCCTACACCTAGCATTTAGAAACCTCCTATATCTACTCCTACTCTAGCACCTAGGACTACACTGTCCTAAGCTACACCTGTAAGAGAGCTAACCCCAAGCAACTGCTATAACTGTAGTAAGACAGGTCACTTTGCAAAAGATTGCTCTAGTCCCTAGGTACAAGAAATCTAAGTAGATACAGAGGAATATGTTAACGCTAAAGAAGATTTTAAAGAGGAACTAATACCTAAGGGAAACAGCCCTGCCTAGGAGGATAACTTTACCTAGGCCTAAACTAATATAACCTATCTAACCTCTCTTTATCTTATTTGTTTAGTAGCCCCTATTTCCTTGCTTCTTCTATTCTATTAAACTAAGGGCTAGGCGTATAACTTAACTCTTTAGTTAACACTAGTGCCTAAGGATTTTTTTTTTTAAATTCTAATATTACTACTTTAGTGTCTACTACACTTAGAACTCCTATCTAAAAGTTGCCCTTTAAGGTCTAAGTTAAAGGATTCTAGGATTAGATTATAACCCTAGTAAACTAGTATATTTAGTTGCACTTAACTATTAATAGGCGTAAGATATGCAACTGCCCCTTTATTATTGTTAATCTAGGATCCTAGGAATACATTATTAGAATTAAATAGTTAAAACGTTTTAAACTCTAACTTAATATAGAGCAATCTTAGCTTATATAGCTAGCAAGGTACCCTAGGTTGTACAACCCTGCCCCTCTATTAATAATAACCCTATATTAACCTTTGCTATAAGCCTACGTCCTATAAGACGTACAACAAAGGGACAACCTATAGGAAGCTGCAGAGTACTAACGTTGCTAAAGTCTAAATCACTTAATACATTGTATAAGAGGTATTATTTAATTGCTAAAATGCTGTTCCTTACTAACAATCCTAACCTAAAAAGCCTCTAACTTGCTACCTCCTAGGGAGGCGCGCATTTCCTTACTTTTATTAAATGCTTTTTACTTTTCTATAAAAAAACTATAGAACAAATTTTTTACTACTAGTCTATATAAGATTAATTGCGTTATTAACTACTATTGTACCTAAGACAACCCTAAGAACGCTTAGCTGCTTAATAAACAATTGCTAGACAAATATGTTTAATATACTAATATGTTTAGCAAAACAGAAGCTAAAACCCTTCTAGAACACTGCCTCTACAACTACAAAATTATATTAGAGGGCTAATTGCTAAATTCCTACTCGCCCTTGTATAAACAAAATCTTAAGGAACTTAAAGCTACTAAGAAGTTTGTGCAAGACTAACTACAGCACAGCTAGATTAAACACAGTTAGAGCCCCTTTATGTTACCTATACTCTATGTTTAAAAACTAAACAGGAATTTGCGCATTTGTGTTAACTATTGTAAACTTAACGCCCTTACAAGAAAGGACTCCTATCTAATACTGCGCATAGACAAATTGTTAGCATAACTGTCTAAGGCTAAGGTATTTACTAAATTTAATATCTAGAATGCCTTTAATTAAATTTATATAGATCCTGCCTCTAAGGAGTATACTACGTTCTGTACACGTTACAGTAGTTACAAGTGCAAGGTTCTACCCTTTAGGCTATGTAATAGACTAGCTACTTATTAACAATATATAAATAATGTTCTTATTAAATATCTAGACAACTTCTGTATCGCATATCTAGATAACATCCTTATCTACTCTAAAGACCTTGTAACCTACAAACAACATATTAAGCTAGTACTTAATTAACTCTATATTGCTAGATTACAAGTAGACATTAAGAAGAGCAAGTTCTACATTACCTGTACTAAGTACTTAGGTTACATCCTAACTAACAAAGGAATTAAAGTAGACTCTAAGAAGGTACAAGCCCTTAGGAACTAGATCCCTCCTACTACTATTACTGGTGTGAAATTGTTCCTAGGCTTTACTAGGTTTTACTAACAATTTGTACCTAAATTCTCTTGCGTAGCTAAGCCTCTTATTACCTTATAAAGCCTAGCAAACCTATTTAAATAGACTGCTTAATGCTAATCTAGTTTTAAAAACCTAAAGGAAGCCTTATTATCTATTCTAACTCTATGCTATTTTAATCCTAACTACAATACAAAGATTAAAACTAACGCCTCTAATAGAGTTGTTGCTAGGGTTTTGTTACAGTAGCACCCTAATAATAAGTAGTACCTTATAGCATTCTACAGCTAAGTACTCTCTAGAGCTAAACTTAATTAGGAAATATATAATAAGGAGTTGTTTGCAATTTTACAAGCCTTTAATAAGTAGAGAGCTAAACTTACCTTAGTTATAAAACAGATCTAAGTCTACTCTAATTATTAATCCCTAGAGTACTTTATAATAACTAAAATCTTAAATGCTTAACAAGCATAATAGGCAGAAGCTCTAGCTCTGTTTAACTTTAAGATTAAATACACGCTAGGCAAGAATAATAAGCGTGCTAATATCCTAAGTTGCTAAGAATAGGATCTTGCAAATCTAAAGTCTACCTAAGAAGACAATTAGTCCTAAGTCCTACTAGGTCTACAGCAGTTATACAACTAGATTAATTCTAATTTAGCTTAGACATATCTAGCTAAGACTAACCTAGTTGTAGCTACTATCTACTTAGTACAGCCTATTATAAAACTAGATTCCTTAGAACTAATTAAGGCGTTAATACAAGAAAACTAGAAATCTTTTAGATAAGAATAACTATTGTTACTATCTCTATATTAGATCTAAAACAGACTCCTTCTCTACTATAATTAACTCTGTGTCCCTGCTAACTTAACTCTATGCACACGCCTAATTAAGAAAGCCTATAACTAACTATTAACTACTTACCCTAGTGCCAAGAAGACCTACTAACTGCTATTACAACAGTATTACTAGAAAGGTATAAGTGCTACATATAAAAGATATGTCTAAAACTACATCCTATGTTGCTAAGGCTATCTAAGACAGACCTAACTCTGTAGGTACTTACATCCCTTGCTAATACCTAACAAACTAATGCAACATTTATGTATTAATTTTAAGGATTTTCCTAAGGATAAAGCTAGGTATAACTAGATTATAGTTATTATTAATTGCCTAACTAAACAAGCTATTATAATCCTATGCTATAAAACAATTATAGCACGCAGGATAGCAAACTTGTTTATATAATAGGTGTATTAGTTTAGACACACCCCTAAGTTAATAGTAAGCAATAAGGGCCCCTAGTTTATCTTAACTTTCTAGATAGAATTCTATTAAATTATAGGTGTGAAAGTTAAGCTATCTACTACCTATTATAAGGAAACTAACAGTTAAACAGAGATTATAAATAAGTATATAGACTAACAGCTCTATCTCTTTGTCTTATACTATTAGGATAACTAGTCTAAACTCCTACTAATTATAGATTGTGCCTAACTTACTCTGCTACATTCCTTAATTAGAATATTACCTTACTAAGTAATTTATAGTAGCTAACCTAAATAGAGCTAGAGTTAGAAAGGAGCTAATACAGCAGTAACCCCTATAGAACAACTTAACTATAAGGAGGCCTTAGCATTAGCAACCTGTATGCACAACGCCTAGAAGGTAGCTAAGGAGAATATAGAGAAAGCCTAAGACTATATACGCTCTGCAGTTAACGCTTATTGCAACCTAGTTAACTAGACTGTAGGTAATAAAGTGTACCTTTCTACTAAAAACTTAATAAGTAAGCAACTAAGCTAAAAGCTATCTAATAAGTAGGAAGGTCCCTTTAAGGTCCTAGAACAGGTTAGTTACTTATATTGCTTAAAACTTCCCCTAGTTTAAAAATATATAACGTATTTGCACCTAACGTTCTATGTAAGGATCTAGATAACCTGTTGCCTAGTTAGGAAGCTCTAAAACCTGCAGGTATTCCTATTTAAGGAGTAGAGGAATAGGAGGTCTAAGAAATCCTAGCTAGTAGGTTAGTCTGCTGTAGTCTTAAGTACTGTGTAAGCTAGGTTAGCTATAACCTAGACCTAACTTAGTATCCTGCAAAAAACTTTACAGGAGCACCCTATAAGCTAAAGGCGTATTACAATAAGTACCTAGAGCAGCCTAGTCTACTAAAGGCATTAAACAAATAGATTATAGTATAGGAAGAAGGTTAAGAATTATAGGGCAAATAAAGATATTATAATTTAGAAAAGGATAAAGGAAATCTATTAACTCTAAAACGCCTCTAACTGCGTTTATACAATAGATAACAAAAAAGAAAAATAAAAGAAATCCTCCTTACTATATAGCTTAAGAAACCCTTTCTTTTTTAAGGGTTCTTAATATTACTTATCTCCTTAGAGCTACTAGCGTTAGTTTTATCTAATAACCTAGGAGCACCCTTTTTTAGGTGCTAGGAGCAGAGCCAGCTTTACTAACTTACCTCTAACTCTAGAGCTACAAGGGGCTATTTCCTATTGCAGCTTAATAACCTCCCTAGTTAACACTAACAAACTCTCTACTATCTCCTCTATTACCTGGCCCTGCGCTATACTAGCGTAGTACTAGTGCAGCAACACGTTATTAGTAGTAACTCCTTAAGCTGCGTAGTTGCTACCTGCACTACACTTGCTAGAGCTATTGCTAATGCTATAAGGCTACGCTATACCTCTAGTGCTACCTCTGTTACCTTCTCCTCTGCCGCCTCTCCTGTTGCCTTACCCCTAGATTCCTCCTCCTATATAACAAGGTTGTTATAAAAAGTAGCATACTTAGGACTAACGTAAATTAGAACCTATAACTATTAGTATTAGTTAGAGAGCAGGAGTAAAGAAAAGTCTAGTTACTAGATAACACTTCTTATTTTAAAGTGTGCAATAAGCACACTTTAATAACAACGCCTTGTTAAAGGCGTAGTCTACCTTCCTCCCCCTTACAAAGGCCTAAATTAAACAAAGGCAGATAACCTAATAGGCTACTGCAAGAGCTCTAGGCAGGACTAGTATTAGCATAGTAACTAATTAACAAACCTAGGAGCATTAGCATAGGAATAATTAAAAGAGCGTAGGGATACTTACAGCAAGAAATAGTGTCTGTTAGAGTTAGGAAAGGTGTAGGGATTAATTATTTATATACCTACGCAACGCGTCCTAGAAATTAGATATAATAATAACAGCAAACCTGTTTCCCTCTAATTAAGTTACAATACAGCTTGTTGTTACGTTAGATTTAGGCAGCAGAGTTAACAAACAAAAAAAAAAAAAAAAGTTGTCTTTACTTTAGATAAAAACAATAACAAAACACTAAAATAACAACCTAAGTTAACTAAAAACCTAGAATAGACGCTAAATTAACGCACTAATGCTATAGAACAATAACTGTTATTACTTACGCGTATCTAGGACAATCTACCTACATAGGAGGGGGTAGTATAAAGCACTAGTCTCTAAAAAGTGTCACACCCTAATTTACCTCTAACTTAGCTCCTTTACGTTTCTGTTCCTGCCTGTAACTTAGTTATAGCATTCTAAACTTCCCTATATTCTAGCAGTATAAAGGCACAAGGAGAATTATCTATAGATAGATAGTTTTTAAGTATTCTTTGTACAAGACCTATAGGAATAGAATTGTCTCTGTGTTACCTATCCTAGTGCTCCTAGATACCTTGTAGCGGATACACACGCATTCTAGAGCTTTCTATCATCCTGTGTCGTTACAAGGACAGCAGAGATACTTATACTCTGCTTCTCTCTCTTACATTATTAAGCAGAACATTCTAGATATCTCTTAGATTACTAATTAGTAATCTATCTCTTAGAGACACGTAATCTTATAGTAAAGACTACGTATACAGCTTATATATATAGTAGATTACGTAGCTAGACGCGTAATCTACTCTAATTATAGAAAAGAGTAACGTTATCTAAGTTTTATAGAGATCTTACTTTCTTAGAGAAAATAGAAAGTTAGATATCTCTAGATCGGCACTAGATACGTGCTTAGTAAGCACAGCATCTTAATCCTCTAGTCTTATACAATTATATAATAATAATTACATAAGCCTAGCCACTAAGCCTAATTAGGAAATTGCATTTATAAAGATTATTAGAGAAGTTCTAATAACTTTACACCTCTAGCATAGAGCACAGTTGCTTAACTAACATTGCATACTGCACAGCAAGACTAGGTACTATATACCTAGCTAAGTTTATTAACTCTGCTGTGTACTAAAGACTTTACACATCCTGTTGCAAGCAAGATAAGTACATTAACTCCTTAGACTAGGGCATAGCTTGCAAGAGAATACAGCTATTTAAATAAGACATTTAGTCCTTTATAGGTAACTCTAAAAACAACAGCTACTCTCTCCTTAAGCTCCTTAGAGGCATTTTAGATTTACCTAACCTATACACTAATACAAAGAAATACACAGTTTACCTTATAGATAGTAGTAACAGCTAATAAAAGTTCTAGCAAGCTACTCTTTAGCACTAGAAGACTATGCCCCTAGCAAGAATATTTAACTTAGAAGGAAAAACAACTTACTATCTAGTTATAGAACAAATAACATAGGAGTAGACTACAGCTAGTAGGCTTACAAAACACAGCAATAGAATACTTCTGCCTATTAACTCTATCTTTAGAGATACACCTTCTAGACTTAGGATAATTAGCCTAAGCCTAGGACTAGGGCGAGTATTAATACTAGCAGAAGGGGCATCTATAGTGCAAACTACTAGCAGCTCTAGCTAACTACTAGAGGGGTCCTCCCTTACTCTATTAAGACTAATAAGAGTGTAATTAGGTGTTACTACTTACATTTAAAACACTAGAACAACTAGCAAAGAGACCCTTAAGAGTGCCTAAGAGAAAGAGAACAACTTACTTACTAATCTTAACCCTAGAGAGATTAACAGGTTAGCCTTAGAGCTTAGAGTTAGACACACACGCTAGTAGGAAGAAGTAGCTAGCAAACTTGTTTGTTATAGAGAAGGAACTGTCTCTATTACTAATATAATAGCTGTCCCTAATAACAAATAATACTAAGAGCAATTAACTATTTGTAGTACTAGATTCTGCTCTCTTAAGGATGTTAGCAGTAAGAGAGCTGTCTTCCTACTAATAATAAAGCTTAATCTGCTTTAGAGGATAAGTCTATTAGTCCTAAGGCTATGCAGGAGGTTAAAGGCTCTAAGAGCTGTCTATATGCAAACTCTAAGTTAGCTCTTATTATGCTGTGCAAAAGTATAGTAGAGGAACTCTTAAGGACGCAGATAAGATAAAGCTGCTCTATACATAGGTCTAAGAGTGTTGTATTAAATTAGAACCTAAGAGCTAAAGGATAAAGGGTTCTATAATAGCTTACTACAAGGTTAGTAAACATAGGGTATGCTTCTCTTACTTAAAATATATTACTAGATAACTAGGCCTTCTAGTCTAATTAATGCTAAGGTATACTACTATTAACATGCTTATAATGCTGTACCTATACCCTTACAAATAGGGAATGTAGCATAGCAACGTACAAACCTACATACTGTTCTAGAATTACCTTAGAGGCCTAGGCACTCTTAACAGCCTTTAATCCTACTACTATTAACTAAATAGTACTAGTCTTAAGGTAGACTAGGACGCGTTTATTAACAGACATCCTACTCTCTTTCTACAATAAACAGTAAATACGTTTAAGGCAGAAGGAACTGTTGTAGCTAACTACTTCTAAGAGAGGTTTAGAGATAAAGAGCTTTAGAAAATTATAAATAATTGCTTTAACATGTATAACTAGCACACCTATACTATTAACAAACATAGTAACCTTAGATAGTGCAGGACAATGTACTACTTAGTAGTTTAGCAACTTATTTAAGGGGATATAGGTTACTAGCTTCTATATATCTTACTTTATCGCTAGACTAACCTTATCTCTTACCCCTACTATACAAAGTACACTAGCCCTAGTAACTAAACAGCGTTTAAACACGTAGACCTTAATCTAGCTAATGCTTACGCAAATAGTAGGGGTGTGCAAATAATCTAGGGCTTAGTGTCTTTTAATAACAAAGATAAAGAGAACTATACTATTGCTCTTGCTAGGTTCTATAACTATGTAGGCAAATACCTTAAATAGCAACAGAAGAGGGGTATAGATAAGAGGAATAGATACATTAAGGGTTAGAAGGATAACTAGGACTACCTAAAGGAAATTAAGGACAAGCTTAGTTGCAAATAGAAGAAGTATCTATGCAAGGCAGGGCAAGTACAAATCTCTAACCCGCTGCTCCCTTATAGGTCTACTAGACTAGCTACAAAACAGCAACGCACTGCTCTTCCTTGGTTTATACTAGTAACAGAAGACTATAGCACTATAGAGATTCTAGAGATAGGTAGCTATGCAGAAATTGCTACATCTTACTAGGCGCTACAAGCAGGTCTATTATCTCCTTCTAGGCACGCTAACAGATACAGAGGAGTACTATATGCCTTTCCTAGGGATATTCTACTAGAGTTTACGTTATAGATCTTAAAAGCAATTTACTGCCAGGCTTGCTATAACTTAGTCCCTATGCTAGACAAAATAGATAAAATACTAAACTAAATAGATTTAAAGTAGTTACTAGCTTATATATAACAGACTTGTGCTAGTAACATTTCTATAGTTAAGAAGCACTAGGAATAGGTTAAGACAGCTAAGATAAGAGCATACAAGGAGGATGCTAACTTAGATATCCCTAATTAGTTATATTTTACAGGATTATCACATCTAGCTAAGTTCTTAGATAGTGCTAAAAAGTAGGATAGAGAACACAGCAGGGATTTAGCACTGTCTAAGATATTCTCTAAGATAAATATGTAACCTAACTCTCTAACTAGATAGGATGTAGCTAGGGTAGACGCTAGTTTATTATTAGATAAGCACTATCTATTACTAACTCTAAAGACCTTAAAGGCAACAAGGTTAACAGTTATTGCTAGATTATCTAGTTTAGCAGGAACTGCTGCTGTTAGCTAATACAACACTTATTCTACTTGCTAAGATGTTAATGCTTAGTTAACTACCTAGTTAAGTAGTTAACTAAAGAAGGACAAGGGCAAGGGACAGATAAAGGAGTAGAGGAAGTTGTTTCTTTTGTTTATTTCCTTTGTTTATTCCTTTTCTCTTTTAATTTAACACTCTACTCTTGCTTATTTTCCTATATAACACTTTACTTACTAGCCTCTCCTCTATAAGTATAAGGGGGCTGTGCTATTAAGGTAGGGGAGGTTTGTGCCAGTGCACAGAGTAACTGCCTTAGTAGTTACTTAGGATGCTAAGGCTAGTAAGTGGCGCTAGTATATAAAGGGATAACAGGAAGTTTAGACAAAGCCTCCTAGACTATTATATACTACTATAAAGAAATAAAGTTTATATCTTATCTACGTAACCTGTATCTATAGTTTCTTGCACAGTAATAGAGCTCCTCTGTCCTCTATATACTAACAGGTTAAGCACTTCTTACTAGAACATTAGTAGCTAGATAGTAAGCTGTTGCTTCTACTAGACGTTACTATAAACAACACCTTAGTAGTTATTAGCTCTAAAACCTATATAGCTAAGGCTATAGAGAGTGTAACTATTATACACTAAGTGTATAATATATAAGAGGTATTATTTACTCTCTACATAGCACGTGTAGCGCCTAGCACTAGGCTAAGGGTTGCTCTAGGCATGCCTGCTGTTTGCTCTCTACAATCTCCTAGGTAATTAGGTGCCTTAGTCTAGGGGCTAAGGCTGCTAGAGGCGTAAGTAGTTAGACGTTATCTGCCTTATAGACTAGATTAGTAAGTCCCTAACTAGTAACGTCTGTAAGAGGATTGCTAGTAGCTCCTACAGCCCTATTCCTGCGTAAACAGGTCTAAGATTTACTTATTTATAGGGGATCTTATCTGCACGCTAGTTATAATAGTAAGCTATTAGCCTTACTATGCGTAATACCTTACCTAAACCCTTATATAGTATAGTCTAGGCTCTAGCGTTTTATTTACAACATAAATCTTAGGTAAAATTACTAGTTACTCTCCTATATAGTTAATAGATATTTATAACAAAAATTGTCCTCCTGTGTAGTAGATTGTAACAGGTAAGAGAGTAGTAAGAGGCTAGGACGTTACTAGGGAGCTGCTAGGCAGAGAGAATCTAGTGTATATAAGGACTGTATCTACTTACTTATAGTGCCTTATTATCCCTACACCTTTATCTATATCTACCTTCTAGCCCTTACCTTTAACTCTATAACTCTGCCCCTATCCTATATCTCCTGCTAGGCCCTACCTTACTACGTCTACTAGCTGTCTAACAACATGCAGCCCTAGCTATTACTTTTATAATACTAGTGCTGTAGTAGTATTAAGCGCTTAACTACCTTGTCTAAGGTTAACCCTAATTGCACTATTACATTGTTTATATATATCTTCTATTATACTAGTAGGTATAGGCTTTGCAAGGACAACTTTAGTATATATCCTAGCTATATAGAGGCAAAGGAGGGAAAGTGTATTAAGGTATTTCCTATATTGCTCTAGTGTCTATCTATGCTAATTCCTGTAGATTAACCCTATCTTCTACTAAGCTATTAATATACTTAACTTTTTAGTTAAGTAGGCTCTGCGCAAGACTAATAATAAGACTGCTACGTAGGGTAACTAGGCAACTAACGCTTAGGTTGTTGCTTATATTTAGTTATACTAGCAGACTACCTTTAACTATACTAAGTCCTACTATAATAGCTTTATTACCTATAATACTATAGTTTATTACTATATTAATAAGTCTAGCTATAGTAAGACTAAGTACGCCTATACTTATTAGGTTTCCTAGTTGTATAACCTTAAGCAGTATATTATAGGTGTTCTTTCCCTCCCCTCTTTTTAGCTAAGCTAACTTGCTATAGGCTGTAGTTAGGACTATTAGTAAGAAGCTCCCTAATAACGTTGTAATTAACAATATAATTAAGGAGCACTTCTAGAAAACTAGTAGTGCTAACAATGCTAAGAAGTAGTAGTACTACTATTGTAAAGTTTTTAGAACTTCTCTAATAATCTTTATAAATGCAATTTCCTAATTAGGCTTAGTAGCTAGGCTTATGTAATTACTATTATATAATTGTATAAGACTAGAGGATTAAGATGCTGTGCTTACTAAGCACGTATCTAGTGCCAATCTAGAGATATCTAACTTTCTATTTTCTCTAAGAAAGTAAGATCTCTATAAAACTTAGATAACGTCACTCTTTTCTATAATTAGAGTAGATTACGCGTCTAGCTACGTAATCTACTGTACACGTAAGCTGTATACGTAGTCTTTACTATAAGATTACGTGTCTCTAAGAGATAGATTACTAATTAGTAATCTAAGAGATATCTAGAATGTTCTGCTTAATAATGTAAGAGAGAGAAGCAGAATATAAGTATCTCTGCTGTCCTCTCTCAAAGTTCTATACCTAGCATTTAATATAATAACTTGTCTCTATTATTATATTATCTTATCTTTACTCTATTAGGCTATACGCTTCCTTATTTAGAAATTACCTAGTCTAGTTAGTCTAGGTCTTCTAGATTAGGGAAGAAAGTAGCTTTGTCCTCCCCTACTTTCTTTACAGGTTATAAGTGTAAAGTTATTAGAACTTCTCTAATAATCTTTATAAATGCAATTTCCTAATTAGGCTTAGTGGCTAGGCTTATGTAATTATTATTATATAATTACATAAGACTAGAGGATTAAGATGCTGTGCTTACTAAGCACGTATCTAGTGCCAATCTAGAGATATCTAACTTTCTATTTTCTCTAAGAAAGTAAGATCTCTATAAAACTTAGATAACGTTACTCTTTTCTATAATTAGAGTAGATTACGCGTCTAGCTACGTAATCTACTGTACACGTAAGCTGTATACGTAGTCTTTACTATAAGATTACGTGTCTCTAAGAGATAGATTACTAATTAGTAATCTAAGAGATATCTAGAATGTTCTGCTTAATAATGTAAGAGAGAGAAGCAGAGTATAAGTATCTCTGCTGTCCTCTCTTAAAGTTCTGTACCTAGCATTTAATATAATAACTTGTCTATATTATTATATTATCTTATCTTTACTCTATTAGGCTATACGCTTCCTTATTTAGAAATTACCTAGTCTAGTTAGTCTAGGTCTTCTAGATTAGGGAAGAAAGTAGCTTTGTCCTCCCCCTACTTTCTTTACAGGTTATGAGCCCGGCTCTTTATAGCCTATAGAGAATTTTATATACTCTATAAGACTTAGTTCTAGCTATTATTATAGCTACTGCTTATATAAGCAGATTATCTAAGCAAGAGGAAGAAGGAGAAGAAGAAAGAGAAAGCTATTTAAGCTTATATCTTCTCCTATTTACACTCTATTAATACAGGCTCTTAAGCCTTAGTAAGAGTGTTATTTATAGTTGTTTTAGTGCTATTTTTAGCCTATACAACTTGCAGTATCCTGCTATTAGTCCCTGTTCCTTAAGCCTCTAGCAATAGAGATAACTTAAGAAACTAGAGCAATAATTCCTAACTAAGCGAACCCCTACGTAAGACTATCTTAAGTCTAGTAATTCTTGCTTATATAAGCAATTTATTAGGCCTCTAAGAAACTGCAGAGGGGAGTTATAGTAGTAATACTATAGCACGGCTCTAGGTAGACTCTAGAACTAAGAACAAACTAGGCAGCGGCTATACTATAGTATAGTATAAGCTATAGGGATATTATACTATAAAAGAGATACTTTTAGGACTCTACTTATAGTATACCTTATAGTAACGCTTACTAGAAGCTTGGCAACCTTCTAGAAGTTACTATTACTTAGTATATAATTGCAAAAATATACTGCTTTATTTATAGTAGTTTATTATAACTACTTTTACTATTACTAAGCTTTATTTTTAAGCTTAAATCTTGCTAAGATTATTTTAGCTAGAGTCTCTCTTAGAACCTACGTAGTTAGTAGAGACAGTAACTAAATTAATCTTATTAAAGATTTATTAGCATTAAAAGCTAGTAATTATTAAGCTAAGAGAGCTGTTTTATAACTATAAAGTATAGTTATAAGTATTATATAAGCCTTATTCTATCTAGCATTTAGTAGAAAACTAGTACTATAGTAGAAAACTAGTACTTAGTAGAAAGCTAGATAGATATTTTTGCTTTAGAGATATAAGTATAAATCTCTAAGCAATTATATAAGCCTTATTTAGTCTAGTACTTTAGGAGAAAACTAGAATTTTACTAGAGATAAAAGTATTAATCTCTAGATTTATTATAACGTTAAGAGAAATAACGTTTTTTAGATATAAGACCTATTATAAGTATTAAATAGGCATTCTAATTGTTTATAAAAGGCTTACTACTAGTTTAAATCTCTTATTAAAAAGAGACTAGTGTTTTTATAGATATAAGACCTATTATAAGCTGTTAAATAGGCATTCTAGTATATTATAAGGCTTATTACTAGTTTAAATCTCTAAAAGAGACTAGTATATATCTGTTTTACTCTCTTAAGCTATTTATTAAAAGCTTCTAAGCCCTTGCTATCTGTGTAGAGGCATAAGCTAGATAGAGAATAAATCCTATTAACTCTACTAGCTTAAACTGCTGTAAATAAGCTCTATTTAATTACTTAGTATTTATAAGACGTTATAAAGAAAAGATTAATTAGCTTATTTATAAGATGCTAGATTCTATTAAGCTTCCTAAGCTTAAAGGGTCTATTAACTATAATTTGTAGGCTATAAGATTAGAAGCTATTATAGTAGAAAAAGGTTATTTAAGTTATATACTTAATAATCCTACTACTATTATAGATAATGTAGAGACTCTAGAAGAAAATGCCTATAAAGCTACAGCCTTAATTAAATTAGCCTTAGAGGACAGCCCTCTATTACAAACTAGATTTATTAGTAATCCCTTTATATTGTAGAATACTTTAAAAAATCTATATAAAGCTAAAGGCTTTAGTAGTGAATTCTTACTATCTAAAGAATTAATAAACACTACTCTTAATAGCTGTAAAGGCAATCTAGAAAACTATATTAACTCCTTTAAGAGAGTTATTAATAGTCTAGAATCTAGAGGAATTACTCTACCTACTGTAGTAGAGAAACGTAGTGTTAAGATCTAAGTAGCAGTTAGAAGCCAGTTATGTGATCTACAGGTACTGTACTAGGGTTAAGGAAAGGTAATTAGGGGGCAACAAAGTAAAAAAACAACAACACACTAATAGACTGCTTTAACTTATTATATTGTTCCTCTAACCTAGTATTAAACTACACGTGCCTAAGATGTATTTGCATAATACTCCTCTATATTTAGTAACTAATTAGCGACTCTAATCTACAGTATCACCCTTAGGAGGGCTGCGCGCTACTATTATGCACATTTAATAATTACTTCTGCAGTAATAGCTGTGTAGAAGGTAATAAGTTTTTAAGAAAGCTAGTAACAAAGAGTTTAAGAGGGACTTGCTAGAACCCTAAGAAGAGCTATAAAGCCCCTAACAAGACTGTAGAAGGGCTGATTCTACGCAAGAGTAGAGACACTACTACTATAAGGAGTAATTGCAGAGATAATAAAAGGTTATTAAAAGCAATAGGATAGTCCCTAGAAAACAAGAAGGGAGGCAAGTTACAAGACATAGCAAAAGCAATTCAAAAAGAAGAGGAATACTAACAACTGCCTATGCGATAAGAGATTAGAGAGTAACTAGATAAGTTTCTAAGAGTACCCTTAAGTGTTGCAATTAGCACTTCTAGCAGTCTTTCTACTTTACTTCTTAGAGCACTAAGTTACTCTCGCTTTTAGTTAACTCCTATCTTTTATTACTAAAACAGTTTTAGTAGTCTTTACTTTAGTTTGTCTTTTTACAGTACTATTCTACTTCTTTTTCCCTACTAATAGGATGTTAGGAACTAATCTAACGCATCTGTTGCTTTTAGGGAGGCCTATTAAAGGCATTTTAAATCAAGGCACGCCTTCTAAAGGTGCCTTAACTAGTAATTTTGCGTCCTTCCTACCCCTAATAGCTAGTTTAACTTAGGCACACTAAGAATAGCGCAAGCCTAACCCTAAAGCCTTATTAATTACTAAAGATAAGAATATAAAGCTACTGCAGAAGGCTTAGCAGCAGAACAACGTTAACTTAGAAAGCATAAAGGCTTTTATAGGAAGTATTGCAAGCGCAATTATAATATTAGCCTAAGGACAAGCAAAGCTTAATTAGGCACTATTCCTAACTAAATACGTACCTAGCTTCTTAGGGGCTAACGTAACAGTCTTCCTAGAACGCTACAAGGAGGTTGCGCTACACTACAGCTTTACTAACAATAATAAAATCTAAAGGATTATTACCTATTGCTAGGAGAGGCAGAAGTAAATTATCTAATACTTAGAGGAGTACTAAGAGGCTCTCTAAGACTATAATTAGGAGAAGCTCTAAGAGGGTCTTAGACATAAGTTTAGAAGCAATAACAGTGCCTAGCAAGAGGAACAACCTAAGTTTTTCTAACAGTGGCTGCGTGATTGCTAATTAAGGGATAAACTAAACATCTAAGAATACCTTTAAGAATACTTAATTAGAGTAGAGCAATGCATTACTGCTAGCACAGTAGAGCTAGACAATAAGGGTTTCTACCTAGTTAAGGGACTACTGTTTGCCTATTTAACAAAGATCCTCTAGAGGTTTAACCTTTCTTTAAAAAGACCTTAGGAATTTAGCTTTAAACAGATTAGCTAGTACCTTAGTTACTAAATAGATATTAAAGAAGAGGCCTGTATGCTAAACCTAGCAGAAGCTATAAGGAAGTTTAACCCTGTACAAGAGTTTAAGCCTCTTGCCTACAAGAAGGTATTGCCGCCTTTAGTTACGCCTAATAACGTTCTTTACCTAGCAGTAGTAGCTCTAAGAGCACCTTGCCTGTTTAAACCTACTAAGGCAGCAAAAAGCAAGCGTTAATTGCTACTAGGAGTTCTACCTACTTAGCAGGAGGTTAACTACCTTACTAAGAAGCTCTTGTAACTAAAGCTTAGTAAGGCTAACTTTATATTAGTTTAATAGACCCTAAGGGAGGCTAAACTCCTCTTGAACTAGGCTGTAGCAATGCACGCTTAGAGACTATCTAATAAGAAAGTTGCTACTATTAATTTAACCTAGCAAAACTAGAGCAATAATTAATTAGCTGCACTATATAATAATAGCAATTAGAATTAGTAATTGCAAAGTAATTACTAGCCCTAACTAACCTTTGCCTGCTTTATCTGCAATACTACTAGCTATAGCAAATTAGACTGCCTAACTATAAATTAGCTTATAGAGCAAGGCTGGTGCTATTAGGACAGCAACTAACAGCTTATCTAGGGGACCTAAGATAACCCTTAGGGTAGGGTACTTAACCTTAGACCTTGTAGATAGCTAGAAACTATCCTTTTGCATATTAAGCAGAGCTGGCTAAAATAGGATATTAACCCCTAGTTACAAAGGCTAATTAGAACGCCTACCTAGGTAAGCTAATACAGAACAATGCTGTTACTACTACGTTTGCTCCTAATTAAGACTTAGGCGAGATTATAGCAGAGGACTACTATGCCTTTTAGGAAATCTCTAAAGAAGCTGCAAAGGACATTAATAACATATTAGGTGTTAATGCAATTGTAGGAGCTGTAATAATCTAGAAAGATTCTGCTATCTGTAGGCTAATTAACAGAAAGGTTCTTAGAACTCCTAAGGTTGCAAAGCTAGTATAGCTATTAATTATAAAGTAGACAGCAGAGAAAGTATTAATTCAGCCTAGAAGGTAGCACTAAGACGTGCCTAAGCAGCAGGTACAGCCTATAGTTAATTAGGAAATGCTTAATGCAGCTATGCGCAAGTTGTTTAGAAGTCCCTAGTATAAGGAATTAGCACTAAAGAAGATTTGCTATGCTAAAAAGATACTAGCTTTAACAGACAAAGTTATATCTAGGATCTTATTAATATAAGTGTCTCTTCTAGTAAGCACGCTTATTAGGAACATAGTAGAGGTAAAGAAGAAGTTATTCCTTAACACTTACCCCTAAGAAGACTTTAAAGAAATGCAAGTTAACGCTATAGAGGAAGCATCTAATAGTAATTCTAAGGAAGAGATAAGCTAACTAGTACTTAGACTAAGAGTACTTAGCATAAATGCTTAGCTAGTTCCTAATTACGTGCTAGTAGAAGGATAGTAGGGAAGAGTTACGCGCTGCTTTTAGATATTAGCAGTACACTAGACTAATCTAGAAGTTAGTAATGTTTAATAGATAATTAAAGATGCCTATAAAGAGTTAAGCCTAGTAGAGACTAAGCTCTTATTAAATACTGCTAATTAGAGAGAGTATAATAGACAAGCAGGGATTAAGCATATTTGCTAAGACTGTCCTAAAGTACCTATTAATATAGGTAATAGTTACTTTCTCTGCCTACTAGACTTAGGAGCGGAACTAAATACTATTTAGAGGGAGACTGTAGATATAGTAATACTACTAATAGCTACTCTTCTACGTAAGATGTAGAAGGCTAAAATAGTTTTAGCAAATAGCACCTCTAGAGGATTTGTAGGCATAGTCTAGGGTGCACTAGTACAAGTTAGCTTAATTGTTGTTTACACAAACTTCTTTATTGTAGAACACTGCACAAACGCAATTATCCTAGGGAACCCTTTCCTAGCTAACGCCTAAGCAAGGATTAAATATACTATAAATAGTTTAACCTACTACTAAATATAGAGCAAAGAAGGAGACTTAAGTACTAGGTTTGTCTATACAAAGGGCAACTAAGTTAACGTTAAGGGAGTAGCAATTAACACTCTAGGAAAAGACATTAGGGTGCAATAACTAGCGTTGCCCCCTGCAATAGACAAGCGCTAGACTATAAGGTTAACACAGCAACGCTCTAAGAGGAGCACAGCAACAAGGCAAACGCACTTAGACTAGTATCTAAATAGCTTACAGAAAAACAGAAGAATACTACAATAGACCTTTAGATACCCTCTTAAACAATCTTCTTTACCTAGAAAGGCTAAGGCACTCTTAGGCAGGACAAATTAGGCAATATACTGTTTTAGGACAACAAGGGCCTGTATATTGTAGCATATAAGGACCTTACTTAAAAATTAACGCAGAGTGTCCTAGCATTAATAGTATCTATGCTTAGAACAGCCTATAAATACTGTTTAGCTAAGCTTTTCTAGACAGACTTCCTAGGCAAGGATAAAGAGCTATTAACGTCTGCTGTATAGCTTTAGTTTTAACAGCTACTAGCAAGTAGCGCTTGAGTTAACATAATGCATAAGCAGAAGGGTGTTAAAGTAGAGCCTGTAGATAATTCTAGTTAGCAACCCTAATTAATTCCTAGGTACCTGGACTAGAAGCAGCGAGCAAAAACGCAGTAGAAGCTAAATAGGGATACTTATTAGGTTCCCTTCTAAAAGTATTTTAAGCTACAATATGCAGACTTCCTAAGAGGTACTTAGCTTACACAACAACAACTAGCAGATATAAAGATCTCTAATAAGCTTTAGGAGTAAGAAAAAGACATGTTAGTTAAACTACTGTTCTAAAGGGAAGCTGCCCTAGCCTAGGACTTTACTAAATTAGGGCAAATTAGCTATAATATTATACCTCTAGTTACTATTAATACAGTACTATATTAGGCCTAGCAAGCTAATTAGTTTCCTATACTAAAGAAGCTTTAGGATATAGTAATTAAGATAATCTAACAAAGAATTAACTAAGGGACTCTTAAGTTATGCAAGAGTTAATACAGAAATCTATAGTTCCTAGTAGCAAAGAAGGACAAGGGGTACTAATTAATTAATAATGCTTAAAAGATAAATAAAGTTACTATTAGGGACGCAAACCTACTGCCTAACCCTAATAAACTAGTAGAAGAATTTACAGGTTGCAAAGTTATATTGCTACTAGACTTCTTCTTAGGATATAACTAGGTAGAGCTTAATGTTTAATTACAGGATATTACTACCTTTTACACCCCTCTTAGCTTAGTTTGCTAGTGCACCCTACTAATAGGCACTACAAATTCAGTTGCTAAGTTTGTTAGGATAATAACAAAGATCTGTTAAGAACATATACTGCATACCTATATGCCTTACCTAGACAATGTCTGTATTAAGGGACTAAAGACTAACTACTAAGGGGAAGAGATAGAACTAGGCATCTAAAGGTATATTGCAAAGCACCTTGCAAACATAGACAGTGTGCTTGTAGACATTAAACAAGCTAGCGCAACAATATTAGGCTACAAATTAGACTTTTGTTACCTATTAATGCTTTTAGTAGGCTATTAGGTAGATAAACATAGCAGACACCCTAACAATTAGAAGGTCTAGAAGATACTTAACTAGCCTGCCTGCTCTAATACAAAAGAGGTTTAAAGCTTCTTAGGAATCTGTGTCTACTACTAAGTATAGATTAAGGGATTTGCTATAATAGTAGAGCTGCTCTTTAACCTATTACAAAAGAACATTAGGTTTAACTAGATAATGCCCTATACAGAGGCTATAGCAGAACTAAAGAAGGCACTATATTTGCTGCTAGCCCTAGTATTAATTAACTATTTAGAACCTCTCTAATTAATTATCCTAGCGGTAGACAGTAGTAAGAAAGGGTAGGGAGCAGTCCTTATACAACTAGACCTAAATAGCTATTAGCATCCTATCTAATTTAAGAGCAGAGTGTAGTTAAAGCCTAAGAGAAACTAGGATGCTACTAAGCACGAGTGTAAAGCGCTGCTTTTAGGCATTAAGAAGTTTAGGGTATACCTGTACAACGTCTAATTTACTGTTAAAACAGATGCAAAGACGCTTGTAGCACAGTTACAAAGAAGCGCTTTAGATATGCCTAGAGCGCTTGTCACTTGCTAGCTAGCATATCTAAACACCTAGGATTTTAACATTGTACATGTGTTAGGAAAGAAGAACGTTATTGCTAACGCACTATCAAGGAGACTAGAGGAGCCTAGGTAGGAGCCACCTAATAACCCTAAGGAGGAGGTTAATAACTTTATTAATGCTGCCTTTAACACAATTACTCTTTAGCATAAAGAAACAGCGCTAAAGTATAGCGTATGCTCTGCAGACATATTATTTAGTAAGTACCTACTTGCTAAGGGATACTTAGAGGAATTACAAGAGCTAGCACGCTAGATACTATTTAGGAAACGCCCTAAACACCTATTAGGCTATTAACTTACTAGATTTAAGAAGAAGGCGTTGCAATTTAAAGTCTACAATTAGCTCCTGTTTTAAATCCTATCTAGAGGCAGACCCCTAAAGAGTTATTAACAACAAAGATTAGCAGCAACAAATTCTTTAAGCATTGTATAAGGAATTAGGACATTAAGGCAAGGAAGGTACCTAGCGCAAGGCTTAGTTGCAGTACTACTAGAAAGGCCTCTATAATAATATAAAGACTTACATTCGCACCTATATACAGTGCTAATTGCACTCTAATACTTGTTTACAGGAAGCTCTTTATCTAATAGTGCCTCTAAACACCCCCTAGGCAGTAATTACAATTAATGTTATCTATATGCCTAAGACAAGGAATAGCAAACAGTTTCTAGTAGTAGCGCGCAATTGCTGTTCGCAATAGCTAGAAGCAAAGGCGCTACCTAAGAATAATTCTAAATTAATAGTTAAGTTTATTAAGGAGTATATCTTTTATTAATAGGGCGTTCCCCTCTAAATAAGCTGCAATAGTAGACTAGAGAACTAGGGCCTCCTAATTAATCTTTAGAGACAATTTAGCATTACCTAAGTAGTATCTAGCGCCTACTACCTATAAGGACAAGGTCTAATTAAAAGAGGCTATAAGGTTATTATAGCAGCGTTAAAGAAGATAGAAGGCAGCTAGGTAGATAACCTAAACTAAGTCTTATAGGCTAATTAGGTAATAGTAAAGCAATTAACTAGCGAAAGCCTAGCCTACCTTATTAGAGGAAGGGAGCACGTACTCCTAATTAAACTCTCTATACCTACCTAGCAGGTATTGCTATAGACATAGGTTACTAATACGCCTTTACTGCTTGCAACAAGAGCTTAACAGTTTAAAGAAAGAGACTATTGCCTTAAGGAAGTAATTAATTAAATAGTCTAATTGCGTTACGCTAGTAAGGAGTACTTTAATAACACAAAGCGTATTTAGAGCAAACAGCTATTAGTAGGCAATCTAGTCCTACTTAGAGACTCTTTTAACAATAGCAATATGTTACGCCTGTTTAAGTTTAAGCCTAAGTAGAGAGGTCCCTTCTAACTCTCTTTTGTTAGCAAAAAGGGCTGGTATAAACTGCAGGAGCTAGATAGAGTAGAGATCTCTAGAAGTGTATTAGGCGACTAATTAAAACAGTTTTACCCTAGGACTAAACAGGATCTTAAAAGAGTAGACATAAGAGAAGCACTTATAGAAGTTACAGATAATAAAGTAGCAAACTAGTAGGCTAATACTTTATATAGCTAGGATATCCTAATTACTACGTAGAGAAACCTATAAGTTATAGTCTCTTGCCCTCTAAATTTTAACCTAGGGAATATAAACGTTATAATAATATTACAGAGCAAAACTAAATTAATCTTAATTAATAATAGTTAATCTGCTTGAATAGGGGAGGGTAATATATAAATTGTTAAATTTCCTAGTATCTTATATGTTTTTCCTTTCTAAGTTTAAGTTACTTACTTAATTCTTATATTTTAGTTAGATACAATAGATTATCACAGGCAAGAGGAGGAAGTATTAGTAATAGACTACTATTATTTTTTGTTATAGTAAGTTGCAGCTAAACAACTATTAAGGAGGACAAAAGTAACCTTAGTAGAACAGCTACAAGCAGTCCCCTACCTGTAGGCAAGCAGAACTAGAAACCCTAGCAAGAAGCTATTAACACTACCTAACTAGAGAGCTACTAGATAAATATATCCTAGGACTAAAGGTATGCTAGCAACAAAGTATTAGAGAGTGAAGTGCTCTACTTCTTAGAGCGGCGAGCGTGGACAGCAGCCAGAATGTAAGCAATATTAGCAGCAGTAACCTAGGCAGGAGCAGTACTAGCAGTAGGGCGGCCTATGTTAAGAAAGAAGTTAGCACTAAAGCACTATTAAAGGAAGAAACTTATAGTAGAAGGAGCAGGCAGTATAGTTACTATCTATCTAACAGCTGTTGCAGGCACTAAAGTTAAGCAGCTGGCTATTAAGATAGGTCTAAACGCAGTTGTTACTAAACTTCTAGCTGTTAGTGCAGCGATAGCAGCGAT
This sequence comes from Ascochyta koolunga, assembly GCA_026119515.1. Classification (NCBI taxonomy): domain Eukaryota; kingdom Fungi; phylum Ascomycota; class Dothideomycetes; order Pleosporales; family Didymellaceae; genus Ascochyta; species Ascochyta koolunga. The sequence goes on from JANLCG010000022.1 coordinate 503,189, forward strand.
AAGCACTTACAACATTAACAGTAGAACAAGCTGCCTGCTGCATAATAGCTAGCAGGTTGGCATTGTAGTAGCTGCGCGCAGTTCCTAGGCTAAATAGTTAAGTAATAGTAAGACTGCAAGGGTTAGCAAAGGCACTAATAGCTATGTTAGACTTAGTATTATACTAATTAACGCAAACTATGTAGGTAGTCTTACTAAGAATAATGCTATTTATAGCAAGGCTATAAATATAGTTCTAGAGCTGCTTAAGAAGCTAGCAGGTAACAACAATAGTAGCGCAGGCAGTTACTATAAAAAGTTAGCTCTGTTAGCAAAGCGCAAAGGAATTAGGAAGGGAGAATTAACTTACACTATAAGAGAATGTACATCTTAGTAGAAGTAGTCTTTAGGTAGAGGTAGACTAGCAAAGCAGTATTAGGGACACTACTACCTAGAGGACTACTACCTAGAGGCGGTGGAGCGCTAGCACCTAAAGCAACTACAGCAGATATAGTAATTGTAAAGAAAGAGTTAGAAGTGCTTATAGTTAACAAAAGTAGCTTAGTAGAGCAGTAGAGTTATTAAAGGTAGTAGAAGAAAGATAGAGGAAAGCGCACTAAAGAGCCTTATTTATAGAAGGTTACAAGCTACTTAGTAAGCAGGCTTAGCAACTTACAGTAAAGGAGACTCTAAATTAGGTAGCAGCGCATTTCTGCTGCAAGAGTTGCAAGTAAAAGAATTGTTTCTTCTGCTAGACAGTTAGAGGTAAAGTTAGCCTAGTTTACTAGTTTCTAATTAGCTAGTAGCTTTGATATTCACTTAGGTACCTAACTACTACTAACCTTAATTAACAATAGTTAATCTGCTTAAATAGGGGAGGGATGTAGTAGAGAAACGTAGTGTTAAGATCTAAGTAGCAGTTAGAAGCTAGTTATGTAATCTACAGGTACTGTACTAGGGTTAAGGAAAGGTAATCAGGGGGCAACAAAGTAAAAAAAACAACAACACACTAATAGACTGCTTTAACTTATTATGTTGTTCCTCTAACCTAGTATTAAACCACACGTGCCTAAGATGTATTTATATAATACTCCTCTACACTACTAAGTTTATAGTTGCGTTGTTACTAAATAATCTAAATAAAGATTACAAATATATAGTAACAGTTATAACGCAATCTATTAGAACATCTAATAGTGAAATTAATATAGAAGAGATTATTTTACAATTATTAGATAAATCTAGAAGACTTAACTCTATTAAGGGGAATAAAAACTATTCTAATAATACTAGTAACTCTAATACTAGTAAGAATAGTAATAATAATAAGTCTTCTTCTTATAGTAACAACATAGAGATGTTGTTACAAACTAAAAACAATAATAACACTAAAAGTAAGGATAATAAGCCTACTATAAAGTGTAATTATTGTAATAAAAAGGGACATAAAGAGTCTAGCTGTTTTAAGAAAAATCCTAGTCTATATAAGGATAAATCTATTAATAACAGCTCTACTAAAGAAGAAGAAGAACAAGTCCTATCTTCTTCTATTAAATGTAATAGTAATAAAACTATAGATTTTATTTTAGACTCTAGTGCTACTATACACACGTGCTATATTAAAGAGTTATTTACTAGTTTAAAGCCCTATTCTACTTCTATTAAGTAGGGAAATACTAGTACTACTCTAAAAGCACAAGGTGTAGGCGATATTAGTCTAGTATTTACTAGTACTAAGCAATTAGTTAAACTAACTAATGTGCTATTTGTCCCTAACTTAGGAGTAAACTTACTAAGTTTAAGTCTTATTACTTCTAAGAATTATAGCTTATCTTTTAATAAAGAAAGCTGTTTTATTAATACACCTAAGAATACTTTATTAGCTAAAGGAAGCTATAAAGAAGGTGTAAGTGTCTTTAGTGCTACTAGCTCTAAGCCTATAAAGTCTATTATAAATAACAAACTTTTTACTACTCTTAATACTTCTAATAATTTAGAAGAAGAAGAAGTAGAAGATAGGCTTGCTATAGAAGAGGCTATTAATCTAGAAGAAGATAATACTTCTAGTACTTCTACTAAAGAAAAAGTAGAAGAAGAAGAAATAGTATTAAATAAAAATACTATAGAGCTAGCACATAGTAGATTAGGGCATATAAACCTTAATACTATTAAGCACTTAAAGAAATCTACTTTAGGAGTAGAATATATAAATCTAGAAGATATAGGCACTGCATCTACTAGTTTAGATAATTGTACTATTTGTATACAATCTAAACTTACTAAGAATAGAAAAGTAGAAGCTAGTACTAAAGTAAATGCCTATCTAGATTTAATCTATATAGATATAGGAGGTCCTATTAGGCCTAAAGCACTTAAAGGCTTTAAGTACTACATTACTTTTAGAGACAGCTTTACTAAATACTTAGTAGTTAAGCTGTTAAAATCTAGAAGTAGTATTATAGATATAATTAGGACTACTATTACAGAGTTAGAATTAGAAGCTAAAGATAATAGCTCTAATAACTCTAGTACTAGTACAGAATCTAGTAAACCTTTCTTTAATAATAAGGTTAAAGCCTTACAATTAGATAATGAATTTAAATCTAGAGAACTAGATAATTATCTAAGTGAAAAAGGTATTAAAACTAGATATTCTGCTCCTTATACTCCTGAACAAAACAGTGCAGCAGAGATAATTAATAGAGTATTACTAAATAAAGTAAGAGCCTTACTTTTTACTAGTAATTTGCCTAAGTTAATTTGGGGCAAAGCTCTATTAACTGCTGTTTATCTCTATAACAGAACTCCTAATAGCTCTATAGAGTTTAAGACTCCTTATTACTATAAATATAAAGAGATGCCTAATTTAAGTAATTTAAGAGTGTTTAGTTCTCTAACCTACTATAAAGAACCTAGTTTATTTACTAAGAAACTAGATTCTAAAGCAACACCTTATTACTTAATAGGCTTTATAGGGTCTAATATTTATAAACTCTATAATCCTAGTAGTAACAAGATTATAACTGCTAGAGATTGCAAAATAATAGAAGGCTACTACTATAGGCCTAATAATAGTGCTAGTATACAACGTGTTTTTACTAGACTAGAGCCTAGTAGTACTAGTAGAATTATTAACAAAGATTCTACTACTATAAAACCTTCTAAATCTAGTACTATTAAAGAAAAGCCTAGAGAAATAGAGCTATTTAGTGATTCTAAAGATGAATTAGCTAATTATACTTCTATTATAGAAGAAGATAACGCTAATTCTATACCTTTGCCTATAGGTACAAAACTAAGTAAATACTTAGAAGAAAGCTCTATTACTAGAGAATTTCAACAGCAAATAGGTAGTCTTATCTATCTTACTATATTTACTAGGCCTGATCTAGTTTATAGTATAAACTACCTTGCTAGATTTATGTCTAATCCTAGTCTAGAACACTTAAAGTATCTAGATTATATCTTTAGTTACTTAGTTAAAACTAAAGAACTAGGATTAGATTTAACTTTAGAATCTACTTTGCAATCTACAAATACTACTACTAAATCTATTAAGTTAGTAGGAGTATCTGATGCAGATTAGGGGGCGATTTAGATTCTAGAAAATCTACTATAGGCAATATATTCTTATTAGAGAATATTAATAAGAAATCTATAGCTATTAGCTGGATTTCTAAGCTACAAAAAACAGTAGCAATTAGCTCTGCAGAGGCAGAATATATGTCTCTAAAAGAAGCTACTAAAGAAAGCTTATATCTACAAAATATAATTAAAGAGCTATTTAATAACTCTTTAAAAGACTACTTTATATTTAATAGTCTTAATACTATTAAAACAGATAGTCTTAGTGCTATAGAACTAGCGAAAAACCCTATTTATTACGCTAGAACTAAGCATGTAGATATAACTTATTACTTTATTAGAGAAAATCTGCTTAATAATAATATAGACTTAGTATACGAAAATACTAGTACTATACTAGCAGATAATCTAACTAAAGCTACTAGTATAACTAAGTTTAAAGAGTTTACTAGTAGAATTAACTTAGTAGAATTATAAAAATCTACTAGTTAAAGAATTAGGTTGTTTTATAGAGTTTCTAAATTGTTATACTCTATAACCTAAGCCTAAAAAGAATATATATCTATATAAAAGAGAGCTTAAATTGTTTTACTCTCTAAGATATAATAAGATTGCTTAAATTAAGCATTATAAAGATTAAGGGGGTGTGTAAAGTTATTAGAACTTCTCTAATAATCTTTATAAATGCAATTTCCTAATTAGACTTAGTAGCTAGGCTTATGTAATTATTATTATATAATTGTATAAGACTAGAGGATTAAGATGCTGTGCTTACTAAGCACGTATCTAGTGCCGATCTAGAGATATCTAACTTTCTATTTTCTCTAAGAAAGTAAGATCTCTATAAAACTTAGATAACGTCACTCTTTTCTATAATTAGAGTAGATTACGCGTCTAGCTACGTAATCTACTGTACACGTAAGCTGTATACGTAGTCTTTACTATAAGATTACGTGTCTCTAAGAGATAGATTACTAATTAGTAATCTAAGAGATATCTAGAATGTTCTGCTTAATAATGTAAGAGAGAGAAGTAGAGTATAAGTATCTCTGCTGTCCTCTCTTAAAGTTCTGTACCTAGCATTTAATATAATAACTTGTCTATATTATTATATTATCTTATCTTTACTCTATTAGGCTATACGCTTCCTTATTTAGAAATTACCTAGTCTAGTTAGTCTAGGTCTTCTAGATTAGGGAAGAAAGTAGCTTTGTCCTCCCCTACTTTCTTTACAAGAAATTGCTTAAAAACATTAATAAACCTTAATAATAAGCAATCTCTTATATTAATTAGAAAAGAAAAACAGCACCTTAGCTAAAAAGAGGGGATAAAGTCTATCTCCTTATAAAGAACTTACGCACATAGTAACTAGTAAAGAAAATAGATTATATTAAGGTTAGCCTATTTTTTATTCTAGAACAAATAAGCCTAGTAAACTATAGATTAGATCTCCTAAAAGATAAAAAAGATATATCTAGTATTCTATATATTGCTATTAGAACTAGCTAACCTAAGAACGCTAATCTAAAAGGACCTCTATTACTAAATAGATAGTAACAATAAATAGGAAGTTAGGAAAATTATAAAACATTAAGGGAATAGCACTAGAAGAAGGCATCTAGTTAAATAGTTAGGATACCTAGAATTAGAAAACACTTAGGAACTACCTACAAATCTTACAAACTGCTAATAACTACTAAACTAGTACTGAAGTTTATAGAAGTATTAAATAGATTAGGAGTAGCCTATATAGCAAGAGAATAACCTATTAACGCATCTATAGCAGGATATTTTAGATCCTCTACCTAAACATCTTTACCTAATTCTTCTAACTTATTTGCTAGACACTTAGCCTTATAATACGCCCTATTCTTTACCTATGTAAGTATCTTCTTATTACGTAATAATTACGTAATTACTTCTATAAGCAATTTCTTATCTACCTCTACTTTTGCTTTATACTCCTTATAAGTATAATCTAATAACTCCTAGGATAAGTTAAGATATAGACGCCTAATACGCACATACTTAGAATACTTTAGATATAAACTCTTAGATGCTATAACAAAGGACTCTTAGTTATTAGTAAAATAATAATTGTAAGGTATATTAGTAAGGGTTTTATATTATTTAATTTCTAAAGTAAGACAAAGTTATTTCTTTTAAGAATTAGAAGATATAATAATAACTAAACTTTAAGATAAGGTGTAAGGCACGCTTATAAAGATATAATTATAATTTAAGACAAATCTAGTAGGGGAGAGAGGTAGTGTTACAACCTTAGACCTCTACAGCTAATTATTTCTAAATAGACTAGACACAGCTCCCTAATAAATTAATAATAAATAACATATAATATAGATTACGTAACTATCTTACAAGTAGATCTAAAAGCTTACTCCTTAGCACGTAAGAAGGACTAACATATATAACTAGCTTACTTAGCTTATAATAAGCTTTGTAAGATATATAGCTAATTATAAATAAGATTCTATTTTAATAAGTAAGCTCTAGGATTTTATATAGTATATAGTCTAGTAGTAACACAACTTTTATAGTTTGTGTTTAACCTTAAGTTTTACCTAATTAATACATTTAATTATTTAGAACTCTTAACCTATACTTAGAATAGATAGTTTATTCTATACTCTCTAGTACACCTTTAGTTGCTTAGTTTAGTAGTTAAACACCTAGCTTAGCCTTTTTTAAATTTTTAAAAGGTTGTTAGTTTAAATCTAGCAGTAATTACTCCTGTATTTTATATAAGAAACTATAAGACTTAGTCTTAGTAAGCAGTCTTAAAGGGGGCCTACTAAGCATAGCTTTATACTCTAGAGACATAGGACCTCTCTAGTTTACTAGCTATAACTTGCTAGGAAGGATTAGGTTACACTACTTGTTTAAGCTTCTAGAGGTTTTCCCTATAGAGGTTTTACTCTAGAAGGTATAAGATTATCTATATTTACTTTAAAGTTTTATATAGAGAAGAAAGTCTAGCTTATAAGAGCCTAGTATAGTATAACAAACATAATAGTTGCTTCCTAGAGAGAAGAAGGGCTATTAACAGTAGATTTTCTAATAGAAGGGAAAATCTATTATTGCTAAGGTGGTATACACTACTTGTTTATACATTTTAGCTGCTTATACCTCTAGAGGTACTAAGCACGTCTATAGTACCCTAAGGGAGGTTTCTAGCAGTAGCTAGTCTAGACGTTAATTACAACAAACAAACAAATAAACAAATAATTGCGTATAAGCTAGTGTTAGCGTAATAGGAAATTGCTAAGCTTTAAGCAGCTAATAAGGCTGTTACGTAATATAAATTATATAAAAGAAAGCAGATTTAGGTAGAGAGGACCCTAATACTTAAGCACAGCCTACAATTCATAGCTCTAAAGGAGTTTAGGGCGCGTAGTAATAGGAAGAAGATAAAGAAGCAGGTGCGCACTAAAGGGGTAAGTAAACCTAAAGGCGCTGTAGACAGTGCAATAAGACTAGGCATAACTTGCGTATATATAAAAATACTTATATACTATAGACCTTGCTAGGACATTATCCTCTAAACCCCTATATATAACGTGGTGTTAATATACTATAATTTAAGGTATAATTTTAGTAGGGTCTTAGCAAAAGTAGCTGACTCGCCTGTTGGCTGACTCGCCTGTAGAGTACGTTAACTATACTTATTCTTAAGAACTAATAGAATTAGTAGTTATAGTCTTAAGCTAAAAGTATAACTTTAATAATACGCTAGGCAAAGACAATATACGTGCTAATATCCTAAGTTGCTAAGAGCAAGACCTTATTAATCTAAAGTCTATCTAGGAAGACAACTAGTCTTAAATACTACTAGGTTTACAGTAGTTACATAACTACCTAAGTAATTAGCTTACCTAGGAAATTAGTTTACCTGTAAGGTACGTTAATAAAAAGCAAATACTATTAGCTAGAACTAGACACTTACAAGCTTAGTAGTGGAATACATTAAACTATAATAATATAATTCTAATATTCCTTCTGTTATACAAGCTAAGTTCCTATTGTTTGAACTTTATCTCTTTGCTTGTTCCGCTCCTTAATTCCAATGTTGATATTGTAATGCGCACTTCTAATCTTTGCGTACAGGTTCCCAGCCGTCAATCCATCTACAGGCTCTGGCCATCTTCCCGTGACACGCGTCTCTAGTTCCGCGAGGGTGATGATAGTGGGCTCGTGTGCTCGTAGCACAAAGACAACACTGAACCTATACCGTTTCTCTCCCATCCCGCACCCATCTGGATCACCGTACGACACAACTCTATGTCCACCTGCGGGATACCGTCCATTACTCAGTCTCTCCAACTGCCGCCCTACTAGAAGACTCATGCCTCTTGAGCCGGTCTTCTCCACCTCTTTCTCCACCTCGAACCACTGAGCACCATCCCAGACTTCCAGTCCAGGAACATTACCCACAACCACACTCAGTAAACCAAGATCCGCATGCGGTTCGGCCACCTCTTTGCCTCCCAGCCCTCGTATCGGAATAATCTTAACATTGTCGCCGTTTTATGCTTGTCTTTCTCTTGCATGGTTGCACAAGGTCCGACGAACTTCTTCAAGCCTTTCGCTGGATCCTCAGGGTCTCGAATATCGAGACTCGTGGCAATTCGGCCCAGAGTGTTCTCGAGATGTGCGCCTACAAGATCCCAGTACTGTTTCGCCGGCCTACGGAGGATCTCAGGGCAGTACTCTAGTGTGCGTAAAGTGATAAACTCTTTTTCACCTGGGATGCTGGACCAGCCTTCTTCGGAGCCGAGTTTGTGTTTCCACCTTGCCTTCTTTTCGAAAGGCAGCTCAAAGAATGCTTCGCTTGCTGTAAGGAGGTCCTCGTATGCTTGCTCCAGGGGATGGCTTTTAAGTGATGGCAGGTCAGAGACGAGCCGTGGTTGTGGAAAAGTGATGGTCGTCCAGCCCAGGTTTGAGAGGGCTCCTTGGTGTTCCGATAGGACTAAAGGGAGAGGAGAAACCACAAGTGCTGGCCTCATGGCTGCAGAAATGCTTTTATGTAGTTCTGGCCCTGAATCATCCTTTCTTCCACGCTTTCGTAGCCGGGAGATCAACTTCGAGATGGAAAACGAGCACCCAGAAGGCGTTTTGGGAGCAGCAAGCGCCATTTTGATTATCGGGTATGCTTTCTCGAGGGAAACCGAATGTTCAGACGTTGATCGTGTACATATGTCTGAAGGTTAGATGTGGTTGTCGGACAACGCAGTGACACAGCGGGAGATGGCAAGCACACGTGAGGCTGATTGCGTCGGCGAGCTAAGCCACTTTCCAAGGTTAGGAACGGCAGGTGGGGTCCTTAGTATGTCGCAGCCATCGAAAAGACGACCTTGTTTATTAAATAATATGGCAATAATTTTGAATTTTGAAATGCTACTCAAGCTCTTGTTCTGCCGTGCTCTTGGGCTTACTCTTGGCCCATAATTGTTGCTCCTTGTCCACAAACCAACGATGCAACACCGGTTTGACTTTGACTACATTTTTACTCTCGCCAACACTCACACCAAACTCCATGCCTTCTTTGTAGCTTCCGCCTTCAGCGCTGACTCTCATGGGTGTCATCATTTCCAACCGGCATAGCGCGAGGCCAACGTCACCAATGCGAGCAACAAACTTGCCGGCTGCGCGGCCCTTTTTGATCGCACCTGTCTCATCGAGCTGCTTGACATCAGACCCGGATTCAAGTAATAATATTGATAACGGGGAATGCCAGAGAGGTCCAGCTTCACGGGGAGGAGTCGTTTTCGAACAACACCGGTGTGTTTTGTTCGGATAGTAAGTTCCTGGCCGACATAACAACCTTTCTTGAAGTCTATACCCTGCGCCAGATCGATGTTGACCTCCATCGGTAACGCACTTTCTCTTGGAATTTCGTGCGGCCCTTCGGCAATCCCTTGCTTGTAACGCTGCAAATGGTATTGCTGTAGGTCTTGTATCTCTGGTCCACTAGCAATAAGACCACTGTTTGGCTTTGCCAGAATCCTCCAGAGAGTAGACATGTCGCCACGTGGATCACATAAGTCTGCGATTACTGCTTGCGCGTTGATGCTGTTGTATGCTTGACCCCACGCTGCCCATACGCCAAGCTCCTCCTCTGGCACGAGCTCAATACTGACTTTGCTTCTGAGTTTATGTCGCTTCAAGTGCTTCTTCAGTGCTTCGACCTCCGATTTGTCGACTTCTACGTAGCAACTCCAATGATCCTTCCCTGCCAGCAGCTCCGGGTATACCCACACAAAGACATCCCATAGCACGCGGCCTCTAGAGTCGAGAAAGGCGGCGAAGAACGGTTGGTCGCGGTTCGCATGAACATTATTCGTGATCAAGCCCTGGAGAAATTTGACTGTGTCGGGGCCAGAGAGGAAGAGGAGACGGCGGTGCGAAAGAGGCGCGGTGCCTGATTCTGTAGGTTGCGGCGCATCGTTCGTGGTCGAGTAGGAACAGACACTCCTGATGTGCGACATAAAAACACGCCCTACATTTTCTGGTCTCGACGTTTGGGGACCGGATCGCAATAGCTCCTGCGCTCGTTGCGGCGCATGGTGTGTCCTCGAGGATGTTACAATGTGGATTGTACGAGCTGCGGTGAAGCGCGCGCTCCGCCAGGCGCCGAGGCTGCTCTGACATGAGTTGCAGACGTATGCAGAAGACCTTGTAAACACTGAGGTTGATGAGGCTGCCATGATGTTCAGAATGATGAAGCGCGGTGGTTACCGCATGGAGTTTTGACAGAAAGTCATAGTGTGGCGTCAAGCTGGTTCAGGTTCACAATCGATAAGCAAATAATCTCGGAACTGGTGCCGCAACGATGCAGTCAAGTCTAATGTTGAATATATGGGTCCTACTCAAAGGCTCGAATACATAGATGCGTCAAATATGCCTAGTCATGATTGTTGAGCAACCTTACAGCGGGCAGCTGGCCCAAGTCCCGAACGCCAAGTTCCATAAACAATGCCCTTCAAATGCTTCATCGACGGACTAATCATCCTTCAGGCTTTGACTCGCGTGACTTGTCAATCGTGTATGTTCATCATCACTGCCTTTCGGGCTTGCTGGCTCTAGGTCATCCTCATCATCGCTCCACTTGTCGTCCTCGCCCACCGCAAAGATGGTGTCACCGTCAAGAGATTCCCTGGGAGGATGAATAGGCTTCTGTGGCTTGGGAGCAGGTAACGGCGAAACGTCGCGGGCTGCATCACGCTGCGGTCGTACCGGATCGTATGATGGAGGATGGTCTGAGGGTCCATCTTCTTCATCGAGTGAGTCTCGAATTGAAGCGATCTCGAAGCCTTCATCGTCTTGCGCAATCTATGCATGTATTAGTCTTCCATCAATCAACGCAATTTGCGACAGACTTACCTCATCACTCATGGCAAACCTCCTGTTGTTGGCTGTGGGTCTCCACATGTAAGCAACAAAGCAAACATCAGCCAGGTACACTAGATTGAGCCAACCATCCAAGACGAACCATCTGGTTTGCCAATGTGTCGGGGCAAAGTCGGGAGTTGAAGCGCCAGCGAAGGTAAAGCTGTTGATAAAGAAAAACCAAAAATGACGACAATACTGGTCAAGATGCACCACCAAAGCCTTTTGTACATGGTAGCCTTGACATGTTGCTTGCGCTCCATGAGATCCTTCATTGTGAGGTTCAGAGAGTTCAAGGTCCAAATGTAGAAAGCGGTCAATGTGGCGGAGAGAGGCAAGATGACAAGTAGGACAAGTGGGCCTGCATCATCAGGGCGAATGGTGAGGGATGCGACAGCGTAGATGACACCGAATACAAAGTGAGCAACGGCGAGCCAGCGGACGATGGTCATGGTCTTGCCGAGGGAAGGCTTGACGACACCGTAGCCCATGCATACGATGAGGAGCAGGAAAAAAGAGAATGAGTTGCGAAACGCATTCAACACGGCGACGACGACCATGAGCACCTTGGTGCCAATATTATTGCCGTGGCGGTTTTGGTAGTCGTAGAAGCCCCAGGTCATGAGCATCTCCACTACGAGGAAGACAAGGATGGCTGTGATGTAGTTTTGCACAGCCAAGATGTCGTGTCTGTTTTGGTAGTAGAGGAAGCCCCAGAAGAGTAGAACAACGAAGTAGACGATGGTGATGCCACCGTAGAAGGGGAGCTTTGCGATTTGGGCCGCTGGAAGCTCGCCATAAGCGTTGCGGAACGTGACAATAGCTTCGTACTCGACGTCTTTGGTGTAGGCTGCCGTGGCGACACAGTAGTAGCCGGTCTTGATGGCCAGCTTCCGCTCCCCGCTGGCGCCCGGGTAGTCGATCGGCTTAGGGTCGTTCAGATGGACGGCAGCAGTCCGGATGTACATGTTGGATACGGACTCGGCATCGTCGGCGAGTATCCATTCACCCTTGTGGGTTCCGTTGCAGAGCTTCGCGTCAATGGCGTCGTCGTTGCAGATGTAGGAGCGCTGTCACTCAAGTCAGCCTGGCACATGGCACATGGCACCGCAGTGGCAATCGGGCACTGTGGCACTGTGGCACTCTAGGACTATACTGACGTCGTCAACGGGCATCTCAGAAGGCTTGCCTAGCAGCAGCGAGTCCTTCCATTCCCACACAACTACGCCTACTGTGGGATCCTCCATCTCCTTGTTCTGCTCTCCCTTCTTGACGAACTTGACAAGGATGAACGGCTCCACCTTGCCGCCCCATGATTTCTTGCTGTACATGCCCGAGCATTTCTGCGCATCGTCGCGAGTAAGAGTGACATCGATTGCTGCTACTGCTGTCAGGGTAGATAGTAACAGCAGCCCCATGCTGTGCAGCCATTGCTGCTTCATCGTGTGTGGCTTGAGGCCAGCTGGCGGAGCTGACGGTCGTTCGTTCGATTACAGTGCGGGCGGCCCAGGTTGGCGTCGGGCGTAGTTGGGCTTGCACTGGATTGACTCTGTGCCTCGGTGAAGATTACAAATCTGGTGCAGAAGGCTGCAGTGTTGAATGTTCGGCTGCGCGCCGTCACTGCCTCAAACTCCGGCTGCGCGGGAGCTTAGGCTGCTAGCGCCCTCTGCTCGGTGCCATGTGGCGGTGCGGATAGAAGTCCCACTTCGCCGAAGAACCTGTGCCTGTCCCACCAGAATTCACACCCCTCGGACCGCACATCATGCCGGGTAAGACGGCAGACAGTACAACGGGAGAGCTCTGCAGAAGGTGTAAAGAAAATGTTGCAGTCCTCGTAGTGCGCTTAGAGCCACTCTGCCAGTCAGCATAGTGTCCTTTCAGGTACGAATCATACTAAAACTTCGATAGAGACTGTTTCGCCCGATATGTGCACACAAAGGCCATCAAACGTCTGGAGTCCTTTCGCGTAAACTTCCATAGCCCTGAAGAACGCAAGGTGCTGCTTCCGTTATCCTGTGGTGTTTCGTCGACTACCCTACTTCACATCCTGGATCTGCATCTCAAGACCCAGATGAGCAAGACTGGCCGCACAGGATTTGCTCTCAGTATAGTCGCAGTCGGTAATGTCGACGAGTCTTTGCCCATAGATGACCTACTCGCCAGGGTGCGCAGTCAATACTCGGGCTACGAGTACACGGCATTACCACTGCACCATGTACTCCGCATGATTCCCGGCGATGCCGCCCTGCGAAATTTGATTCCAGAACCAGCCAAGGAATACGACCATAGCAACAAAGAGCAGCTGTCACGTTTGGTCAACTCGCTCACCTCCGCAACGGCTCGCGCAGATGTGTTGTCAACGCTCAGGACCAGGCTCATCGTGGAGCATGCAAAGTCGACAGGCTGTCAGAGCATTCTTTGGGGTGACAGCACCACTACGCTCGCCGAGAAGACGCTCGCAGAAACCTGCAAAGGGAGAGGATTTTCGTTACCGTGGCAAGTTGCTGACGGCAAATCCCCATTTGGCCTTTACTTCCACTACCCTCTGCGTGACGTCCTCAAGAAGGAGTTGGTGTCGTACATGGACCTCGCCAAACCTGTACTGTCATCACTGGTTCACGAACCGTCCCCTGGCGCAACACATGCATCTACGAGTTCTAAAAACACCACCATCGACGACCTAATGAAACACTACTTCGAGTCTGTAGAAGAGAATTTCCCCAGTATTGTTTCCAATGTCGTCCGTACTTCAGGCAAGCTTCAAGTACTTCAAAGCGCAGAATCGGATCCACGATGCGGCTTATGCGACATGCCTGTGCCGGGCGGCCGATTTGGCATCCATGGCTGGGGTGGTTATCAACAAGACGGCATCGAAACATCGACAGTGGCTTCTAAGAATATCTGCTACGGCTGCACTCGATCGCTGCCTCAATCCGCCGCAAACGCTGGTATTCGATGAGATATCCAAGAGTATTCGAGGATCATAATGGAAACCGCTCTGTCATGATCTTGGTTTTTGAAAACATCCACCTTGACATTCTTTGATTCGGATATGGGTAAATTCCGTCTGAAGATGGGATTTGCACTTTGCGAGGAAATCAGTGCTTTTGCACCTCGGCGCCGCAGTTATGCCGAGAGCTCCGTCCGAATCGAGTAGGAATCCATAAGTCAAGCAGAGATAACGCAACTGTCGACAATGGTCTGTCCGCATAGGCGTGTATCTGGGAAAGATGCAAAACTATAAGAATGGTATCCTACTGTCTATAGTATTCTCGTTACTGCGTTCCTTCAGCATTCTCCTACGGCCTGCGCCCCTTCAGTTACTGAGGACACTTCGGCAACGCTGTACTCCAGGCCAGACGCTCGAGATGTCTGCTAGAACCGAAACATCGTTTAATCCCGCTGCAGATATCCTATCCTTGGCAGGGAAAGTAGTTCTAGTTACTGGCGATGGGCATCACTCAACCCGTGGCTAAGTATTGCTCTGATGCCAAGAGGTACTGCAGATTAAGGCGCAGAGTCTGGCAAAGCCTTTGCAGCCCACTCATCTGAGCACATATACTTCACTGGTCGCAACTCCACTGCTGCCGAGAATTTGATCACCGATATCCGATCGAAACACCCTGATGCTACACTCTCATTCATTGAGCTTGAACTCTCCTCCTTGCAATCAGTCCGAAAACGCATACGAAAAGGCTTCAGTCATGGCCGCTTAGACATCCTACTCAACAACGCCGGCATCATCGCTGAACCACCTACCCTCAGCGCGGACGGTTACGAAATCCAATTCGTGACGGATCACCCGGGACACGCCATGCTCACTGAGCAACTGCTCCCGTACCTCCTACATGCAACGAAAGTACCAGGTGCAGACGTTCGCGTAGTGGCCATCTCGTCCAAAGGCTACGAGCTCTACCGCATGATCAAAAGCGGTATCGCGTGCAATGAACTTCGAAACGGTAACACAACGAGCCGTACCATATTTGGACTCACGGTGAGGGACGGCCAGTCAAAGTTATTGAGTGTCCTATGCGCATCGGAGTTGGGACTTAGCTATCTGGGGATCATGTCGACCTCTGTACACCCAGGCGTGATCAGGACGCCTATTTTGGATGGGCTTTTGGGCCCAACAGGGTATTCAGCGATGTTGGGATGCGGCCGAATGGCACCACGGCTGTAGAACCGCATCAGGGTGCATGAAATCAGCTTTGGTGTGCCGCTGGGGCTACATGGGAGGAGTTGGTGAATGGGAACTGCTATAAGCCGGTGAGGCATCGATTTTATTGTTTAGTGTTTACAAGAATTTGTAAGGGAAAAGGGCGTTGCGTGAGTGGGATGAATACGTAGAACAATGCTTTACAACACCATACCCTCCACACAATAGACATTACCTCCTGTGATGCCTTCACTAAATCCAAAGTTGTAGGCTTACAAGATTTCAAGGAATTATTAAACCCGGTCAAGTGGAATTGAATGCCAACTACAATTGAGTGGGGATTAGGCTTGTAGCTGGCTCGTTATACACTTTGCAAACGTATCAATTACCCTGGAACGTCTTCTGAATACCTTAAGGCACCATACTAGTATGAATAAAGGACCACCGAGCTACGAGTATGAAGAGAACGCAGCTAGAAGGGAAAGCGAACCCAGTGATTTGATCAGATTGAGAGATTCTCATCTTTTATCTTCAATGCAAGGGTGGGTAAACAAGGGCGAATGTACAATCCATAAGCTTGGTGCTGCTGGCAAACAGGCACACCTTTGTAGGAAACCAGTATAAAGGAAATGTCCTCTCAGTCCCGCGAAAATCGTCCAGTCGAGTGGCATACAACGAAGAGGTCAGCACCGTGGCAATTTCACGGATAGTTGTTTCATGAACCTTAGTTTGAATTGCTGATCGAGCGAGTGAGGTCGATGGCGGCGTCCACGAAGGCTCTAGGGTGAGTCGATCACATATTATTTAGATGCTGTACTTCTAGCTTGGTCCCGATGAAATTATCGCCGTAGTTTCAAAATCAATCCTTCGTATCAGTTCGACGCGCATTTAAGTAAGTGGCATAAACACAGGTAATCGTAGTTCAGAAAGTATTTGTGAAGAAACTTTAGCATCTCGTATGATGATACTTTGCGAATTCAACAGAGCTGTGGTGCTGAGCTCTGCCAATAGAGAGGTCTAATATCTTGCTATAGAGTGTATATAGAGGTCAAGGCAATCCGTTGGACATAGTCTCGGTCTGCTGAAAGAGCTTGGATGAACAGCTCATATTGGCTGCG
Source organism: Ascochyta koolunga (assembly GCA_026119515.1). NCBI lineage: Eukaryota > Fungi > Ascomycota > Dothideomycetes > Pleosporales > Didymellaceae > Ascochyta > Ascochyta koolunga. Next base: position 519,434 of record JANLCG010000022.1, read on the forward strand.
ATGACGGAATGATAGTGCTCTCGATGTGCAAGCGGCTTGATATGGTAGTGACGCGTGCATGCGCATCCCTCTGCCGTTGCTGGTGCTGGTTTCGTTGTACGATGAATTCCTTCCACACAAGGCCGCACTACAGGTTTTGTCGTAAGACCATACGCACTCTGTGACCTAAGCAATGTAGGCTAATAAATACAGTCTCTTGGCTCATGTACGCACGCAGTATCTATTGTACGCCCGAACTGGTACAAGATCTCAGGTTATGGGGTGGCATTGGTCTTTCGACAACAACAACCTATGTCTGTCCGTCAGCAATTCACACCTTCTTTATCATCGATTAAGGCGCCACCTCACCAATTGCTAAGCGTTTGGTGTCGTCAAAGCTCGGGCTTTTGTTTGCTTCGAGAACCATCATCACGCAGGCGTCGCCACACCTCGGACTGTCTTATTTGCACCGACTAAGGACACCCCTTGCCTTGTACCTCGTTTGGCAACCTCTACATCCGCAACCAAACGCAGGAAGACGCATGAAGAGCGTGATACAGTCAAGCGGGCCACGGGATCCTTCTTCCTGTGGGGCGAGAAAGGAAAAACAGCCGTTGTGGGCCTAGGGGGAACGCTGCGGACAACGATATGCAAGGCGTGAGAACTTTCATGGTGTGTCTGCTGTATGTAGAAAGTCATCTGAGGGAGGAGTGCATGTGTAATCGCCTTTTGATCAACAAGGTGTCACAATCCATTGGCTGTCTTCGGAGTAATAATCATTTCACTACCTATTCGCACACGTGCTTGTCTTTGTCTTACAAAACCGCAAGGAAACATCAGAGATGGCCACCAGACGTAGGTAGATAGATACGAACAAGAACAGGTATTAAGAAAAAGCAAACGCCTCTGTGGGCGGCTTTTTGTCTGCTCACCAGCTTTACAGAGAGCGCTAGGGAATAAATGGACCGCTTCGCTATTGTGACGGCCCCAGAACCCGCCCGCAGGGTATCAAAGTAGAGCGACCCGGAGCTGGGGCTAGCCACTCGACGGAAGAAGGTGGAACTGTTATGATGGCGCGGCATGAAGGATATCCACAACGCCGGTGAATGACATGGTGCTGCCCGTCATGAAGAGCATACAACCCTTAAACCAAAGCAAATTTGAAATATTGTTTGCTCCCGCAACAAGCCGTTACATTATATCAGACCGCACAATCGGAGGTTTTCTTGGATAATAATATCTGTGACATGTTAGTATACTGGCTTGATAGCCATATTGGTAAAACATACCGTTAACTGCAGCCATGACAAAGCGAATCTGCATTGTGTCTGTCGCGCAGGTGAAGTGGGTGTAGATTTGCTTTGTCTCGTGCTGGTTGAGTGAGACGAATCGGTTGAGGATGTAGTCGCAAGCGGCAGCGTAGTCTGGACCACCCTCGTAGTCGGGGAAATAGTTCTTCATAGGGCTGACGGGCAACTTCTCCTTGAACCTGTCGATCTTGTTCAAGAACAGGATGATGGATGTCTTGACAAACCACCTCGAGTTACAGATGGAATCAAACAATGTGAGGGCTTCTTGCATACGATTGACTGTCTCGTCTTCGAACAGCAGCTGATCGTACTCGGAGATGGCCACGAGGAAAAGGATCGTGGTGACATTCTCGAAGCAATGGATCCACTTCTTTCGTTCCGATCGTTGACCACCGACGTCAAACATGCGGTAGGTCAGGTCGCCAATGATGAAGGTGGTTTCGGTGATACCGGTCGTCTTGACACGCGATCGAAGGACATCCTGGTCGTTGGGAATGTAATCGGGGGCGGCAATACGGTCAATTGAATCAAAGTAGCTAATTTGATTAGAATTCCTGTTGCAGCCGAGGACGATGGGAAAGAAACTTACTACTTGGCCGAGTCGTTCAGCTGGTACTCGCGCGAGCGCTGAAAGCATTGCTGCACGCCGGCGTCCTTCCACAGGACCGAGATGGCGTTCCCAACCTCAGGGGGCAGGCTGTCGCCCTCAATCTGAGCGGGCTGCATGAAAATGGTCTGGACGTGGTACTCGGCGCGCTGGTCGTCGAGCGGCAGCTCCAGCGACTCCATGGCTTCGAGGATGACGCGCATGGACTGGACCGTGTTGCTGAAGATGATTTCCTTGAAAGACTCGCGCTCATCGCGAGAGTAGCCGCCCTCGTGGATGAGCTTCATCTGCTTGAGGATGGTCGACTTGCCCGACTCACCAGCACCTGCGGCGTGTTAGAAAACGGTGGCGCAGACGGTGTCGCACGGCTACTGACCGAGCAGCAGCATCTTGATCTCATTGCGCTGCATCATCTTGTCGCGCTTGAGCTGGTTCTCAATCTCCTCGTTCCTCTGCTTCCCCTCCTTCTCTTCTGTGCTCATTCCGCAACCCATGATGGCACGTGTGGGTGGGTGACGGTCGGTGGATGGGGGTGGTGTGGGTGTATTAGGGCGAGACTACTACTAGGGATGTTCCGTCGAGAGGCCGGCCAATGCGGAAATCTGGGCGGTGGTGTTAACGACAGTGTTCAGGACATGTGGCCTGGCGCATGGAGGAGGAGGAGGAGGAGGTGGTGGTGGTGGTGGTGATGGTGGTGGTGTCGAGGGTGGTCAGAGTGAATGCGGACGTAGGCGGTGGCGGGAGGGTGCAGGATGTTGGGTGTTTGCTCAATGCAGACGACGCCGCTTGGCGCAAGGAGGGAAGGAACGGACGGTAGGAGCGGGCGGCAGAAGAAACAGGAGGTTGGGCGGGCTGCGTACCTATTATTACAAAGAAAAGGCCCACTGATCAAACAGCTGGCGCGCCGCGGTGAGGGTGAGGAGGCGGGAGCCGGGCGAGGGAGTGACGGGTGTCGTGATGGAGGGTATGGCAGGTGAAGGGATGGATGGCTCGAAAGGCGAGGCTCGCTTCGCTCCGGCGAGATGTCTCAGGGCAGCTGCAAGGCCGGTCGGGGGTGGAGACGCTCAGACGGCCGGGACTGTCAATTCGCGGATCGTCGAGTGTCGCAAGTAGAGATGGGCGCAGCGGTGCAGACGTTGCACGGCAGGCGTGGATGTGGTGCGGGAGCAGAGTGAGCAGCAGCAGCGGGACGAGCAGCGGGACGAGCAGCAGCCAGACAGCAGGACAGCCAGACAGCCAGACAGCCAGACAGCCAGACAGCAGGACAGGCAGGCCACAACGAAGCTTTACATGGATCATGGCACCGCGAAAGGAGGCGCGCTTGTCCCGAACAAAACAGACGCCGCCAGCGGTATCGCTCCACTCAGCGCCGGGGCGCAGGCCACCCTGCAGACCTGACCTCCCCAGCTGCTGTCTGTCATCTGAGGCGGTTGCTGGGCCTGCTAGACGGCACTGCTCCACGGCTGGGCGAGATATTGGACTACTGGACGACTGGGCTGCCGGCCTGGCATTTTCTGCGCGGGCCCAAGTGCTGCCCATGGACACAGCCCATGTTGGTGCCGCCGCTGGTGCTGCAGTGCGCTTGCTTTGCAGGCGCCCTTGAGCTGCGTGCCCTGTCATTTGCAGCAACACGGGCCCGACAGTCACTACCAGTAAAGCTCGCAATGGCAGAATCCATGGCCGAGCCACAGCTATCCAGGCACCCAGCCACCATGCATGCAGGCCCGCCTGTTCGCCCGCTGCTCTGCATGCCCTGGTACGCTGGCATCTGGTACGCTCGTTCGCCGCTCGCTATCCTTCACCGCACTTCTGCCAGACCCACGCCGCCGACCTTGTGTCCTCCAGTAGGCCTCTGTCGCACCTGTTCGACATGGTCGTGCCGTGCTACGCACTGATTGCACCCACTAGATGCGTCTCCCGTCCCGCCCCAGCGCAACTAGCTGCTCTTCTAGAAGCCTTTCTGCAAATTTAGGGGCCCACCAAACAAGAGGCCTGACGCCCGGACTGCGCATGCGAGATTTGAAACGCTTCTGCGCGCACCTGCACGTCCTCTCGCCCCCGTCACTGCGCGCGGCTTTCTGCCACAACACGCTGTCTGATATCTCGGCTGCTGTTCCTCTTGACCAACAGCTTGTGGCTCATGAGCGGTTTCAGCGCTGGCGAGCATTCCATGCATCGTTGCCTGCCACCCGTTCTCCACCAGCATGCCCCGGCCAGCCTCGACTGGCATGTCGTTGGTGCTAACGCCGCTCTAGGAAAGGCGCTGACTAGCCAAACCTCCGCTCTTCATCTCCTCGACTCGCGCTACCCATGCCTGCGCCCGCCAATCACAGCCATACCTCCCGCGCTGTCTCCTTTTTTTTTCCCTCTCCTCTCCTCCTCTCTGCGTAGCCAGAGCGTCCTGAATGACGCCGGGCGTCTTCACTCATCGTCCCGCGGCCACACGGCATCGTCACCGAGAGATCTGCAAGAGCTTGGATGCAGTTCACGATGCAGGACCGAAACACCCTCTACCGCTTATCCTCTCTATAAGGTATACTTCCTCCTCTGTGGCACCATACGCACTTGTTCTACGCATCTTGCATCTCAACTGAGAATTCCGCCAGTAAGTGGATAACGGCTTTCATGCAAAGGGAAAATGCTCCGATTATCCCGACGTTATCACGACATCTCGCCACCTCTTGCCTCGGGACCCTGCTCTCGTCGCGAGTCAGCAGCGGAAGGATCGTCGGCAAGCACGTGGGGGCACTGACCAAGAGTGAGAGTACGATGGACAACGATGGCGACGTAGACCACGAGTTCGATGTCACTGACTGGCGATCGTGATGACTGTCAAAGGGGGTGGTTGAATTCCCGCCAGAGAAAGATCGACCTTCGTTTGTTCATCATCAATTGCTGGACACTATTCTAGATTACATTACCTCTGGGTCTTGTTCTCCATCAGTAAAAGAAGATGATATGTATACATGGTAAGATGATTTTGATTCTGCAAGTATGCCTCATCATTTTGTTCCGTATATCTGGTTCGATTAGATGCCTGTGCTGGCATCCCAGACCACCTCTCACTGCACATACCAGATTGACAGTGAGCTTTGGCTAATCGTCGCACAGTTAGCTCGACAAGTGCACATATCCCGTATGTTCTCTCGACCAGTGTTTTCTGCCGGCACTACCGCCACACCAGATGCTCAGTTACTTAATTACGCCAAACGTTTGAACCCATTCCAGCACACCACTACACTACCTTGGGTGTCAATGCCGGCCATCAAGGATCACACAATTGGACTGTATCAGCTGGTTCGTTTTTTTTTTTCAAAATTTACATCTTCAGCGTTGTGGTCCAAGATTCTGGTTGAACGGGTAGTCTGGAGGTAGACAGGCTACTGGCACCACAGAGAACGCCACGCCTCGAATCGAATAGTCGTGCACACGATACAATTACACTAGCTGTCGATGCTAGAACGTAATGGACGCTGCGACCATTACCATAAATTGAGGTTGGCAAGTTGGGTAAATGCCCAGTTTCTAAGTGATTCGTCCGCAACTCAAACGGCTGCGTATTTTCACGAGCAAGTGGCTGGTAAAACGGAGCACGGCAACCGCTGCGTACTAATAACCGACGTGCTATTTTCAGCACTGTACTACATTCTACATGCATTATCGAAGGTTGAGGTGCGGACAGCTGCACAACTGCGCACGAAGCATCGGACGGCCTAATCCTAACGTGCACGGCAGAATCCCAGAATATGATCTAATGTTGTGAAAACACGTAGGCCAAGTCTCGCTTCCGTTCTGTTGCACGAGGAGTACATGGAAGACGTTCATCGACTGGCTTGTGGTTGGTGAGGCAGGTGACTTCGGCGCCTAACACTTGACCAATCCGGTATGGCGCCACAGATACGCGCCCAGAATAGCAGCGATTACAGGACAACACCACACGATCGGTAGAAGATTGTTGAACAACCCCAAAACCTAGCATGTGAGCGCTTACAATGGAGAGCAATGACATCGAAACCCCACAACCTAACGCCTCGGCGGTTGCCCGGCCGCAACGTAGACCAGGCGCCTAGCAAAGGTGTTGATACATATCGGTGACCTGCCATTCCCCCGTAATGTCCTTTTTTGGTTGCATCAGTTCGACTTGATGAGACGATTGATGCGTGACAGGTCTACCTAAGGCTTCCTTTCAATTTCCTTTGCATTCACCGCCGCTGGTTCGGCGCTTCTCCTTATGTTACCTCACAAGGTTTTCTAGATCTCCTAGTAAGTGCGACAGCGACTACACGAAATCATCGGGAATGCAGCTTATGGGTATACAGATTCTGTACAACTATGCCTTTGAGCCATGTCATAAGGTTATGCATCATCTCGGCATCCTTAATCGCAGCTGTGCCACACAACGCAGTACCCACAGTCACTTCAGTGCCAGCTTCGCTTCCTTCTAAGCTTCAGCAAAACGTTCCTTCCTGCGCTCATTCATGCATCGAATCCTCATTATCAGAGCGCTTTCCAGTAGCGTGCAGTGCTCAAGGAGATATTGAATGTCTCTGTTCACACTACAGCACTGGTGGAGAGTCATTAGGGAGGTAGCCCTCGGCTGTGTATATGCTGCTTGCGGAAATATCGACACAGCAGCATCAGCATACAATGTCTGTCTTGGCCAGAAGAATGCCGTCTTACCCACCAAGACGGCTCTTACTGTTGTTCCAAGCAACGCCCCTAGCACGACTTCCCGCTATTCAACATCATCGACCCCATCAACTCTAAGAGCAACAATCACATCAATTACAAGGACAACAATACAAACACAAAAATCCGCTAGTCAGACTGTTTTCGTTGACTCGATATCGCTTCCTGCGTCCGCCACATCAACGTCCACGTCGACACCTACCTCGATTACCGCTCCAGCCGTGAATGGTGATCGTCTTAAGATGACCCCAGCTCAGATCGCCGGACTCGCGGTAGCGGCTATTGCTGCATTCATTATTGCCATTGGCCTGATGGCATTCAGTGTTTTTGAGAAGAAGGAAAGAGCGAAAGAGCATGTATGCGAACGAGAAAGACCAGGATCGCCAAAGGCGACAGTCGGCGCGCTTTTCGCACTATGTTTCTGTCGAGGATACATCAGGGGCTTCCGCTCACTTCCCTGCTGTACCACCTCCAGCAGCCTCACGAGATGGACCCAGGTTTCCTCGGCTGGTCACACCATCACCTTTTAGCACTTTGGGAGTCTCCAGTGCAGGCTCAGGACGTACTGTAGTAAGACCAGGTGTTGGAACATCACTGAGTGCAGCATCTATTTCCAGGTCACAAATTGGTCTTGCTATCAGCGCTGAGTTGGAAGGGTGCCCTGCCCCTGCGAAATCATCCAACCACCCGAGGCAAAAGATCACAGCAGAGCACTTCCGACCCGTCAGTACCCGCACTGAGAACACTGTCTTCGAAGAGGATGAAATTGCCGTTCGCCATCGATCTTCAAAACTCCTCCCAACACCACCAGTCCCCATCATGCCAATCCGAAGTTTACAGCCTTCTCGCCTCAATTCGAAAACTCCAACGACTTCGACTACATCCTCAAGCCGCACAGCACGCCATTCGGAATTGTCCCTTGACATTCCAGTCCGCCATGAGAGACCCCAGCCGAAGCGAGTTGCGATAGCAGGCTTGTCGTCGACAGGTTCCCCAGCGTTAAAACGCCCTGCACCCCAACTGCAAATTCCCTCATCCAGTCCTCAGCAAACTACTTCCTCGTCTGCCACATCCATAAAACCCGCCAGTGCTGCCGAGATACCAGAGTATTACTTCGCCTCCTCCCCTCGCCGAGCGCGCGATACAACACCACATCAGGGCTCGGACACGCTGCCAACCACCAAGTCTCAATCTTATGGCCTTCGAGCTCGTCGAAGCCCTGGTACCACACTCGGCTCACGCACGGTCTCGCGCTCCTCAACACGGCGAACATTCCGCGATTCCACTTCAAGCCAAACATCCTTCGAAACTGCAGACCCCAATGACCCCACGCCTGAAGACGACTCAGACGACAAGCAACTCTCAGATGACAACAAGCTGTCTCCAGTTGCCGAGAGTCCGATACACGCTCTGAAATATCCCAAGGTTCCAAGGGCGTCCAATCAGTCGGTCCCTAGGAGTCCGAAGGTCGGAAGTACACGCAAGAGCAGGGAAGAGGGGCGGTTCTACGTCCGTCCTCTCCCAGAGCCTTCATCGCTTTTGGTCAAAAGAAGAGGAGAGCATGAAGCCCAACAACTCGAGAATAAGTTGGTGCTCAAGGACCCTTTTGTCACACCCACACGCCGCCAGATGCGCTCACATACCCGCAACGCAAGTGCAAACTCCTGGGACCACACACCAGCGTCCAAGATCGAGCGTCGGAGCTACAGCAACAACAACAATAACAGTCCATTAGTTGATGAAGTGGAGGTTATTAGGCCACTGAGCATCGTTAAGAAGACTGATGCCGCTGCGAGGCAGAGTAAAGATGGAGGCGAGATGATAGGACTGAAGAGTCCCGTGTGGATTCCGCATCTGACACCTACGCGAAAAGGAGAGGATTTGTTCATTAGTGTAGGTTGGGGCGAGAGCCTTGGAGGAAGATGAAATGCTTGAGAAGAGAGTAGAGAGGTTTCTTGTGCATATCCTTTGATTTCCTTTTCGGTGCGTTTATTGTATAGCAGAAACTACGAGATACCCAATAGCATAGCGAGCGAAGAGTTGCACATGAATAATACGAGGATAGCGCTGAGCTACTCTTTCACTCCCTGATGCTGTGTACACAACAACGGATATAGATATAGCAACTACTTCGTTGTATCACAGGCAGTCCACCCCGCCCGCCTCTTCAACGTTACTCTTATCTCCGCCTTTCCGTATCCTACTCTTGTATCAACTTGGCTCTACACTCTAGAAACTTCGGGCTCATTAGTGTATGCACCAAGACGCTTTCTCGCCAAAAAATTTTGCATGCAAAATGGACCGGTGTATTCAGGAAAAGAACGACGCTTGATGCAGGAGTCAATTTATGAATTCTGTATTCGCTGAGGCAGATTTTTACGTAGTACATGCAACACTCGTAAATAATCTTCAGGCTGCACAGCAGCATCTCACGCTTCCAAGCTACCGCATGAAGCATTCGGCTGCACAAGGTCGAGTGTGATCCTTGCAACTATTTTCCTTCACTTCTTGCTGCACAAAACACCGAGCTACTGGAATCAAATGAAGCTGGGAACATGGGGTGGACTGAAGTAGGATTCAGCTCATTTGGCCACCTCAGCCATAGCCCTGCTCTTTCGGCTTCATCATCAGGTTCCGCGGAGACCACACTCACTGTCTGCCAATCGTACACTGCCTCGATCCACTTGTTAACGCCTTCATTTGTAGCAGTGGATAACTTCTTTCTATACCGGCTTTCATTGGGCATTTTCCTTGTTCACGATGTTGCGGTCTCATGGTTCCTCGGCAAACATGACTCGGTGAAGCGAAAGGAGGCTCCGCGGCAGCCTTACGATTCATGTACGATCTGAGATTTGATCTGAGATTTGCCGACTTCACTCATGAAGACATGCGACACGGCACCGGACTGTGTGTAAGGCGAGAATAGGATGTATAGAGTGCTGGTTTTCCTCCATCACTTCAAGTTTGATCTACATGGTCGACTATCAGAAATCATCTTCAGCCTAACTTCGAGTCGCAGACTCCTTCGATTTTACGGCTACATCGAGTGCTACTTTGTTATTCGCCCCCCGCTGGCTCCCTCTTGCAATCACGAATCGATATTTATGCCCCTTTTGACCTTCGTACAGGCACCCACAACACGGCCTGGCGCTCAAATATACTTCAGGTACCATACTTCACTTCCGTCCGTTTATCACATCGACTATGACATACCTAAACCCACGCGATCCACGGGTTTCCACGCCAAACCTCTTGCTGACCGAACCCCCTTAATCTTTACTGGCGGATGCTATTGCAAAAACTCACGTACACCATCCGTCTCGTAAGTCTGGAAGAGACTCGGACGATTATATGCCACTGTGAAGACTGTAAGAAGAAGTTTGGGGGTGTATTTGGGGTTACTGTGAAGGTGCCGGTCATGCGATTGAGGATGACAGGGGGTAAGGCCACGGTACGTACTGTGCTCTCGGAGCGGCGGACCGAGGAAGACAGCAGCATCTTTTGACAGGGCGCAGGTGCACAAGGCGAATCATGGCGCTGGATCGTGTTCATACCGGGAATTCTGCAATGAGTGTGCGAGTACGATATGTACTTACGAGGTGAATTCATCCTTCTGTTCTGAGTCTACTGGGGTGATGGGTGCTAACAATGCGTAGGAGCAAGCTAAAGAGCACTTTCGCTTTATCTCGTTAGGGTCACTTGATGATCCGTCGGCATTCGAACCGAACGGCGAGTTCTATTGCTCGCAAAGAGCACCCTGGTTACTTGAGATACCGGGGAAAGCGCAATTCTGGAAACAGTAACCCAAGTTCAGGTGACGTTAGTACGGTGTCATAGAGACTGAATTTGGGTTATCGGCATAAGCAAGTGTTTGGTGCTCCAGGGTGGAGCAAAGATCGTTGTCAGAACTTGTGGTGACCTGAGTCAACTAAGGTAAATGGACGAGTAGCGAGCAGCCACAGCCATGAAGTCATAACTACTACCATTAGCAGCTCTAGCAATCTGTCAAAATAACTCTCGGAACTGACAATGCTGGTGCCAACTACACAACGACTTCGATTGACGGTTCGTGTGGCACTCACACCTTACTTCATTAGCTTGAGTTCGTGCTGAATAATATTGACGCGCGAGCGTTTTATTGTCGGTATCCGGAGGTGCCGATCGTGAGACGAAACGATGTTCAGCCACAAGTTGCTGACTCCTGGAGGATTTGCAATTCCGCGACTGTTCCGTTCCGTTCCTCAGGTACCGAGCGCCTGGGTGTTCAGGACCATGTTTGAGGCATGCGGCAATAGGCTTGCATGATGTGAAATGGTGTAGGTGTAACGAGAAGGAGGCCGCGCGGTGTGTTTGGCTTTTCCAGGTTATCGTAAGTTTGCGGACTCTGAAGAAGTGGTTGTCGTATCTACATGGCGACGATGGTCTTGGTTATGTTCTCATGAAGGGACGGAACGTTCATAGTCGGTCTTGTTCAGATCCTCCTGGAGCATGTCCTTGAGATCATCAGTATGGCAGAACGAAGCCTTCTGCTGCTGCTGAGTCTAGGACGCGTCTCCCCCGCCCCTACATTCGCCAGGGTCTTGATTTACCGGTTCAAGCAATATCATGCATTTGCAAGTAATCAATAATGGCATGTTTGCGCCAGAGCAGTCTCAGCGTCCTCGCCCGTAGCAAGTGCGGCCCTCGCAAGATCCATAACAACGCGAGCGCAATGTTTGCAAACATATCCCCGTGAACGACGAATACAACTGTGGGAACCCCAGGCGTAGTCGCGTTCCATGCAATATGCGAGACGTCATTGCAAGAGTTGTGTTCCAGGTTGTTTCGGACCGCTAAGGCAGCGGAGTATCCAGGCATCCATGCGAGAGTCACCCCAAGTTCCTCGCGAATATTTTCGGGCGAAACTGCATACGGAATCGTACTGGATGTGGAAGGGTGGCCTCCCTCTCAAAGCGGCGGCTAGCACATGGCGGTGAGTGACGGCGACACGGCATATCTGGAATAACAGCGAGTGTGCCTGGCGGAGTGCCGTATGAGGAGTGACTGGCTGCGCCTCGCCTCCTGGGAGGAACTATCAAGTCCTCCACCGGACATGGACGACAATAGGGTGAGAAGGGAGCATTGAGTTGATGCCTTGTGCCTGGTTTGTTAGCGGCTGTGTCATGACAGCGTTGATTGGCTACTTTAGCAGCTCAGCCACCTCGACGTGGCTTTGTGCGCCCTGAATCTCCGCCAAACCGTTACCGGCTGTGCTCACTATTCGACAGTCCTGGTCTTGCACCAGTATGGCATCGACGTATAGATACGGCTTGCACCGCGAGAGGCAAACCCTTGAATTCGTTCACTCGCATTCGCATCTTTGGAGCCCAGGAACTGCGTCACGATGGCGATCCGTCAACGCAAGCAACAGAAAGTTCTACTCGCCTTCAAGGTGCTTCACGTGCTTCACTTTGTCAGCCAGCTTCGTCGACGTGTTAAGCCACGTGTGCAAAGGGGCTTCGAAGATGATCCTCAACTTGGCAATGGGCTCTCCACCGGCCGAAGGGGGTTGAGAAGATTTTCTGAAGGGTTGTCCCGACTTGGTGCCCGCAACGCAAAGCAGCCGCAGCACATTGCCAACCGTATCTGCAAGTGCCGCAAGAACAACCAGAAGGCGTTTAGCCCGACACTCAGGCTACGCACGTACGGCTTGGATGGTCTCGATCGCTCAAACGAATCTGCGGAGGAGGTGCAACAGTACGTCAGAAGAAGCTTCCGTTTGGTTTCATCTACTAAGCTTCCGGCACAGTATGCTTAGCTCTGTTGACGAGAGGCTCAGTCCTACAGGAGAGGCCTTGTCAGCAATTGCGAGTGACGACAAGCTCTTTCTCAAACACGTTAGTCCACTAATCTTCGAAGGCTGCTCCTTGGACGAAATCGTCCGGTTACTGGTGACGACCCACGATGCCATCAACACACTTTCGTATTGTCGTTTGCAGTTTAGTGACGGCTGGCTTGTCGCACAAGGTCGAGATTTTGGGCTCGACATAGACGCGATGTTTGTTGCAAACTACGAACACTTGCTCCTGCGACTTCAAGTTGAGCTCACTGAAGCACTGGCCCGTAAAGCGCTTGATGAGCTTCAGCAAGGTGGGCATGACAAGAAGCAGCATAGGCTTCTGAGCTGGTTCACAGAATTCGCCGAGAAGCCACGACCACTCAGCACTTCCTTCCCATGGACCATCAGGCCGTCGCTGGCTGTATTGTGGGGTGTAAGCTCATTCTTGTATCTCGCTGAACCTGGGGATGCATGCTGACTGAGGTCTATCAGGTGTGTTGGATGTTTTACAACTCTTCTGGCAGCCCATCTGCGGGCGCCGAAGGTAGCAACGACCGCGTGCCAGGATCTCGTGTGCTCCAACACCTCGATGTTCCATGGAATGCTCCAGGATCGTCTGAATGTAGGTTTCGCATATGGCGTTCGCATCCTCGTGAGGTTGTTTCAGTCGCTGACTAGTCAGACTTCCGGTTCGGCCTTGAGTTGATTGGCTCACAGCCGGAACCTACAGCGCAACAGCAAACTGGCGACAACGTGACAGTGGGGCCTGGGAGTGATGTGTTCGAAGCACGAAACGCGGATAACTGGCCGCCCGATTGGCACCCATTGGGATCTAGGCATCCGAGCCTTACAGATGCCCAGTTGTCGCCAATTGGCGCGTTGAAGCCTACTGCACCGCCCCAATTCCCAGGTACGGACTAGCCGCATTGACTCATACTTCTTACCTCGACAGCAACCTGGTTTCAGCCTGCAGTTGTTCGCAGCTAACGTGCAGCCAGGCCAAAGTACTTATGCTTGGGCTGCCCATGAGCAGTACCCCATAAATACCATTAATAGTTATTTACCTCAGACCCCAGGCGCCTTAGCACTCACGGCATTTACGCAGCTTAGCCCCAACAGCCTTGACCAGTCTTGGCAGCTTCCGTACTCTTGTTTGCCACAGCATAGTCCGCGTCATCTTATAAACCCTCCCCAGACTCCAAGCATTCGAGTCACCGGAACAGCGGGAACCAGAGACGACATTTTTACTCCGCCACATTCGGCGTTCGCGGCCTGGAACTATATATCACCCGCCTCAGGCCCGCTACAAACCGGCAACAACAGCAGTAGCAACACATACTTCGACTTCTTCAACATGGGAAACACCTTGCCACCTGTGAACGTACCGACAATACAAGTACCGCAGGTTCACAACAAGCACGAGCGTTCACACTCCATAAACTCGAACCCGGATCTGCCCACTCCGGTCAGTATGTCAGGAGCCCACTCTGCTTTGCCATCACCCATTCGCGAACAAAGGACAACAATGTCGAGCCCACATAGCCATGCGCGACAGCTTTCTGAAGAAATTTCTTCCCAAGATGAGCATGACGGATCACTGCGGAAGAACAACTCATACAAGCGTGCCGAGGAACCACCGCGCAACCACGAAGCAAAGATGGTTTGCAAGCACCAGGAATGCACTGGTCTCACATTCGACCGAAAGTGTGAATGGAGGTAAGTGAAGTTACATTATCAATAACAAGACCTCAACCTAACGTGTTACCTCCAGCAAACATATGGACAAACATGACCGGCCCTACAAGTGTCTCGTCAAGGGATGCGAAAAGCTGCAAGGCTTCACTTACAGCGGTGGTCTCCTGCGTCACGAGCGCGAAGTACACAAGATGCACGGTGGAACCAAAAAGTCACTCTTTTGCCCTTTCACCGACTGCAAGCGCAGCTCTGGCGCCGGCTTCACGCGGAAGGAAAACCTTGCTGAACACATCCGTCGCGTGCACCGTAGGACGAGCATGTCAGCGGACATGCACGGCTTGATCATTCGACGCAGCACCATGGAACGTTCACCAACCGTTGAGAGCCGTCAGGCATCTGAGTCACCTTATATCCGCAATATCGAGTATTGTGAAAGTGAGGAACCTGCGCTGAAGCGGAAACGAGTCACTGACTCCGTCATCTCTGATCGTGGTGACGAGGATCTTCGCTCTGAGATCAAAAGACTACGACTCGAGAACGAAGAGAAGGACGCACGATTGCGGCAGCTCGAGCAGGCTGTGATGGCCTTGCAGCAAAGTCGCAGGTAACCCCTGTCCCTCGCTTGGGTTTCGGCACTGGTAAATAAGACTCTCTCTCTCTCTCTCTCTCTCCCTCTTTATCTCAAGCAATTTTTGCTTTTCATCATTTTATGCATTATGGCTGCTGGAGTTGGTTAATGGTACTCGGATTGAAACGGACATCTCAAACTGCATAGCAAGGTCATTGGCACTCAGATACTACGACTCACTTTTCCCTCTAGTAGGATGACGCTCGCTGTACATAATATTGCGCGTCTGACTGCTCTTACAATTATACTTGTATTTATTGTCAGCATGTCTGGAACATGCACATAACGAGAGATGACTGGGCGCGATATTACTCCATTCATTCGGGAATATGGATAGCGATGATGAATCAACTACAACACTTTACTCGTAATGAAAAACAATTGCCACACGTAGACAAAACGAACCAAGACTTGTTACTTCAGATGTGTGATCGGTGCCTTGAGCTAAAGTGAGGTCACGATTAGCTTTCAAACTCTACCTGGCGTGCCTGACACTGCGCCCATTATCCTACGAACGCCTTCCTATCTCGCTCAGATGCCTGAGTTGAGGGCACGCTGGTTGCCTAACACCATATCTTCGCCACGGCTCTCCTTTTGGATCGTTCATGCGAGTCACTGTGACATGCAGGCTACCGTCTGCAGTCATCAGGATCATGGACCCCCACATACGTACATGAATGAGCAAGCTCAGCAGAGGTCGCGCAAGCCACATCATCGTCGTACAGCGGCCTGTTCGGGTCAGATGCCAGCTTTTCCGTCGGACTTGGGGTGTCTTCTATCCAGGCTACCTTCACATGTCAGTAAGCAGCCTCTCCGCGTCGAGCCGCGACTCCGGCGCCTCCACTGACAAGCACGAGTTCCTACCGATACCGACCCGTCCGCTGAGTCTCCCAACAGCTTCGAGTCAGCACGAACAATATGCGCGCCTCCCGCAGAAGGCGTTTCCGTAATGCACAGAGGAGTCATACACGTTCGCAGCTCTTGTCGCCTCAGCCGTTTAGTGCTGCGCGATGTGGAGGAGGTGATTGGTGACTATTGCTCATGTGATAGCGCGTTAGTGTGAAGGCGGGACGTGTTAAGTGTATCGCGTTTGCTGCCTTGTGTGCCGCGTTGCCAGCCCACTTATTGTCTTGTGATTGTGTAGGGTCGAGTGGGTCGGCGTTGGATGTTGAGAACAGAAATGAGGATGAATTTGGCGAGGTGTGGCGGTGCAGCTGCCTGCATGAACGTGCGTGAAGGTTGAACTGGTGGTAAGGGTTGCTAGACATAGCGCTAGATGCTGATGATGGCTGCGTTGGTGAATTTGAAGGATGTGCACATGTTAAAGACTGCAAAGGTAGAAAGATAAATATGTCCTTAAAATAGTATGTTACTTAAAAGCCTTGCAGCTACAAGTTTGCTGTGTTCTTATCCATATCCTCTATATATAACTACAAACTGCACATTGGCCAAAGGTGCCAAGAAAATAATGATAACCCAAAAGAAGCACGCTCCAATCCGTTCTTGAACCCTGTTTCAGGCCAAATATGTTCGGAACGCGACCTAAACCAACCTGTGGTTATACATTTACAGGCTTGTTTGGTTTTCGTTTAACCAACGCCAACTCGCGTGCCTTTCTGCTGGTGACACGCTAACCATCTCCCATCGTACACAGACCGGTATGGATGTCTCAGACGCCAAAGGCAGTTGACATGAATGAACTACACTTAGTGAGGCACCACCGGTGTGCCTAATTGTTCGTTGACGTAGACACTGTGGCTTTTGGGTACTGAATAACGCATTAGATGCAGGCCAAGTTCTGCAGTGGAGCCGGTGAAGCCGGTGAAGCTGGTGATGGCCGTTTGCTGCAACGCGTTTGGAGCGGCGTAAAGTTGCGCATGGTACCGGCAATGCGCAGGATGCGAGGTGAGGGTATACCCTGACGATTTCTGCTGTTCTTACATCGACTCGTTGAAATCGAATTTAGCACTGTCACTGTTGGTCAACCATGAGCGACGATATGACAACGAGGGCAACGACAGGTAATGATAACAGAGAAGAAACGTTGTGAAACAACATTCTGCAAATACGTGTTGACTACTGGAAAGAACAAGAACGTGAACCGTGAAAAAGATCCGGTGCATGATGGTTGAACGATGAGAGAATTGACTGAGACGCGCAGTACTTTGCTGTTGAACATGCCTCGTACAGTGAGATTCACAGAGGTAGTTGTACACTGTCGAAATGGTGATGAGAAAAGTTGAAAATAGCTTACACCGTTGCCGCTTATGCCTTTGGTTGTTGCGCCTGCTCGTGGGCCTTCTTGGTCGCCATCTCCCTCGCCTTCTGCTGGAAGCCTTCGATCTTGTCATCGATGATGGCAATCTCAGCCTCTAGCCTCAGCAGCTTCTCTTGCAACATGTCCTCGTACCGCTCGTCGGTCAATGCCTCCATGGGACTCCACTTGCTGTCTGCAATCCGATCCATCCAGTTCTTTTTCTTCTCTCCCTTAGCTGCCATGCGAGCATCCTCTTCTATCTCGGCCGTGTTCTTGTTGTCAAGAAAGTTGTAGCCTTTCTGGCCCGCAAAGCCGAACAGACTGAACATCAGGGTCCCTGGAAGAGCGTTGCGTGGTCCGCGGAAGAGTAGGCCGAGACTGAGGCCAGTAAAGGCACCGGCTAGGGTGGATGCGCGGATTTTGTCTGAGCGGGTTGGGTTCAGATCGTCTCGCTGGCGCAGAGGTGCGCCGCGAGTGACATTCCACCAGTTCAGCAGGCCGTCTGAGTTGAGGAGGGAAGTCCGAGCGGTCCAGTAGGTGCTGCCGAGCGCAAAGCATTGCACCCCAGAGGCGAGCGCGAAGAGGACTGGCGTTTGCGTGCGAAGCGTTCCGTAGAAGGCGCCTACTGCGGTTCCGGGGACGGCTGAAGAGTGTTAGACGACACGTCGAAGGTCGATGTCTACAGAGGGGAGAGGTAATGCCAGTAGTGTGAGGGAGAAGGGAGGCATAAGCAAGGACATTGGGCTGTTGGTTGTTGGCTGTTTGCTGTTGAGAAGGGGGAGGAAAGCACAATATAGATTGACCTGGAAGGAACGACATGAACCAGCTGCATACATACCAGAAGCTACGCCAATCCACGCAGCCTGGCTGACTACATCGAGCGGCCTGGTGACGTGTTCAGGGTCGTGCGCCTGGTTCATGGCTTCCCATGGACAGGTGATCAGCGCGGCTGAGCAATTGTGTTGGCAGTACTGGCAGTGCTGGCAGTGCTGGCAGTGCTCACAGTACAGTGCTCGGCAGGAAACGGAGAATCATGGATGCATGCCAGGTCAAAATGCACAGACCAGCTGCTGCCGCCGCCGCACCAACTGCAGACGCACTTTCTGATTTCCCGGACGAGCCTTGGGTGGATCTCCCAGCGACACCACAGCGACACCACCACCACGCACGACGACTTTCGAGAGCAGACCCCGCTCTCCTACCCATTCAGACAGCGCGCGGATACTCACTGCGCGTTGACGGCACATCGCAATCGCAATCATGGGTATGGCCCCTCCAAGCCCCCAGGCTGCGTGCGGTGCGGCGGCTTTTTTGCCCCGCTCTGTACAGCTTCAATTTGCACGACTTCTGGCTGACCAAGTTGCGCAGCGCCCAAGAATAAGGCGGCGAAGATGTCCCTGGGAGACTTCCTAGGCGACCAGAGTAGGCGCCCCCTGCTCCGTGTCGAGGACGCACACGACTGACTGTAGTGTAGCTCTAGGCTCATGGGCTGACGAGATGGAGGACATGCCAATGCCCCGTGAGTAGCCTGACTCGGTTGCCCTGCGCGAACGCTCATACTGACCATCTGCAGGCGCAGGTACTATTCCCTCATCGCTTCCTGCGACTCCATTTTCCCCCATAAATTGCATGCTCATGCTCACACTGCGCTAGGTGGTGGCGGCGGCGGCGGCGGCGCCAGCTACGGCGGCGGCAGCGATAGGCCAACCTTTGGCTCAGGCGGCGGATTCGGCGCTGGTCGCGTCGAAAGCTTTAGTATGTCGTCGTTCGCCGTCTTTTGTTGCATGCGCACGCTAATCATGTCTCGCAGCCGACCGCGGCTTCGCTACCCGCGAGCAGCTCCCTCTTCCCTCGAAGCCCCCTTATACGGCCCACCTGGGTAACCTCTCCTTCGATGCCACCGAGGGTGATGTCAACGATTTCTTCAGCGGCTGCGAGGTCACCAACGTGCGCATCGTTGAGGACAAGCTCGACCGCAAGCCCAAGGGCTTCGGCTACGTCGAGTTCGGCTCGCTTGATGGCCTGAAGAAGGCGCTCGACTTGTCCGGCACCCAGTTCCAGGGTCGAAATGTCCGTGTCAGCGTTGCTGAGCCCCGTATGTACCACTCCAACGTTTGCAAAGGCACTATCTGATCGCAATGTAGCCAAGGACCGCCCTGAAGCCAGGGACATCTCCGACTGGTCTCGCAAGGGCCCCCTCCCCGACCTTCCTGGTCAGCGCCGTGGGCCCGAGCGCGGCTATAGCAGCCGTGGCTTTGATGCTGCATCCGATGCAGGCAGCGATCGCGGCGAGCGCAGGCGTCCGGCATTCGAGAGCGACGGCAAGCAGCGTGACTTCGGCAACTGGGAGCGTAAGGGCCCCCTCTCACCCTCGACCGAGGCACCAAGAGAAGGCGGCAGGCGCTTCGATGGCCCCCGTGAACCCCGTGGCGAGCGCGAGGGTGGCTTCCGTGAGAGGCAGTCCCCGCATGGGGTGAGGGCCGCCCAGAGGGCGAGCGTGGACCCCGCGTCGCGAGTTCCAGCCCAGTGAGGGTAGGCCGCAGTACGAGAGGCAACCTACTGCTGCGGACCAGGACAACCAGTGGAGATCCAAGATGCGCGTCGATGCTGCATCCCCGACTGGCACCCCAGACGCCAGCACTCCCTCGTCTCCCGCCCCTCTTGCCAGTCGTCCCAAGCTGAATCTCGCAAAGCGAACCGTTTCTGAGGCCCCCGCTGCCCAGCCATCAACTCCCTCCGACAAGCCGAATCCCTTCGGTGCCGCCCGTCCCATCGACACAGCTGCCCGTGAGAGAGAGGTCGAGGAGAAGCAGAAGCAGGCCGCACAGCAGAAGAAGGAGGCAGATGACAAGGCCCGTGAGGAGAGGAAGGCCAAGGAGGCTGCCGCTAAAGAAACTGCATCCGCAAAGTCGGCCGAGGAGCCTAAGGAGGGCAATGAAGCTCCCAAGGCTGTCGAGAACCCCGAGGCTGAGGTCGAGGACGAGACTGCCAACGGCGAGATCATCGACGATAAGGAGGTCAAGCCCCAGGAGGTCGTTCAAGCCCCCAAGGACGGAGGATCCTGGAGACGCAAGTCCAGCACACCTGCTGCCCCCGTTGGTACCACAACCGAGAGTTTGGATGATGATGGCTGGAGCACCGTCACCAAGGCCCCTAAGAACGCCCGCAGCAACCGTCGCGGAGGCGCTCCTACTCGTGCCATTGCCTCGTAAACCACCGCATCCACATTACGGTGGTGAATCGGTGGTTTGTTCTTTTTTTGCGTTCCAGGAAAACAGCAACGTCGCGCATTTCACCGGCGTGGCGGAGTCATTCTCGAGGGTTTTGCTATCTGTTCATTCTGAGTAGCTGTGTCTTGTTGACTGTCTTTCAAGCGCGCGGTACCTGCCTTGTATTCAAGCTGGGATGCAAGGCGTTCGTCCGCTTGGTTCGACTGATGGCCCCCAGCTGCACCTTCACCGGTCCATGTCGCTCACGATACCCGAGTATGCCCGTCACTCTGTTTTCTTTCCGTTGTCCAAAAGTTACGGTTTTCCAATCGCAGCATCATCTTGTCCACCCATCTAGGCTTCGAAAATCTTGGACTTGCCATCTTCTCGAATACCTTCCTTCTCCGAACCACCAAAACACGGGTGCGTCCCGTTCTGCTTACGAGGTCAATGTCGTGACGATAATGTACCTTCTCCATAGACGACATGAGTGCTTGGGCATGTATTTATCTGCAGGTTAGATTGATGATTGAGTTCTCCACTTCAAAGCTTGGTCTTCTGTGCCTTACCAGGGATTACTGTATGCTAACCAAGCAGTGTTGTATGCTACCTATTTGCTGATGCTCCAAACTGCCACTACCTGTTGGCTCGTCTAACACAACCGCGGACGGCGAACGGCCTGTAATTTTGGACGTTTGGTGATCGCCGTTGACGTCGATCCGCTCCCGCCCCAGTGGCTTTTGCAGGGATGGTCCCCTGTTCAACCGCCCCTCATACGTCAGTCCGTCCTACCTAATATCTTGGTTTGTTGTCTCCGAGTCTACACAGTTCTCATGCTAACATATCTCAGTTCTTCCTCTGTCTCTGTTTTGCAAGACCTATCAACGTTTTGCACCCAAGGTGTCGATTTCAAGTAATTCACTGCTTATCCCAGCTGCAAGAAAGCTAGAGACAATTGCGGAACGACAACCTCCAACCACCTCTTCGAATTGTGTGCATCTATACAAACTTCCCCACGTTCTGAATAATGTCGACAAAACCCCAATCGCCTGGTTCAAATCCCACTTCGGCAGCATCAGCAAAACAAGCGAGGTCACGCAAAGCCCTCAACCTAGACGCACCACCAGCGGGTCGAGCAGGCTCAGCCGGGGGCGTACTTCTCGAGAAAGAAGCGGCGAAAAAGTCGTCTTTTCCAGTAACCACCACAGCTCCCAAAGCCGTATCAACTCCCTCCAAGGATGCACCCGCCAAACGCAAACCCCGAAAGCTAAACAAGGAACCAACATCCACATCTGCGGCTGCAACTGCAACTGCAGCACCAAGCCTATCGAACGAAGCCGCCGAACTCGAAGCACTGAAGAACCGTGTCAGGGGGCTCGAAGCAAAGGTTGAGGACCTCTATAAATCAGCGTCGGCCGCGAATGCCGCACTGCGCTCTCCACGCCGTAGAGGCAAAGGCCGCAAGAACTCGAGCGCGACGACGACAGCGATCCTCGGCCACCTTGGACAAGGCAAATCAGAACAATCCCTGAAAGCCACGGAGCTCAACGACGAAGAAGAAGAAGAAGAAGAAGAAGAAGAAGAAGAAGAAGAGGCCGACGAAGAGATCGTCCGCCTCGAATCCGAACTCGAAGTCGCGCGCCAGGACCTGGCACACTACCACCCGCAGTCTCGCCCACGCGCGAGAAGGACGGGGTCTGAAGAGACCGAGTATGTGGAGGAGATAGTGCGAGATGCGCCGGGTGTGAATGTAGGCAGCGACAGACAGGTCACGCTGAGCGGCAGCTACCGCATCCCGCTCCCGGCCAGCCTGAACCCAGAGGACGTGAAGACGATCCAGAGCGGGGTATCTGCGGCTCAGAATGTTGCTCGCTCGTTTCTCGACCAGCGGCGAGCTAACCAGGCGCTGAAGAATGCACAGGCCGACGCCGGGCCCCCGCCGCAGGCAAAGTCCAGGTCGACGTCGACGCCGAAAGCGAAGACGAAAACGCAGGAACCGAGTTTGGAAGACAGTACGCAGCTGGACGGCGGGGCGGGTAAGCAGAGCTGGGGCGAGTGGATTGGTGGGTACAGCATGGCGATTAGTCGGGCGGTCAAGACGATCGAACATGAGGTGGCTATGGAGGCTAAGACGGAGCGACCGGCACAGACCAGGAGGACGAGTGCATGCAAAGCAAGGGGAGCAGGAGGGACGGGAGGGAAGAAGAAGAGACCGGCTGCGAAGGCGACGCTGAGCGGGGAACAGGTACAGGGGCTGATGAGCTGAGGATCAGGAGTCGAAGAAGATGAGGGGAGAGGACGTGTATGGTATGTAGTCATTAGCACTTGCACACACGGGCGTTTTCATTATGGCTAAAGAGTATCTTTTCTTGACAAGTTTTGTTATTATTTATAA
Source organism: Ascochyta koolunga (assembly GCA_026119515.1). Lineage (NCBI taxonomy): Eukaryota > Fungi > Ascomycota > Dothideomycetes > Pleosporales > Didymellaceae > Ascochyta > Ascochyta koolunga. Next base: position 542,021 of record JANLCG010000022.1, read on the forward strand.
CCACGTCTCATATCTTCCGGCTCGTATAGGCCCAGTAGGCCTTGGCTGGCAGTTTCCAGTCACTCTTCCTCAAACTCGGATCAAACAGGTCGAAATCGGCCTTCTGCAGGCGATCAAGCCAGGCCTGGGTACTGACGCTCGGCATGAAGACGCCAAATGCAGCCTCGACGTCGGCCAACTGCTGCTCACTGCCGGCATTCCTCTGCTGGGCGGTGTATTGGTGCTCGGCATCGTCCTGATGCTCAAAGTCATGGCCCAGGCTCCCCTCGCTTCGAAGCTTGCCCAGCATCTCCCGCGCTGTGATCAGATGGTCATTGGCGCGAGTGGCGACTGCAAAGACAGCGTCTTTCAAGCCCGGTGCGTGCCCTCGGTGGCGGAATACGTCTTCCTCGCGCACGTTGGCTTCGGCCATGACGTCGAGCGGTAGGAGGACGGCGCCCTGTGCTGGGCCGGACTGGCCTGTTATGTGTGCAGAAGCATGGCCGGGTTGGGGGTGGGGAAGGCGACGAGTGGGATGCCGCGCAGAACGGCGGCGATGCCTGTCGCTTTGCCAATGTGGGAGGCGATGTGATCGGTGGTCAAGGAGGCCTGGGGCAGGGCAGACAGGGTCAGGTACAACAAGGTCGAGTAGGTGTTTTCGGCGTAGGTTTCGAGGGCGCCGAGGGTGGGGTAGGGTGGGTTGCCCAGGTGGTGGTCGCGCGTGTTGATGACGCGGTGGAACCAGTTCTTGCTCAGACGCGACCTGCCGTCGGTGCGGGACTGCAGGTCCTCTGCGGCATGGGCGAGCAGGATGGCGACGGGCTCCTTGGGGGCGAGCCTGCCAGTGCTTGGGTCACGGCGTGGCGCCAGAACTGCATGCGCACCATGCCGACGGCGGGGGTGCTGGTGGTGTCAGCGACGCGGGCGATGTCGACGTTGAAGGCGCGGATGGCGAGGTAGGCATCGCGCGAGGAGCGCGGGATGAAGGACTGGAGGATGTGCGAGGGCGTGTCGTAGGTGCTGCGGACCTGTTAGCCTGCTGGGAGACGCAGTGCATCGAGCTCGAGCCGGACGCACCGGACGACATGGGCGCAGTAGGCTCTTGCGCGCTCCACCTCAGCCTGCGAGGCGCGCGGGGCCTCTGTGAAGCACTGCGACGTTTGCATTCGCCGCCTCGGGGGCGCGGGGAGGGTGTGTATGCGCGGTAGGCGAGCGGCCCCGCGCTTTGCAGTGTGCATGGGAGGCGAGAAGAAGGGCATGCAGCCGCTGGTCAACCCAGTACCTGCAGGCTATGTGACGGGGCCAGTCGGAAAGGTGCAACGCCCAATGCCAGCGAGGGAGACAAGCCGGCACACGTACCATGCCAGGAAATGTCCAGCCATGGCTCGGTAAGCCGCAGAGCGACCATGGCCACTCCGCTCGCCGACACTCGTCCCGGACACCGTCATGTCGCGCCCTGTAGCGGCCGCCTGGGCCCACGTGAAACCGCGCACTGCACCAACACAACCACACCATGCAATCCCCCACCCGCACCAACGACCGGCCAAGAAACGTCGCTTTTTCGCCCAAGACTCGTCGCCAGCTCCGTCGCCAGCTCCACGGCCGTCGCAGCCGCGCAGCCCACCTCCGCCACCGGCGCCTTCAAGTCCAACCCGCCCACCAGCCCAAGGCGGAGAGCACCGCAATGCAGCACCAGGCCACGGCTTCGATGTCGCCACGCTTCAGGCAGTCGTGGGAGAGCTGCCCCGTTCCACGCTGCAGAAGCTAAAGGCCGTCAGTAGCAGCAATGTAGAGAGAGGTAGGCACCCTCCCGGTTGCAGACGAAACCGCGCATGGCGAACTAACCTCTGCATAGCAATCAATCTGTTCCTCGACGGCTCATGGGCCTCTGCCCCGCCTCCCACGCCCGCCTCCATCCTTTACCCACCCCCGAGCCCTGTGCAGACAACGATAGCGAGCGCACTGCAGCGCCCAGACTCGCATGATTCCCCCGCCTCGCAGGCCTCGGCCACACCGACCCCCTGGCTTCCACACTGCGCCACATGCCCTCCAGCCGTTACATTGGATCCTTTGGAGTCGTCGGCTGGGCCACGACGACTGCCACAGGACTGCTCAAGCACAACGACAAGGTCACCATCGAGCGCTTCAAGATGCAGCCAAAGAGCAAGAAGCGCCTCGTTGCCCTCAAGAAGCAGGACCTTGTCGTCAGGTTCACAAACGAGCGAGGCCAAGAAGTCGGGAGACTCGAAAACGACTCAGCAGCGTGGGTGTCTGCCTTGATCGACCAGAAGGTGTGCTCATTTGTGGGCAACTGCGTATACGTCCCAGATAGGATACGAACGAGCGACACAATATACCTCCAATTACACGCCTACTTCTTGCGCAGCGCTTTCGATACGCGCAACTTCACCAAGCCCGAGGACAACCGAGAGGTCAGCATTTTCGAACAAAAGGAGACGTCGGACGAGCGCGATTTGAGGATGCGCCAGGTGGGCCTCGTGAAGCTTTTCGAGTCCATCAACCTGCACCCATCATCTCAGACCCAAAACACAGAAATGCACAAGCGCCAAGCTCTTCTGCACGCAGCAGAGAGCGCCGAGAACAAGGACGAAAAGCCCAAGCCCAAGCCCAAAAACGGGACGCCTGCAGATGGCACCTCGTCACCACCAGGTGACGAAGCGGAAGAAGGTACAGAGCTCGAACAAGACCAGCTCGACTCGTTGTACAAGAAAGCGCAGTCGTTTGACTTCAACACACCCACAATGGAACCTGCAGACACATTCGTCATGGACCTTCGCAAGTACCAGAAGCAGGCCCTACACTGGATGGTCGGGAAAGAGAAAGACGAATCGCTCCAAGGCGAGGAGGTTTCCATGCACCCGTTGTGGGAAGAGTATAGGTGGCCTGAGAAGGACGCTGAAAATCAAAACCTGCCCATCATCCAAGACCAAGCCATGTTCTACCTTAACCCATACTCTGGTGAACTTTCGCTCGAGTTCCCTAAGCAAGAGCAAAACTGTCTTGGTGGCATTCTAGCTGACGAGATGGGTCTCGGCAAGACCATCGAAATGATGAGCTTGATTCACACCCATAGAAACCATCCGCACCAGATGGAACAATCCGTCGTACCCAGGGCGCTTCCTCGCCTGCAAAAGACGAGTGCAGCTGTCGAGCCGGCGCCCTACACTACCCTTGTCATTGCGCCCATGTCATTACTTGCACAATGGCATAGCGAAGCGGAGAAGGCGTCGAAGGAGGGTACTCTGAAAGCCATGGTCTATTACGGATCTGAGAAGGCTGTCAATCTTCAGAAGCTCTGTTGTGCGTCCAATCCCACCAACGCTCCCAACGTCATCATCACCAGTTACGGCACGGTTCTATCCGAGTTCAATCAGGTTGTTGCCCAAGCTGGTAACAGAGGGTCGCACGGTGGTATCTTCTCGCTGGAATACTTCCGGATCATCCTCGACGAAGCGCACTACATCAAAAACAGGCAATCCAAGACAGCGAAGGCTTGTTACGAGCTCAGCGCGAAACATCGCTGGGTGCTCACGGGGACGCCAATTGTCAACCGACTCGAGGATCTGTTTAGTCTGGTGCGCTTCCTCAAGGTCGAACCCTGGAGTAACTTCTCGTTCTGGAAGACATTCATCACAGTACCCTTCGAAGCAGGCGAGTTCATTCGGGCTCTCGACGTGGTGCAGACAGTGCTTGAGCCGCTTGTTTTACGCCGAACCAAGGACATGAAAACGCCAGACGGTGAAGCTTTGGTACCTCTGCCGCCAAAGGTCATCGACGTCGAGCGCATCGTCCTATCACAAGACGAGCGAGATGTGTACGATCACATCTACTTGCGAGCAAAGAGTGTTTTTACGCAGAACGCCGAGTCTGGCATGCTGCTCAAGAACTATACCACCATCTTCGCTCAAATTCTCCGCCTCCGACAGTCATGCTGTCATCCTATACTGACGCGCAAATCTAACCTCGTCGCCGATGAATTGGAAGGCAATGTGGCGTCTGATCTCGCCAATGGCCTTGCCGACGACATGGATCTCTCCAGCTTGATCGAGCGCTTCACCGCCGACAGCGACCAAGACGTCAACAAATTCGGTGCCCATGTCCTCAAACAGATCCAAGACGAAGCCAAGGCCGAATGTCCCTTGTGTTTCGAAGAGCCGATGATTGACCAGGCCGTCACTGGCTGCTGGCATTCCGCGTGCAAAGAATGCCTGCTGAACTACATCAACCACCAGCGTGACAAAGGCGAGATTCCCCGCTGCTTCAACTGCCGTGAACCCATCAACGCGCGCGACGTCTTTGAGGTCGTGCGCCACGACCACGTCGTTGACGAACCGGCACACAGTTTTGCCATCAACGTTCCACCGCCGGCTACTGAGACACCACGTATCAGTTTGCGAAGGATTGGCCTCAGTGGTTCCGCAAAACCCAAGCTCTACTCACTCATCTAAAGAAGAACAGAAAAGAAGATCCCAAGGGCAAGACAGTAGTCTTCTCACAGTTCACTTCCTTCCTCGACCTCATCGAACCCGCACTGACCCGCGACCATATCCCCTTTTTGCGCTTCGATGGCTCCATGGCGCAAAAGACGCGCGCCACCGTTCTTGCCGAGTTCACCGCGTCCCCGAAGCCCTACGTCCTGCTGCTTTCATTGCGGGCGGGCGGTGTGGGACTGAACTTGACATGTGCGCGGAATGTGTTCATGATGGATCCGTGGTGGAGTTTTGCAGTCGAGGCGCAGGCCATTGATCGTGTACATCGGATGGGGCAGGAGGGGAGTGTCAAGGTAGTAAGATTTGTGGTCGAGGGTAGCATTGAAGAGAAGATGTTGAGGATTCAGGAGAGGAAGAAGTTCATGTAAGTTTCTGTGCACGAGAGTATGTGAACAGGTGCTAACATGACGCAGTGCCAGCAGCTTAGGTATGATGAGCGAAGATGAGAAGAGAGTGCAGAGGATTGAAGATATCAAGGAATTGCTCAGCTAAGCTAGCCACTTGCAACATCTTGAGATATCTCAGTTCTATCAGGGGCGTGACTCGCAATTTCATCAAAGCTTTCTCCGCGCCCCAGACTTCTTCCGCGCCATTAGCAACAAAGCATCCTTCTTCATATATACTCGTTGAATACACAAAACGCTCCTATCCACCACCATACTCCAGCCTCAGGCCACCTGCCATTCTTAGTTCAGCAAATATGTCAATAGATAGAAACGAACAGAACGAGCACCTGCTACCAGCGGCACGTGAACGGGCTGCATTAGCGAGCCAGGCCATGCAATCATCCTATCGATCACCATGTAGCAACTCAAGCCCATTGCAATCACGTGATAGGCTAGTCTCTAGTCTCCAGCACACAGAAACTCATGCTGCGACGTCGTCGTCGGAACCACTCGATGCAGCTTTTGAACTGCAGAGCGTGAAACACACCATGACGGCAAACGAAGTATCTGTTCCCGACCGTGGGCAGGCGCGGCGCTCGTCGGTGGGTCAAGCGTCTGTTGAAGGAGTGTGCATGAGGGGGATGGGGAGGAAGAGGAAAAGAAGGAGGAATATGCCAAAGGGAGAGTTTGATGCCGATTATGGGGGTTGGTGCTGTGGGTGTTGCGGTGCGTAGAAGTGGTCATCATCACTGGGCCGCTTGGTATGGCTGTGAAGAGCCTACGCAAGGTGTTGACCTCGTTTCCAAGGTTCCCTGCAAGTAGAGGAGATGCGTAAGTCGAAACAGCGAGAAGGGCGGCAAGGATCAGGATTTGCATGATGGATCGATCTGACTTGAATATATGCAAGAACCCATCCGTCTGGAATTTATAGATGCGCCTCCTGCAGGTCACTGTTCGGGGTGGTCGGTGCGCTTAGGAATAAAGATGATCGTGGTATGATCGCGACTGTATGCACTAGACTGTGAGACTAAGGCATTCCAATAGCCAATTACCACCAAGCGCACAGGTTCCCAGGCTGCGGAGACTGCAAATGCCATGTCGAATCATCGATATCAGTTCGCTGCGGAGAATAGCAATGCCGATGATTGGTCGCCGAAGGCTCTTGGGTAATCGAACAGCCACCATTACAACTAGGCGTTCATTACCAAGGGACAAAGTAGAAAGAGTGTGAAGTTCTACGAGGTCAGGAACAGTGTCACCGGCGGAGAGTATGAGCATACTAATCAACAAGCTTTGCGGCTGACGCATCGCACCGCTTTCGCTTGGCATAGATCCAGTAGTGGGTACCGAATAGTACCACCAAACTCTTTGTTGTTGATCTGAACAATTTCACTTGTGCTGTCGAAGCTATCCAGTATTGTTAAGGTCACATGGGGTGCGAACTACGTCCCTAGCTTGGGTATATGGTTGTGCTAAGCTGAAACATAGCTTTTAAGCTTGAACTTTGTGCACACCAACCACCGAGCTGTTCAAAGGGAGCCAGTGTTCATTTGAGGAGAAAGGTCCGTTGTTTTGTGGCTCGCAACCATGTGTCCTCGAAAACACAACCTTCCAAAAGGTCAACAGTGCGTCCGATTCCGATGCGTACGTACGTTTCCTCGTTCTGCTCAGTTTCCGTCTCTTCGACCAACATGAAATATGTAACATTAGTATCCTGCTGAGAGTCCCATATTGGCTCAGTTTGTTGCATCAATACAATTGCTGTGCACTCTTTGAAGTCTTGACTTGGTATATGGTCCAAATAACCCGTTCCAATACGAGATCCAAACTCCTCGTAGATAGAGATGATGCGTCGCAAATCTGGGTCGTCAAATGGTGGCCGTGTATCACAGCTACTGCGGCAGAAGACTCTGGCATGATACGCTTCGATCCTGAGTCTTATGTCTCGTCCCCGGTCCATGGCATCATCGCTAAACTCAAGCCGGAAACCGACTATGCTTGCAGTGTAGTTTCGAGCGTCTTTTACAGACGGCTCGAGCGGGCGTTTACACGCAGCATCCAGAACCCATGCTGGTGGTTGACACAGCATCCTCACGGGTCCCCTCCTAGATGCCCAGGACCAGCTAGGAGCGACAGAAGGCCCGTCGCGTAGTTTCGTACTTTCGCAATACCAGAGGAAACCGTATGGTAAGTGCTCCCACCAAAGCCCTGCAGCGTACTTCATGCCCGTGGCATTGCGAAAGGTCCTTGCTATGCCACCAATTGCTGCGAAGACGTCCGTATCAACTGTCAGGTCCAGCCCGGAGTATCGACAGACAATCTCGTACCACTGCTTGATTTGGATAGAAGCAGCATCGCCTAGGTAGTGCTTTCTGATAATGCGCTTACCAGTGTCTTCGTCTGAAAAGGATAAGCTTCTTTCTCGTGCAGAACATGCCATGCATTCCCAGAGAACCTCGGCTCTTGCATAGTGCAATACCCGTCGAGATAAGAGCCTCTCTTGAAGTACCCACCCTCTTCGACTCAGTGGCGACTGGAGGAATGTATCCTTCCAAGACAGTCCTGACTCTCGCCACGACTCCTTGTCGTCAATTCGTGCGACTGGAAAAGCTCTCTCGTTGGTAAGAAAGCCTGTTGAACCGTCGGGGGCGTCCAGCACAGATATTGTCAGGTGAGCGTTCCTGTAGTAGTGGCCCATTTTCGCAGCTTCTGCTCGCCAGTCTTCTTTGCTATCTTGAATGATGCATATCGCATCGATCCAGAGGTATTTGATGTTGAGTTTGCGCGTAACTTCAATCGCGTCTCGAAATGTGCGAGGTAGAGTGGGAAGGTCAATGTGTATCTCGAAGAGCCTCAGGTTGCCAACGGTAGTCACCAAACCTGGAGAGCTGCCCCAGCAATGGCTCAGGGCAGCGTATGTTTCCCCAGGTGGAAGTGAGTTCCAGTAGGTAAGACGTAATGTATCCGTGACGTCGATCAATCTCCTAGGAACGACGAGGTCTTTTGGGGGTTGACAAGCATCGTGTTTTGCAACACAGTCAGCGAGCCAACTGGAGATCAAACTGTATGTCTTTTCTGCATCTGGGCGAGGTTGGACGTGGCGGAAGTCGTGATCTGCTAGTGGCTCAGCATTGAGATGCAATGGACAGAAGGCAACACTGACCTGGCCCAACGACTTCAAATCTCTGAATAGCATCGTTGAAGCCTTTGACCGACACGGAGTCGTTATGAAGCCTGGCGATACGCAGTCTTTCGCAACTACCGACGTCGTCTGGCGGTTGGGTGCAGAAAGTGTGAAACAACAATCGACAGATCTGGCAGCCCTTTGCTGCTGACATCTTCAGGCTTATCTGGGTGTGGTGGTCCATCCAGTTGTGCATGTTGGCGCCGACCGTTCTTCGGCAGAGCCTGCAGAGAGCATCGGAAGTCGACATGACATGTGCCTTTCATGGTGGAGATTGTTTTGAATGTATCATACGTGCTTATGCACAGGCGAAGAAACACGGGAGATGGATGTGCATGGTAGTGGGCTCGAGGTGCAAGCGTAAGCGTACCTGACGCTAGAGGGGCTGTGACGTGATGTGTGCCCCGCGTCCCGCCAAAGGCTTGGAGTTGAGAAGTTCGCAGACCGCTTGCTTCCCCCACGGCCACGCCTGCGCTACACAGTCCCAGTCCAGGCCTGCACTCTACAGTCGCAGTCTAGGCCTGCACTCTACAGCCCCAATCCAGGCCTGCACCTTACAGTCCCAGCCGGCCATGGCGTCCGCAACCGCTTCAGATGTCGAGACACGGTCGCAGCCGGCGCCACAAGGCTTGACCACGTCGGCCAGCACCCAATTCCCCACCATCAACATCGGCACCCGCAACTCGGCACTGGCTCTCGTCCAGGCCAACGCCGTCAAGCAAGCTCTGAAGGAGGCCAACCCAGACCGCACCTATGAAATCTGCCCGGTCATGGTGCAGGGCGACAAGGACAAGATCACGCCGCTGCAACAATTGAGCCAGGGCGAGAATGCAAAGAGCCTGTGGACCGGCGAGCTCGAGAGCATGCTGGAGAAGGGCGACTTGGACATGATCGTCCACTGCCTGAAGGGTATGCTGCCATGAGGGAGCCCTTGCGCGTCTTGTCGCCACCACTGACCAGCACAGACATGCCCACCCACCTGCCCGACAACCTTCTCCTCGGCGCCATTCTCGAGCGCGAAGACCCCAGCGACGCCCTCATCATCTCGCCGCGCCTTCCCAAAGAGACCACCCTTGCCACACTGCCACAGGGCGCCACCATTGGCACCTCCTCTGTCCGCCGCGCCGCTCAGCTACGCAAGCTCTACCCGCACCTCCAGTTTGCCGATCTGCGAGGCAACGTGGGGACAAGGCTAGGCAAGCTGGATGCCGAGGACTCGCAGTACTCGGCCATCATCCTCGCAACCGCCGGCCTGAACAGGATAGGCTTCTCCAACCGAATCAGCCAGCGGCTCAGCAGCAGTGCCGGCGGCATGCTGCACGCTGTCGGCCAGGGCGCCTTGGGCATCGAAATCAGGAAAAACGACGACGTCATGAAGCACATGCTCACCAAGATACGATGCGAGCGCACCACACGGGCTTGTGGCGCCGAGCGCGCACTCTTGCGAACCCTCGAGGGAGGCTGCAGCGTGCCAATCGGCGTCGAGACAACGTGGCGCGGCGGGAAAGGTTTGGCGGTTGGTGCACAACCTGCGAGGGACTACGACAAGCACGGGGCTGCCATTGAGACTTCAGAGCCACATCTCGACCACCAGGAGCTCGTGCTGAAGACAATGGTCGTCAGCGTCGACGGTACCGAGTTCGTTGAGCACGAGGCAACACGAAAGGTTCGGTCCGCACAGGAAGCCGATGAGTTTGGCCAGGATGTCGCAAGAGTCTTGGTCGAGAAGGGCGCAGGCAAGATTCTAGAAAAGATCAAGGTCGAGAAGCAGTGGGGTGCAAAGAAGCAATTGGAGGCCCTGGGCGTCACCCCACGCACAGCATAGAGGAGCCGACAGCACATCATGAATGCACAAGCCACGTTCTGAGATGCCAAGCATACTGTTGGAGGGTAAATGCTGCAGCTGCAGCCATGGTCAGGTATGCGCAACACATTGTGAGATTGACCTCATCCAACAGCACTCTGAGAAGCATAGTCGTTCAGCTCACCCGCTCCCAATGTGAAACAGACAGGCTAACTATCAATATGTTCTATATCTTACGTATAGACAGCAAATGAGCTTCAAAGTATGCTGTCGGCCCCAAACACCTTACTAGAGTAACATGTGCGCCATCTATCAAGGCAAAGACCAGCCCCTTCACCACTCGATCTTTCCCACCTCTCGATACCATACTTTGCACTTCCTGGTCTGGTCACTGGTGCGGAGATGGCCCACTCCTTCCGCCCCGGCTCCCCACTCATGACTGTTGTGCTCCCCAACCGACTGGCCCCCAGGGACGGCGTCCCAAGACTCTGCACACTCACGCGTCGACTCCTCGGCCATGGGGACAGTGGCATGCTCATGCCGGCTCTCGCGAAGGATATGTTGCGCCCAAACTCGCGTATCCTTGCGGGCGCCGTCGACACCATGAGGGATGTGAGGAAGGGTAGATTCGCGAAGATGATGAGGAGCGTAAGTTCCGAGGTGTAGTAGAAAAGGTATACGCGTGAATCCGGTGCTTTGAGGACTAGGTATCGTGCGAAGATGCCGAAGACGAGGGCTAAGATGCCGGTGACTGTGAGGATAGTAAGGAGGAAGCGACGCGGTGTCGGTATGAATGGCGTAGGGAGAATGAGAACAAGAAAAGTGCTTAGAGTGCTGAATGTCAAAGAGACAATGGAATGATTGTAGAAGGTTAGACATTGTGCATGGTCTTCCATGTGTGCTGGTTGACACCATGATAGCAGCGAGATCTGGCTGATCAGGAAAGAGAGAATGCAGATGGCTGAGACGATCTGCACATAACGTCTTCGAAGTATACTAAATGCGACTGCACTACATAGGTCAGTGAGAGTTACTGCTGCCTAACAGAAATGAACCTACAATATTCGCCAGTATAATATTAAAAGACACGCTTTGACAAGCCATGCTATGATCAACTGAAGTTCTTCAAGTACGTATCGATATGTACGTTGCTGTTGTGTAGATGTGTTGAAGACTAGATTGGCGAGTGCGATGAAGGCAGTAAATGGCAGAAGGAGCGACACCATGATCCAATCATCGGCTTGCAAGTCTGAAAAGGATTTGAGCATGATCCGCCGGAATATCAGTCTCGCGGAGATGATCGAAACGGCCAGGGCGTAGAATGCCCACGACTGAATGGCAAGCGAGGAGTGAGTGTCCATGATGAGCGCAAGGAAGAAGACGAGTGACCAACAAATGAATGGCAGAAATGAGAGAAGAAGACCTGATAGTAATATTACAATTAAGAAGGAATAGACATAGTCAATGAGTGCGAGTATAGAAAGAAGCTAGAAAGTTGGGACGAGAATAGAAAAGCAACTACGGGTAGTTATTGCGTACATCCACCTACCGAGCACGTTCTGTGTTACTTGGTATATCGATACAGCCTCCCATGTCTCAGACAAGCAAAAGCACCGCCCACGCAGCTTGATCGTGTACCAAAGACGCGGGGTGACGACTTTGCGGGCTGACTCGTGGCGGCCATCTGCAGGTAGTCCCGAAGGAGGGTTACGCTATCCTCTCTTGTACGAGAGGCTGTAACAGGGAGTTTCACGTGTCCACAGCGAACTAGATATCTGGTTATGTGCCTAAAGGCGCCAGCGAGTTGGACGGAATGCCGAAAGGAAAGAACGCTGCGCTGCGCTGCAGGTCGTGCCTGGATCCTGGAATCGTATCTGAACCCCAACTAATCATTGCGCTTTCATCATCACGACAACGACCGCGGCGAAAGGCTTTATTGGACGCCGCTCTTGGCTTTGGCCTTGTTCTTGCCCTGATCGACAACACGGATTTAGGCGACGACAAGCGACGTCTCGCTTTTGTTCTCAGCTTCTTCTACTTATATCATGCTCACACGTAGCCGCCTCTCCGACGTGGACTTTCAATAGATCAGCATGCATGCAGATTTGGGACATGCTTGGCTCGATAATAGGGAGGGTGAATTGACTCTCGACAAGAGATGGAATGGCGAGGACAACGGTACCTTGTTCTGACGGCGATGGTGCGTGAAAAAGCAAAAGTGACAGAAGCTCAAACTTTGTTTACGACAGGCGAAAGACAAAGCAAAACTGACGACTTAGAAAGCAGTTTTTGTCCAAGGAACTTACTACACTATTGAGAGATAGATGATGCGGTTCGTGACCGCTCCTCTGGGAAAGCTCGCTTCATGACGCTACGGCCCGGCCCCACGAGACAACAACTTTCCGGTGTCTGTCTTGACGTACCCACAGAGCGCTGTTTGTCTGGATCGAGCTCAGCCTCTTAGGTCACTGCGGCTACCCCACGTGCCATGTAGGTTATCGTCGCACAACATGCTGCGTCGAGCCCTGCAGGGTCAAGTCCAAGGATGTATTCCACATCAGGTAGTGTGATCAACATCGAAGTTGATCAAAAGAGACGGAATTGCAGGTCTCATGTGACCGGGCCATCTTGACGCACGTTAGGGCAACCAGTCACAATTGACACTCACGACGTGCCTCGAGGACTACAGTGTCAACGATTACAAGCAAGAACTGTTTCGTTCAACGAACCGGTACTCTAAATCGACTCCATATTTGGACTACTACTGCAAGCCTGTGGTTTCGAGCACCAAACAGGACGAACGAACTCCTACGGTCAATTAGTCGAATCAAGGCGGTCCGATATCCCGCCGGCTTTCCAGAAGACAGGTCGTGATTTTATAATACAATGCAGTGCTTGCAGGGCCAGGCGTTCAAGATACTTGCTGCAGCATGCAAGATCGATGGAGAGTACTTGTACCCGATCATGCAGCCTCATTCTTACGCGAGGCAATGTTTGGCACGTTCCGATATACTGGACCCGTACCCGATTGCTGCAGCATTGCCACGTCGGGATCCCGACCCACCAACAAATCGCCCCCGCTGGACAAACATCAGACGGACATGCTATTTTGAATTGGATAGACGACTGGCCGTGGGTTGATATTGAAAATACACATCAACGCAAGGTATGTCATGTTGTAGTCAAATCAGCCAGTATGTGAACCATTGCCCGCCACAGTGATCTCTTCCAGAGATACTAGTACGCCTTTGAAAGAAATCACTTGCAAACTCCTAACCATACCACCTCCAAACTGGGGCTTTAGCCCAAACAACCAAATCCCAATCGGTAACCCCATGATCCTCACCCGTACCTGCAGCAGCGTCTGTCATGCGCGAAGCCCCCACCTCCTGCCTATCCAAGCCCCACGCACACACAGCTCCTCTCCATCTCAATCCAGTTCCCTTGATTTACAGGAGATGCTTACATCAATGCAGCTGTCGTGACACCCACGCAGAGACTCTGCCCCCAAGCCCTGGGCAGATAGGACGGCAGTCTTGCGTCCCGAACCCTATGTGCTGTCGGACTAGACTGCTGTACAGACAGATGCAAGGGCCCCGTCAGCTGAATACCGAAGCCTTGAACGTGGGGTTGGGTGAAGTGTGATGTTACGGGGTGGGAATATGGGAGCGGATAAGAGATGCGTTTTCATGGCTGCGGTGTGGGCTGCTTTTGGTATGGTTCTGACAAGCCATTAAACTCGACAGGTAAGTTTGTTGATCTCAGATCCCTGGTTGTTGGTGCGGTATTGCCGCCCTATCCAAGGTTCGGTGGTTAGTGCAAGCTTGACTTTTGAATGCACGGGGACTATGTTCAGCACAAGACCGAATATGGAAGGTAGTATAACCGGCAGGTGCAGAGTGATAGAGGAACAACGAAGATATGCTGGGTCAGGACAGGTAAGAGGGGAAGAGGAAAGGATGTCACGCACAAGTGAAGCGATTAGATTGAAGAGGTCGGAAGAAAGTGTTTTGATTCAAATTTTTTTAAAAAAAAAAAAAAAAAAAAAAAAAAAAAAGAGGGCATCACGGCAAAAGAAAGTATGTCCCCGCCATGCCCTCAATCTTGCGCCTGATGGCGCTAGATCAGAGACACAGAGGCATCACCACCCGATTTGAAGAAGGTGGATGGTGATGTTGTTTACTCTCGCTTCTATGTCCACACTGACTCAACGTGGTAATAACGTAACGGCCAGCTCTAGCTAATGTAGAAGCGGATGCCAATCAAAGAACCGAAGACCGAAGTCGACAGTCTTTGATAGCCCATACCCATCTGCAACACCTGCCGCTCGGGACGAGCAACAAAAGCTACAAGAAGAGCGTAACCCCCAGATATCATGTATTTTGACAATACCCCCAAGGGGCACTGAAACCCTCAGAACCACGGTTCGATGCCTCGTGTCAAGATCGCAAGTTAAGCCATCGAGAGGGAGAGGTATCTGCCAATTCCTGCACACAGGAGGCTAGGACCTGCTTCATGACCACCGAGTGTCGTCAAACTGCTGCGGTGGTCTCGTCCTTGTAACCATTGGAAGATTATTTGGACGTATTGCGATGAATAAAGTGCAGTCACCTACCGATCTTTAAAGGTGAAACCATGAATTCGGAAGCACCAAGATCGGAGAGAAGGAAATAGAGACTGGCGCTGCCCGACGTAACGTTCAGCATGATGCGAGTCTTGACCTCCTGCTGGATAAACGGTTTTACCCTCCCAGCCACGCGATGCAAACATCGTGTCTCATTGCGCGCTAACATAGCGGCCGTATCAAAATGAATTAGCCACGAATGGCCCGCGTCACTTTCGTGCTTGCGGAGGCGTCCGTGCATACCTCTCAGTAAAACATGCCAGGGACCTTTCGGCCTGTCAGAGCCGCCCATAGGCAAACTCAATGTCTGTTGGCTTCTTCCACCGCGATTGGATTCTGAGACCTGCCAGAAGCTCTTGCTTTCGCTCGAGGTCCGACCTCTCCGGACTCCTCACTCGGTATCGGGGGCTGCCCCCTACTTGAGAGGTCCACTCCAAGCTGGATATAGCCCCTCCTGCCAATGACAGTGTGAGAAAATATGACGATGTAGATAATCCCTCCTGCGGATTGCAGAGGGAACTGTATGACCAGAGAAAGGTCGAACGGCGTATATGCCACGTAAGTACGTAGCGCCACATAATACAAGGCCGCAGCCAAGTTCGTAGCAGATTCCTCGCCGACCACCCCGTTATTCGCGTTCTTCATATGCACCTGTTGCGCTGTCGTGTAGTGTTGGCCTCGACCTGGACGACCGGATACGCGGTTATGTCGGAATTGGCATGTTGGCACGACAGCTGGTCGCATCGTATTCGCTTGGTGATGTGAAATCGGCTCATCGTGCTTCGGTAAAAGAACTTCTTCCGGGGTCGCTGATGGCTGTACACCCTGTTCTGTAGTATGCTGGCTCGTCTGACTGCTGAAATAACATCCCGACCCCTGCCCGCAGTGACGCATGGCCTGTCAACGAGCGCTACTCAGTCGATCGCTCTTTGCTGTCCAACTGGGGCGAAAACGGGTGTCGGGGATCCTGATGCTAGTCGACCTTTGCCATGTGGGCCATCCCTCGTAGGGCATTCCCTGAACTGCGAGACAAAACCCGACTTAGAGCGCAAGACGAAGCTTGGCAAAACTGCAAGAGGCGCTCAGGCATTGCAAATATGCGAGGGCGGGCCTCGACTTGAACGGCAGTGAGCCTCATACTGAGTGCTCACTCCAAAACATCATCCTCACACGAGGTCTGGCTCCAAGCACTGGCTCCTGCGGGGGCTAAACGTGCTGAGCTTCGAAGACGGCCTCTTGACAGAGCGCTCGCCTCTCATCGCTGGCTTCATCTGAAGATCCAACGGACGCCGAAGGCTCCAATTAAGAACGCCAACGCCTGCGAGCAACTAGCTCGACTTGAACCAACCTCTGTCTTCTAGAGCTGCTGGCTGCGGGACGTCTCCCGACTTCTAGCAGGCAATAGCCATGCTGGGTCTGCCATAACGAACGCCGCACGAAAGCTTTGGCTCATTCATCCATGGTCAGGCTGGAGACTTCCACGTTACTGACTTGGCAATGCTATTCGCACTCCTCATCCGTAGTCGTACTCGATGTTGGGCAACACCTATCTGTACTGGTGGCCAGACGGGCAGACGGTGTTGTGCCCAGGGAGGACTATGCCTCAGTTGAGACCACGTCTCTGGTCCATAGACCTGCGTTCCGGATGTTCGAGTGGTGTATAAGGGTGGTACAAGGGAAAGCGGAACTGGCGAGGGAGGTGAGAGGTGATTGTGGAAAACAAAATGGAGGAGGGGTCTGCATTGGAGCCACGGCAGATGTAAAAGGTATTTGTGGAAAAAGAAACAGGGACATGGCCTTTAAGGGCAAAAGCACACCGGCCAAGCGCGGTGAAATGCTGAAAAGGAAAAGAACGAGGGGCGCGGGCTTTATAAAGCCATGGTGCGCGTGTGAATAGGAGGTTGGGCGCGTTGCAAATTTAACAGAGACCAGGGTCGGCTAGCTTGTTAGCGTTGTGGGGCTCAGGTGCGTGCGTCATTGATCGTGAACACCATCGGTCGCGGTCGCGGGTGAGCGGGCTCCTCACCAACAAGATACACAATGGTAAGCTTGGCGTCATGTATTCAGCTGCGATTCGAGTGGCTGTTGACAGTTTTTTTCAGCCCCCAAAACGTCGCGTCGCCCCAGCAAAAGCCCGTCCGGCACCCAAACGCGCCTCGAAGCTTGCCAAAGAGAATGGATTGAGTGCTGACCAAGAGGCTGAGATCCGTGAAGCCTTCGGTCTCTTTGCTGTACGCCATCCAGACCATGAAGGCTCAAAAGAGGGTGTGTTGCGGAAAGATGATGTGCGGCGGTGCCTCATGTGTGTTTAAGCCTGTAGGTACATATTGGCGCAACCCAAAGCTGACGTGACGAAGCTCCCTGAATCTCGCACCCGAGAAGTCCGAGATTCCTTCGCTACTTGCGACTATCGACCCACTCAACACTGGCTTTGTCGACTTCATACCGTTCCTCTCGTATGCTGCTCTTGCCATGCACTCGAAACAAGCGGGGTCAGACGAAGACATGGAAGACGACGACGACAACGAGTATCGAGGTGAGAGCAAGGCAGAGGAAGTTAGCGCAGGATACCAGCTGTTCACTCACGGTGGGCCTGGACCTATCACATTAGCGCACCTCAGGAGGGTAGCGAAAGAACTAAGAGAGGACGTAGGGGACGATGTGTTGAGGGATATGATGCTCGAGGCGAACGGCGGCGTGCGAACCAAAGGCAAGGATGTTGGTGGGGTTTCGCTGGAAGAGTTCGAAAGCGTTATGAAGCGGGCTGGACTGTCGTTTGGGTGATGGCCGACTGTTCAACAGCGTCCCCATCTCATCGCTTCTCTGGAACCCAGCGCGTGGCTTTGATTTCGCGTCTGATGTTGGACTGGAAGATGGCATGGTCAGACGCAACGACGGAGCCCAATGGTTCAGAATGTCCAGTGGTCGCCGTATGCAACATGCAACTTGTCTGGTCTAGGTGTGACATGGGCTGTCAGCGCCCGCTACCACGCGATGCCGTCTGGTAGAGGATGACTGTGGGCCATTGCGGCTCGACGCCGTGTGATAGAGGCGGGCTGTGGGCCATTGCGGAAATGTGGCATTCAAACCAGTGTGGAGGTGGCACCCGTTCTTTCCCGAGGAGCGTGTGTAGGCTCGGCCCGCCAGATAGGCGGCAGCCATGTCGATACTGTTGAGCGAATACATGTACAGTCGTGTGTGATGGGAGCCCTTCTCAAGGTAGAAGCCACGGAATCACTCCGAACCAATCATTGAATCGCTGGCCGCAGACGTCAGCCTCTGAAAGACGTTGGGCTTGGCAGGGATCGTGGCCAGCAAAGAGAACACGACGCAGGTGCAACCGAGAGGCGCAACGAACTGAGCACCAACTCTACAGACGCTCCCCTTTCGCACAGGCACTGCAGTATGTGCTCTATCTCGCCGGCCCATGTGGTTGCACGCTAACCCAGACTAACACCCGACTGCAGTCCCGCCCGATGCTCACAACCTAGGACCCTTTTCTTACGCTCCCCCTAGTGGCATGTCCAGCGGTGTCGAAGCCCCCGGCCAACGACGTCCCGGTATTTGGTCCTACCTCAGCTTCACTGGCCCCCGCCGCCGCGTCTCGGTCTCCCTGCCTCGCAGCCACCACCCCAACAGCGACCCTCACGAGAAGCCCGACCGTCATTCGCGACACCGCTCGACAGACTCGACGGGCTACATGAGCGACTTCAAGGGCTCCGCCATGATGAACCAGGGCCAGCGCCTGCGCTACCTGAAGACGGGTGGAATCATTGCCTTTGTTTTGCTGGTGCTCTACTTTGTTGCTCCCCGCCCTGGCCTTTCGCGAGGTGTGTAGGCCGCCAGCCATGCATGTCAAGGCGCATGCTGATTACGAACCACAGGGTCACTCTCGACAGGAGGCAACGCAGCCGAGGGCAACGCGAAAGCGACATGCACCAGGTCGTACTCCAAGGACAAGCCGCTCATCCAGTATGCCCTCATGATCGACGCCGGCAGCACCGGCTCCCGCATCCACGTCTACAAGTTCAACAACTGCGGCCCGAGCCCGGAGCTCGAGAGCGAGGTCTTCGAGATGACCCCCAAGAGGGAGGGTGGCTCGGGTCTCTCTTCCTACGGCGACGATGCTGAGGGGGCTGCGAAGAGCCTGGATGTGCTCCTGGACAAGGCAGTTGCGAGCGTGCCCCCGAGTACCAGCGATGCTCCCCATTGCCGTCAAGGCCACGGCAGGTCTCCGCAAGCTCGGCGAGGAGAAGAGCAACAACACGCTGCGCGCCGTCCGCAGGCGCCTCGAGACCGTCTACCCCTTCCCCCTCGTCTCCGAGGAACACAACGGCGTCGAAGTCATGCCCGGCGAAATGGAGGGCGTCTACGCCTGGATCACCATCAACTACCTGCTTGGCAAGATCGGCGGCCCCGACAAGACACCCACAGCCGCCGTCCTTGACCTTGGCGGTGGCTCCACCCAAATCGTCTTCCACCCAACCTTCCCCGACACCCCTCGTGGCGGTCTTCCCACCCAGCTCGCCGAGGGCGACCACAAGTATGCACTCAGCTTTGGCGGCCGCGACTTCGCCCTCTACCAGCACTCCTACCTGGGCTACGGACTGATGGAAGCGCGCAACAGCCTGCACAGCACGATCCTCGACGCGCTCTACCTGCAGAACAAGGATTCGGGCGCGACAGAGTACCTCAAGTCTCCCATCGTCAACCCCTGCATCGCACCGGGTATGAGTCGCGAGATTGACGTCAAAATGCCCAAGGGCCACGCTCTGGGCGAGACAGTAACAGTCAACATGACCGGTCCCGCAACCGCAGCGCCCACACAATGCCGCGGCTGGACCGAGAAGATCTTGCACAAGGGAGACGAGTGCAAGATCGCGCCCTGCGCATTCCGCGGCGTCCACCAGCCTCCCTTTGAGCAGACGTTTGCGACCGAAGCCGTCTACCTACTGAGTTACTTCTACGACCGCACGCAGGACCTGGGCATGCCCGAGTCCTTCACGATCCGCGAGTTGCAGAACCTGGCTGAAAAGGTATGCCAGGGCGAGAAGGGATGGGACGCCTTTGCGCCCGTGCCCAAAGCGCTCGAGGAGCTGCGCGGAAGGCCCGAGTGGTGTCTCGATCTGAACTTCCAGCTCGCCCTGCTGCACACGGGCTACGGCATGCCGATTGACAGGGAGGTGCGCATCGCCAAGCAGATCAAGGGTAACGAGTTGGGCTGGTGTTTGGGTGCCAGGTAAGCCTTTCCTCTTTCTTTCCCATGTCCGATCCTCCCTCTTTCCCACCCTAGTCGCTCGTTTCCAGGTCAAGTGCTAACAGCTGCGTAGTCTTCCCCTGCTGGAAAAAGAGTCGGGGTGGCAATGCAAGATTAAGGAGGTCAAGTAGAATCTCTTTTTCTGGATGTCGCCGCTGTATCGATAGTAGCCTGTTTGTAGGAGAGAGAGGAGATTGTGCGTATGTGAGAGTGAGAGAGAGAGAGAGAGAGAGAGAGAGAGAGAGAGAGAGAGAGAGAGAGAGAGAGAGAAGCAACAGCGTCTGTTGCATGACAAGTTCGAGTTGGATCGTTCACCGTGCATAGACAGGCGTTTAGGTTTTTCGGGATCCTTCACTAGCGAAGCTGGGAGAGATCCCGATGGATATGTATTGTTATTATTATAGAAAGGCACAAAACACCAATTCTTGTCTTGGCAAAGACGATTCTTGATTTCCTGGATCCGTCTAGGTCTAGCGTTTGAAAAGTATATTACCTCTAGGGTATCCCACAACACTTCCTGAAGCCAGATTCAAAACGACCCAATCTGGCCTTTAGTATACATGGTTTGTCTCCGCTTCACCCTCTTCTTCTGCTCATGCGTCATGCCCAGCAGATTTGCTCCGTTCCTCCGACCGCCCGCACCCACCCTCGACTTGACCCGCTTCAGCTTCAGCTTGTCCATCCACCGCCTGCCCTTCCTCACAATGGTCTGGCTCATGAGCACGAGCACAGTCAGGACCATGACGGGGACCGCAATGATCCAGAAGAAGCTATCGGAATGGTGTTGCACGCCATCGAAGCGCTGGAAATTCTGTCCAAAGTATCCGACCAGGAAGGTGAGCGGGAGGAAGAAGATGGTGACGGCAGTGAGCACCTTCATGGATTCGTTCTGGAACGCACCCATCATGTTGAAAATCAGGTCGATGAGGTTATCAGCCGCGCGCCGCATCTGGTCCAACGAGGCGGTGATCATGATGCAGTGGTCTTCCACGTCGCCCAGGTAGGTGTGTGCGAGGGGTGAGATGTTGATGGAGGACATGGTTTTGCGGGTCGCGAGGTGAGAGTTCTGGTGCTGGATCCAATTTTGCTGCATTGGGTCCGATTTGTGGTCGCGGAGTGCGTTAATGAGCGATATAATGGGTTGAATGGTGTTGCGCAGGATGGACAGCTCGGAGGTAAGGAGGTAGAGGGATTGTGAGTGGTGGATTTCGGGGTCTTCGAGAACGTCGAGTTCAAGTTCGCCCATGGCATCTTCGTAGGCGGCCACTACGGGGATGGCAAGATCGATAATAGCGTCGATGATGGCTTGCACGATCATGGAACTGTCGGCGGAGCGACGTAGGATCGTGTCTTCCGTGTTGAGACGTTTGAGGATGAAGGACTCGATGATGTTGGCGGAGTGCTCGAAGAAGGAGATCACGCTGTTGTCCGAGCAGAGGAATATGCCGACTTGCTCCACACTGACGGTTAGGTGCTTGTCGGTGAGTGCAGAGTTTTGTTCGAGGTACAGGATGCGCTCCAGGTTGGGTCCTCCGCGATAGCGTTGCAGGGTACGAATGCCGCCTGTGCCGTCTTTTGACGTAGAGACACGGGATATGCTTGCACCGTCCAGATTGGTGTTGTGCTTCTCCAGACTGTCCGGGGTGTGCTCCAGGTCCTTGGGTTGTTTTGGCGGCGTGTAGAGGCCGAGGGCCTGCTTGATCTTCTTAGTCCAAGTCTTTCTCTTCTTCTTTTGGGCATGGTGCGCGGCCCGAGAGCGTGATCGAGCGCGTCTAGGTAGCTCGTCTTCCGAGTCCGAGTCGCTGTCCGAGTCGTCGGCGGGATTTCGAACGAGCTTGGAGAGCGTCAATAGCACTGAGGAGGGTAAGTCATGGGCGATTGTGGTGGCGGGAAACCGGCAGGCTCGGGCAGAGGGCAGTCCGACTTACTGAAAGCTTGGTCCGAGTACCAGTCGACCTTTGTCCGCTGCTCTCGACCTGTCATCAAATCCTCAATGGCCAAACGGTGCAGCTGTTTGTGCGTTGTCAGCTCACTGATGACGTCAAAGTCCAGTCCGTTGACATTGACCCAGCGACACTCGACCCAGTCCTCCTTAGGCTTCTTGACAAACTCTTGCAAGGTGTCGTTGTCCAGCTCGTAGGTCTGTATCCTCTCGGCGGAGAAGTCGACTACGGTGATGTCGCATTGCTGGCTTAGGTGTGCGAATCGTGCAGCGGCCTCTTCGTCTTTGACATCGACACCGGGCTCAGCACCGGGCTCTTCCCACGTTGCTCGTGTCGGCGACTGGTAGTGACGGACGGTGTTGGAGCGCGTAATGCGGCGGCGCAGTGTGGTGTCGATCGAGGAGCGACTGTAGGTGGGACTGAGGACCTCTTCGATGTTGGGCTGGGCCGCGGTTGCCGTGGTTGACGTCGCCGACCTTCCGCGGCTTCTGGTCTGGGACTGGCCGTCGAACTGCGTGTCGAGCTGGAGTCTAGGGGTCGTGGCTGCGGACGGGCGCCGGTTCTGGGCAGGTGTGGGAGCCCCCGGCGAGGCAAAGTCCTGGATCTTGGAGTCCGGTGGTGAGGCCATGATGCATGAATGGTGCGACCGTGTAACGTGGTGGGCGTACTGGAGGGTGTCAGGAGATCACAGGGGATCACAGGGAATCACAGGGAATCACAGGGGATCACAGGAGATGACAGAGAGTCACAGGTCTGGAGAGGGGGAATCCAGATGGTGTTTAGGGGCCATGAGCAGGACGGTGTTGTGATTACGACGACGGAGCAGGCGGTATTCTGCCATTTGCGCTGCACAAGCACCCATGGCCGTGGACACAACACAAAGCCTGAAACTTTTCAGCTGGGTGCGACCCGCGGCCGCTGTTCAGCGTTGTTGGACGTGGTGCAGGCCATGCCCAACAACGCATAGGTAAGCAGCGCGGCCAAGACGAGGCAGGTGCAGTGCTTGCTCGCTGCTCCTATGCATTGCTCCGTGCTGCGAGAGCCTTAGGGGGCGTGAGCTGCGGCCATCAGGCTAGCACGACAGGGTTGCAATGGGAGAGGCACCGAATCTGCACGGCGCATTTCTCAGCATCTGCCTCCGTCACCCACGCACTCGGCCGGACGCTCCATGGCGCTGGAGGTGAGAATTTGCAGTCTTGGTATGCAGCCTTGGTATGCAGTCTTGGTATGCAGTCTTAGAGGCAGTCCTAGATGCAGTCTTAGAGGCAGTCCTAGATGCAGTCCTATAGGCAGTCCTAGATGCAGTCCTAGAGGCAGTCCCAGAGGCAATCCCAGAGGCAGTCCAAGAGACAGTCCCAGAGGCAGTCCCAGAGGCAGTCCCAGAGGCAGCCCTAGATGCAGTCCCAGATGCAGCCCTAGATGCAGCCCTAGACGCAGCACCAGAGGCAGCCCCAGAGGCAGTCCCAGCGATGCAGCACCAGGGCTCTGCGCTGAGTGGTTACGGAGGGTTTCTGCTTGGAAATGAAAGGTCGTGGTCGAGGCTGCGGGCTGCTGCTATTCGCGGCCCACTAGTCTGTGCCGACAGGCCCATCTCCACCTGGCGGCCCATCATCGCTCGCCAACCTTGAACCGCCTGCCAGGCGCCTCTCGTCCCCATTTCACCATTCCGCCATTTCCACCACCGCAGCCTCAGCCTCCCTGAACATAGTCTACCGCGCCCATACTATCCCACTACCGCCCCGCCGTGCAGAGAGCCCCCTCGAGTCGCCCAGCAGCGCGCTGCCCCCGCGCTCGCCCCCGGCTTGCCACACCACACATCACACACCACACGCTCCTGCCGTGCCTGGACACCCCTAACACACAGCTACCATCTTCATCTCCCGTCGGCCGCCCATCAAAGCCCCTCGACGGCCCTCTACGGCCCTCCCCGCCGCCCTCCCCCTTCTTCTGCAGCCTCTACCCCCTCGGCCGCCAAGGCAGTGCGCCGCCGCGACTCTTTCACCCGGCCTGTCTGTCGCCCACCACATGCGACACTAGTGCTGCACCACCCCTCGCCTCCTCATCTTCCCTCTTCCCACCCGCCCACCACAGCCCCCGTAGCATCCATCCACCATGCGTGAGGTCAACTTCAGCATCCCCAACGCCAACAAGGCCTCGGTCGGCATCACCACCGCCCTCTACGACCGCCGTGCCCTCGACTGCACCTCGACCCTCCCCCTCATCAACTCGCTCAACCATCTCGCCTATCTGACCACCTCATCGGCACGCATCCGCGACATCCTCACCGTCGACGGCGGCATCGAGCGCCTGATATGCATCCTCAAGGAGGGCCGCAGCAAGGACATGATGGACATGTGGAAGTGGAACCTGGCCTTCCAGTGCATCTTCAACATCGGCGTCCGGGGCTCGGAGAACGTCAGGACCCGTGTCGTCGAGGCCGACATGGTCCCCGTCATCGCCACCATTCTCGACAACTACATCAAGGTCGTCGAAAAGTACAGGGAGCGAGCCGAGGCTGAGATGCATCGCTCTGCACGACTGGGCCCCTCCACCCGCAACCACTCGTCGCGCTCCGGCGAGACGGCCTCTGGCTTGGGTCACAGGTCAGACCGCTCGCGCCGTGCCATCCCTCCTCCCATTGAGATCCCCCAGCTGCCCCCGCATGCTGGCCTGACGCAGGCTCAAATCCCCCTCCTCGACAACATGGTTGAGGGGAACCACATGCCGGCTTTTGCCCTGAGCTCTCCACCCGAACGTACCACTTTCAACCGAGGACGACCGTCACACCATCACCACCACAACCACCGCCCACACCACGAGACACGAGCACCGCTGTTCGCTGCTGCTACCCGCAACCTGGCACAGCCGCTGGTCACCGCCCTGCCCTCCATGGACACGACAGCAGATGGCTTCACCCTGCGGCCCGTCCGAGATGCGGATCGCCTGCCTTCCATGCTCCCTGCCCTAGCGGGGGAGATGACTTCCCAACCCCAGTCGCCCACCACGCCGAGCGCTCCACACGCACGCCAAGCCAGCCCAAGAGCGGGGCTGAACCGAACACGGCGCCGACCCTCGATCCGACACCAGCTATCCATGTCGGGCGAGTCTGATCTCGATGCACAACAGGAGGAGCTGTCCATGGATGCTGTTGCAGCGGCAGGCCCAGCTGCAAACGAGCCCATTGTCGGCATCCAGAACGAAATCGATTTGTCTGGCATGGTAGACAATGCAGAGATGATGGACGCTGGCACAACACCCGTCCCTCTCGCAGCACCCTCAGATGCAGCAGACGAGAACAATGAGACCTTCAACATTACCCATCGCCCTGCCCTCGACGGCAGCTTGATCAACCCCACAAACACCCCGCCCACTGCGGCCACAATGGCCGGTTTCTCTCCCATGCAGCCTGCCATGAACGTTGCCAACGCGAACCCCCACCGCCGTGGTACCCTCGTTACGCTCAGGATCGCAATGCCACAGCTGGCGTGTTGGCTGCCATGCCCCGGGATGAAGATGTCCTCATGTCCCTGCAGCTGTTGGCGTACGTTTCAAAATACTGCAACCTCCGGTCGTACTTCCAACAATCCCACCTTGTCCCCAAACTAAAGATCGGGACTGACTTGCAATTGCTGGACGGAGAATTGCCTGTACCCAAGACCGAAGAGGAAGAACTGGAAGAACTGGAAGAGTACCAGCTACCAGACGACTTCAACATCTTCCCTCTTGTCGAGCAATTCACCGTTCGACACCACACATCAGACATGCAGTATTGGGCAAGCGTTGTCATGCGCAACCTTTGCCGCAAAGACGACTCTCGAGGCGGCATCCGGCAGTGTGCATACTACCAGTGCGGCCGCTGGGAGGAGTACACACGTCAATTCGCCAAGTGTCGCCGCTGTCGAAGGACAAAGTACTGCAGTAAAGAGTGCCAGAAGAGTGCATGGGTGTTCCATCGCCACTGGTGCGTAGCCGCTGCCTAGGCACGGGACGACGTATTTCCTAACCATCTGTTTCCGCACAACATATCGTCACATTGTCATTGAATGTTTATCTATGGCCGCATTCTGCATGGCGCTCGTCTCTTCCACCGTAATCTTTGAGGGTTTCATACTTTAATGAGCGTCACGACATCCGGATACCACAACAGACTGCTTCTCTTTTATTGAAGGACATGTATGGGAAGTGGCATGCATATTTGCGAAGAGGGAAGAGGACACGATGCATAGAGTCACAGGACTCTCATTATACCATATTGCTTTTTTTTTTTTTTTTTTTTTTTGTTTTTTGGTTTTTTTGCGAGCATTCTTATCAGGGCGTTGGAGTAGCCTATAGCTGGTTCGGTGCAATGGAATGGCATGGGAACTTTTGCTGAACAATCACTTCTTGTACTGATGTTTCTTTGCGTCCTTCTTGCTCTTCACTGTAGTCATTAGCCAGCGCTGCATAGCATAATTCAGGGTATACAATTTCAAGATTCACAACCGACCATCTATAGTCTAGACAGAAAAGCTCGACCATCTAGACAGAAAAGCTCGACCATCTAGACAGTGAAAAGCTTTGACTGGGACCTGACGGGTCGACAGGCGGCTGACCACGTGGCTGTTCTTTGTCCGTCGCATCCCCTGGTCCTTGACACGTTTAGATGCACATCTGTGGAGTACATGGTATTTCGCTGGGTCCGGGGATGTGGGCTGTGGAGTGACAGCGGCACTTTTCCGGTATTGATGGTTACGTCAATGGTTCGCGGCAAGTTAGCAACGATGCGCAGGGATCAATGCAGCATGCATCACGGGCGTCTGCCGAGTCAAATCAAGGCTGTCCACATCCAGCTACCGAGTCGCTTGCACAGCTCCGCACACGTCGACACTCGTTCTTGTCCAACGGTCTACGACAGCCTGATCGCCTGCGCCATCGCTCTCCAAATGATCGAATCTCCACTACGGAGGGCCTCTCCGCCGCCGCGTAATCACTAAGAAGACAAGCCGCTAGATCGACGAGAAGCACCGAAAACTCGACTCCTCGCGCAAGCAGTCACGCGCTCAGCCTCCTACACTCGCTGTTCCCACGTGTGGCATGTTGGACGTTGGACAACCATGTCGGGTGCCGGAGATTCCAGCGGCAGCGTGCGCAGACGGCACTCAGCATCTTACCATGACGACCAAACATCAACCACTGCCACGGAGACGAGCGCCCCACCGTATGCGACTGACAACCCACGAGAAAGTGCTGGCGACAATGTCCCTGCCTCGCGGACCTCGGCTGTCGAAAGCACGTCTCGATCGATCTTGTCACGGCTGTCTTCAGACGTCTCGCCACGAGTACGCTTTTCGACCGACATCGAACAACATGTGCCAGCACAAAGACCCAATATGGTAGGGAACACGGCGACCAGCGATCAAGCAGCCCAAGATGGGAACACCCCGGACTCGAAAGGCAGACCTGGCACTCCAGATCTGACTCTTGACACCCGTGAGGTGACTCCAGAGGGTATAGAGGCTCCAGGGCAAAGGAGCGCTTCTGCCTCCTCACACACTGCGCCCCTTCCACCACCTCCCTCAGGCAAGAGCTCGCTGCTTTCTCCAAAGACTCGCAATCGAGGCCTGTCTATGCGCAGCGCTCTCTTCAGAAAGAACGTACACCATCAGGTGCAACCTCCCTCGGCAGGCATTGAGTTGGACGAGAACATTGGCAGCTCGCATGGGGATACAGGACAATCGAGAGTATATGGCAACAAAAATGCACTGAAAAGCGGAGACACGGTCGTGTCTGTTACCCCTGCACAGATCGGATACGCCTCGGAGGCATCAGAGGTATCCAACACGAAACTAGAAGGACGTCCAATTGCCTTACCGCTCTACAACAGTGGGACAAGAAACCAGGCTGGTAAGAAGTCAATCTCTGCAAAACGAGTCCGCGAGTATGCAGAGCAGGCACGAAAATTCATTCTACGGCAGCATGACATACCCCGAGCCAGGATGGACGACACATCCTCCTCGATCCAACACGAAGAGAGCCACTGATCGACGAACGAACGACACAGCCGTACGTCCAAAATTGGATACGTTCGACGCGCTACTCCGCCTGGAACTTTGTACCGCGCCAACTTGTCGCGCAATTCTCAAAACTTGCAAACTTTTACTTTCTCATAATTTCTATTCTTCAAATGATACCCGATCTCAGTACCACTGGGAGATATACCACCATTGTACCGCTGTTGTTTTTTGTTACACTTTCTATCGCCAAAGAAGGGTACGACGACCTGAGAAGATACCGGCTCGACAAGGCGGAAAACAACCGAGAAGCGAAGGTCTTGCGTGCCAGTCCATCTCCGGAGTACAAAAGCGGTTTAACAGACGATAGAAGTCTTTCTTCACCCGAACCGGACAAGTTGATGTGGGAGAGCATCAAGTGGCAAGACATCCAGGTTGGAGACATCATCAAGTTGGATCGTGACGATGCTGCGCCAGCAGATCTGGCTTTGCTGCATTCCAGTGGAGAAAACAGTGTGGCTTTTGTCGAGACCATGGCTCTGGACGGCGAAACGAACTTGAAGAGCAAGCAGACAACAGCATCCATGTCCAAGGTCATCAAGCAACAGGAAGATGTAGCTCGGGTCCAAGCCGAGTTTGTTATCGAGGATCCAAACCGCGACCTGTACAGTTTTGAGGGCCGTGTCAAAGTGGACGGCAAGCAAGCACCGTTGACACTGAACGAGATCATCTTCCGAGGTAGTATCCTACGAAACACTCCAGACGCTGTTGGTCTTGTCATCTACTCTGGCGAAGAGTGTCGTATCCGTATGAATGCCAACAAGAATCCTCGTATCAAGGCCCCGGCGCTTCAAGGCCTCGTTAATCGCATAGTCATCATCATTGTCATATTCGTCGTTCTTCTCTCCATCTTTAATGCAGTTGCCTACAAGATATGGCAACGTAAAGAAGATGACTTGTGGTATTTATCGGGGTCCTCTGTCGCCTTTTTCCCAAGCTTTACCTCGTTCGTTATTATGTTCAACACTATGATACCGCTGTCGCTTTACGTCAGTCTAGAGATTGTAAAGCTGGCCCAAATGTTTTTCTTGCATACCGATATCGACATGTACGATCCTGTGTCAGACACACCCTGCGAGCCGAGGACCTCCACCATCAACGAAGAGCTTGGCCAGATCAGCTACATCTTCTCCGACAAAACAGGTACACTTACGGATAACTCAATGAAATTCCGCAAGCTAAGCGTGGCGGGAGTGGCTTGGCTTCATGATGCTGATCTGTCGGACTCGAAGAAGAAGAAACTGAAGAGCAGGCCGCGCAAGAAGGGGAAAGAGCCAGCGAAGAGTAGGAAAAGTATTCGATCAACCAAGGACGTTGGGTCTGAAGAGCATGGCATGGCCATACTTGAGTTTGCTGAGCAAGTGGACAATGCCGAAGAGGCAACTGGCTCCAAGTGGCAGTCGACAACAAGGCCTCACAAGGTATCTCGGGAGCTCCTGACTGGCAATATGCTACGATACATACAGCGAAAGCCGCACACGCCATTCTCAAGGAAAGCGCGCATGTTCCTC
This sequence comes from Ascochyta koolunga, assembly GCA_026119515.1. Classification (NCBI taxonomy): domain Eukaryota; kingdom Fungi; phylum Ascomycota; class Dothideomycetes; order Pleosporales; family Didymellaceae; genus Ascochyta; species Ascochyta koolunga. The sequence goes on from JANLCG010000022.1 coordinate 571,270, forward strand.
CTGTCCCTGGCACTCTGTCACACTTGCCTGCCAGAAGTTCAAGAAGACGGCAAGACGCATTTCATGGCCTCGTCTCCTGACGAACTTGCGCTCGTTCAAGCTGCTCAAGACATGGGTTTCTTGCTACTCAACCGCGATGTACACACCATAACTCTCAAAATTCTTCCGTCTGGAAGCGAAGGTGAGCCCATTCTCGAAACGTACGAGATCTTGGATGTGATAGAGTTTTCGAGCAAACGGAAGAGGATGTCGATCGTACTTCGCTTTCCAGACGGACGTGTTTGCATCATCTGTAAAGGGGCCGACTCCATCGTAATGCAGCGTCTCAAACTGGCAACCCTTGCGAACAAGAAGATGGTTGAGATTGAGCGCCGTGCGAATCAGAAGAAGAGCATGGAGGTTCAATCTGCTATTGCGCGTATGAGCGAACAGATTGAGAGAAAAAGCAGCATTGGTGGCCACAGAAGTATGTCGGTCACACAAGCTGCTCGGGCTAGTCTCAACATGGGTCGGCACTCGATCGCTCGAAGCAGTGTTGGCGGCCGGCCTTCCATGTCAGCAAGAGATGAGATGGATCAGTGGCTGCGACAGCAAGAGAATGACTTCGGCCGCCACCCAGTCGAAGATACTGTTTCGCCCACGCGAACCCCTCGCCAGTCAGGCCTTGGACGACTTTCCTCTGTGGCATCTTCAGCGAGGAGCTCAATGCAGTTGGAAGATATGGAAGCCATGGTCGACGAGAATGTCGCTGGTGATGAGTCCGCTGTCATCGAACGCTGTCTGCAACACATCAACGAGTTCGCCACCGAAGGTCTCCGCACGTTACTCTACGGATACCGCTACCTAACAGAAGACGAATACCAAACGTGGAAGAAAGGCTATCTCGAGGCCACAACCAGTCTTGTAGATCGAACACGGCTGATTGAAGAAGCTGGCGACATGATTGAGCAAGACCTCGATCTATGTGCCGCCACGGCCATAGAAGATAAATTACAAAACGGTGTCCCTGAAGCAATCGACAAGCTTCGCCGAGCTAAGATTAAGATGTGGATGCTCACAGGCGACAAGCGCGAGACAGCGATCAACATTGGCTACTCATGTCGCCTGATCAAAGAGTACTCTACAGTCACCATTCTCGACCACGAGGCCGGACAAGTTGAGCAAATGGCCGCTGCAGCTGTACTATCCATCATGCAGGGCACTGTAGCGCATTCGGTTGTCGTAGTCGATGGTCAAACCCTCTCGCGCATCACCGAAGACGAAACGCTTCAGGTTCTCTTCTACGAGCTAGCCATTCTCGCCGACTCCGTCATCTGCTGTCGCGCCTCTCCCTCGCAGAAAGCCCAGCTCGTCAAAAGCATCCGGAAACGTGTGAAGAAGAGTATTACTCTCGCGATTGGTGACGGTGCAAATGATATTGCCATGATCCAAGAAGCCCATGTTGGCATCGGCATCACTGGAAAAGAAGGACTACAAGCTGCACGCACAAGCGATTACTCGATTGCGCAGTTCAGATTCCTGACTAAGCTCCTTCTCGTCCACGGCCGTTGGAATTACATGCGCACATGCAAATACACCGTCGGCACCTTCTGGAAAGAGATGCTCTTCTACCTCACCCAAGCCCTGTATCAACGCTCCGTCGGCTATACTGGAACCTCGCTCTACGAATCTTGGTCCTTGTCAATGTTCAACACGCTCTTCACATCGCTCCCCGTGATTTTCATGGGCGTGTTCGAGAAAGATCTGAGTGCGAGTACGCTCCTCGCTGTTCCTGAGTTGTACACGAAAGGCCAGCGCAATGGCGGCTTCAACTTCAAAGTATACCTCGGCTGGATGTTCATGGCATCCGCGGAAGCAATGGTGGTCTACTTCTGCATGTTAAGTCTGTTCGGCGACGCGCTGTTCACGGAAGATAATTCCATATTTTCTCTCGGGAGTATCACGTACACGGCTGTTGTGTGGAGTATCAGCTTGAAGATGCAGTACGTACCGCCCGCGGTCGATATGGAAAGTGCGGCAGAGAACGACACTGACACAATGCAGGTTCATAGAAACGCACTCGAACACAATCACGAACGGCATCGCAATCTTCTGTTCCGTCGGCGGCTGGTTCCTCTGGAACATCATCCTGTCCTCCACATACGACCCCGAATCCACAATCTACTACGTCCGCGACACGTTCCTGCGCGGCTTCGGCGCCAGCCTAACCTGGTGGCTCGTCCTGATTATCATCCTCCTGGCCTTCATCGTGTTCGAACTCAGCGTCAAAGCACTCCTGGCGGCTTTCTTCCCCACCGACGAAGACCACTTCCAGGTCCTCGAGAAAGACCCAGACGTGAAGAGAAGGTTCGAGGAGGCCGCTGCGGATGAGCTGCAGCAGGGCTGGGACCGGAAGACGAACAAGCACAGGGATGAAGAGGAGAAGGTGCGGGAGGTTGTCGAGGGGATCAAACAGAAGGAGGAGGAGAGGAGGGAGCAAGAAGTCCAGGATTTGTTGAGCAGTAGAGTAGATCTTCTAGATATGGATTCTAGTCCAGAGACAGGTGCGGGTTCGAGTGCGAGTGCGAGTGCAATTGCGAGTACGGATGTAGACAGAACGTTTAGTAAGGGGTATGGTAAGGTGAGGAGGTAGTGGGATAAGATGCTGGTTGCACATTCTCTTGTATTTAATTTCGTCGCGCTTTTATACCATCTACTCGAACCCTTTTTTTCTTTCTTGCATACTCGTCCGCATCCCTATTATGCAGCTACTTCCGCCAGGGAGAAACACGGTATCGGACGATATGGAAAACCGACTCGTCTCCCTCTGGAACTATATTCACGTCTTAGTTGGATACCCAGGACATCTGGGACCAGGGCAGAGCAGAACAGGTATTCTCTACCCCGTCTGAACGCTTTGCTGCTGATGTAGTATCTACGGGAGGCGGGATGCACAGGCTTTTGAATGAGCGAATGCGAATAGTAAGTTAGTGGATGTCAGCTAACCATCCAAGTTTGATAGTGGTTAGTATTTAGTAGAGGATAGAGGACAGAGAGTCCATAAACAGCCTGCTAATCCAGAAAGGAGATAGGGATGAGGACAGCGGTGCGTGGTAGGCGAGAGTTAGAATGAGAGTCCAGCACGACGGAACCTCCAAGCCAACAATTCATCATAACCTACACAGCAAATTGAACTACTACTCCTCCTCCTCCATCCCTACCTACCTACCCAGTCCAAAGTCCGAAACATTACCCGAAAAAGAAAAGAAAAAAATACCTCAAACCAGTCTTCCTCCATCCAACCACGCCCCCGTCCATACCCCCACTCCATTAACCTCGCAACAAACACTACCCTTACCCCTTATGCCCACGTCATACGAACCACGTCGCCGAAATACCCTTTCCTATCACCACACCACTGCCTAGCCCGACCCCGCGCAGTGAAACGAACCGGGCGTGCGACGAAAAAGCATACGATTGATTAGTGTTTGACACGTGCGTCATGGCATGAGGGGTCGCGTGCACACGCTCGAATGGAGATTTAACGGGGCGGAGTGGGAGGTGGTTTGATGGAGTGTTAGCGTTTGGGCGCGAGAGGGGGTGCAATGCAGGAGGTTGCGGTTGAGGGGGTGTCATATCATTTATTAGCATCGAGGGGTGGGGAGATTGTTGTGGGTTAGAATACAAGTACAAGGTGTCGGGATATCAGTAGAGATGGGGGTGATGTTCAGAGTGGTGACGGCAAGATAGAGAGATTCAAGATGAGAAAATAGAGGTCGAGTACCCTTCCTTGCGGGTACAAATTCTTCATTCTAGCATAGCATGCTGGGTGGGTATAGTACTCACACCATACCAGTGCGGTTCCTTCTAGATTGAAACCATGACTTTGACTGTCGTCAACTATTGATAAACGCCCGGCGCGCCAGTGATCCAGAATACAAATCTATATCGCTGGTATAATGTGACAAGAAAGGAAAGTCGTCGAACATGTAACGCCGTCATGCGATGCCGCTCGCTTGGCACCTGTGCAGCGGAGCCGAGCGTCGTGCACGCGTGGACGTGCAAAAGCACCCGAAGGACGGTAAGCAAAGGATTGGTCGTGCATTTTGTATTAGGGTATTTATAGAATGCGGTGCCTGCAAGATGTTAGTCAGCTGACTCGATCTGGAATTCACAGCGCCAATGCTGTGTAGCTGGAGCGGGACTGACTTTCTGAAGGCTGTCTCGAGGCTGACAGCGCTGAGCTCTGAGTCATCAGGCAGCTCGTTGAGCAGTGGAACGAGGCCGGCAAACTTTTCGCCGCCCTTGTAGGCGAGGACGGCGGGTACGCCTTCCTCTTCCATTTCGGCGTCGGCGTTGTGCAGTTTTACGAAGCGCACTGTATCATTGCGCTTTGCTACTTGACGCATGTATTCGTCAACCATGTTGGAGATGTCAGACTGTAGCAGGTTAGGTGTGTACATGACGGGTGGGTCGCGGGAGACATACTTGGTCGTTGTATATGAAGACGACGACGGTTGTGTCTGAGGGCGTCTTCTCGATGGCGTCGAGATAGCCCTCGCCGTCTACCATGGGCATGCTGCCATATATCCTTCTGCTAGGGCTGTTTGTGCGTGACCGTATTCGCTGGCCGGCGTTCTGCAGTTCGCGCAACCTCGACTCGCGCCATTGCTTCATGAAGCCACCGTCGTTCTCCTCGTCCGAGGATGCACGGTCGTCCTGGTAGGCTGTGACGTTGTACTGTTGTGGCGGCGAGTTCTTCTTCCATGTGAAGCGCCTGGCCTGCTTCTTGGCCTGCTCAAACGCCTGTGCATCTGCAATGACGCCCTTTGGCCCTGTGTTGGCCTCGGAGCGGATGTGCGAGGGCATGTAGTAGTTGGAGCGCATGTCGGCGGGAAGGTCGAGCTCGTCGTCTGTGTCGATCTTCTCAAAGTAGTCGTTGGCAGCGCCTTCGGATTCAGGGTCGGAGAGGTCGCTGTCGTTGGCACGGTCTTCTGGGTGTCTTTCTTCACCGTCTTTGTCTCGCATAAGCTCGTTGAATTCGTCTTGGGCAGCGGTTGTCATGGTGGGAAGGGTCCGTCCGAGCTGGGGGCGGGCGTGCTATTTGTATAGGGTGTGTCGGTGTGTCGAAGCAGGAGCGTCGGTCCAGCATCTAGGGTGTAGCTGGATGACAGCTTGGCGGGGTGCATGGTCCTATTTTCGAGGAGCGGCCCCGTTTCAGCCCCATGATTGGACACACAGGTGGGAGCATGCTGGCAAGACTGACGACGGCCTTCAGGCTACGAAGCAAATGCCCGGGCACGGTGCTTTGCCCCCAAAGATGTCCATGCATGCCGCTCGTTCTAAGGCTGAGCTGGGGCGCCTTTGCTGGATTGACATGCGACGTCCTCCCTGGATCGTCCAAGATTGGCGAGCACGCGGCACCACTCCTGAAACGAGCGCACCGTCACGAAACAGATAGGCTTCGATGCGCCGAATCAGGTCGTTGCCGGTGGCTGTCATGGCCACGCATGCTCGCTTTCGAAACGCCTTCTGCTACGCTAACTCGGCATCAACCGAGTTGTCACATCAGCATCACCACGATGCTAGAAACGCTGCCAGACGCTTTGGGGCTGCTGGCAGGCTCAAGAACGCCTGCTGCTTATGCGCTGGCATGTGGCTACTGCGGTACTGCCTGTGAGGCATTGGATTCATGTGCCTAGTCAATAACTAGTTTCATTGCACTCTGCTCGTTGCATGTAACAGCGCTGATGAGCACCGCCAGCTATCCCGGACACCGGGTGCTTCCAAAGCTTCCAGAAGCGTGTTGCCCGTGTCCGCTATGCTTCAGACTCCTGTCTCGAGTGCCTAGCGCACCGGCAGGAGAGCATTGCATCAGTCCACCAAAATAACACCGCCATTCTTTCACATGGCACTGCTGTGGCACGTGCCCTGCATGCCACCACCCCTTGCCCGAGTTGCGGGTTGAGCAACGGCCTTGTCAGACTGCACAAAGACACTTGCTCGGGAATTTACCCTCTCCTTGTGAAAGCGGAGGCCGTGGAACGGCTGCTCACGGTTCGCTAGAGCTTCCATTTGCCGTCATTCGCCTTCCATCTGCACCCAAAAGGTCCGACCTGAGAGCGAGACGAGTACCGAGTTGCCGGCGCTGGTGTGCTTCCCAAGCAGCCAATGAGATGATGTGAAAACAAGAGACTAATATCTGTCTACGTATCCCTCACCTAAAAGCACAGCATCATACGGGGACGAAATCATGTGAAAACAATAGACTGCTATCTGCCTACGTACCCATCCCTCGCATACAAGCACAGCATCATACAGGGAATCGAAACCAACAGTTGTACCGCACGTCACCAAACCACCTCAGAAGCCGAATGATACATGAATCCCGTCTTGCGCAACGCCATCCATCTCATCTTGCTCTTCAACGAACTGCACGTAATAAAAGAGATAAGCCATGTTGGGAAAGTGGTGAACGTGTAAATGAGCTTTGATAGGGAGGGATGGATAGAGTGGTACTATGAGAACAACCAGGCCGGATCCCTGAGACGCAAGACGAGTACAGCCCATTTTGTCGAGACGAGGAAGAAGAAGAAGAAGAAGAAGATGGGAAACAGTGGTATGGAAAGGAAAAAGGATTGCAGCACAAGATGGTCCCGGGCGCCTGTCCACCAAATTGACGCAATAGCTGCCGCTTTGTAGCTTCCACGAATGATATATTATGTTGGCCGGTGCAATATCGCAAGGTCCAACTTCTCCTGGGGAGGGATGTAGTGGGTATGTTAAACAGACAAGTTTGGAATGGGAGTTGGTGGGACGGCAAGATTAGGGATACGTGCATGCGGCCGTGGTCCAGTATATCGCAACATGACGTTGCATGCTTCAAACGCCGTTCGCTTATGCCCAAATACGCAGCTAGGCGCGGTTAGTCAATGACAAGAGAAGGGTGTTTGAAGACCAGACGTACCATGGAATCCCATGAACCCGTGCACAAACTCAGTGCATCGTTACTGACACCCAGGCAGCTGACACGGTTGTCGTGCCCTTGCAACGTACCTACACGCTCGCCACGGAGAACATCCCACACCTATGGTTCTGTTAGAGAAGTGTCTACAGTCCATCCATGGACGCGTCTGCTTACCTTGCACTCAAAGTCATCGTAACCAGCAAACAGCAGGCGACCAGAGACGGAAAAGGCAACGGACGTGATACCGCAGACCGGCTCAGGAATCTAAAAAAACGCGTGTTAGTGGTTGAAGCCATTGTATCATAGGAGGTGGAGTCGGCTACATACCTGGTATGAGGCTAGCTCACGGTCGGCGCGGATGTCGAAGAGGCGGCACGAGGCATCGTCAGAACCAGTACCAAAGGCATTTCCGTTGGGGAAAAACTGGATGGCGTTGATGTCCGAGTCATGGGCGGCGAATGTCTGGACACACTTTTGCTGACGAATATCCCACAGCTTGGCAAAGGCATCGCAGGCGCCGGATACGAACTGGTTGTGGTCGAGAGGGTTGATGCTCAAGCTCATGACGTCGCCGAGATGGTCGGCGAACTCGTGGACCTTGGAGCCGGTTTCCAGATCCCAAAGCACGCAGGTCATGTCGCCGGAAGAGGTAAGGATGCGCTTGTCGCTGATGAATCTGCAGCAGGACAGATAGCCCGAGTGGCCAGAAAGCTCTCGCGCGACGCGTGTAGGGCCTTCCCGTGCAGACAGGTTGTAGATGGAGCAGATGTTGTCGAGGCCACCGCAGGCGACGTAGTTGCCGGAGGGCGAGTAGGCACAGGTCATGACCCACGAGGAGCGCAGGGGGATGGCGTGGACCTTGTTCGTTGTGTAGGCGTCCCAGATGATGAGCTTGCCATCTTGCGAGGCGGAGACGAGGTGTCGTCGGTCGGTGGACCAGTGCATGGCGTAGATCTTTGCGAGATGGCCCTTGAGGGTGCGCTTCGTCTTCATGGTGAGGCGCGGCAAGGCCTCGACACGTTCGCGGGCGACATCGCGGACTGCATGGGGTGGTTAGCAGGGAGCGAGACAGGAGGCAGGAGGCAGGAAGCAGGAGGCAGGAAGCAGGAAGCAGGAAGCAGGAGGGGCAGGCGTGGGCAAGGCGTGGGCAAGGCGTACGGGTTGTGTCAGCGAGCTCGTCCTTCTTCCGTTTTATCCTGTCCTTGAGGGCCTCGGCGTCGCGGCGCGCGACCTGTATTTTCTGCTGGATGGATTCTTGGTTCATGTCGGCCATGCTAGAGGGTGGGTGCGGGTGGGACGGGGATGTGGTGTCGCGGCGGGCGCGCGAGCGAAAGCGGCGAGAGCGAGTGCAGGCAAATCCAGGGGGCCTCGCAGGGAGCGCGGCAGCCCGAGCACCGAGAGCGAGAGGGTGCGGAGTGGCTGAGGGGCGGGGGCAGCAGGCGGGGAGAGGCAGCAATGGCGGCGGGGCGCGCGTGGCAGCAGCAATTGCTTGCGCAGGGCGGGCGAGGGCGATGGGGCGGCGGGCGGGTGGTGTGGTGGTGGAGAGGACGGCGGGTGGTGGTGGGCGAGGTGAGAGACGAGCCAAGCACCGAGACACCAGCTGGGGTCCAACCGTCAAAGGAAGCTGCCCTGTGTGCCTGCCGGAGGGGCGCGACAATGGGCTGCGCGGCAACAAGGCAGAGCTGGCGGAGCTGGCTGGATGGGCGCTGGTGGTGCGGTGGTGCAGCGGTGCAGCGGTGCTGGATGCGATTTGCCGTCTGCGTGCAGTGCAATGCGCCCTGGCTGTCAGCGATAATAGAAGCTGCTGTGCTCACGAGCGAGAACGGCGCGGCCTGCGCTGCTGAGCGCTCTCCCTGCTCTGCACCCTGCACCCTGCACCCTGCACTCTGCACTCTGCACCCTGCACCGCCTGACGAAGAAGGCGCGCGCAATCTCCTGCAGCCCGCAGCTGCACCTGCAGCCCACCTCCTCTTCTGGCTCATCTCGCCCCTGATTCGCCCGCGCGTCCTCGCGCCCCGGCAGCCAATCTGGACGGGCCGCTGCTATGCCCAAACCGCCTCACCACCACGCCCCGCCCCGAAGTCTATTGTTTTCCATTTGCACTGGAGAACCGCCCAACGGTGCCACCATTTCCGTCACCAACATGTCCGCCGCCGCTGCTGCTGCTACTACGACTGCTGCTGCTGCTGCTGCTGCAACCTCTGGCCACGCCGCCCAACCCTTCGCCAGCCGCCTGCCAAAGATCGAAGTACGCCAGCCTCGCCAGCGCTTGGACAACCGTTCGCAGCACTAATTGCCCACGACTCAGTTGCACGCACACCTGACTGGCAGCATCAGTCGCGCCTGCCTGCACCACATCTGGCTCTCCAAAAAATCTCAGCATCCAACCTATGACGTCCAAGACCCTCTGCTTGCCATACCCTCTGACAAGGTCGACTACGACCTCGACACGTACGCTTCCTCGACACTGGATAGCATGCCACGATTCATGTTCCCGTCTCCTATTGCCGCACCGAGCTAACCCCCGTTCTGATACTCGCTCTTGTGCTCCCTTGCATCCATGATCCCCTCCACAATCGCTGCTGCAGTCAATCAGTAGGGCACAGGGCACCCCGCAACTGACCATCCACGCAGCTTCTTTCCACTCTTTTCCTCATACATCTACAAGCTATGCAGCGATCTCCCAAGCATAGAGTACGTCTTCAATCGCCTGCTGGCACACCAACATTGACCAGCCAAGGCACTCAACCAAAGCAGTCTTGCAAGACTTCCAAGCAGACGGCGTAGTCTACCTTGAGCTGCGGACAACGCCGCGAGCGATACCTGAGAAAGGCATCACCAAGGACGACTACGTCAAGACCGTTCTCAACATCCTCAGCACGTGGAATAACAACCCAGCTGCTTCCATGCGAGCCTATCTAATCCTCTCTGTCGACCGCCGCAATACCATTGCCCAAGCTGACGAGGTCGTCGACCTGTGCACCAAGTACCAGTTGGCTGGCGTCGTAGGCATTGATCTCTGTGGCGATCCAGCCAAGGGTGATGTACGCATCTTTACAGACTCTTTTGCTAGAGCGAAGGCTGCAGGCTTGAAGATGACCCTGCATTTCGCTGAGGCCAAAGTCTCGGCTTCTGACGCCGAGCTGGAGGCCCTGCTTTCATGGCAGCCAGATCGGCTCGGCCATGTCATACACGTGAAAGAGAAATACCGCAAAGCCATCGAGCAGCAGGACATTGGCGTGGAGCTGTGCCTGAGCTGCAACGTCCATGCCAAGATGATCACCGGCACCTACAGCGACCACCACTTCGGCATGTGGAGGCACACAAACGTCCCAGTCGCTCTTTCTGTACGTTGCATACGTTGGTGCCACGCGATGTGACTGATACTGTTTAGACTGATGATGTCGGCGTTTTCTGCAGCCCACTCTCCGCAGAATACGCCTTGGCAGCACAGCATTTCAGCCTCACCCGTAGCGAAATCAAGGCGCTGTGCATTCGCGCCATCGACTCGATTTTTGCTGGCGAACACGAGAAGCACCGCCTCAGGTTGCTCTACGCACAATGGGATGGCTGGGCAGCTTAGGGCTTGCGAATAATTGCACGTCTTCACCCCCACATAGATGATTCGGTTTTCATGCATTGTCCCCGCCTGCTACTCGGTCTGTCGCAGCCACTGACACCATGACAAGTAAGCTGCGTGATATGCCGTGTAGTCACAGGAAGCTGATGTTTGATCGACCGATTGCTATATTTCGAGAGCTGGAGCATCATGCAAGCGTAGTGGTTGGGTGTTTGGATATTGCTTCCTCTTGACAAGGCAAATGTCCCCGCAAGACGTCGAACACGAATGGATAGATGTGATATCTGCGTCCTTTCTCTGCGGTAGTGCATTGGCTATTCATCTGCTTCTCCTTGTCTCTCCACTACATCCTCGTCCTCGTCCCCTGACCCTCTAACTGTTTGTCGTTATCATCCTCCGGATACTTCATCTCCTCGTCCTTCAACTGCAACTCAGCATCCTCTCCTCATTGATTCTCGTGCTCGTTGTGATACTCTTGGGCGAGTTCAGAAGATAGCCAAAGAAAGTCTCCAGGAACCTTTGTCGGTGTAGTGCAAGAGCTTTGTATTTTCAGGAGCGTTAATAATCTCATTCGGCAGCACTAGGAGACCGATGGTCCAAAACTTCCTGTCCCTTTCATTAGTCGCAGGAGTAGTCTAGATGACGAGGAAGCGTCCCTAGTTGTTCTTTAGGGCTTAGGACAGCGTAGGGTTCGTCTTCTGCAACCGAACCTGATGGCCACCAATGGCAGGTCTAGTAGGGACCACGGGTTCGAGCATGCGAGACTTGGACATGGAGAAGCATTCCCTATCGGTGCCCATTTACTGTTTCTGCAGTTATGTAGACGCACCAACCCCTTTGGATTCCTCCTGGCAACGCCATCCTTGCTTTGATATCGATGTCTGTCCGACTTGGTTTTTTCCAGGCCTCCAGTGGGACCAGATCAATTTATCAAGCTCCCTGCACCCGTATGTACGTGCGCACATTTCCTAAAAGCTGGAAAGCTCTCATGTTGCAAGAAAAGCGGGCTACGAACACACCGATTCTCTGAATCTTACCGGCTAGTCAAGTTGACTTTGTTAAACAGTTTTTACTAAGCCAACAAGGAAGAGACTATTGTGCTCTTTCCACATATTTATTTTGGTGTGTGGGCTTTTTTTCCTAACGTAGGAAAAGCAGACGCTAAACTTGGAAGTCCATACTGCTATGTGTACTTATGCATGTTAAGATTGCTAGTCACATCCCGCAGAATCCCGCCTAAAACCCACCATCAGTTTGACACGTTTCATCAACAAAATGCTTCTCAGCACGTACGACATATCGAAACAAGATTTCCCCAATGCCGAAGATGTATTTTTGATTATTAATTATGGTATCAACCGCATTCTTATCGATAAAACGGCCTCATGGTGTAAGTTCAACCCAGAGGTCCAGTTTCGATCTCTCTCTAACAACCATGCAGCTAGTGGTATGATTCCTGCTTTGGGATACACTCTCGAGTCTGCAGGAGGCCCCGCGTTCGAATCGCGGTGGGGCCCGTTCTTTTGGAGATTTTTTCTGCCCTGCAAAGTCGTAGCCCCTTGCGCTGCAGCGGATACGTGGCAAAGGGAGCTCTGTTTACACGGCTGACAATCTGAGCTTCCCGCTGCCGATTTTTTTAAACGGAACAAATCTACTTCTGGTTCACAGAAGAAGCACTGCTTTTTTGATAGTCGGAATTTCAAAGAACGCGAAATAACTACTCCTCTAGGCTTTGGCTGCGAAGACTCTATTGACAGATAAGCGCGTTCCTTGTGAAGCTTTTGATTCTCAATTGTTTCAATTTCTGGACTTGAATGAAATATAGTAGTTGGAAAGGCAGGTTGCTTGAAATAAAGTATCTGTATCTTTTATTCCGGTGCAAGACACGAGCCCCCAAAAACAAGCTTCTTTATATGACGCACGACGTAGATGGCAATGCGAAATGGTGTTTATGTTACGACAGAGTATTGTTCGTATTGCAAATATATTCAAGTCGTGTCCGACGCAAGTAAAATAATATACCAACCTCTCCTCCCAAAACGCCAACCAACGTATTCCCAGATCCAACGACACGGCTTGCGCCGCTGACCGGCCCAACACCAACTACGCAGTTGAAAAAGCATATTACATATCATGTACAAATTAAAGAAAACCATCTTGACAGTTCTTAGTACCTGCGGGGATCATATCCATCATATCCCCCATCCCCCTCTCATACCTATCGTCCCACCCATTGCCCCTACGCGCATACCCGCCCAGCGGTTTCCACCGGCTGTCTTTGATGTACTCGATAGCCTCGGCGAGTTCGTCGAGATGGAGGCTATCTTGTACAGGGCGGTCCAAGAGGTACTGCTGCTCGCGCTGCGGATACATCGCTGGCCCGTGCATGTCTGCGGCGTACGACATTGCGCGTGAGGGGCGCGGGGGTAGCATATAGTGTCGAATGGATTGATTTTTGGGAGCTGGATGCTGCTGCGGCGGTCCAGACCTGGACGGGCTATATAGGGGTGCTCGTCTCGGTAGGTATCGCGGTGGTGCAGGGTGCGGGCGTAGTCGTTTGGCGGCGAATAGGCACGCTTGGGTTGTCGCCGGCCTATGCCATCGTAGATATGACTGATATGAGAATGTCCAAAGCTCTCCTGCCCGGGGCATAGGTTTCTGGAGCGCAGGCTGGTAGGTGCACCAGTGATATCTGGGGGCTGGCGACTCCTATATGCACGGCGTTCGGGCTCGGAGAAGACGCTGTCATCCGCTGTGTGCACGGATGAGTTGCCGTTGAACGATGCAGTGCCGCTGTTACGGTCCCAGGAGTTAGTACGGGACATGGCTTCAACCGTGAACTTTTCCTTCCGATGGTCCGGCGATGAGGCACCATGACTATCACGACGGACACGATCGTTAGCGCGTGTCGGTTTCTCAGCCGCAGGTGCATTCATGTGAATGTGAATGGGTGGAAGCTGGTGTTTGGAAGACAGAGGTGAGCTGTTTTTCGACGATATGGGGCTGTACCTGCCCATGGGGGTGGCTCGATAAGATCCGAGTCACGACGTCTTCGATGTGTCTCAGTCTGCACATAACTTCTACTGCGGCTCCTGGCCTTGCTGTGAGACTTGTTGTGTCGAGACTTCTTCGGCTGAGAGGACTGCCTGGAACGACCGCGTTGGGGTTTACCGATATGGGCAAACTCGCCGTGCTCGACGTGGCGAACACGAAAGCGGTCAGAGTCCGAGTCCCCAGTCTCCGACTCCCACTCATCGCTGTCGAATTCAGAAGATGACTCCCCGCGCCGACCCTTAGGCTTCTTCTGGCTCTTCAGGAAGGATGAGTTCAGGATTTCGGCATCGGGATGGCCAGGTCTCATCACAGGACGGTGCATTGTCTCTGGAAATGCACCAGGCATCGGCCGGGCTTGCTGTTGTCCGTGTGCTGGTGGGTGCTGCATACTATGAGGGGCACCAAGTGGTGGAGGCGGAAGAGGATGAACTGATGGGGCGTTATGTAGCGGTGGTGGTGGGTGACCCATCCCTGGAGGAGGAGGTGGTAGTGGTGGTGGTGGTGGAGGTGGTGGGGGAGGAGCTTGACCGTGTTGGCCCTGCATGGGGGTTGCGGCATGCGCTGATGATGTGACATGGGTAGTTGAGTCATGTGCTGTTGGTTTCTCAATGGTGGTGGCATTTCTTGTGTTCCATGGACCGGTTGCTGTGCAAAGGGCTGTGCTGGTTGCATAGGCTGAGGCTTCGTACCCATAGCAGCTGCAGCTCTTATGGTCTGAGGATTTTCGTATCCAGATGGTCCAGTCTGTAGGATCACCGAAACTCGTCGGAGCTGTCGCTGCCGGCGATTGATGGCCTTCCAGTCAATATCTATACTGGCGATAGTCCACTGAAGAGTTCTGTTGAGATTCATGAGCTCCTGGTTCTGCTCTTCGACAAGCTCGTTGATCAGTCTCCGACAATTTGAAGAGGAAATCTCATTCAGAGAACGCTTCACAGAACCTTTGTTCCTCTGGAACCTTTTTAGCTCATTTTGGAGGTCCTGGACTGTGACGTGTTGTTGTTCGGCTTCAACATCCTCCCAGCTATCGGCACCCTTGGATTTCTCGAAAGTAAACAATGCTAGCTGAGGGTCGTAGTTTAAAAAAGGATTTTGATGGGATTGTTGCCCTTGCATGCCTCTTTGTTGGCCCGTTATCGGTACTTGCTGCTGAGCCATTGGTGCCTGTCGTTGCTGTCCAATGTTTTGATGCTGCAGAGGCATCTGGGCTGGGAAGGCCTGTTGCTGAGTCGGGAACTGGTGGGCCATGTTGAGGGTTGATACAGATGTCGAGGGCAAATGGAGTATGATTGAGGGCTAGATGCTAAGCAAACATCAAGCTCACTACAATCGGCGGGTTGACTGGTACAGTAAAGAATGTTTGACAAGGTGATATTGGTGGGCAGGGCAAATGAAGCGCTCGTGAAGACTCTATATAGACCTACTGTGTGTTGTGTGACTTGAGAATTGTACGTCGCCCCCTCCCAAGGCAACGGTAACACCTTCATGCAAGCGGGGAAAAGAGGTCCTCCTCGAGAGCCGGCTTCAAGGTCGGTTCGTTGCTATGAGAAAAACTCAAACACGGCGTCACTGGCCACAAACGAGTCGTTCGCAAGTCCCGTTTGAGGATTGGCCATGATGGCACTGACCGGCCAAAGCCACTAGGCCGAGCCAGACGTAGACGAAGCAGGCACATCAGCAGGGTTCTCTATCAGCGAAGCCTGCTTGAAACGTAAGGCAGAGCCTCAGATGCTCACCGGAGGAATGATGAGTCCTTCAAACGTGCATGCAAGCGAGGCGACATGCAGCAGAAGGGCTCGTGATGGTGGTTGGCCGGACCCTCGGATCGTCCTGAAAGCCGAACTGAGCTCGACGGATGCGGCCGCGTATTTGAGCGTCTCACTAGATCCGGTGTATCACTTTGGCATCACTCTAACGGCAGATCATGGCATTCTCAGCTGTCAGAGAGCGTAGTTTGCGGAGATGACAGCCGTTGGAGATGGCGCTAGTCAGGCTGCACTGGCCTTCCTCTGTTCTGTGGTGCGCCTGCCCTTCGACTTCCCGTCTTTGATGCCTTCCCAAGAGCAGGCAACTGATTTTGACACAGGTTGAGACAGACTTCATCTTTGCCTGATACCCCCGTTTGGTTCGTAGCTTGCGCTGTATGACGCGCACCTGATCTTTCTCTAGGTATGCTTGCCCTTCGCAATTGCCAGCGCATCCAACCCCAAACGGGCCATGGACATCAGGTTTGCCTACGCTGAACACTCACGGAGCGCGGCGCATGTACGAACGTACCTATCGAGGCACGAAGGAGCTTCCTTTGTTTGACCACACACTTACAACCCACGATGTATGACCACGGCAAGTAGCATGATGGAACTAGTTTTGTAGTTTTACACGGCAATATAGAACTAAAAGCGCTTCAACCACGTCACTCTCAGGACTGTCCTACAGAAACAGTTTGGCAGAGAGTTCCAGGCAGAAAGCATGCATACTGCATAACAGCTGCGAACTTGTTCGCAGCTTGCGTCGCTGATCACTGCTTGCCTTTCGAAACTACGGCTTGCTCCACCACTGTATGGAAAACGCCTGCAGCTGCACGTCGTCACGCCCTCCAATACCCGTTTCTGCCACATGCCAATAGCCACATCAACGGCCCAACGACCAAACATAGTAAAGACAAGGTTCCCATATCAAGGACACCGGAAGACTTGCATGCATTGTGGTTGTATGTCTTCCACTGATGGATTCAACCCTCAGTCCGGAGAGTGTGATTCGCTCGATAATAAGCGCGTACTTAGGAACTCTAGTCCTATGGGACTAGAGGAACAGACATCCTTGCAAATGGTCGAATTTCTGTCTCAAACTAATGTCAAGTCGAAGAACGCTCCACCGGACGGGGCGAGCCGTCATTCTTACTCCACCACCGTGCCGTCCCAGAGTCCTTCGCTCGGCAACATCCGGTCGAGTCGTTCAGCAAGAGATTTTGCTCTCTCCCGCTGCGGGTTGATAGGAAAACCGCGGCCTCTAGATTAGTATATCGTGGGGCAATAGCCAGCTGATCAAGGGCCTTATCTAGCCGTTGGCCACAGCCGAGACTGAACACACTCCAAAATGAAATTTTCCAGCCTGGGCTCGCGCTTATTGCTCGATCACCATGCACTCTGTTTACGGCGCCACTCAATATTCTTGACAATAAGAGACACATACAGCGGTGTGCTTCAAGACGGGTTTTGATCGAATATTGTGAGACCAAGTCCATACCAGCATCTTCAAACTGCAGAGACTGGGCACTATTGCCTCATCCAGCCAACACATACCCAGGATAGCAGGGCTTACACCAGCAGCATATCAAGAGCAGGCAGCAAGGGTGGCAGTTTCGCCCGTAGCATGTTCGGGTCGGTAAACCATTTTATTTCCACATGTCAGCCGAGTCTCAACCACCGATCGATGCCAACTAGCAGAGCCTCCCGCCAGCTCAGCAACCAGTCAAGTAACTCTCTCTGTCCGTTTTCTCCATCTCCCCACTACACTACCCTCTCTCTGTCTCGCACGCCTCTAGCTCTCGGCGGTGGTCTAAATTCTGCCCCAAGGCACTGCACCACAAGCACGTCACGTCACATCATTCCATGGTTCCAAGCAATACCAGCACAGCCCTCCCTCTCCACGCCGCGTCTGTAGCCACACGAAGCTACGTGCATGGATCGACGGCTGGCTAGGTACCTTCCTTCCTTCCTTCCTCCCTTTCGCTGTGTGGTTTCGCACCAGCGAATACCAACAATGCGTACATCTGAATGCAGCTGGTCAAGCAACACGGTGTAAGTAGACTCGCACTGTGCTATCGCGTCGGGGCGTGTGGTACGAGATGCTGTCCAGCGTTGTGCTGTGTGGTTCAGATTCGTTGGTCTGTGCGAGTGAATCGTTGGAGGATGCGTCGTTGGAGGACGCGTGGTTGTTTTGCTGTGTTGTGCTGTACCGTGCCGCGTGCGTGAATCTCGATGTAATGAGATGGTGGTTATCTTGCGTGGGATACATGCATAGATAGATAGACGGGAATGACTTTGTCGCTGATGTGCACTCAGAGAGCAGAGCGTGTTGGGATGCGCAGCTACTTGAACACATGGTGCAAATACACATACTGTCTTTCATGCCAACAGTTGTCAGCACTCTGTCGAGTCAGTCAATCGACGTGCAAATCACAACCACGTACGAGAAGGCGAGGAGATGATGTAAGTAAAATTGGTCTTGCTTTCATTCAGATGGAATGGAGTCCAGTCGACCTAACCAGATCCAAGCTCGTAAAGGTCATGTATGTATGTACAAGGCACACCACGCAGCCACCCACCCCATCCGTCATACATATTACTATTACCGCATCGCTGTACCCGGAGCGCAGAAAAATGCAACACTTGCAGCAAGAACCCGCATAGCGGGGTGCTGCGGACCACGCGTGGTGGATGGGAATAAAGGGGGTTGTTGGAGAAGAAGAAGAAGAAGGGCAGTACAGCGAGGGTATGAAGACGAGTATCGTACACGAACCAGAAATGGGGGAAAGATGCCCGTGAGAATACTCCAGAAATGCTAAGAAAAAAGGGTGTTCAAAACGATAAGCGGACCCAGGTGGAAGGATAGGCGCCGGAAATGGAGAAGACGAGATGCGGTCAAGGTGACAGGGCAGAGGGCAATGACATCAAAGGGCAACAAAGTGCCACTTTCAAGTCTCAGCCTTGTGCTACCCAGGTGCGGCTTTATCGCAGCGGTAGCTGCACATCCTCGACGCCCCTCCTCAGCACATCCTGAATTTTCCACCTGGGTGGCTGCAGCTCCTTCTCTTCGGGCAGCTTGCCCGTCTTCTCCACCATCTCCTCTGGCTCAGCACCACCCGCAACACCAGAGCTGAACTTGAGCTGCAGGATATCGCCAACCTCGTCGCACGCGCTCAGCATGCGATCGAGATCCTCCTTGGTGTGTGCAGCACTCACACAGAAACGCGCACGAGAGGATACAAGAGGGGTGGCAGGGTAGCCGACGACGACGACCGAGATCTTGCGCTTGAGCATTTCGTGCGAGAAGGCGGGCATCTTGGCGGGGTTGTACAGCATAACGGGAATAATGGGCGAGTCGTCGTGGCCATAGACGATGAAACCGAGACGCTTTAGCCCGAGACGAAGGTAGCGGCTGTTGAAGCTGAGACGCTGGAGACGCTCCTCGCCCTGCCCGGGGATGATTTCGCCGTTGATGATGCGGAGAGCGGAGGCAATCTGAACGAGGACGGGTGGTGCCGGCGACTCGGCGTAGAGCATGGCGGCGTTGGTGGTACGGAGCTTGTCGATGATGGCTTTGTCTGCTGCGAGGTAGCCGCCGTTGGCACCGAACGACTTTGTGAGTGTGCCCATCAGGAGATCAACTTCGCTAGGTGCAATACCAAAGTAGTCGCAGACACCACGTCCGTGGGGACCGACACCACCGACAGAGTGAGCCTCGTCGACAAAGAGGAAGAACTTGTACTTCTTCTTTAGCTCAATGATGCCGGGCAGGTTGCACATGGTGCCTTCCATGGAGTAGAGGCCTTCGACAGCAACCAAGATCTTCTTCCAGGGACGGTGTGTGCGGGGCTGTCCTTGGGAGATGGCTTCACGCAGCTTGCGCTCGAGATCGCGCATGTCGTTGTGCTTGAACATGGTGACCATGGCTCCGGAAAGACGGGCACCGAATCGAATGGAGGAGTGGTTCAGCTCGTCTGAGATCATGAGACAGCCCTTGCCGACAATGGTGGGAAACGTGGTGGCATTGGTGACAAAACCCATGGAGAAGACCATGGATGCTGGCTTGCCAACAAACTTGGCAATCAGATCCTCCACCTCAACGGTGAGCTCCGATGTACCGGAATCAGCGCGGGGACTGGCCATTGTGATTCCGTGCTTCCTGATGGCTGCTTCGGCAGCGTCGGCACATGGACCCTCTGACTGGGCGAATCCAAGGTAGTTGTAGGAGCTGAGGTTGAGCGTCTCGGTTGTGGTGCCCGTCATCTTGAAGGTGTTGTTGCCGTCATCCGACTTGCGGTCCAGCAGGGTGATGAAGCGTCCCGGTACACCGGTTGTGGGTCGCGAGAAGCAGTCGTTGATTCTGATCTTCAGCCTGCGGGTGTAGAAGTTGTCAAAATCGCTGTTGAGAGGCGCGTAGCCATCCTTCTCCTGCAGATGGCTGTAGTGCTGCCGCCTGAAGCGCTTGCCGAAGAAGTCACGTACGTGTCCGAATACTATTAGGATTAGGTAGCTGATGTAGGTGGTGAGGAGGAAGTAGTAGGGAGGCTCGTCTTCGATGGGGTCGCCAAACTCGCCCTCGAACTTGCTGGTGTAGCGATGCGCGTGGGAGCCGAGGGGACCGAATTGTGCATGTGCGCGGGCCAGGCGGCGCTGCTCCTCGGGGGTGAGGGGCTGGAACAGGGTCTTGGGCTCGGTGGGCATCTTCTCGCCCGTGGCTGTGGTGAGGCTGATGGAGGGCAGGGAGATGGAGGCGGTGTTGATCTGCTGCGGCGAGGGCGAGTTCAGTAGGGCCTGCTGCTGGGCGATGAGGGCCTCGCGCAGAGCAGCAGCGTCGGTGCGGGCCTTGGGCGAGGCGCCTCCGAAGAGGGCGGTGAACTTGTTGCCTTTTTGTGAACGAGGCGCGGCGCGGCTCTTCGCGCTTCTCGTTGAGGGAGTCGGACGCGGGGAGATGGGGGTGGAGGGCGCGAACGGATTGATGATTCTTGTCGGCATGGCAGCGATCCCAGGGCGTGGTGAGGGCGGCAGGGTCACTAGAGACGGGAGTCGTCTGCAGTCAGAGGTCCCAGGTCACTCGCAGGCAGGCAGGCAGGCAAGCAGGCAGGCAAGCGGTGAGCGGCACGGTGAGGGTGTCGGTGTGGAAAGGGGCGACGGCTGGTGACGATGATCAGCACACGACTCGACGAGGGCAATTGGTGGTGCAGAGTGGTGGAGGGTGGTGGGCGGAGGTGTGAAGGAGTGCGTGGAGCGGGAGGCGGAGCTTAGGGCGCCCGTCAGATACAGTGGGCGCATCTTATCATTATGCATGTGCTCATGCACCGAACCGACTGCACCGATACCACCGGAGTGCCGCGCACTTCCGGACCACGCTCGCTCGCTTCCACACCTGCATCCCGTGCGGTTCGGACGGAGTTAAGAAAGTCGACCTACGTGATGATTGACCGTGCAAATGCAAGCCTGACTGTGGATGGTGGCAGCAAGCAATCTGCCCAGATGGACGACTGGTGGTGAGCGGCTGGTGGTGAGCGGCTCTTGTTGCGTCGCGTGCCTGGCAGGACGACCGTTGTGCTCCACAGCGTCAGGGACAGATGAAACCTCGCCTTGCGCCAAGCCCAATCGCGATCGTGTTGCCGAGTGGACGTCGGCGCGAAATGTCGAGAGTGCAGGCGTGCAAGGAACCAACTCGGCCGTGTCGCGTGCGTGCAGTCGGAGCTCAACAACAGCACAACCGTTGCAAAGGGGCCTCAGGCTTTTCAGGAGCAAAATTGGCCATGGATGGGCGCGCGAAATGAGCAGCCCCATCACCCTCCCGCCTTCGCCACTCACAGCCATGCCCCTGACTTGGACCCAAAGAGACGAAGCTTTGCTGATCGCACCCACCGCCCAGAGCCTCGATGCAGCACCACCGTTGTCGATGCACTTCGACAGCATGCACGTCATGACATCCAGCGAACGCTGTCCAATCTCTCTGCACTCGCACTGCCAAGCCCTCATTTCGTCGTAATTCCACCGTATTGAATGCTCATCACCCCCGCAAGCAAGCGCTGGCAGCCTGACTATCACCCTCCCGCTGACCCCAGCTGTGAGCCTGTCCTACCGCCGTTGCACGACCTGCCGCCGTGAGACCTCGTTACCTAGAGACCACTGCGCCGTATCACTGCCCTCGCGTTGGAGAGTCTCGACTTTGGCGCCGAATGCGCCCGTCCGGACGTTGCTGCCAAAATCCATCTCGATCCAAAGAAAAAGTCACGCGTCTCGTCTCGTACCTATGCGAACTCATCAGGGCTCGTACGAAGCGAGAAAAAAAAAAAAACCCCGCCCCCGCAATTGAAAAGCCGTAATGAGTACGAAAACTTTTCGTCTCTGATGAGCTCATGCTGTCCAACATCGAATCACAACGTGCAGGTGGACAGCAAATATCTTAACTCTGTGTAATTCTACCCAGACCAATCGCAGGCGTCCATGGCGTTTCGCTTGTCGACCCGGTGATTGCATATTATGATTGCCATCAATCAATAAACCGTTTCTTTTGGATACGAGTCAATCTCAATTTCCACAGTTACACCTTATAAGATAGGCGTGCCCTTTTACTGCTGCCGCAATGCTAATCACCCGTGCTGTCACTTTCTACATTGCATATTGTCGAATGTGTACGTTGGAAATGATATGTTTTTGCTAACTCTGTTGCAGAGATATTTGACTGTTGAGAACCGAAGAAAGCAAGCTTTCAGCACGCCCAGCGGCTACGTCCACATCAACCCCCAGAAGATGTCACAAACAAACTTGCAAACACCTTTCTAATTTCCGCCTCCACCAACAAAGGGTATGAAAATTGCAACAAAAGAAACAACTGTATTTCGCAGCAAGATGGCAAAGAGGAAACGCCAGCAAGATCAAACAAAACAAGGAAAGAAAGAATGAAGAAAAAATATTCGCAGTGAATCCGCCACAGAGCAACCTCCAACACCGCGACCCAACAACCACGCACTGAGGTGGTGGCGCAGGTTCCACCAGTCCGCCATTCTGTATATGTCCCAACCTCCCAAAACCCAAGCAACGCCATAAATGAAACTGATCCCGTGTATGGTGGTCGTTCAGATTGCGTTACCAAGCTTTGTGAAATAGGGGCTGAATTGAAGGTTTCTCTCATGTCGATAGCGACAAGAGACTGAAGAGGAAGAAATCGAACAAGAGGCAGGAATATGTCAAGCGCTCAGAGCCAATATGTAACGGAAGGCAAACACACATTAGGTATGAGTATGGCCGACAAACACGGCCACTCCACACTCTCCCATTTGTTTAAGAGACAGTGCGGAGCGACCCAGTACTTTCGCCAAGGCAACAATGACAGGGTATTAGCGCGAGCAAAATCACAACGACCAGAAACTTAAATCCATGCCATCTTTACATCTGGTGATGATGTTCAGGCGACAGACTCGAAGGGTCGAGTGTACCGAAAGA
Source organism: Ascochyta koolunga (assembly GCA_026119515.1). NCBI lineage: Eukaryota > Fungi > Ascomycota > Dothideomycetes > Pleosporales > Didymellaceae > Ascochyta > Ascochyta koolunga. The sequence continues at coordinate 594,056 of JANLCG010000022.1, forward strand.
GACGAGATTTTGCATATCCATGTCGTCAACGTTCTCTTCCATCAGAGGCGAACGGAAGGGAAGGTTAAGATTCTGCTTCGCGTACATGTCTGTCATGTGAAGCGTCTCATCCGACATACTGCTGTCATGAGGCATAGGGTACACATCCGCAGAGCCATCACGACCGAACGAGTTAAGTGGTGGCGACTGGTTGGCAATGATGGGGTCGTGGTGACCCATCGGTGGCATAGGGGAATTCATGGCTGCCGAGTGAGGTGGTGGCCCCATCGATGTGTGCACGTATGGCGGGATGTTGTACTGTTGACCAAAGTTCGAGGCAGGAATGTTGTCGTTCTGAGGTCCGGATGTGTAGAAGGACGGTGTACCATACTCGGACGGCGAGTTGGCGGTCGTGGCCGACATGGGGTACTGACGGTAATCGCCCATGCCATAACCAGCGGAGGTATCAATGCTTAGATGTGGACCGATAGGGCCTGACGAGCTGTGAGGGACGGGAGCAAAGATCTCCGGGTTCGGGATGTACGGCGACGGCTCGGGCTGGATCATGAAAGACGGCATGGGATGACGCAGCATCGAGAAGTCAACCGCCACAGGTACAGAGCGAGAACGCTGGCGCTTGTGACCACGCGGTGGGAATGGACCTGGCGTGAGATGGGATTCATGAAACATACCGCTGTGGGGGTGTACCACATGGTTGGGTTGTGATGCAGGACGGAAGTTGATAGGCGAAACGGGCGCCGAGACTGCGATGGCATGCGGGTCGTACATGTTATGGCGATTCTGAAACGCTTCCAGTGAGACAAGTTTCGCTAACTGTCCGCTTAGCACCTTGGGGTGGCCACCAAGATGGTGCACCATGACCTGGGATGCCTGCTGATCTTCGGTGAAATCACCACACTGGAAGAAGCCCCTGAGCCAGAAGAGTCCATGAAGAAGTTTGGTGGGCGGTTGAGCTCCACAACAAGACCTCCTGGTCGCTGAGAAGCACCCTCGGCGTTTGTGGCCATGTCTCCGTTGTCGAGACTGATGTTCTTGATGTAAGAGAAAGGGTACTCGATCTTGTATCCTGCTGAATCGTTGTTGATGTAATATGTGATGCAGCACTTTTCTGGCGAGTAGAAGATGACCAGATCCATAGCGCTCTGGCCGACTCTTCTCCAGCTTCCGACGCTTAGAGAGCGAACGGAGAAATGAGTGATGACTGGTGATGGTTAGTTTAGGTTTACGGGCAAGAATGGAGATTGATTCAACGTACCGACTTTCGAGGAGCTGGTGTCAGTGTTGAGAAGCATGCCGCTGCCATACGGTATGCCACCAGTGCGACCAAGGAAATTACTTCCTATCGACTTGCCAGACTCCATGGCTTGGAGAGCAAGGTAACGGCGCATGGATTCAGGAATGTCGTTGCAGTCGTCGCCGTTCTCGATGCTTTTTTGGCAATGTTCTTTATCTTGGCTCGCCTATGTGATGTGTTAGTAGATTCAACTGCGAATTTGACGACATGTCCGCGCACCTGTTTTGGAACCAAATCTGCACTGAGCGCTCAGTCATGTTAATTTCATTCGCTATCCTCTCGCGGGTAACGGCTGTGGGGGTGGGGTTCTTGTTGAACTCGATCTCTAGGGTGACTAGTTGATCCTGGGTAGCCCTTTGGCGCTTCTGGTTCCTCTGTTGCTGGGTAAGGGTGCTCTTGCGAGGGGACGGCGCGCGGCTGAGCTCGAGGAAGGTGTGGGAGTCTGGGCGGAGGGAGAGGGGGTGGAGGACTCCATCATGTCGTCGGTGGACTGCATCGTGCAGAAGTGTGTGAACCGAGACCGGGAGCGGTAAGTGGTTTGAGGAGTGGGAGAGATATACGAGGGCGCGGTCAAGCCAAGCACGTCTGTCTATCAATGTTCGTGAAGAGTCGTATAGGGGAAGGGAACCAAAGAAGTGGATGGATGAAGGTATAAGAGCGTTACGAGGCGTTGGGCGAGTCCAGTTGCGCAGCGTGCAAAGGGGTGCACGTATGATGCGAGGCTCGAGCTACCGTCCAGGCGCGTAGGGGGTCTTCAAGGAAAGAAGTCTGCTAGCCGGGGAGCAGGTATCAAAGTATGATCGTCCAAAAGCGATTCTGGTCTCGGGAAGGAGTGGAACGGGGCTGGGGAAAGCTAAGGAGCGGACAGGCAGGGCCTAATGGATAGGGTGGAGTGGAAATGAATGTGGGCAAAGGCCGAAAGGAACGGCGGCGCTTCGCAGAAGTCGAGAAGAGAAGGGAACGTGACGAGAGAGGCAATCGCACCAGACGTGAGGTTGCAGACACCGGAAGGCGATGGATTAAGACAAAGTCGTGGAGAGGAAGGGGGAAATTAAAGGGCATCAGCAAGACGAGTAGGGGAGAATAGGCGCCTTGCCCGATCGAGCTGCTGGCTCCTGCCACCAAGCGCGCCCGAACACCGGCTGCATCCACCCACAGCGTCAGGATGCAAGTTTAGCACCACGGCTGGCCGTTTTGAACGCCAGCGCCAGAGCCCGGCGGTGACGCTGGAAACACTTGCCTGCTCCTGCGGCCGTTGCTGGATGCGGAGCTCCCGCTGCTTCTGGCACGCGTCGACTCTTGCTCTCGAGTGGATGCTCAGTCTTCAGTGTTGACTGTTCAGCATCCAGCGCACGACGCTCCACAACAGGCTGAGCGCGTGCTGTGCTGGAGGCCAGGGGGCCACTGTGACCGCTGGAACCAGACGCGTCGGACTCGGACGAGCCCAAGACGTTTTCAGGAGGCCTTCACCCAGGGCGACCAGGGTACCTCGCATGCTGCAGAAAAGCTCGGACGGCACAACTCGGTTCTCACGCCCACAACAATGCCTGGACGTCTTCAGCGGTATTCCAGCAAGAGCCCTGGACAGGCAAGAGGATCAGAAGCCGTCTCAATACTTGTAGCCTTGTGCATGAACCCTCTCCCGGGTGACGCCGAGTGCCTCCCAGCCTGTTGTATCGGCCGTTTCCTGCAACGCGAAAGGGTCGAACCCCGTCGCAAAACACGCTCGCCAACAGCCTAACGGCCGGCGCTGTCACTGCGGTTTTGAAGAGATGGCGCATCAACACGACGTCGCGTAAATAGCGCGGTAGGCATCTCTAGCTGGGCGCTATTCAAGCGTCAGGTACAGGTACCTGTACCAAAGAACGTGAGGTCCACTGCACGCCTCGCTTCCCCGAGCCTCTTGACCAGCACCGGCGGACCTCGTCGTGTCACCCCATCGGTGTCAACTGCGATGCACCCTAGACTCGCATTGGCTGTTCCTGGCCTGGCATTTGCGGCACAACGTTCGGTCTTTTGACTGTGCCGCATCGCAAGGGTGAGCGGGGCTGACTTGCTTTCCTTCAGCCTTGAGCGGCAGGAAGACCCGCATTGGCATCGTGAGCATGTCGCAGGTCCTCAACAGCCCCTCGTCGCTGATCTCTCGGGTGAGCCGAAAGCGAAGAGATCCTGATCGAGCATCAGTGCCCGTGCTGTCTGATGTGCCGGACTTGATGCAATGGTTCCAAAGTCACGACTTGGGGAGACAACTGCAATTTCTCTGTCTATGACGTCTTCGTTCGGGAAACAGGTTAAGTGGGCGTCTAGTCGCCCTACAGCTGTCAATCTGTGTGCCAAAACCTTCCTTGCTACTGCGACACCACGGCAGCATGAATGGCGGTACGCGTCGTAAGCGAGCAGATATCTGCGGACTCAGCACCCAGCCAGTGATCACGAGCTCTTCCGCTCCAACGCCTCCATGCCGCTCGGCACCGAACGGAGCTTTGAAGCGCTCATGCCCTGAAGCTTTCTCCACCACTCATGGTTTGCGCTGGTACGCCTTCTCAAGCATGCCTGTCTCTGTTGTGCAAGCCAACACTAAATGCGTTTTGGCGCCATTACCATACTAGAGGTTGCCAAAACGGCCCCCATGTTGGCATGTTGTCACTTCAGCGGACACCCATGTCTTGAGATGTTCGTGTGTTTCAACGTCGCACTATCGGAAGCAGTGTAGTCCTGCTAGCCACTGGCCCAAGTCCGGACCAGGGTGTGTACGCTACCATCAAATGCCGTGGAAATCATGTTCGCCCCCATCGCTGCGACCACCATGCGATCACTTACCTGCGCTACGCGACTCTTTGGAAACAGCCTGTGACGTCCGAAGACCTCGAGACATGCTTCCGGAAGGTCTACAGAAGGAGGCCCATCGCTGCTCCCGTAGCTTCGATTGACCGCCAGGTTGCGCTTTGGCATTCATCGCATTTCTACTGATTCTTGTCGTCTATACGGTGGCTTACATCTGCTCGCCAGGCTCACGAAGAGTACTGCAGCTCGATGCCGACAGAGCGGAAGATCTGCTCTCTCTTCTTGAGGTCTAGGCTTGCGCCAAGTGTGAAGAGTAGCTCTTTGATCCTGCCTTCCCAAAGCACTCCTACATGCCAATCCTGGTTAACCCTGGCCTTCAACACGCCGGAAACATGGTCGTCCGGGGAGATGGTGCGCTGCTCCCAATCTGGGCGCAACTTCTTTGCCGCCCATTCGACCTGTGTGTTGCTGCGTCGCCGCCACAATTCGCAACCGAGTTGCAGCTCGCTTTCGTACGAGTAGAAGTTGAAGTCAAAACGGGAACATAGGGCCAGGCTAGATCCAGCTTTGACCGCGTAGGTGGAGGAAAGATTGCCCATCAACGGGTTTAGCGTAAGCGTCATGGTATAAGGAAAGCCTGGGTGTCTGGGTAGTGTTGTGAAGCGTAAGCCGGTGCTGATACCCCCGCTCTTGTTCAACAGGCCGTAGTACAGCTCCGCGCCTGCGCTGAAGCGACCATACACCGGTTCCACTTGATGGGCAGATGTCGGTTCTGTTGGCGCATTCCTGGGGTCTGCGCCGAAATTGTAGAGAGCTCGCACGCCCATCAAAGCGGAGTCGGTGCTGTACATGTATTCCGTGCTGTATTTGCCCACATCGTTCTGCAGCAGAGCAAGGATGGTGCCCCCGTTGTTGAGGCTCGAGTCGCTGACAGCGGCGATGCGGAGCTGTCGAGTGGGCGTGAGGCGGCGCAGGTACAAGGCTTCCAATCTCGATTGAGGAAGGAACACGCGTCCATACAGCAGTGTGTCTGCTTGTCTCAGCTTGCATCAAGCCCATGTGGGTGGAGAGTTACTTTTGCGATCCACCCGCTTTCCAGCATGCCAGAGTTCCCACCACCAGTCCTCATCGGGCCTCCTCAGTTCCTGTACATGCTTGTAACCCCGTATGATGTTCTTCAGCGCGATGTGCGAGCTCCTGAACTCGTTCCTCAACGGCAGCGACGAGTAGAGGTAGGACACCGAGCCATCCACGACACCTACACTTCCCAGCGTGTATGACGTGGCAAAGTTGGGCGCAGCGAGGGACGAGATTTGCAATCGCAGGCCTTGTGGGATCTGGAAATCAAGCAATGCTGCCTTCGTCAGCGTCGTCTGGCAGACGGCTGGCGCCCAGAGTTACCTCGTGCAGTGGCATTCAAAGCGCCGTAGGAATTGTCCAGATTCCAGTGCGAAGCTTGGTAGAATGCGTTCTGCACATTCTCCATGAAATCGAACATGTCGCTGTTACGAGCGAGGCATGCTGAGGGGCGCGCAAGAGGTTCGAGAGCTGGGAGCTTGCCGGCGAGCGGTACAGCGACGAGTGGTGGAGCTTGAGCCGCGGCTGCATTGCGCTAGCCTCTGTACGGTAACCAGAGGTCGGCGGTCGCTCTCTCCCCGCCGCGCATTTGAACTTTTTCTTCTACGAACAACACCCAAGTTCCCAACCCACAACAACACCGCCAGCATGCCCAAGTCAAAGCGCGCCAAGGTCGTACATCTCACCCAGACGGACAAGAAGGGCAAAGAACTCTCGCAGAAGCTCTTTGCTAATGTCCAGGAAGCCGCCGAAAACTTTGAGCACATCTTCGTCTTCTCCGTCGAGAACATGCGAAACTCGTATCTGAAGCAAGTGCGCGCCGAATTCTCTGACAGCCGGTAAATCTAGGTCTCGAATCATAAGACACAAATTTTCATAGTAACATTTGCGCAGATTCTTCTTTGGCAAGACAAAGGTCATGGCCAAAGCCCTCGGCATGACGCCCGCTGAAGAGCACCTCACCAACCTCTCCGAGCTGACCAAGCACCTCGCTGGTAACGTGGGTCTCTTCTTCACCAACCGCGAGCCCGCCGACGTCCTCGAGTACTTTGCTGCGTACTCGCAGACGGACTTTGCCCGCGCTGGTGTCACCGCCACACAGACCTTCACAATCCCTGCCGGTGTCGTCTACTCGAGAGGTGGAGAGGTGCCAGCAGAGGAAGATGTCCAGCTGCCTCACAGCGTGGAGACCACCGTCCGCAAATGGGGTATGCCTACCCGCCTGGACCAGGGCAAGGTCACATTGGATGCACCCTACACCGTGTGCAAGGAGGGACAGGTCATGAACAGCCACCAGACTGCGCTGCTGAAGATGTTCGGCGTAGCCATGGCTGACTTCAAGATCGACCTCAAGGCCTACTACTCGAAAAAGACCGAGTCGGTGACTGTGGTTGACGCCATGGAGGAGTAGAATAACTCGGCGAATTCTTGGGAATGGACATGCACCTGGGCGGCGTTCCGAAGGCGTTGGGTTTGGTTCAGGAAAAGTTCAACAGTTCGGCTACTGTTGTCGGAGCGTCACAAGCATAGCTTCAATATACCCTTTCATGTTGACGGTTACTGTTTTTCGGCGTGAGCTCGCTAGCCCTGCAACAGAAAGCATCTTGATTTCAAATAGGTAAGTCAACAGGCTGAATATGCCACAACCGCCCTAGGTACTGTGTCTCCCAGCTACGAGATGCGTGCTTCTAGGCGTCCTTCGTACTGCTGGCACCCATAACAATTCTTTTATAACAAACTCCACAACGCGCTCACTTTATTGTCTCCAAACAGCACTGCATACCATCCGTAACAAAGACAGGACGACCAATCCCCACTTTAAGCCAGCGCCAGCCCAGCCAGCAGTCCACCAGCCACCGCACCTACGACCGCAGCCCTATTCGCCACCGCCGCGGCCGAGCTCTGCTGAGCAGGTACCGACGCCGACGCCGACGCAGCCACCGAGCTCACAGCACTGCCCGCGCTTCTCGACGCGCTTGCAGACGTGGACGCAGATGCCGACGTGGAACGCAGCGACGACGATGACGACGCGTGACTGGCGGATGTCACCACGGCCGAGGAGCGGGACAGCGTTGTCGGCAGGATGACGCCGGAGATGGTGGTCGCGACGCTAAAAGCATCTGTGGGTTGGATAGCGGGGAGTGTGGTTGCTGTTGGGTAGACGAGGGCGCTGGATCCGAAAAAGGGTGCTTCTGTGGGGTTGAATAGGGTTTCTGTGTCTATGGCTGTGTTGTTGTTAGGACCGTGTCTTGCAGCTTCGTTGGTTTTCTTGGGAGATGAAAGGGGATGATCTGAAGAAGAAAGAAAGAAAGAAAGAAAGAACGAATGACGTGACGTGACGTGAAATAACTTACAACTCGACTCCTGCGCAACAACAGCGCCCGCGAACCCGAACAGGACCATGCTCGTCGAATACCGCATCGTTGCGATAAGTAAGCGTGTACTGTGCGTAGGTATGGATGTACGGTGTGCAAACACCAACAAAGCAGCAACTCGGAGCGACGAGACGATGACGTTACCGTGGACGTTACCGTTGAAGTAGTACCGCACACCGTACCAAATACCGCACACTGCGCAGCGAAAAGCGAAAAGTGAAAAGCGGAAAGCGGAAAGCGAAACGTATAAACCACAAACTCCAAGCGTATATATATATATGTACGTATGAACGCGTGTAAATATACATCCCCTTTCCCCGACCCACCCTAGACCTATGACCTACCCTACCAGGCCCTCCGCCAAGTAGCGCGCAATGCGCATAACTATAGCCCACGTACGGAGTATAGCCCTCGTATACGAAATAGCCCTTGTACAGGCCCCCGGTTACCAAATCCGGTCGCCACCAGCCACCAATCAGCAGTCAGCGCCCAAATCCTCCGCTCGAGTGCATACGAGAACTAGGCCGCGGCGCTTTGTGTTGGCTGGCTGGCTGGCGAGCAAGCGTCTGGCGGCGGCGGGGTTATTTTCAGAAGTATTATGTATATTTTCAGAACTAGATGGTGTTATTTTCAGGCCTAGATACGGGTACGAGTACGATGACACGTACGGTGCGAGGAATTGGCTATCGTTAGTTCGAGGATATGCGGGCGGGGGTGCGCTGGCTCGCTTGGGTATGGCGGCGGCGGCTCGAGGGGCGCGGTGCATGGCGTGCGGGACTTGGCAGATGGGATGCCGTGGTCTGGGGTTCTCTTTCCATGTCAACTCGATTAGTATATCTGTGTCTGAGTTCTATTGGGGATTGATAGATTGGCTCATGGCGTCTCTGGCTAGGCGTGCTACGCACGTGGCCAAGCCCAAGAAAGTCGAGGGCGGTGGCTTCTGGCTGCTTTGCTATCAAGAGCTGGAATCATGGTTAGGCGGGGGTGAAGAGTAACCAATGTGCATGTACGTGAAATACCATAGCACGCAGGTTTGAGATGGAAATATGAGCTTTGCGCAGTACCGCATTCACTGGAGACTATATTCACTAAAAACTCCAGGGATATCATCACCTCGCCGCATACTCCGTCTTTTCGAACCCTTCAACTCTACCTTGCCGGGCCCTCCAAAGTATTCCTCCTCGAAACCACTCTCGGATCTCTCTTCCCCATCGTGACTTCCAGCGCCTGAATCAGGCCCCTCTCGTCGTACCTTGCAAAGTTCTCGCCTTCATTTCTTCTCCCGTACACTCTGATAGCTTCGATTCCGAGACTCCTCAGCTCCTCCTTATTAACAGCCGGTGTGCCCGGCCCCGTGAGGTGAATGATATGCGTGACATAGTCTTTGTATGTGGATGGAGGAGGCATCTCGAGAATACCCTTTGAGTTGGCGCCAGCTTTCGCAATGGCAGCCACAAAGTCCAAAGCAGAGTAGGGGTCCGACGACGGTCCTGTTTCACGGTCGAGCGTAGAGTTGAGGACCAGGATTTTGTAACGAATCTGCGGGTTGCTGAGGGCTTCGCCAATACCCTTTAGTACGAGAGAGGGAACAATTGATGTGTAGAGGGACCCAATGCTGTATATGACGGCTTGGGCGTCGTTCAAGGCGTTTAGCACCAAAGAGTTTGCGGCAAGTCGAATTTCCTGGCCGTAAGGGTTGATATACCACAGCCGTTCGATTCGCGCGGGAAGCTCTTCTTCGTCAGCTTTGGAGAAGGTGATGTACTGCTTTCGTAGGGTGGGGAGGGAGCCGGGAAGGTTGGCGTCTTCAATTCGGTCGTGCTCTTCGACTTCATCGTGAGTAGAGGGTGCGGCGCCGAATTCCAGAGCTGTTGACATGGAAGGGTGTGAGATAGAGTTTTGGCCAGTAATGATTTCGCCGTTTGCCAGACCAACCGAGATGTGATGTGTGAAGTTTGTGTTGATCGCCGGTAGGACAGAAGTATGGCTTGGTACTGAACAGATGCTGGAGAGGAGATAGATGGCGGACTCGAACGAGCCAGTGAAGAGTCGCGCACTGTAGACGTTAGTGGCTGTATTGACAGAACTGTCGATGACTTTTGAAAGTGGTTGTTGAGAACTTGAAGGGGTACATCGGCACTCTCTGGCACTCACCCAGTCAGGAACAGATTGCCAATACTTGCACCTGAGAAGTTGAACGCGGAAGATGGTCTGCGGCGCTTGATGATCTCAAAGGCGACATGGTTGAGAATCGAACGTATCAGCTCTTTCTTCGCCGTTGAAATGTTGGCCCAGAGAGCATGCTGCGCTTCGACGATCTGGATCCACTCTTGCTTTGCTGATATCTGGTCTTTCGGCAGGCGGTGATTGAAGAAGGCTTTGATGGCTGCTTTCTCGCTGTCGTCGTTGTCCGCGTCATCTGGAATCAAGCGCACGAGGCGGCCTGGTGCGGTGAGCATTTTAGAACATCACTGACTCCAAGACACACGTACTTCGCACATCACCAATACCTGCTGCGTGTTAGTTGTGTAAATTTCCATGTTGTGCAATGCCTACCTGGGCCGCCGAAGACGCGTATGAGCTCAGAGGAGCTCCCGCCGTTATCACTGATAGGGATCACGTAGCTCAAGGGGCACTTCTTGTCTTCTCGCACCGTCTTGAAGACATCAACAAGGTTGTTCGCAGCACTTCCTCCAGAGAAGACGACAATCCCTCTGGCCTTGACAGCGCCATTGGTGGTTTTGATAGCACCATTCGTGGTTGTGGTAGAAGTGCGGGTAAGAAAGAAATCCGGGGCAGAGGCCATGATGATGCACAAGGGGTTGATCAAGTGAGAGTGACCACAGGGGTCCTTGGTAGGTTTATATCAGGACATGGTGCAGGGACAGAGTGTTATGTTGAAGCGAGGCTGTAGGTTGATGCTCGTTTGTGGCTAGGGAAAGGGCCAATGCACACTAAGCGCTCAGGCAGCAGCCACACCTGCTGGATTAGGCAATATCTCGCACTTTTGGTGGTGGGCGTTGCATGGCAGCGAGGTGGATTCGACAAAGTGTTTTTGTATTCTTTGTTTGAGGGTTGTGTACACAGCGAGTCCTCGGCTCAAACGCACGATAAGAGTACAAAGTAACGCCCTCGTTCCTGCGATGCAGGCAGCTGCCTGTCTGACGTGCGGTTGCGTCTGGTGGACGAAAGCAGCAGGTTCGGGCCCAGGTGCACGCCAGACATGCCTTCGCACGCTGCACGAGAAGGCCGGCTATTGGCCTCCTCTCCTCGGCTACCCCTCGTGAAGGGTGTGCGTGTGGCCGTCGGTGCATGTGCTCTACGACTGCTCAGCGGCAGCAGCCTCCTCGCGCTCCTTCCTCCGGGCCCTCTTCTCGAGCAATGTGTCGCGGCGGTCGGCCAGGTACCTGAACTGTCGGTGCTCGACGCCCATCAGCCAGTAGCCGAAGCTGCCGCCAATGCCAGCATAGACGGGGTACACCCAGAGCGACTCGCGGTTGAAGAGCGGGCGCATCTCAATGCCGAGCTGCCAGAGTCGTGCGGCAATGCCTAGGACGCAGTCGTAGTTAGCAAGCGCTGCGCAGCCAGACGGTGGACGTCAGGAGCCTACCGAGACCACTCCAGAACAGGATCTTGTGAACCATTGTGACGTTGCGGGACCGTGTGCGTGTGCGTGTGCGTGTGTCTGTGTCTGTGTGTGTATGTGGGTGCGTGTCCGAGCCGGTGGGGGCTGCAACGGCGCAAGTTGGGGTATGACGGCGTGGTGGTAAGGTCGCGATCTCTCCTCACGCACGTCTGCCCGGCGTTGCTCTGGCCTGGCTGCGCAGAGCTCCGGACCGCCAAGCACGAGAGAAGGTCACGTGCCACCGCGCGCCCAAGGACGTCGACATCATGGCGCCGGCCCTGCTTGCGCCTTTCGCATGCACACGCCCAGGCCAGAATTTCTAATTTGCCCTCACGCCTGCAATCATGCGCCCCCATACAACCGCCTGCACATGCACATGACCGCACCGCGCGTCATCTAGATTGCCGCGCCTCTAGCACGAGCATCCATCGCTCCACCCCCGGCTCACTGCAATAGACGGCGCCTTCGCCCGCCATGGCAGAAGTCAGCCGCAAACGCACGCTGGACGGCGACGGCCCTGCTGCCCCCGCAAGAAGCTGCGGCCCTCGGAGCTGCCCCTCTCGCAGACGCAGCGAACGGCCATTGACAATCTCGCTCATACTTTCCGCAAAAAGGGACACTATGACAGCATCCGCAAGGACCTGTTGGCCCAGTTCGAAGCCAGTGTACGTGGACCTGCAACTACATAACCCCGTCCCATGCCAGGCTCTAACCACTGCCTGTAGCCTGCAAAAGCTGACCTCTTGGCCGCTCTTGAAGAGCTTGTCGACCGCGAGACCGACCGCAACCCCTCCCTGCTGTCCAAAGACCCCAGAGTCGCTGCTACGCTCATCGAAGGCGCTGGCGAGCGCAGCGACATCTACGGCAAGATCACCCAAACAGTAAACTCCCTGCTCGACAAGTTGATCGACGAGCAGGGCCTGCCCAAGATGCGCGAACACCGCGTCCAGGAAGTTGGCGCTGAAGTCGCAGCCGACGAGGAAAAGCGCGGCAGCAAGACGGAAGAACAATGGGCGCAGGAGGCAGATGCTCGGCGAAAAGAAAGAGAGGCTGTATTGGAGCAGGAGCGCGAACGGGAGCGCGAGCGCGAGCGTGCAGAGAAGGCCAAGCGAGAAGAGCGCAAGCGTCGCCAAAAGGAAGAGGACGAGGCCCGCGAAAAGGCCCGTCGGGACGAAAAGGAGCGAAGACATAAAGAGCGTGAACAGCAGCAAAAGGAAGACGAAGAGCGTCGCCGAAAGAAGAGGGAGCGTATTGAGAAGGAGGAAGAAGAAGAGCGCGCACGGATCAAGAAGGAGAGGGAAGAGCACGAGGCCAACCGAGAGGCACGCCTAAAGAAGATTCGGGAAGAAGACCGCGAGCGAGAGAAGCGTCTCGAGGCTGAGCTGAGCCAGAGTCGTTCAGCGCGCAGTCGTGGAGGTCGTGCACGTAGCAGGAGCCGAGAGCGAGACCGCGATCGAGGTCGAGACAGAGATCGTGAACGGGATCGCGACCGCGACCGAGACAGGCGCAGAAGCAGGAGTCGCACTAGGTCACGAGAGCGCACCAGGTCCGTCAGGCCCGAGGATATCAAAGTGGACGACGATCTGGCGTTGCAACTACTGCTACAAGAGAGCGAAGAGATGAAGAAGTCAAGACAACGGCCTGCACTTGATCGGTCTGAGTCGCTTGAGCCACCTTTGAAGAAAGCACAGCCTCCACGAGCACTCGTTCCTCGGGATCCAGTGGCTGCGAGACTGGCAAGACTCGACAGTAAGCCGCATGCTCCAGCTACCAAATCACCAAGCAAAGAACCGCCAACACCTACGCCTGCCAGCAAAGACGAAGACACACCCATGGAAGATGCACCGCCACTAGACACCTTGGCAAAATCAAGAGGTGACAGGCTTCCGCCTCCAAAGACCGACAGGTCCCGCGCCCGCTCGCGGTCGCACAGCGTGGCGCAGAGTGCCAGTGCAAGGAAGCGCAGCAAGAGCCGATCAAGATCACGCGGTAGTCGTTATGACAGGCGGGCGTCCATCGTTGATGACGACCATAGATCTCGCCGGGACGACGACAAACGCTCTCACAAGTACCGGGATGATAGCAGACGACGGGGGCACGGTGAGCGTGATGACAGGCGCCGTAGCAGATCTCGAGACACCCACGTCAGCCGCCGCAAATCTCGAGTTTCACGGAGCCCAGAACCCCGACATGACCGTGACCGTAAAACCTCTCGTTCCCGATCTCGAGGCACACACCGAACCCGCGAACGCTCCCCAGCTCGAAGTCGCCGCCATCACTCACGCTCAAGAAGCCCCGAAAACATCGATAGGTACGTGCCTCGGGGCGGTGAAAAGCGCGAGGACAGCCGAGACCGTAAGCGCCCAGACAGTCGTGAACGGAAACGAGATGATAGCCGAGACCGTAAGCGGAATGACAGTCGTGAACGCAAGCGTGATTCTAGTAGACCTCGCCGCCGCGATGATAGCCGTGATCGCCCCCGCAATTACAGGTCTCGTGAATACGATCGTTGGGATGCCAGAGACGGATCCACTAGGGAAAGCAGGGAGAGTAGGAGTGTTAGAGATGCTGGTGAACGTGGTAGTCGTTTCCAGGACTCTGATCGTTACATACCTGGCAGTGCTGCTGATGGCGACAAAGATGCAGACCGTGAGGGCAAGCGAGATCGTAAAGAGAAGGAAAGGGAGAGAAGTAAGAGCAGGAGCAGAGATAGAGACCGAGATCGAGAGCGGGATAGAGATACCCGAAGGCGTCGCAGTCGATCAAGAAGTCGCGATCGGGGAGGCAGAAGGCGCCGTTAGCTGAATCTTGACGAAAGCAAAGTTCAGGTCCTGTATTACTATTGAGGTAAACACTTCTAATATTAGTCATCACGGATTCCCACCTCGCATCAATAGAGAGAGAATCATTTCAGCATAACTGAACACACACACAATGAGAGAGAGGCATCCAAGTGAGAAGTGGATGGACGTGCGCCACCCTCTCCGTGACAAGATGTACAAGAAAGCCAAATCTGGCTACCATACCAGGTCTCCAAGTAGTTTAGTTGATCTTGGTTCTAACGGCTCTTGTACATGCGCAACAGGTTAGCGAGTACATGAGGCGCAGTCTGAGCCATACATCTGCTATCTTTCCTCCAGCTCGAGACACACATGAAGTCGCAAGTCATGGAAGATACCATGATGGCGCCACAGAAGCTATGTTCATCAATTCGAAACTTCATCACCCGTCATCCAAGCCTCGCCAGACACCTCATCGACTTCGATGATCTCTTCCAGAAACCCCATCAAATGCTATACGAAGTGGTTGATGCTGACCGCTCATTGGACAAGTTAGCTCTCCGCAAGCGCCGGGGTCCACACCTCAGAAACTCACTTCTCAACACCAATTGGCCACGCCTGCGCCTCACTGCACAACTAGAAGCAGAGTCATCCTACGGCGGGAGCTCCTCGAATCTCTGCTCGTGGATCTGCTAAGATGCCCGACGGATCACGGCGAAGAGCCAACCGGAGCGGAAAGCGGCTCAAATGAAGCACGTTGAAGGGAGCCTCGACCCTTTGTTGTGCTCATGCATAGGTTATGCGGGTTTGACATGACAGATATTAGCTCTCGGGGCCCTTCCTGATACTGAGAACCTACATCCCGGCCTTTCCATTGCTCAGCCTCGCTGCTTCGACAGCCTGTGAAGCGTTCAGTCCATCATCTTTCTTTACTCTGGCCAATCTATTGAACCATATTGGTTGAGAGTACTCCATCTATATCAGGCCTGTTTTGGCTCTGCGTAGTCTAGGTGGTGGTGTGCATACATCTAGTCAGATACAACATGGACCCTCGATACAACACCTACCTACAACGACCGGCACAGCAGCCTCAGCCTCAAGTTACACAACGTCAGCACCAACGATTCTCATGGCAGGCTCCAGTAGAACCAGACATAACGCAATCAGTACAAAGGCCACCGCAACACCAGGAGGTACACCATCAGCCGCAGCAGCCGGTGGTCAACACCAACGTAGCCCCACAACATAACAGAGGGTTCTCCTACGCTCCGACTCCAATTGAGCATAATGGATCACCCTACTACGCAGCATCATCAGAAGACCCGGCCCATCCGTCATCTCCGGTCTTCACGCCTATTGATGATCGACCACAGTCCCGGTTCGACATGTTGAACACTCCAGCACGGCGCCAATCACAACGAGCTTACGCACCCTCGTCTCACCCGCATGACGAAGAGACCCTTCTGACACCGTCATCACCGGAAGCTCAGACTCTGCCATTCATGTTGGTCGAGTCAGTAGTAGGGGAAAAGACGAATCGACATCACAGGCGCAGCAGCCTGAGCCAAAACCACAGTCCCCAGTACAACCAAGCAGACACGCGCGACAGTTGAGCAGTCTCGCACCTATAAACACGAACTTCACACAACCCGTAATGCCTCCAATTCCCCAAAGCCCACGCTCTGGTGCCGAGCACCAAACATCGCCAGGAGCACTCCCCTACAAGAACACAATATCGCCCATCTCAGCAGCACCCATTCGGAAAGACACACCGAACTCCTCTTACAACTCGCACACGCGACACCTGACATACTCGAACGAGCCGTACTCTCCACACAACTTCTCATCACATAACCTCACCACACCGCACGCCATCTTTTCCCCCGACGCGGCCCACGGGCCCAACGGCCTCGATTTCTCCCTACACCAACCCGGCCAAATCCGGCACCCGAACATGGACGACGGCAGTCAGCAAACCTGGAAAAACAGCCTGTGCGGCTGCAACAGCGACGTATCAACTTGCGTAACGGGGCTCTTCTGCCCCTGCATCCTTAGCGGACGGACCGCCTACCGACTATCCCAGAAGAGCCGAAAAGCCGACGCAACAGACCTGCTCGGACACCACAGCACAAACGGGCACTGCGTGGCCATGACGCTCGCATGCGGCGTGGGGCTGGGCTGGCTGTTCCCGCTGCTGCAGCGCACGCGCATCCGCCATGTGTACAAACTGCAGGGCAGCTGCGGTGACGATGTACTCGCAGGCTGTTGCTGCTGCTGCTGCGCCGCGGTGCAGAATGAGCGGGAAGTGAGGGCCAGAGAGGAAAGTGCGAATCGGTGGGCAGGCCCTGCGAGGAGCGATGTGTATACCCGCGGTGGCGGCATGGAATATAAACCGCAGAACTAGCTTGGGCTTTTCCGAGGCTTTGGTCTGCTTGGGATGAAGAAGCGGGTGCGGGTGCTGGTTGCTGGTTGTGTTTGTCGAGATGATACCCGTCAGTAGCGTTTTCTCCTTGTCTTGTGTCACATTATCTATCTGTTGGTTTAGCGAGATGTGTATAGATTGCGATATTTGAGGGATAAATTTCATCTAGTCAGTGGGAAGACCACTCTTCACCCGTGTTCGTTCGTTACTGGTTTGCTTGGCTCCTCTCCCGTCGTGACAATGCCCGCCAGTATGCGAAAACAAGAAAGCCGTGCGTAGGAAAAATAGCCATGCTTTGCTTAATGAGACAGTTTTCAGGAAACTCTATGACGGCCATGAAGCTATGAGGTGGTTTTTGTATGCGTCGTCAGTCAATCGAATACAAGCACGCTTGTGCAAAATGCGTGCAGTAGCTTCAGAACGGTTGGTCATTAGTTCGTACGAGTTTATACCAATGCTCATCAATGATCCCCATCTCTTTGTCCACCTCTCAGTTTCCCCCGCCCCGAGAAACCATCCGAAGTGGGCTTGTTTGCGAACTGACGAAATGACCGGTTCTCGATATGCAGGTGCCTCAGAATGATAGTACTTCGACCCGACTGATTACATCTAGTCCTCGTTCCCTTCAGAAAGCGTTAGCTACAGCGACGGGAAAAGAAACGTGAAAAGCAAAGAAATCCAACAACAGGGGTCTAGATGTTCGTACTTAGTCGATGGACAACCGGCACAGAGCTCGGCGGCAGACCGCCATACTCGGTGATAACCATGTCGATATACTTGGCCGGCGTGACATCGTACAGCACCTGGAGGTGATGCAGGTTCTTCGAGTCCTCGATCCATTTCAACACATCTGACGTGTCTCGTTTTTCCTCCTCCCCAGATGCAGCTTTGTCGTCGCTTCTGCTTGCGTTCTTACTAGGCAGCATCGATTTAAGTGGCAGCAGCTCTCGGCGCTCGGCTTCGGAGAGTAGTTCCTCGGCGGGCGCGACTTCGTTACCGACGATCGAGTCGAGGGCGACTTTCTCGGTGAACTTTACCGATTGACAGAGCACGATGACAGGGAGTGAGTGTGCACTTGCGAGCATCGATACACTGGCTGTACCGACGCGGGAGTACAGGCGCCCATTGGACATCATTGCGTGTGCGCCGAGGAAAACTTTAGTCGCGTCCTTGATGGCGTGGGACGCGCCAGTGATGAGGTAGTAGCGTACTTTGATACCGGCGTTGGCGAGTTTGCGGGCTAGCTGCTTGCCTTCGAAGAGTGGTTTCGAGTCGACGATGATAACGGAAAACGGAGTGCCGGCTTTATGGGCGTGTAGGATGGCTTGCTCGACGATAGAGCTCGACGCGTATGTGAGGATGACATCCCCGGGCTCGATCTTTGTCGCGGCGAGATCGCGGATGAGCCTGTCAGCTGCCGTCACGCGCTCGCGAATGAAGATATCAATCTCCTCCAACAAGTCTCGCTTTGCCTCTGCTTCTGGGGTGGAGGGATCGATCTTGATGATGACATCCTTTAGCCATCGGATGGCGTTTCCCATGCTGATACTGAGTGGTCTGCAGCTTCTCAGGTATTCGATCTGTGGGCTCAGGTGGTGATTCGTAAGATGCCGCGCAAGACTGGTACCTGGTGGTGTTTGATACGATTCGATCACAGCTTTGAAGGATAGGAGCATCGCCACCATTCGGGCAGTGCTACCACAAATTGCGTAGCTGCTGTACTGGAGACCCAGAGACAGGACTGCCGGGTGCACATCTTTTGAAGCTCCAGTCATCGATTGTTGTTTCGGTTGACTGTACAAATGCCCAAAGAACAAACCAATGCCAGCTTGCCTTGAATCTTTCTTACTCTCTTTCTTGGGCTCTTTTTGGATTGGCACGTTTGACTGAGACGGTCTTCTCCGAATTGGCATAGGCCTCGCTTGATCATTCTTCGCACCCTGTTTAGACTCCTTCGGCTGCTTCTGTCCATCCTTGGACGATCCTTGCTCTTTCGAGGGCCCCGCTGGTCCCTTTTGCTGCGCTCTCCGTGCCTGTTTCTCTGCTTGCTTTTGCTTTTTTAGCTCTGCTGGAGAAAGCTTCTTTGGTGCGCCATCCTCAGCAGGCTTGGCTGTCTTGGAGTCTCCATTTGTGGTCGCAGCTGGTGTGTCCTGTGACAAGGAAGCAGGTGCAACAGGAGCAGGCACTGCTTCAGCTGTCTGATCAGACATGGTTGGCTGATTACGGAACTCGGCTCTCCTTTCCAAACGTGGCGCGTCGACAAAGTGCGCTTTGCGTTGATGTAGTGGGGTAGATCTGGTATTTCTAAACGCTTGCTCTTTGAGCGGAGGGCGTTTTAGCTAGCTGATACTTGTGTCCAGATCAAGTTTGGTGTGGCAATTTAACGCGTTTCTCAACACTGCGCTGCCGTCGCGGAATTTTGATAGAAGGTCGTGAATTCTATTGACTCAGAAAGCTGCATTACGCCATAACGGTACTAGTGTTCTTGGCAGTCGCGTTCCACACTTTGCCCCCACTAGTGCCCCCGGATGCTGCCATACGTCACTTCACATGTATCACAAGGCTGCAGCATTCCTATACACTCCTGATTGCAGCTCAAAAAGATGATTTGATTAACCTTTTGACTCTTTCCTGACTCATAACCTCCAATACACTGATCGCCATGACTGACAAAGCAACATCCATCACCGACCTCCCACTCGACATTCTGGTTCTCGTATTCCCGTATCTAGGCGCGAAGAGCTTCCTTTCCCTCTGCAACACATGTAAAGCTTTTCAGCAACCTTCAATCCGACTCGACCCAGCTTACTGGAGCTTCGCCACACGCAGTGCTTTTCGTGTCCCAAACCAGCCAGTGGTCCAGCATGATGGCGTACGTTGGCAGAAACTATATCGACGTATGCTTACTCAGAGCCACGTCTTTACCTGGGGCAACAACGGTCATAACCGTCTAGGTCACGGGTATGAAGAGACATCTGTTGGAGGCACTATGCTTCTGCCTAGACGACCAGGGAGGATGAGATTCAGAGGTAGAACTAATTGCGCTTTTCCTACTGAGATGGAGGATACTCGACAGCTGGGCGTAATTGCAGACATGCAGTGTGGGTAAGTGCCTCCACCTATCAACTTGAAGATCAGGGCAGGCAATGGCTAATTTCGAATAGTGGCTGGTCCACAACACTGCTCACATCGAACGGTACGCTCCACACGGCCGGTGTCCTCGACGGACAAGTCACCCTAGCTTCGCACGAAAGATTGGCACCTCTATGTTTCCCCGCCGGGTATCCTTCTTCAGCTGCTGAATCTCAATACCAAGAGCCTGCCATTACTGTTCGCCAGTTCTCAGCAGGCAGATCGCACATACTTGGACTTTCGGACGATGGGAGGATATGGTCATGGTATCATGCCAAAAAGGCTGCTTTGCAAGTCAAGTTCGCTCTGTAGACATGCGGGAGAAGACTGCGGAGAGGCCTTCGACCAAACAAGCTTCAGCCTTCGGACACGTTGGACAGGTTGTCGCAGGATGGAGCCGCAGCTCTGCCTATGTACACGGCACGGGAATCGTGATTTGGGATGTAGTCGAACGGGGAACTAACGATGGCGATACTGACACCATGCTTGTTCTGGAGAACGCCGAAGTACCAAAGACAAGCTATCGACGTCCAAAGGGTAAAGAGCGAGAGACAGAGGATCAGAGAGCTCTTGCTGAGGAAGTCGGAGTTGTCCTTAATTACATCATCCTCGAACACTTCGTTGTCTTTGCTACCGATATTGGTAAAGTGTTCTGTGGGCTCTTCGGCGACAAGAACCGGGTCGAAGACATACTTGAGCTATGCGATCTGCGAAGTGAGAACGGCACAGCAGTCGATATCCAGGGCTCATTCCGGCGCTTTGCAGTGTTCAAGAATGGGGAGGTCATCACTGCCGACCAAGACTATCTGCACCAGTACTGGAACGCCCGAGGTACAGACTCGACGTTTGGCGGCCTTCATAAGATCCCGGCTCTACAACATAAAGACGTCATCTCTGTAGCGTTTGGTGACTACCACTATCTCGCGCTTCATTCGAACGGCAAGATTACCTCTTATGGTACAGAAGTACAAGCTTGCGGCGCGCTCGGTCTCGGGGAGGAGGGTCCACAAGGCAAGGCTCGAGGTATTGCTTATGATCGCTTCCAGCACGACGGGCACCTCCTACCTCACGCATACACATACGGCCGCCAAGTGTGGTTCGACTCGAGAAAGAAAGACTGGATCCAACAAATCATCCAGAATGGTGGCAGTGACCCAGATGAAGCAAGGCAACGAATGGAGGCTTTCGAGAATGAAGCTAATGTCCAGGGAGAAGTCAGCGAATGGATTGAGCAGGAAGGCCGCGAGTGGGACAAGGAGACTTGTGATGATGGCCTCGGTGCATACTTTGCCCTCAGGGTCAGCGCTGCAGGGTGGCATTCTGGTGCATTGGTGCTGGTCAACGATGATCTGGCCAAGAAAGAGCCATCTTATTCCTATGAGGGGAAGTCATTCCCACGACTTCGACTCAGCGACGGAACCGAGATGCCTGGATCTGTGGACTTTGAAGTGTGGAGACATGGACAGCCCGCGTGGCAGCTCGACGCTGTAGCCTGAAGAAGCGAATTAACATCTGCGCCAAAAGGGCATATCTCAATCAACTACGCCTAACCTTCACTTTCGTTCCTGCATGTTTGCTCCTTGTCTCAGCCACCCTTGCGTTTACGCTTGTAGTCAGCGTCCGCAGTATCAGACGATTGCGTTACTGCCTCCCAGCCCGCAGCTACAGTCTACCCATAAGCTCGTCCCGGGTCCTTTCACTGAGTCGCCGAGGATGCTCTGAAGAGACTGGAGGCTGCGGGTATGAGATTAATATCGTGGGCTCGGAATTGGGGAAAGGGTTGGTGGGCTTTAATTTGATCATGGGTCAAGGCTTCTGTGTTAGTGAGCTTGATGACAAAATGGATGACATGCACAGATGGATGATGTAAATTTGGGACTATACAAGCAGCAACGAGAGGGTCGTTCGTCGCTAGGATACTAAGTTGACAGAGGTAGGTTGAGATATGCATATGTAGCTCTTCTTTACGCGTCCTTGTCCAGGGAGGCCTTGCCGCGCTCCTCCTTGTTCTCGGCACCAGGTCGGTCAGTGGAGACGGTGCCCTTGAGCTTAGCGGTCTCGGCAACACCCTCGCCCTTTTTGGACTTCTCGGGGTGCTCGGCGATCTGAGACGAGTGGTGGGTATCGTCGTTGGATAGGCCCTGCTGCTTGCCGGAGGTCTCGTTGAAGCTCTTGGGCTCTTTGCGTGGATGGGGCTGTCTATGTTAGCACATAGTCTTGTGCCAGCATAGCCTTTTGCGCTCACCTTGTCAGACTTGTCAGGGGAAGCCTCATTCTCGTTGTCGACCTTGTCCTGGCTGGTCTCTGTCTTCTCGGCCTTGCGCTCGGCCTTCTTTTCCTCAGACTTCTTCTCGCGGGACTCGGAGTGGGCGCCCTCCTCATCGTTGTTGCTCTTCTCCGACTCATCCTTAGTCAAGTCGTCCTCGTTGGCATCCCGCTTCTCCTCCTTGGGCGCCTCAACGTTGGTCTGGTCGGTAGACTCGTCCTTGGGTGCCTCCTCGGTCTTCTCCTCCTCAGCAGGCGCCTCCTCCTCAGCCTCGTCGTGCTTCTCGGCATGCTCAGCGTGCTCGTCGTGACCACCGTGGCTCAGGTCCTGGGTCAAGATGATGTAGAGACCACCGACGGTCGAAGCAACGGCCGCGGCCATCCTGCGCAATGATCAGCCATGTGTCGCGGAGCTGTGGGCGTGTCCGGAATAGGAGCAGGTCGGCTGACGCGCTGTATCCAACTTACCATGGAACATCGCTGCTCTTGGCCTCAGCGTGGCCGTGGCCGCTGGCATATGTCCTGCGCTGGATGCTCTGGCGAAGAGGCTGGGCGACGCGGACGGCCGGGCGAGCGGCGCGTGCGACAGAAGATGCGCGGAGGGCGGCGGACCTGAGGAAAGACATGGCAAAGCTGTGGAGATAGCAATTGACTGCAGCGAAGAGCAATTGATGGCAGTGACGAAGGTTGATAGGTGAGAGGTAGTGGGATCAGGTCACCCGGCACGTCATGTCCACGAAAAAGAACCGTAAACAGCTTAGCCGGATCCGCCCTGGCTCACGGAGCTTACCAACTCGTCAGGAACGGGGGTGGAAGACAGTGTCAAGGTATGTGGAGAGGGGCCCTGGTGGCTCTCGGTCGGTTTTCTGGTAGGAAAGCGGGCTACTGCAAATGGCTTCAGCAGTTGAGGTAGCTTTGTGCTGGAAGCTCCGTTCAAGGCAAGCTACGTCAGAGCTGTCAACATGTTCGGAATGCCCTGCAGAGCGCACAGGTCCGGCTCATGACAGCAGTCGCCGTGCATGTGATGTGGCACTGGCCATGTGCGGTGGAGGGTGAAGACGCTTCAAGCGTAGGCAGCGCCCATGTTGGTTCATGTGTGTCTGCTGGAAGGGGTATTGCGAGGTCCGGTGAAGTCAAAGGCCGTGCGCTGAAGCTCTGGGGCAAATGGGGCAAATGGGGCACAAGCACTGTCAAGCAGCAGGCAGGCGGCCACTGGACGAGCGACTTCGATAGCCATCTCCCCACTTCACGGCCCAGTGCGCTCAACTTGTCTACTCTCTCCAAAGCAGCGCGTTCCTCACGCGCCTAGAACCATACCATAGCTTGCCTCCGCGCCCAACCCTAACACCCCGCACATAGCTCAGGTGCCCCGCCTCGCCGCACTCTCCACCAGCGCGTCGCAGCTCCCGCTCTTCAGACTGCGAGCAGCTTGACCCCCATACAGAGCCACCATGGCGCCCTCGTCGGTACCACCGAATCCGACCGCCCACAATGTCGCCCAGCTGCTGCCCAAGCTCACCGATGCAGACCCCGACTTTCGATTCATGGCCCTGAGCGACCTGCACGACACGCTCGTTGTTGCCCACGCAGGCTTCTTGCAGCACGACGAAGTCACCTGTGCACGCACGGTCGAGGGCCTGCTCGCCACTCTCGTGGATACAAACGGCGAGGTGCAGAACCAAGCCGTCAAATGCCTGGGCCCTTTTGTCAACAGGATCCCAGATAAGATCCTGTGTCCCATGATCGAGAAGTTATCCAACCTACAGACAGACAGTTCTGTCGACCAGAGCATACCCTCACTCGCCCTCCGAGAAGTCGTCGTCTCACTGCCACGGCCCGTCCCTGGCGTTGCGCGGACAAAGCCAGTCCTCGATGCCTACAGCGCCATCAGCAGGGTGCTCATCCCGCGCCTGGTAGGATACCATGTCATCGAGCCCGCCCAGCCAGGCCTTCCCAAGGTTCCCCAGGGCATGCTGCAGGTCGACCTCGAGAAGGGCACAGACAGCAATGCCATAGATGTTCTGATAGAGATCTCGCGTTGCTTTGGCCCCTTGTTGCAGGATGTCGAGATCCAGGCACTGCAGAAGATCACATTCGAGATCCTCGAGAACGACCGAGCGAGCTCCATGATGAAGAAGAAGTCGGTTACAGCCATCTCCACCCTGGCAGGCTACTTCCCAGACCAGCTGCTGAGCAGCTTCCTGTCACGGGTCATCGAGCACCTCCGGGATGCTCACCTCGTCCGTAGCAAGCGCAAGCTCTACATCACCATTCTTGGCTCCATGGCGAGGTAAGATGGGCCAGCCAATGTGATCAATCAACGCGCTGACTTGAATAGGTCCATCCCTCGCAAATTCGGTCCCTACCTAAAGACACTGGCGCCCTTCGTCTTGAGTGCAGTTAGCGAGCAAGAACAGGACGAGGACATGGATGTGTCGGATGATGAAGGAGAGCGGGATCCTGAGATCGATGAGGTGCTCGAAGCTGCTCTTATTGCACTCGATGGGTTCCTCGCCTCATGCTCGCAGGACATGCGCATGTACACCAACGAGACCATCGACGCCGCCACGCGCTTCTTAAAATACGACCCGAATCTTGCTCAAGACGACGACGATGAGGACGCCATGGCCAGTGATGAAGAAGACCTGCTAGAAGGAGACGACTTCGAAGAGGAAGCTGGCTATGATGACGATGAGGACGCTAGCTGGAAGGTGCGCAGGTGCGCAGCCAAAGTCCTGTATACATTGATCTCCACGCGAAGCAACGGCGACCTCATGGACGATGGGACGCTCTACAACAAGGTTGCTCCAGCTCTGATCACACGCTTCAAGGAGCGAGAGGATAATGTGCGTCTGGAGGTACTTGCGACACTGTCCAACTTGGTGAAGAAGTCTGGTGACGGGCCCAGTCCGGTCAAATTTTCAGATGAACATCCTCAAGGCGGGACGATGATGCCACCTCCGAGTCGTAAGCGCCGCAGGGGGT
The DNA here is from genome assembly GCA_026119515.1 of Ascochyta koolunga. Classification (NCBI taxonomy): domain Eukaryota; kingdom Fungi; phylum Ascomycota; class Dothideomycetes; order Pleosporales; family Didymellaceae; genus Ascochyta; species Ascochyta koolunga. The sequence continues at coordinate 618,795 of JANLCG010000022.1, forward strand.
AGTGACGCCAGCATGCTCGACCTGCACGCTAACTCGTCCGCCTCCATGGGTTATTCTTCTCCCGCACGGACAAGAACACCACCAGTTGGCCCTCGTGCTAGTCTTGCCAAGCTCAGCCCTGATATTGTGAAGGGTGTAGCACAACTCCTCAAGCAGTCATCTTGCCCACCGTCGACAAAGCAGGCGTCCATCGTACTGATCAAGGATATCGTCATTACTCAGCAAGGTGGTCTCGAGGGCTATTTGTCGCAGCTGCTTGAGCCTGTAGTGGAAGCTTCGAAGACCAGCAGCGGACTCACAGGTAGCGCATCAGCAACGGCCAACAGCCTTCGTATCCAGGCTCTACAACTCATTGGTGCGATTGCCGACACGCATCACGCGAAAGACATTCAGCCATATCTGTCGAGTGTTGTCCCTACCCTGTTAAAGGGAGCAACAGAGAAGTATAGCAAGCTGTCTATAGAAGCTCTTGCTGCAACAGAGCAAGTGATCAAGGCACTCACTCCTCCAAGGTCTGCGGCATCAGAAGCACAGAACCAGCAATACTTAGAACCCTTGTACGACACACTGGTCAGTCGCATCTCTGCCAACGACGCAGATCTAGAGGTCCGTCAAAGCGCTATTCATGTACTTGGACTGTTCCTTGGTAGGAGCTCTGGTACAGAGGGACTGCTTTCATCGCAAAAGCGAGCGGCTGGCCTCGAGCTTTTGGCAGATCGTCTAAAGAACGAGCTTACCCGTCTAGCATCCGTTCGTGCCATTGACTCGATCGCTGCTCATACGAAGGCCCAGAACGAGCTGTCTGAAAAGTGGGTTCGAGGAGTCACCTTGGAGCTCGGCGCTCAGTTGCGCAAAGCCAGTCGTGTTCTCCGCGGCGCAAGCTTGAGCGCTTTGAGGACTCTGGCGCTGAACGAGCGGTCTAGGAGCCAGCTCGACAGCCAAACCAAGGCGCAGATTGTCGACTTGTTGTTGCCACTTCTCAATGCTTCTGATCTTCACCTGCTCGGACCCGCCCTTATTATTCTAGCCACCTTCATCCAGGACGACGCCAAATCAATACTGACCACAGAACTCAACGCTGCGCTCTGTCAAGTTGTGCAAGGCTCCATTAGTGGGTCATCTCTAGATGCGTTACTGAAACTTGTGCGAACGATTGGAGAGCAGCAAGCCGGTCAAGCACTGATGAAATCGCTGCTCCAAGAAGTAGGTGTCGCCGGTCATCCAGAAGTCGTAGGCAAGGTCATTGGTAATCTCCTTGTGTACGGCGGCGCCAGCGTTGGCGTCAAGCTTGATCAATTTGTTACTGAGTTGGAGACAGCTCAAGACGACAAGCGAAGGTGCCTCGCGCTGGTGGTGCTAGGAGAAGCAGCGCTTCGTCTTGGCAAGCAGTCAACGATTGATCCGAACCTGTTCATCAAGCACTTCTCTATCAAATCTGAGCAGGTGCCACTTGCAGCCGCTGTTGCTCTTGGTCGAGCTGGAGCTGGAAACGTCAGCCAGTACGTTCCTGTCATCTTGTCGACGATGGGCCAGCAGTCTGCGCCCCAGTATCTCCTCTTGCATGCTATCAAGGAGATTCTGCAGCAGGACGACACCGAGTCGGAGATCATCCCATACGCTTCAACACTCTGGCATAATCTGGTTGCCGCGTCTCAGCTCGAGGACAACAAGGCAATCGGTGCAGAGTGCGTCGGCAGGCTTACTATCATCGACCCTAAGACGTACCTGCCTCAGCTACAGGTGCGACTCTTGTCTTGTGCACAATAACGTTTGCTAACATAAACAGGGGTTCTTAAATGACCGCAAAGCTGCCGTTCGCGGCATGGTCATCTCCGCGCTGCGGTACACGCTTGCCGACACTGACGAAGCCTACGATGAATATCTACGCCCAATTGTGGTTCCGATGCTTGTGCAGATGCTGAATGAGGAGGATCTGGATAATCGACGCTTAGCTCTTACAACATTCAACTCTGCCATGCACAACAAACCAGAACTAATCCTTCCCGCTCTGGACCAACTCCTACCACTCGCCATGAAGGAGACCCACGTCAACCCTGAACTGATCCGTGTAGTCCAGATGGGCCCCTTCAAGCATAACGTCGATGACGGCCTCGAGATTCGCAAGTCCGCATATGAGACCTTGTATGCGCTCCTCGAAACCGCATTTACCCGTCTCGGACCCATGGAGGTGTCTGACTGCTTTGAACGCATCGTTGCCGGCATCGCCGACGAGCACGACATCCGCATTCTGTGCAACCTCATGTTGACTAAGCTCATGGTCATCGCGCCCGACCAGGTGCACTCGCGCCTCGAGGCAATTGCGTCGAACTTCCGCACCGTCCTGCTGGTGAAGCCTAAGGATAACGCAGTTAAGCAGGAAATCGAGAAAATTCAAGAAGGTAGCAAGGGCGTTCTGAGGGTATCCGTGCTGCTTAACAAGCAGCTGGGTACTGAGGGGAACGTCGGTCAAGATGACCCGCAAAGCAGGACTTGGGCACAGTACTGGGAATGGGTTACGAAGGAGCATGGACAGCGTCTCAAGGATGCCGTCGACGAGCTCAAGGAGCGTGACCGTTAATAGGTCTTGTCAATGGTGGTGCAAGAAGGACGCTCAATAGCTGCATACGATTTATGAAACAAAGCAGGCAGTCACTTCATAGTTGCCGTCTTCGGCATACATAGCGGTCGCATAGCGTGGTCATTCAAGTAAAATGTTCGGGCGTCAAAAGGCCAATGAAGAAGAAAACGTTGCGCGGAACTCTCTGTATTGCCATTTACGAGTATTATTCTACGGCTTGGACTTAACTGCGACGCCACTGTCCATGTCAGAAGCATCTGTGTTCAGTTCGTCAGCTTCGCCACCACTATAATCCAGATCTGACTCATTATTACTCCCATACGCGTCGTCACCCTGTTCGTCAAATGGCTCTTCTTCATCAGACTCTATACCATCCAGCTCACTATCATCGCTCACGTCCTGCCTCTCTCTCAACTGCGCCTTCAGCCCATCCAGCACAACGCCTAGCCTCGACTTCAAATCCGCATTGCACACTTTAGTCAACTGACTCTCCATCTCTTCAATCTTCGTCCGCAGCTCTTCTGTAACCTTGTCATCTTCACAACCTTCCTCGTCGTCCTCGTCATCCCTATCAGAGCTGCGTGGCCCAGCCTCAGCCTCAATCCCACCACCGAACGCCTTTGCAAAACCCGCCGCCATCTTAGGATTCGGAATCGCAAAAACCAAGTCTTCCAAGTTTGGCCACCCCTCGCCCACCACAGTTAATTTACTTTTCTTCGCACCCGAGGGCGTACCGGACAGGATACGCGACCAGGCCGAAGCAATATCTGCAACGGGATTGCCGTACGCACCGCACCCCCAAGCTCCGAGGACTAGTTTCTTCACCCCCTTCGCCTCGGCAATTCTCAACACCGCCCTCATTTTCCGTTCCACAATCTCCCGATCCTTCTTCCCTAACCTCTTCACCTCGTCCCCCTCGCCCTCTAGATCCGGAAACCGCAACATCCCTGCGCTAATGATGTCGATGTAGTACCGCTCCCCTACGCCCAGCTCTGCTGCGCTCTCGCCCAATGAACCAGGCGAGCGAAAGACCAGCACATCGGAGGAAAAGATCCCGCCGTATTCGGGGAGGCGGTAGAAGGATTCGTTTAGCGAGGGTAAGAGGGTGGTGCGCGCGCAGAGGAATTCTTCCTGGGATGTGGCGCCAGCGAGACGCCGCCGCCGGGGCGGAGCGGCGAGGCCATGTTGAGGATGCAGACATTGGGCGACTTCTTCGCTGAATTTTTCGCACTGGTCGAGAGCATTTGCGCTGCTGTGAGGCTGTCCGTCGTTACGATTCGCACCGTGCGTTTCTTTCCTGGTGATGTTGCTGCTTCGGGTTTTGGGTCCAGTGTCAAACTCGACAAATCCTCGTCGATGGAATTGTTTCTTCTCTTCCTGCTCTTCTTAGCCTTGGAACTGGATTTCCGAGCAGTTCCATTCTGTTCATCATCTTCTTCGTCGATTCTGTCTTTTGCTTTCCGTCGTCCTTGGCCTTTCCGCTTCATGTACGCCACATCATCGCCACCCGCATCTATCGTCCTGACATGGTTGTTTGACGCTGGTCCCGGATCAGAAACCAGCTCGCTGCCATCGGTGCCCCGTCTAGCTCTCGTATTCGAAGCTAAGATGGCTGGAATAACCTTGTTGATGATATAGCGGGCTTGTTTGGCTCGCATGTCTTTGCGGATTGCAGGAGGTGCAAGGCCTTGAGATTTTTCTGTACGCCCCATAACTTAAGGATCTAAACAATTTCGAAAAGTGGAATGGTACTTTGGGGGTTAAAAATGATTGTTGATGGAGGTTTCGTAGCGTTGGAACACCATGATGGTCGATTCGATGGTCATGGGATTTGAATGTGGCAGGTTTAGCCGATTTGTTGTCTAAGCTAGTAGACTAGACACTTTAGAAAGTGAGACTGTGCGATTGTCAGGGGATTTAGTCTTGTTATTCACTTCTGATCAAAACTGATTATGATCCTAGAGGAGCGTTCGTTTGGCAAACGAAATGAAATCTAGTAATCCTTATGCAAGGCAGAGCGAGAAATGGGACGATTCTACACCGTAATTACAACACAAAACCCGAGTTTTTGCATACAACACCAAATATATTTGCAAAAATATTGACCAAATCCAGTCCCCAGTGCTGTCAAATCCTCCAAATCCAGTCTGACGGTACCAATCTGCAAATCCAGTCAAATCTACGACCAGATTTGACTTGATTTGTTTGATCTCCAGTGTGACAATAGCCAATTCACAGAAGTTGCCCCACTCTTGCTTGAACCGGCGTAGAAAACACAGTTATGCAGCGGTACAGGTTCGAGAATACGGGACTTGAACATAAATTGAACCAAGTTCTTGCTGGTAGAAGAGAGTAAGCAAAATTCAATACGGTAGGGTCGCCGGGGTTTTTCTCACCATATCACGTGACGACACGTGACCTAACCACAACTGAAACGACTTGTTGGCGTTTCTCGGCCTCCCAAGCTACCGCTCTGCGACATACCCACAATGAACAAATTCATGCCGCCGCGGGCTTTTGATAAAAGCTACAAGGTTCATGATAGTTAGTCGCTTATCATTTGACTTTCTAACGAAACTCAGAGCGCTATCAACATTCTTCAAAGTCGACGCCGTCCGGAGAGGCCTAAGACAGAACCGGGAAGCAATATAACGGGCTTGAGCCGCATTCCTGATGCGAAAGGAAAGCCCGATCTCAAGGGTACCCCGAGCATAGTGGGAATGAAACAATGGCTTCACCAGATGGGCTACTCCGTACGTGTGCAGACGCAGCCTTTAGGACTCTACTGATAAAGAGAAGACTTCCGACATTGATAGACTCAACATCATTCACGTTGCAGGAACAAAAGGCAAAGGGAGTACATGTGCGTTCATTGAATCTTTTCTCAGAGTCGCTGGGGAAAGAACCGGATTTCCACGAAAGACAGGCCTTTACACTTCGCCACATCTGATCTATCCTGAGGAGAGGATTCGCATCGATTTTCAACCAATTGCGAGACACCTCTTCGCGAAATACTTCTTCGAAGTATGGGATGCTTTGACAAATGATAACAGCAGTTCACAGACTCTGCCTCGGTATCTCCAGCTCATTGCTCTTGTGTCTTTCCATGCTTTCATCAAAGAAGGTGTAGAAGCGGCCATCTTTGAGACTCATCATGGCGGGGAATACGATGCTACCAATGTGATCGATCACCCTGTCGCAACTGTCATTACTACACTTGGAATGGATCACGTTAAGCAATTAGGTCCCACGATCGACAATATTGCCTGGCACAAAGCAGGGATTTTCAAGAGCGGGTCCCGTGCATTCTCATCTCCACAAGAAACCTCTGCTGCTGTAGTTCTTCGAAACCGCGCTTCTGAAAAGGATATCAATGTCCAGTTTGTCGACGAGGACCCTTCTCTTCCAGCAAATGTACTTCAGTTAAAGCCAGACATTCAGCGCACGAATTGCTCTGTAGCACTTGCTGCCGTTCGTCATTTTCTTCAAGAAAAGAGTGCCAAAGGTGCTGTGCCCTTATCGGCTTCGGACATAGCGCAGGGCATAAGTCAGTTCTCCTGGCCAGGAAGGTTTCAAATAATTCGTGAAAGAGCATTTAATTGGTTTCTGGATGGTGCACACAATGAAATGAGCGTCAGTAAGGCTGCAGAATGGTTCATTGAGAGCTCACAAGAACAGAGGTACTTCGCCAAGTCATATGCTGTTGCCATTAATTAACTCTGACAGGGCTAGAATCTTGATCTTCAGTCAAGTTTCCGAGCAAAGAGATGCGGCAATCGTGCTCGAACAACTGGCCACTGACCTTAGTGCCGTTCACATTCATCATGTCATATTCACCGTTTATGATCCAAAACAAGACTTTGAGTCTGCAACAGGTACGTGCAGAACCTGATATATTTTCTTCATCCACTGAATACAAACTAGTGGCGATGACGAAATCAGAAGACACGTCGTACGTAGCGTTTGGTGAGATATGGAAAAAGTTCCATGAGGGGTCTCATATTCTATATGAACCAAACATCCAGAAAGCTCTGGAATCCGCAAGAAAGCTAGGGACGGTGGCGGGAGGCATGCATACACTCGTCACTGGAAGTCAACATCTTGTTGGTGGCGCTCTCTACTCGTTGAATAAATACACGCCTGAATAGGGATTTGGCTAGTTCTCATCTTTCCTGCGTTTAGAAGGTTTCAAACGGCAAGTCAATGGTTTTGTTGCTAATGAGCTGGTGGACGTTGGTCTTCCGCTTTAGATGTGCTCGACAGCTATCAGACCAGCCGTACTCCGAATCATCGAAAATCGCCAATAGAAACGGTACAATAGGTTTGTAAAACGAACGCCCTGGTGTCGTGGTGTCCTGGTATCCTGGTATCCTGGTGTAAGATACGGATTTGAGCCATCTTTACAGGCGGAGAATGGGGTGTAATACCGCTGTGAGATAAAACGCGAACAAACTAGATCTAGCATCATCACGCTGAGTTACTGGGTGGAGCCGGTCTTCCGTCGACAATCCTCAAATTTGGATCCTGAACCCTGCGGCAAACAAGCAACTTCGCTATCTTAAAAAGGGAGCCCATCGATACAGTCGAAACAAATCTGTCGAAAGCGATCTCTACAGACCACATTTCCCATGTTCGCTTACTGCGACCAGTGTGCGCTGTGGACCTACCAGCCTGATTTTTGGCCCCCAACACTGCTAACTGCTACCCTGCAAAGGTGCCAAGCGACTGCTCCGCTAAGAAAAGGCTGAGCTTACTTGCATACTCCATTCCATTACCTCCAAATCACCATCAAGCACAGGTAGCTGCTGTCACAAACCAACGCCACGTTCAAGCGCATAAATGTTTCAGCGTTTACCTCTGTCAGAAAGGCGAAAGTATGCTGTGCATTGCAGTCAGAGCTGGTACCCTCCAGCTCTTCGCTAGTGGAACCTTTTATTCCTCATATTCCTTTCTTGGAGCTTCATCTTTGCTCTTCAATTCTTTTTGCACAGAAGCCAGACCGGTGGTGGTGTCATATTCGCCTCGGATGTCAACCGTTTGTCTCTTCGACGCTCCTTCGTGTACATGTACATGCCAACTATCATCGCTGTCACTTTCAGCATCTACGTCGTGTAGATCGACAATGATGCTAAGCGTTTCGAGCCATATCGTCAACTTTCAAAATCAGCAGGCGCGTGTAGCAAAGACTCGTTACTACTGCATTATCCGTTCGATTTCATACCTGTCGTGCCATTCGCCGCAGCTAAGAGAGGGTAAGTCCTGGTTCACTGCATCTAAGAGACCAGAGCGCTCAACAAATACAGGCACTACTTGGTCTTCTGGGCCTCGTTTGCCACGGTTCTGACTACCTTTGGTATTGTTCCTCTACAGGCTGGTATATTATCCACCCAAAAAGTCACACGTGCTTTTAGAGAGCCCTTTATCTTATCCAACAGATTCATGCATTCCTCATTTCAAAATTCCGACCTTGATCTAAGCTACGCTCATTCTGCTTATGGCCTTCTGAAGTTGAACGAGACCTTACCGGCTTTTATGACGTACGACTATACACTTGCGCCGCTCACTGCAAAATCTAGTGGTAACTCACGCTCCGGAACTTGGACAGCGAATACAACCTTGTACAGTATGGATCTGCAATGCGAATATGTGGAGACCGTCACGATAACCAAAATGAGCGAGTTTGAAGACTACACCCAGCCAATGACTCGCTTTAACGATTCCACTGGGTGTGGCTGTCTCCTAGGAAATTTCAACAATGCCACCATTGGCGAAGTGATCGACACCGAGACGTACATGCATTATGTAAATAACGAAGATGTACGAGTAAGAAATTTTTCTAGCTTCTTTGCCGGTTATGTCGCCGGAGTCCGTTCGGAGAGAGAAATGATTGGATATCAATTGGGCTCAACAGCTTGCAACGGAACCATGCTTGCGCCTTTTGTTCACAACAAGGACAAAGCTACCGATTCACCTAACAATATCACGGCTATATCCTATAGACCAAACTACTACGAACATGATGTCGAGGCCACCGTAGACGCTGTCACAAAAACCCCACTTGGAGTCGCGTACCTCGGGCAAAAGCGGGTTCTACCTGACGGCCTTTTTAACTCGAGCATCTTTGAAGAGACTCTGTATACGGGCTGCCGGCGGTCCGAGCATCGTGGCGATGGTCTTATGGGACGAGGCATACCCCGATATCTCGAGACGAGAGATAGGTTAAACATAACTCAACTCCAGAGATGGAGCACCGGCTGGGGGTTCCTTCCGATGTCTGCTATGGCCAGTACGACCACTCAGCGCCCGATCGAGGATTTTCTGGATTCACAGGTAATGAAAGACGCCTACGATTTCGCTTACAGACTTCTTTTCGTGCGTGCCATGGTCAACACCCTGAAGACTGACTTCTCCATATCGACAAAAGAAGCCCCCAGGAAACGCTTAGAGCGAACCGAAGCTGTAGTGCTTAATCCTGCTTTCACGTATTTGGTTGAAAGTCTCCTTGCAGTTCTTTCAATCTCGGCAATTGCAATGCTATACATCGGCACAGTATGGCCAAGAGACCGTAAGCTCAGGGATGATCCAGGTACGTTGCCAAAAATGATCATTTGGTCTTCTGCTTACAAAGTAGGTTCCCTCGCTACATTCATGTCCCTAGTCGCAGACAGCGCAGCATTGCTAGCCAACTTCGAAGATCTAGATTGCTATTCCAACGATTATCTAAAGAATAAGCTAAATAAAGAAGTCTTTGTGTTTGAATCTGACAATCATCAGGCTCGGTAAGTGGAATTATCTACCGCATTGTATCTGACCGGACGCCCTGTAGCATTACCGAAGTACCACAGCCCACTGAGTTACGTCAGCGCCTACGAGACCAGTCCAGTCTGAGCTTTAAAGATGAACTCAAAATTTTACAACCTTCAGGGCCAGTGGAATCTCGCTTATTTACCGTAGGTCCTTTCACTATGTTGTTTGTGATTTTGGTAACACTTCTCGCAATTCTTTTTGTCAAGAGCCAATCACAAGGTAAGTCACCCTGCTGGCTGTTTTGACGTAGCTTTCTTGGTTTCACAACACAACGCTGACATCCAACAGGTCTACCTCTGCCCTCTAAGAATCCAGTCGTTCAAAACCTCGTTGTTCAACATCTACCTACAACGACTGCAACACTGATCGAGCCGATATGGATTCTAATCAATCGTTTGCTCTGTGTCCTACAACCTCTTGAAGAGCTAAGGGGATCTAGGGCTTCGGTTTCCAAACCCCTCTTGTTGAACTACACCTCGCTTCCGCCACAGCTTACAATCCTCAAGGCTATCCGGGCTGGGCATATAACTTGAGCTTCAATCTGTGCAATGGATCTTCTGGCTAATCTATTGGCAACTAGTTTTGCAGGTTTGTTCTTTCAGGATTCGCTTTTAATCAACCATCCGAAGCTTTTTGGGCCGCCATATGAGGCACGTTTCGTTAGCATCGACGGCTCCGTGGGCCCTCAGCAGACGGAAGGTCTATCGCAGCTTCTCTCAGATACTCTGGTGCTTACCAAGGAGGCACCGGCAAAGAACAATTCTTGGTCTCGGTTTCTAACTATACACGAAACACCAATTTGCCTTCATGGGTGGATAATACCGCTATGTATCTTCCATTCAAGGCCGCCGCCTCCAATGGGCAGATTGAAGAGGTCACCTGCAAAGCCCGATCCAAGTACTTCAGCGCAAAATCTAATTGCAAGCCCATAGAATTTGGCGAGGATTACATGTGGCGTATGTGGAACATCAACCAAAGATCTTCTGATCCAACAAGAGCGAAGCAAAAAAGCCAGACAGTATTTTCGAAGTAAAAATCTTAGATATAGCTGGTGTGCCAACTACGTGCTATGTACCCCAAAAAGATGCCGAAGACTGGGGCAAAGCGCTTGGCAAGGGCAGTCATCCGATCGAAGATGATCCATGTCCATCTGGCAAGACAGCCGCGGATTTACTGACGACTCTTGTCGCTGACAGAAACGCTTCTGAACACATCTGGGCTACTTGCCGGTCAGCGGTCGCAGTGGGATGGATGCGGACATTACAAGGCAATTGTTCGGCACGAGTGGGATATGATAAGATAGCTGAAGACTCCGAAGAAGCCAACAGCAACAACACCTTCCTCATGACATGTCAACCTACGATATCCATCGGTGATGCAGATATGCACGTCGACTCAAATGGTGTGTTGCAATCAAAGGCCTCAAACATTATACCAGACGTCGACCAAAGTACGGGGGCAGTTGCGAAATACTTCACCGATGGACCAGAAGGCCTCATCGCGCAATCCTGCCGTTTCATATTCCACGGGCAATATTCAGGCTATCATAACGAATCGTTCGCTAGCGAGTATTTCCACTGTTTCATCAACCGAGCAGCAGGAGACTTACGCCTGACCGACCCAAACTCGCCGCTTCCAACGTACGAGGATGTCGCAAAGCCACTCGCAGTCGCATACGCCAGGCTTTTCGCGATATGGCTCGGTGTCAATTACGATCTGCTTCTAGTGCCTGCAAAATTTACAGCTAAATGGGTCGAGGGTACAGTGGTAAGAGAGGAACGTCTTCTCTTCACGATCCCGATGTTCATCATCTCTGAGATAATCCTTGGCATTTATATCATTGTCTCGACTCTCGTATACCTCCACCGCCCCGGCCGGTACCTCCCGCGCATGCTGACCTCTATTGCCGCAATCATTGCCCTCTTCGCCTCAAGCACCGCCGTCAAGGACTTGCAAGGCACGTCTCACATGACCAATAAGGAGCGTGAAAAGTACCTTAAGGACATTGACTGCCGATATTGATATGGTAGCTATGTTAGAAGTGATGGCGCAGTGCACGTAGGTATCGAGAAGTTGCCGTATGTGCGATATATGAAGGAGGTTACGTTTATGGGGAGTAGGGTTGAGAGGGAGATGCGGAGACGCAGGGAAGGTAAAAAGGAGAAGCAGGAGCCGAGAGTAGATTACACGGCGCTTGAGAGGCGCAATGAAGAGGAAGAGCGTTCTGTATCGCCACTGGAAGCGGTGCCGCTAAATGCCGAAGATGACCAATCTCAAGGTACTGCGTACGGTTCCAGTCTGCAAGGCTCTCGCTCGCAGAGCACGTAAAACCAACGATACGATGATAATCGACCACATCGTCTCAATGATCGTAGAAGATAGTCTTGACTGGGTCTACAGATGCACTCTTCTAGTCGGGATCGGGAACTTTATAGCCGTAATCAGTCATCCTCTTGAATGCGGCATAAATGTACAGCTCTATTATGCAAAGATAGATATTGAACTAGTACTATAGCTTCGCTGCCGTCGAGATTGTATGCACGTGGGGCAGTAACAGCACTGCGAAGGAATTAGATAGTGAAGATACAGTTCTTGTATTCGGGCACAGCAACAGAGCTGATAGGATTTCCAATTATGAACGGACAGTTCTTAAACCTCCCTCCCTTCCTCCGAAATAAACACAGAAAGGCTTAATGTTGCAGTGAATTTCTAACGGCCTATGCGCAGAAATGCCTAGGGTAAAAGCACCATACAGATTTGCTGCTTAAATCGAGCTTGGCACTAGTTAAGACATAGCTATAAAGGATAAAACTTTTGTGTTAAACCCTCAAATCTTTTTTTCTTGGATTTGTACATACTGATAATACGTATAAAGCTTAATAGCATGTTTAAGGCTTATAAGATAGTTATAGATGGTAGAGTTAGTAATGATATCTTCTTAAGGGCCTATTCCTATTCCTCCGAACTGTTCCAGGAAATAAAAATGTCGTTGATAGTTGAAGCATTAACGAAAGCTTAGTGCGTTATTGGCTTTTTAGGCGTAAGTCTTGAAAGTCGACGCATAGTCTATAGCTTCATAATGTACTATTGGCTATTGAATGCTAACATAATTCAGGAATATTTCCTATTGCTAGTACTAAAGAACTGTAAGGTCTTCTTCTAAGAGGATTGTATTCACTGAAAACACAAATGCGTGCAATTAAATCCTTGAAACAGCTCCTTGTAAAGGGTCACAAGACTATCTCTATTGCAGTAGTAATCAAACTGTGTCTCAGTCTCAGCTCCGTGCAATATTTGATATATGAGTTTATGGAGTGCAAGCGCTTCCATTAATGTACCTTACGTCCGGAAACGCCTCTCTAGGCACATCTAAGCATTTCTGCTCACCGAGTACAAAACTGAAAAACGACTCTACCAGTGTATTGACGATAAAGTCCATTCTCGGCGCCCAAATCGTGCCCAGGGACGGCGTGATTGTCTTGTTCCTCAGACCCTGCAGATCTACCCAGTCGTCTAGGTCTGAAAAGTCCTGGTGGCTTGTGCCCGTAATATTGAGCCACTGGTACCATCCAGACTGGTTGGCAGAGAATGGTGACCAAGAGGGGTCAAGGGCTGGAGTGTGTTGTGCGCCGGCTAGCATGAGGAAGGGTTTCTTGACGTCAGGTAGGTCGAAGAATCTGCCGTCGAGGTTTATACCACCGAGGATGGAGGGCTCAACTGCTAGCGCACCTGCTGCTGCGGCACCGCCGATGGAATGTCCAATTGCAAAGTAATGTGTTGTATTGAAAGGTGCGCTGATCGATTCCACATACGAGGGGAAAAGCTTGCGGATTGTCGCGAGAGTGTCGGAGACACGCATTTTGTAGACGGCTGTCTGCAACGTGTAGTTCCAGGTCGCTGTGATATCGATTCCGTAAACGCCTTGCGCTCCATTTGGTAGCTGCAGATACGGGGTCTCTCCCGGATGGTCGAGCGCAATCACCGTGTAGCCCTGGGAGGCAAGTTCAGAGCTCAGCGTATTGTACATAATTGCGTTCTCACCACCACCTGGCGAGAATATCACAGTCGGCTTTTGCCATGCACCGTTTGTTGGTTTATCGAGGGGCGGGGCCTGGTATACGTTCCATGTCGTGAGGCTTTGAAGGGAATTATTTGGATACTGAAGAACATCGCCCCAGAGTTTCGCCGTCGTGGGATCAAGATATGGTGCTGTGTTGTTTCCCGGAACAGGTATAGTCAAAGTGGGATAGTAGATCGTTGCTAGTAGAACTGATGATGCGTTTTCCGGAGCTACAGGATCATTTGGCGTCGTATTGTTAAACACATGTTGCGTATATCCGACGTGGTATGGACCTGTAGGTGGAGGGAATGGTACAGCGACGACTGCAAGAACTAAAAAGAAGGCAAGAATTATCATCATTGTGATGTTGGTGTATGTTTGTGGGACTGAGAACCAGGACTCGATGGTCTTCTTAACGTTGTCCACGGCAGGCCCCGGTTTTTGGCGTCGATTGTTCACCGGACGTTAACCTCTTTCTAGCCATATGTGAAGGATTACATCGCGCTAACGAACTAGACATGCGTAAGATGGGACATAATCGGATACAGTAGGGCGGCCGTTATCAAGCTTACTTGCATCTGATGACGCAATTATAGAAACAAGAAGTGGGACGATCTGGACGCAATTATTTACCAAAAGCCAAGGCGACAGTCCACAGCAAAATTATCTGATGATTGGTGGGCTGAAGAAAAACAATTATGGTTCTGCGCAAGACGTCACAGGGTGGCTATATGTCTTGGTTGGAGCGCATAGGTTGTCGAAGATAGCGCTGAGTACACCGGTACAAGTGTTTGCCAGATTATCAATGAGGTTTTTGGCTTATCCCAGATTAGGACCCGCTAAAACTCGCCCGCGATTGCTGACACAAATTGTCGAGGACAGTCACTTGGGGAACTGAATATCATCACTTATTCAGATCGTCGTCCTGATACTTACTTGAGAATCTTCATGTAAGCTGGCCTCAGAATGACACGGCATTGCGCAAATCGGAAACATCGAAATCGACTGAGAAATCCTGTACTATGCACATTCAAACGTCGCTTTGTCCGGACAGATTGCGCCGCGACTTGCCATGCTTCTCCTCATCTCTTCAGCACATCTACAGAAACGCTGCGGCAACGGCAGCAGCCAACGCCCCAAACTTCTTGTCCAGAAATGGCGCCGCCGTCGGCATACTCGCGCCGCCTGAAGAACTACTCGTTGTCTGTCTCCCCGCGATGACCTGCCTGACGATACTAAATTGATCCTCGACCTGTTGTTCCTTGAACGCCCTTGCACCTGATGGCAGTGCCGAATACCACGTTGGCGCTCCGTAGAAAGTAGTTGTCCCACTTTCAGTGACAGCTGCTGGGATGCTATAATTGGAGGCTGTAGCAACAAACGCTGCAATCTCGGAGGCGGCGGATGAGGAGGAAGATTGGTAGGGCTCGCCGAGCGCGGCGGTAAAGGAGCGAAAGGCGATGCGAGCGTTCAGACCGACGGAGGTTGTCCAAGCTGCTGCCTATACGGTGTCAGTGAATGAGTGTAGAGACCAAAGAGGGCTTAGTTGTACATCTACTGAATTTGCGAATGAGGGTATAGCTGATGTTGGGATTGGCGGTTCTGTGTAGACCATGAAGTCTGCATTCGCGACGTTGACGCCTGCAGCGGCTGCAAGGAAGAGGAGGCAGCTCTTCAGATACATAGTTGCGAGTAGTGGCGTTGTGCGGTACTTGTAGTGACGACTGTAGGTACTGTCATGAAGAGCACGAGAGATGAACTGGAACGGAGCCTCGAAGTATGGCAAGCGAGCGACAACATTTGTTGGTAGTCAAAGAGCAGTCCAAACTGCTTGGCTGTTCGTTGCCGCCCCCTCGTATCTGATGATTAATGGTGGTCATCTTGGCTGATCGCCTCACGGCGTTCGCTCCCGTTGATGAGATGCACTCAAGGAGGTGGTCTGTGCATGTCGCCCCACTTCATGCAATTTGCCTTGTTGCTAACTGCCAGCAACTGAGCAGCTCAGTGAGCTGTAATCTCGATCTTAGGTGTCTCGTATAGTTGTTCGCTGAGCAAATGCTGAGAACTCATTCTGGTTGCCGATCCGCCAAGGAGCATGCGTAATCATAGCTGCAGCTCATGACCGAATCAGCAACAACGTCGCAGGGCGATTTCAAAAATGGAAGGGAATTGCACCCACCGCTGTCTTGTATGTTCGAATAAGAATTATGATGATACTGGTGCATTTTGGTATACATCTGTATCGACAACCAGAGCCGTCTTACCAGTCTATGATACCGGTGGCTACAGTGAGGTCTGCTGTCTATGATATTGTGCCTGTAACCAAAAATGAAGGTCCGTACACGTACATAAACAAAGTATGGGTCATTTCTTCTGCAGATGTATGGTTCTATCCATGGATCGGTTGCCCAGTGCGGCTGTTGGACCTAGCAGAGAGGTTTCATTGACCACATCAGCCTTAATGCAGAAGTATTTGCAGGCATGGTGGTTATTGGTCCGAGAAGATCAACCGATTCGTTATGATGGGGTCGTCAAGATGGGAGGGGCAGTTCTTTAAAAAAATGCCCCTGAACAGTACTGTCGCAGGGTTAACTGGTCTCCACGTGAAATGCATGTTACATACGCTGGAATTTCAGCAAACGTTTAGAAGGATACTGCCAATGGTTGCAGGATTGCGTGGCGACGGCAAGAGGCTCAAACCTCGTACGTGATACTTCGTGGCCTATGACTACGTGAGAGAAGTTGCGAACATCATTTGGGACAATGTAGTGACCTTAGCTCAGCACTACTTACAGACGTTCAAAGCTTTCGTTGAGGAATTGCTTTCAAGGCTTTGATGTTGTACCTAACGAACGGCCCTGAAAAGCCTGACTGTCCTGGCTGTCACCATAACAACCCTCACACAATGTGCCCTAGTGTTCTTTCCTTCAGATCAGTCGAATGCGCACATATGCCGACTTTGGTTTATGGTGAGAGATGCAAGCTGCATTGCGAGCGATGACCCTTGGCCTGGCTGAAACATGTTGCCACGGATCCCGCAGGTGATAGGCATCGAAGGCTTGAGCACTGGTCGAGACAGCTAGATCTTGATAACTCAGACTTATAACCAGAGGAAGTGTGTGGTCTATGCATACCGGTGTGCCATTGACAGTGTTCGATGAGCTAAAGAACAATCTATGTCGGTCACCACTGAGCAAAGTGTGTAGGTGAGATGGCGATTGATCTCTGGGCCTTATCGTGTGCACCAGCGAATGCTTTCGCTGGTCAGAAGGTCAAGACTATGGCCCACCCAATCCAGATCGCTTGGATCAAGTTCATAAACTAGATTTACCTCTGAAGTGGCAAGCGGCTTGGATAGTTAAGCTGCTGGTTGGTGCCCCATCGATAGACCGTAGGACAAAACTTTCGCCTGCTCTCTAACTGTTTTTGACCGCGCATCGGCAGTCATGCCGCATGTCCGGTGGCCTCTAATGGATCGAATTTGCGGCTTGGGTATCTCATCTTAGGCTCATGAAGAATGTCTTGCTGCTGATCAGGCTGGAGGGCTAATGAACGCGGCAGGGTTCGTCCGGAAGGTCCGCATACTGTTGTGGTGACCAACACGTAACGCTCAGCATTGAGTAAGGATCATCAAGTATGCGATTGTGTGGCGACAGTCAAAGGACAATACCAACAGTCAGTGCTAAATCTGTAGCTTGATGCACTACTTGTCCACCAAATGTCGGTAATTGGCCAAAAACACACAGCGACAGATACCTCTTGTGCATATTCTCATATATTTGACGCACATGCTTGATCACGTTGTTGATCAAACGAGTGTGGCACTTACGCGCCGCATCCTTGCCCACAACCAAGCATATGAGCGTTACCGAAGCTATGCATGCATTAGCGAAGTTGTCAATTCAACAACATGTCCTATCTGAAGTGCGCTCCAGAACTTACGCTGCACTGTCTCCAATGAATTTTCACAAACACAGTTACCTATTCAATGGCAGAAAATGTAAAGTACTGCTGGGTAATATCGATGGACTGAAGGATGTTGGTTTGAGCCGCCTCAATGCCCAGAGCACAGTCGATTCAAGAAATAATCGGACCAGCCACCCGTCGGCGGTCAGCAAAGGAGGCTGAAAGTCTGGAAGCTGACTGGAAGAGGCCAGGGTGGCGCTGATCAACCACTGATCCATGCAGATGAATCTACTGCTCTAAATTGTAGAGAACATTATGGGTAGCCCCGTAGGTAGATACTTGTCATTGGCATCAACTGAGTGAACTGTGAGGCCTACAATGGTACGTAGCGGCGGGCGTGAGCGTCAGCGTGCAAAGGACAGAATTGTCCGAAGCCAAATCGGATAACCATTTTGTGAGGAAGCAAGCTGGGGGCTAGGCACGTGCTTGAGCTAACCGACGCCCCACTTTCGGCACTGGGGGTGGATACCACATCTTCCACCAACCGCGCCTCGTCTTGTCGTCCTTCATGGTTATTGGTCTCAAAGGCGCCCACACCTGGGGTAACACTTGCCACCCTCCCCGCGCTTTTGGCCGCTGGCCGAGGTGATCTGGGGGTCTTGGGATGCACCCTGGCCAATGTATTCAGCCGTAGCTCCATGTCTTTCACCAGGATATTCTTCTGGAGAACTTGCGCACTTGCAAACTGTCACGAATTGCCTAGATTGTAATTTTAGGACACGGTGCGCTCAAGGACGAGTAACTCGTTCGTGGATAGCGGGCCTGACAAGCAATATGCAAGCCTCAAACGCTTCTACTCATCAATACCGCCATCATGCCAAGTGATCAATTACATACCTCTTTGGGCATTCTGCCGCTCACTTTACCTAATACGATGGCTCTGCCGCAGGATGTTGGAGCCATACGGTTGTAATGCAGATTTAACCGGTCCGCCCAGCCGTTACATTCGGAGCTAGGGATCACCTCGTCCTAACGTTAGCATGAGGTGGAGCATATATATGAAGCATCCCAACATCCTCGAGTAACCCAGGCTCAGGTGGAACCGGCCGACTCACAGCACGACGACGATTAATATAACCAGGTGCTGCGGAGTCTGAATCCTTGGCTACGACCGAACATCCTTCCCTCGCTCACTTGGACAACAATCGATCGCTATGGTGATGAATAAGTTCAAGCCCAAGATGGGCGCTGCTGCAAAAAGAATGCCGACCTCGAGATCGCTCAGGCTGAGGCTCCCCACCTGGCACGAGTCGACTGGAAGTCCGACCCCGGTCTCAGGAGGCTCTACTTCTGGGCCTTCATTATTTGTATTGCTTCTGCGACTACGGGTTACGACGGGTATGCAAAACTCAACAATGAACTGTTATGCTTATTCTAACATACGGTAGATCTATGCTTAACAACTTGCGTATTCTCCAGCGCTGGACCGATTATTTCGGCAATCCCAGGGAGTCTACTCTTGGTCTACTGACAGCTCTGTACTCGATCGGTTCCATCGCCTCGCTCCCAGTCGCTCCCTTCATCGCTGACCACTTCGGTCGAAAGTGGGCCATCGCTATCGGGTGTGCTATCATGATTGTTGGTGCTGCTATCCAGGCCGCTGCAAAGAACCTTGACTACTTCATGGGCGGACGTTTCCTGATGGGTTTTGGCAACTCCCTTGCCCAGCTCTCGTCTCCGCTACTACTCACCGAGCTCTGCCACCCTCAGCACCGGGCTCGTGTTACTGCCGTCTACAACTGTCTCTGGAACGTTGGTGCTATCGTCTGCACCTGGCTGACTTTCGGCACTAAGCGCATCAACAATGACTGGTGCTGGCGTATTCCCGCCCTTACCCAGGCTCTCCCCTCCGTTATTCAGTTGGCTTTCATCTGGTGGATTCCTGAGTCGCCCCGTTGGCTCATCTCGAAGGAGAGGAACGAGGAGGCCCTTGAAATTCTCGGCAAGTACCACGCCAACGGTGACATCAATAACCCCACTGTCCAATTCGAGTACGCTGAAATCAAGGAGACCCTTCGCCTCGAGTTCCAGTACAAGAAGACTTCTTCTTACCTCGACTTCTTCAAGACCCGCGGCAATAGGTACAGACTCATGCTTCTTGCGTCTCTCGGTCTTTTTTCACAGTGGTCTGGCAACGGTCTCGTCTCTTACTACGCCACCGATGTCTACAAGAGTATCGGTATCACCGACGGTGACACCCAGCTCGGTCTCAACGGTGGTCTCACCATTCTCTCGCTCATCGTCTCCGTATCCTGCGCTCTGCTCTGTGACAGGGTCGGTCGTCGCCCGCTTTTCATCGCCGCCACCGGCTCCATGTGCCTTACCTTCATCATCTGGACAATTTGCTCTTCGCAGCAGGAAGCTAAGCAAAGCAAAGCTGCGGGTCAGGCAGTCATTGCTATGATCTGGATCTTCTCCGTCGCCTACGCACTTGCCTGGTCCGGTCTGCTCGTTGCTTACACTGTTGAGATTCTGCCCTTCAAGATCCGTGCCAAGGGTCTTATGATCATGAACTTTTTCATCCAGGTTGCGTTGACCATCAACCAATATGTCAACCCCTACGGCTTCGATTACCTCCACCCGGTCTGGAAGTTTTACACCATCTATGCTGTAAGTAACATTATATCTCCATCATCACAGAAGCATGTACTGATATTCAAAAGGTCTGGATCTTCTTCGAACTCGTCTTCGTCGTCTTCTTTTACGTCGAGACCAAGGGCCCGACTCTCGAGGAAATTGCCAAGATTTTCGATGGCGATGAGGCTGAGGTTGCTATTGT
Organism: Ascochyta koolunga; assembly: GCA_026119515.1. Lineage (NCBI taxonomy): Eukaryota > Fungi > Ascomycota > Dothideomycetes > Pleosporales > Didymellaceae > Ascochyta > Ascochyta koolunga. Next base: position 638,985 of record JANLCG010000022.1, read on the forward strand.
CGATGCCGACAAGGCTGGACAGGACGCTTTTGCTTCTGGCTACGAGAAGCAGGGTGATGTTCACATCGAGTCTGTCCGCCACTAGTGGACTAAACTACTTTCGAAAGGGGTAAATTTGCGACAATAGTTGTGACATGTTACTTGAATAGTTTGCAAGATACCTTTTACATCAACATTCAATCAGACCTTGTCTATCGCTTGTGGTGCCGTATGGCTTCCAATTCTCCCTGTTCACTTCATGATTGCACATTTACTCTTTGCCTGACATGATGTTATCTGAAACTCATGGAAAGATTTTTTTGTGAGCACCAAATCATGAATTTACAATCATTTTCCCAATCATAATGCCAGTAAAGAATTACCTCAGTTTTTCTTGATCATCTTCGAGGGCTGAATATGAACATCGGATGCTAACTGAAGCCGTCCAACTATGTACACGAAGTAGCGTCCCCACGTTCTATCTGCCTAACGCCTATTGCTAATGATGTATCCAGCCTTCTCGCCGATAGCGTACGCGGTCGCCTGTATATGCTGAGAAGGCACGAGCGGGATAATCGAAGCGTCCACAATGGACAACTTCTCAACACCATGAAACAGGAGCTCATCAGACACGCAGCCTCCAAGAGCCTCAGGCATCATGGGACAAGTACCACTGGGGTGGCTTAGTGTTGGCCAGATAGATCCGAGCTCAATTGAGCGGTCGATGATCTCCGCATCAGTCTGGTACTGTACACCAGGGCTTGTCTCAACAAGGTTGAATTTTTCGATTTCCGGGCGTTTCCAAATTTGGCGTGCGTAGCGCACGCATGCTGCGAGCATCTTCTTGTCAAGAGGGTTTGTCATAGCATTGTAGCGGACCAGAGGTACGCCCTGTGGGTTGGCCGGGTTGATAGAGATGGTGCCGCGAGACAAGGGTTTTGGAGTGAGACGAGAATACCGCTACCTGCGGCAGGGATACCGAGTTCGACAATACCTGCCTTGGTGCTGGAGTAGAGGCCAGCGAGAACCTTGCGTTGGGCGGCGACACCTGCGAGAAGCTTCTTGTTGCCCTTGTAAATGGCAGGAAGGTAGGCATCATTTGCTTGAGCGGTGACTTGGGTGGAGATATTGGCGTAGCTATCTGGTGCGACGTCTGGAAGAGGAATGAAGGCCACAGTGTTGCCGCGGGCTTGGGTCAATGGTCCGGTCTTGTTACTGTTGTATTCTGCCCAGGCGGATGCATTGAAAGCGGGATCTGTGGACATGGATGTCGGGTTAGGCGTGCTCATGTTGGAAACATTGAAGCCTAGGACGTGTCAGCAACATATCTACTCGATGCCTTGACTTAGGATATTTACCTAGAGAAGTGTAAGGGTGATCTAGATATAATTAGAATGCATCATTCCTTTCCAGATAGCTCAAAAGCGATGACATACCTTGAAAGTTGGATCCAACGCCATCGTGCTCAAGCTTGACCTTGATGCCAGCAGCCTCAAGGGTGGCCTTAGGACCAATACCGCTAAGTTGAAGCAGCTTGGGGGTGTTGACAGAACCAGCTGCGAGGACAAGTTCTCTTTTAGCATACACGGTTTTGTTGGCACCCGTCTTCTTGTCAGTGATCTTTACTCCGCGGGCAACAAGCCTCTTGCTGCTGTTGATATCAAACACAAGCTCCGTTGCAATGTTTTCAAGGAGAACGTGGAGATTCGAGCGGCTGGCAACTGTGTCGTAGTAGGCAAGACGAGCATGCTGCCTCTCTCCTGTTTTAGGGTTCATCGTGTTGGGATACCACGATGCGCCAGCATTGTCGCCGTTGTTACCATCGACAAGCCTCCGTACACCGGCACCCTCAAAAGCTGAAAAATAACTCTTGGTATCTGGGTACTGGAAGTCTGCAATACCAAGCTTCAAAGGACCGGTACCGTACGCCGAAGGATCCCAGGTAATGTTGAATTCGTCAACAAGCTCCTGCGGTGGAGGAATGAACTCAGTGCCTATGTTGGAATTTAGTTGTGTCTACTAATAGAGCTGAGAGGGTTATGCTACCTTTTTTGAAGAAGGGGTAAATGCCACTCCAGCCCCAGCCCTTGTTGCCCAACGCCTCCCATGCATCGTAGTCAGCAGCAGAGCCACGGTCGTACAGCATTCCATTAACAACAGACCCACCCCCTAACACCTGTGCAACGCGGGTGTTCCATGTTTTGTTGTTGAGAGCCGGCTCAGGCTGAGAGACATATCCGGGCCACAGGAGCGAAGTGTTCAATGGGTAGGCCGCACCAGATGGCAAGCGAATATTCGGGTTGTCATATGCGCCACCTGCTTCAATCACGAGTACGGACTCTAGCAACAAGATGTGTTAGTGCAGGTTTGTTATATTAAAATTATAACTCACTCTTCTTGTCTTCAGTCAAGCGATTTGCGACAATCAATCCAGTGACTCCGCCTCCTACGATAACATAGTCGTATGTATCCGAAGCCCTCGTCTCGATCTCAACTGGGGAGTGGTTAGGAAGAGCGGTTGAAATGCCCAAAAGCTGAAGCGCGATAGCGAAACGAATGGAAGAGCGCATTTTGAGCAAAATCGCGAGACACTGTACAAAAATGAATGAATTACAAAGATCACGATTGTGACTGCAGCCACTTCCGCATCGGACGTTGCGGACATTATAAATGCATGGTTGCCACGAGATCGATTAATCTCCTATTGACACATGGTTTGATACTGGTACGGGAGGCGAAGTCTCCTAAGCACTGGGCATGGGCGGAAGTTCTACTTTGGTATCTGGCAGAAGTAATGTAGGCGGGTCCAGTTGTGGCTGTGGTGAGCAAAACCTGCTTGCTTTTTTTTTTAACAGACGCACAAGGCAAGCAGCAGAGTTAGTCAGCATTGTAAAGCTTTCTAATTGGTGTAAGATAAAAACTGAGGGTTTTTGCATTCTCGGTCAAACCCCCTGTTGTCCTGACCCACCCACATTACTTATGCCAGATACCGAAGTAGCTGCAGAAGAAGGAACGTACGCTTTCTCGAATTCGTGCAGGTGCGAGATTAGATGGTATGATAATGCTCCACTATGCGGCTCGGCTCTTGCAGGGGTTCTACCGCTCATTGCCGCGCTCCCGTGCCTGGATCCAACCTCGTGGGGCATAAATATCACGAAGAGCCTGACAGCTGCATCGTACATGGATGCATTGATAGGTTTCTTTGCTCAACTGGACTCTCTCATCGCTACATAAACAGCAACACACTGCCCGCAATTGCACCTTCACAGAAACAGCCCGACTGCCTGCATGATTCTCGAAGTCGTGGATGCCCAGGAAGAGGATCCTTCATGTGTCCGGGGAGATCAGTTCCTAGATGCGGCGTAGTTACTTAAGCTTTCAGAGGCTACCAAGACTGTAGCTATTCCGTTTCCTGGTCTGAATACCGTCACTGTGCCGTGTGAATACCAGGACGCCTTTGCGCACACTCGGAAGACATGACCGAACCTGGTGCCTCATAGTAGACGGCTGACCATCGGCTATGACTGGGTTTTCCTGTTGTCGCACGGTGTGGTCACATTTTCGCTCTGTTCATCACAACAACTGTGATGTATCATCTCTTTTACGTCAACAATTTCTCTCTCCTCGAAAATATGACATTCTCTCTCTTGTTTTCGCCATAGAATTGCCATGAGCCAACACTAACCGTATCCTAGGGTTCACGGAGGTCCCGTCCCCTGGACACTATAGCGTACTGGAGCAACCCCTGATCACTTTGCAGCCCACTGTTTCATGTAACTTGCGGGACATGCCTTTGTTGGCATGCTCTCCTATCAAGAGTCTGTATCCGGTTGTGATCTTCCCAAGGAATACAAATGTACCAATCGCCCTCGTAGGTCGGTGATGATGGCTTGAATGGGTTTGTCGTAGGTTACAGTGGCCAGATGGCATACAGAAGGGTATCTTGATCTCTTGTATTGGCTTGAAAGAAAGTGTGAACGACAACTGTCTATGAAGCTGTTTTTCGAAAGGTACTGGATATCGATAGCTTCAACTGGATGCAGAGCCTACTGGCATGGAACTTATAGCTTGCAAATATCGAGGTGCCACCCTTGTGGTCTTGACTCGTCAGTCTACGTACAAGTGGACTAACCCGGAGAACAGCTCCATCACGCTTATGATCGGCGATGTTTCCGGACACATGTGCACAGGAGTCAACAGTTCGAAATAAGTCGAGCCCAGCAGGGGATAAGCTTATGCAAAACCGCGCCTCACCGTGCTCTCTCGGCTGCATATGGCAGAGTAGCTTGCAGAAACTGTCTAGAGACATATGTAAGGTATTATTATGATGAGAGGTACGTCTTTCGTTGCTCTAATAGCTCCATTTCTCTGGTTCTTCGGATCCACTCACTTTTCTTCCCCTTCACCCAGCGTTTACCTGAGGTTGTCCTTGGCATCTCAAACTCCTTCCGGTCTCAGGATGGCGAATGCGCAGCAAGAATGGCCGAATCGTAGGCATGGTATTCTAGCATCAACCATATCCATTGGAATATTGAGCACTTCGGTGCTGATTTGGCGAGTTGCGTATGCAATTATGAACAGGCGGAAGTTGCTGTTCTGCGACTATCTTCTAGTCTTAGCGGGTGTAAGTCTGACTTCGAGCATTCGTCAGGCAGTACTAATCGCAGGTGTAGCTCTTGAATGTAACAACGATGGGCCTTCGCTTTAGAACCACAGATCTCGCTCTAGGTCGACACATCGCTGATCCGTCGATCAAGAAACCTGACGATATCATATCGTACAGCTACTACTCATGGGTCTCACAGCTGGTCAATTTGATGGCAGTTGCTGTCCTCAAATGGTCAATCTGCGCATACTTGCTCGCGCTGAAGTTTTCCAAAGTCTATACGCTTATCGTCTGGGCCTCAATTCTTATGGTCACAGTTTTTAACTGTATATTGCCATATATGGGCTCGCTAAGCTGTGTACCATTTGAAGCCAATTGGAACCGCTCGATGAAAGGGTATTGCTGGTACAAAGGTCATACAATTCTGACTTATGCGCAAGGTGTCAGCAACATCATCACCGACATCGTATACGTTGTCGCGCCGATACTGTATCTCTCAACCATCCAGCTGACAAGGCGGACACAATGGGGCCTGAGGATTGTCTTCATGCTGGGTCTGATGTAAGTTGTTTGTCCCAGTATCAAAACGGTCTGCTGATATTTGCTGTAGAGCCACAGTGTGTTCGGTTTTTAAGACCATCGAACTCGGTGCACTGACAAAGACAAAAGACCCTACCTGGGACGGTGTCAACTTGACAATTTGGAGTGCAACTGAGCTTTCAGTCGGTATTTTGGTCGCAAGTCTGCCGCCTCTGCGAAAAGTCTTCGATGAATTATTTCGCCGCATCCTTCCATCAACGTTCGTGACGAGATCAAAGACGCCGGGTAGTATACCATTGTACAACGTTAGTAAGCCCTACAGCAAACCCATGGGTCGATCAACTGCGGGAGACGACGCCGACAGTGAGAAAGACATGCTTCCTGGGACAGTCGATGGCGGAATCATGAAAACGGTAGTACATGAGGTTACGAGTGCAGAAAGGAGCGACGGTGTGCAGCGGCCAAATGGAACGTATAGTACGTATGGGAAGATCAATGGGTAATGCTGTGTCATTAGCGTCTGGATAGGGGCGCCGCGTACCGTGGAAACGTATTCTGGGTGACTGTAGTGTATGTTGCGTTTGGTTCGAACCCGGGTTTTCGATTGTTAGTAATCACTTGTATCTGTAGACGATGCTTCAGGACTGACACTACATGTATTGACGTTCTGTCTCTTTCTGCTCTATTGTTATGCTTGCCTGTCTATACAGCCCGGACAAAACGATGCCAGTGCACCTGTTGCCATGCTCCAATGCTGAAAACCAAATGCATCCTGGGTATCTTGAAACGAATTGGCAAAGAAATCTAAAGGTATAGTCGTGACCAGATGTAGTACGGTGGGAAAACTTGTGACCGATCCAGCAGTCACCAGCAGCAATCAGGTCGGATCTGAACACCTCTATCGAGACACAAAGTTTATGTTCGCAGTATCCGCAGGTTCCTCGTTATTTAGCAGCGCCTTGACACGGTCAAGTCTGCTGACTGCCTTATCCAAACGGTCCAGCCGCGCCATCTTGTCCTTGTCTTTCTTCTCGAGCAGTTCTATCCGGGCTTCCAGCTTTGCTCTTGCTCTACGCTCCTCTGCTACCATCTCATTTGCCTGCGAAAACAAAGTGACGCTCAGCTCTTCAATCTCCGAGTCAACTGTGCGCACCCTATCCTCCGCTTTCGCTCGAAGTGCGCGCTCACGTTCGAGTTCGTGGAGTAGATCGGAATCGCCCGGTGGCGCAGGTAGGGGTGGTGCGGTCGTTGGATTGACAGACGACGTCAATCTGCTGGTAAGGAATGAGAAACGAGACTGTGTCCTTGTGTGCACCGAGGCGGCTACCGTCGATGGACGGCTGTCAGGGGAGGAGGCATTGGATGAGTCCGATGTGTTGTTTCGCACAGGCCTATTACTACTAGGTGATGTCTTCTTTAGGGAGCGAATCTGGTCTTCGTAAACGGCACATTTGTCGACTGCATGACGCGTCAGCATACAAGTGGCAGACACTGGGGTTTGGGAACTTCACAGACGTACTTGCTGCTGCGGCCTTTTCTCTCAGCGACTCCATCTGTTCTTCTAGCTGTTTAATCCTTCTTTTTGCCTCTTCCATGTCCTCTGTATCAATAGTGACGCATGTTCCACATGACGGGCAGCTGTGCGTCGTGCTGGCAAGTACGGGAGTGCGTGTCGAAGGGGCTGGCTCTGAGGGTACGTGTACCTCGACTGACATGTCTCCACCTCTTTAACTCTATCTTGGTTGATGCTGTGTGCCTCAGATTATGGGCAGCCGGTGTTTGGAGCATGAACCAAATGTCGTGTCGTTTAGAAGTGCGTCACACGACAACGGACATTACGTTCCCCTGCAGGAGATTTGCGCTACACTCACAGGGCATAGTCACTAACGCTAAAATGAATCAGGTAAACGCTTAACCTTAAAATAAAGGGGACCATATTGAGCTAAGCTACATCTGGTGCTTACTAATTTATCAAAGCAGATGCACCAAAGTAAGAAAGTAATTTGCAGACTCAGGATTACCTAAACTCAGCGCTGCCCTCACCTTCACAATCATGTGCGATTCACACGCTCACATATATGGCAGGAGTATGAACTAGCTCAACCATTGAGACCTTGCTATCCTTCTTCAAATACCAACTAACTGAATAATCTAAGATGAAGTTTTGACCAGAGTTGTGGGTTGTTGTTCACCCAGAAGTAAATAGACTAATCAGCAGGCTCTGGCCTCCACCAAAGGCAGGAGAATCTGTGTCCAAGTGATTCACTTTGTCACCATTTTTATGAATGTAAAAATTGAACATGCACGCTCTTTTACAAGATCGACCGGGTACCTGCATTAGCGCTGGCCGCTACAGCGACTAGTTATTGTTTGACGTTCGGTTGCGAGGCCCGACTGGGAAAGATAAAGCCTACGGCGCTTTTTATATAATTAATGGTTGCCCGAAACCTAGTAAAGACCCCTAGGCCGTGCTAGAGAAGACTAGAACTGATAGCTACTATATCCGTTTGTTCTGCAACACGGAAGCCAGGTTAGCAAAATGCCCGCTTTCTGCGTCAGATACTCCCGCTCTAACGGATGGTACGCCAAGCAAATAGTCCAAGAACGATGTGTAGAGTGAACATCGAGAGATCGTGAGAATCACCTATCAGGTCAGAGTCATGCTGCCCATACAAAGGTACTAGAAGTGAACCTCATCTCAACGCAGCATCGCTGTATTGCTGTTTCCAATTCCAGAAGATGGAAAACGGTGGAGTGATCTAGTATTATCAAAGGAAACTTAGATGCTCTGTTCTTTCTTGGGGAATAATCACTCGTTCTTGCTTTGCTGATGCGAATTTGGCTTTGTGAAGAAATCCTGGCACCATACGACTTTTTGATGGTTCGCAAATATCGCTTCATCTTCAACCAAATTCGAACAGCCCAGCCGGATGCCATGATCTGTTCCGTCTATCTTATGTATCAGCCGAACCATTGGTAAACGGTCGAATCTTTAGCTCTTTCCACATAAAAACTTTTATCCCCAATAACAGCCTTCCACACACTTGTAAAATTCTATCTTTTCTGAAGTATAAGAAGATTTGGTTCCCATCGCGTATAACACATTACAACCAGCTACCCACTACGCAAGTACACCATCAACACCATAACACTATCAACCAAGTACTTTATTACCCGGTAAATATCTGAAAGTGTCTGACCTGGTTGTTTACAGCATATCATGTACCCTTCCATGTTGCCTGCACGTGAGCAGGGCCGATACATGCGGGCAAATCCTGAGCAGCGAATTCGAATGCTTTGTGAACAACAAGAGCAGTACCTGGTAGCGCTCCAGCGAGCACTGAGCGATGCTGCTGGGGAATTTGACATTTGTCGCAGCCATGGCTTTATCGAACCTGGTGTATACCGCAACCAGTGCGGTTACCAATTTCTTCTGGGTCCTAATGGGCAGCAATCAGAGACCAGCAGGTACAGCCATCCGGGCCCAGGCTATGTGTGGGTGTGGGAGTCCAGACCACCCGTTTGCAATATTGCCCCCAGTACCAATACAACCGTGGCACCTGGCACCTGGCACCATCCGAAGCTCTCGCCGCTACCGATGATGCCCAGCAGCAAACCGGTTGCCAAACAGGCACAGGCTTTGAGAGATGGTGCATAGCTTGTCTCAATGAGCAGCCACCCGTGCCGCCGCAATTTCTGCCAGGTGGTGTGCAGCAGCCACCTATGGCCGATCCGGTCACCCATGGCGGCCAACAATTCAACTTTGCTGCTCCTCCTGCTGCTGAGTCTCAGCAACCTCCTCCTCCTCCTCCTCCTCCTCCTGCTTCCCCGCAGCAAAACCCTTCCCTCAGCCCTCCAGCTGAGCCGGAGAACGAATATGACACACTCTATAGGGAGCTCTCAAGAGTTATACGGGAAATGCCATAGTCCAGGGCCGCCACAAAACTGCCGCCGAGTAATTCGCCCTCCTAGCTACGAGCCCGACGCTTCTATTTGAGGACATACTTTATTGTCACCCTCATCCTGCATTTTTTTCTTATTGCGTCTATTCTTCGGGTAGTGATTGTATTCTTTAGCCAGAGCTATTCGTACTGCTCCCGTGGTTGTTCCTTGTATGAGGTGCTTCTCTGCGCGAGGTCGAATCACTTTCTTCTGTGTCCGCAGGCTTGTCAACAAACAAAACAAACAATATTTGAAGCCTGGTTTTGATTTGTTTGACAATTTCCTGGTGTTGTACTTTGTTTGATTAGTTTTAATAGACTATAGGAGCTATTTTATTTGTTTGATTGTTTAATTATTAAGAATTGTAAGGCTCTATAAGGCAACTAGTATAGCAATTACTAAGGTTGCTCCTCCTAATCCTTAATCTTAAACTCCTTCACAAGCGTCTCTTTATAGTACTTTACTGCTGCTGTTGCGCTAGGTGGTTTAAAGCTAGCATGTATCTACTGTTATGTATAAATAAGCGCAGATAGTAACTGTAGGCTTATTTTTGCCTCTATAGATCTAAGATTTTGCTAGTAGCACTAAAGACTCTCTTATAGTTACTCTTAGAGGTAGGGATTGTAAGTACGTTAATTGCAAGCTACGCAAGGTTAGAGTACTTTACTTTTAATAATAACTAGTATTATATAGCTGTTACGCCCTCCTTGTATTATTAAGCTATCTACGTAGGCTCTTCTAGCTACTTCTTATATTTATCCTTCTCTGTTATATTATAATTGTTATTGCTAGCGTTAAGTATAGAATTAATTATATTGTTAAAGCTACTTATTATATGCTTTAGTAGGGAGATTAGTAAGGTTGTAGTTGCGTCTGTTAGCTTATACAGTGCCTAGAGCTGTAGGAAGCCTGTATGCGCAGTGTAGAGAAGGTTAGGTTTACTACGCTAGAGTTGCTAGCAGTAGGTCTTGTAGCGCAGATAGAGTATTATAGCAGTGTAGTAGATAGGTAACTCTAGTAGTTTGTTAAAGTATTAAGTTGCTTTCTGCCTTGTAGCTTATAGGTTAATTAGTAGGTAGTCTTTAGGCGCCTTAGATAGTATATAATTAACGCTTTAGTATAGCTTAAGGTAGCTATCTAACTTATTAATTATAGACTCTAATATAGGGATAACCTTATATAGCGCGCTGTAACGTCTACTCTTACTATAACCTTATAGACAATTAGTAGCAAACTTAAGAGGTTGTAGAATAGTAATATAATTGTTAATTACTGCCTAGTTAGCAGTAGTAAGCCTAGTTAACCTTATCTAGGATAGTACTATTAGGAGCTTGTTGTTGCGAGTCTGCGCAGTAGAGTTAGCAGCTTTAGTCTCTATTATATAATAATTAGCGTATAACGTAATAGCTTATTAAAGCTTAATACTATGCTTAAGTAAGCTATAGAAGCTATTCTAGCGTGTAATAATAGGCTTAACAGGCTTGTAGATAGTAGTTGTAGTAGAGCTAGTAGCTATCTCCTTTAAAGCCTAGCGTTAATAGCTTATAAACTACGCGTACTAGCTTAGTATATTAATATAGTTAATAACGCTAAAAAAGATACCTAATAGTCTATCCTTCTACTACTCTCTTATATAGTACTCTTCTTCCTTTATGTTCTTAGGCTTGTTATTATACACGTTAGCGTTGTAACTAAATATAATTGTTTAGCTAATAAGGTTAAGTATATAGCAGGCGTATGTTAGGACTAATAAGTTCTAGTAGTTCCCTACAAGGCCAGCATGGCCTAATTAAGGAACAGGGGTGGCGTAACTATATAACGCAAGTAAATTACTCTACTCCTTTAGTAGCGATTTGTCTATCCTTAACCTGCAATACTATCCTCTACCTTCTAATGCTTAATAGCGTGCTACCCCTATTAAAAGAGAACCTAACATTTAAATCGCTTACTATTACACGTTATTAAAATACAGACTAGACAACAGAGCTAACAAGTAAGCTAGTCTAAAAGTAGTTAACCCTTAGGTACACTAGTACGCCCTAGATTTATTATTAAGGAAGACTCTGCTACCGCTTGCATCTAAAGCCTACCTTCTTTAGTAGAAAGGGACGCTGCGGAGAACTCTAGACTAGCTAAAGGTAGAGCAAATAAGCAGAGACTAGGAGGCTAGTTAACAACTCCTCCTAGACTATAAACACCTACAATAGTCTAGAACGCTTTACTACATTCTCTAATAGACTAGGAACTAGAAGACCTCTACGCCTAGTTAAAAAGGGCCTAGAGGCAAAGCAAGATTAATTAACTCTGTTAACTAAGGGCTAAATATAAGTTAGGAGACACCTTAGTGCTCCCTCTAACTTTAACTCTACTAAGGACCCTTACAATAACATCCTTAGGCCTATTAGCTAACCTTCTAAAGCTAGACCTACCTTAAAGGTACAATAAGAAGTTAAGAGCTAAATATAACTGCTAGGAACGCAACTACAAGTTATATTTTCTATATTTGCCTATAAACTTTACTAAAGAATACTAAAAGGTAGATTTTAGGGTAATATACCTCTCTAAGCCACTTAAGACTCTATAGAAATTATATTACACAATAGAATAGACAAGTTCTCTATTCTAGCAACTAACCTAGGAGACACTTAAAACTGTTATGTTAAACACTCTAGGAACACTATTAGAACAGAAACAGTAAGCCTATAAAACTCTTAAGCAAATCTAGTAAAAGCTAAATCAGTTACCTACAGATCTGCTAGATGCCTTTTAACCCTTATAGGAGGAAATAGGCTTAGCCTAAACTCTAGAGCTTTAAGTGATAGAGTACATTTTATCTCTGCGCGAAGATATCTAGAGAGACCTGTTCCTACTCCTAGTTAATAGGCGCAACACTCTGCTAATAGTAGAAGAACATGCCAACGTTATCTACTGTAGAAGGAATCTAGACAAGGAGGCAAAAGTCACTCCTGCAAAGAGGTAGCTACTAAAAGGTAGCAATAAGAGTAACAAGATAGGGGGACATAAAAACCCCTAAAAAGACAAAAATAGCCTAAAAGGGACTATAATAGACTGTCTTTACACAAAACTGCAGGTACCTAAGGCAAAGGTAGGGGTCTAACCTGTTACAACTATAGAAAGCCTAGTTACACTATAGCTAAGTGCTAAAGCCCTCTAAAGAACAAGGATGCTACAGCTAACTAGAAGGAAACTACTTTAGAATTAAAGGAAGGCTTAAACCTTAGTTTAGGAAAAGGGAAAGGGTAGGAGGATTAATTCTATATCTTTCTGCCTATATAGCTTTAAACTAGGAAATATAGGACCTAGGGAAATTAAGGGAAGCCCTTTACCTCTATCCCTCTTAGTTATTAACTATGTAGTGCATAGTTTAATCCTCTAAGCCTATAGAGGCTATAATTAATAGAGGTTCCTAGCTAAACTTAATGTTAGCTACGCTAGTAAAGGAACATAATCTCTAAGTAGACCCCCTGCCTAAGCTGCTAGCTAAAGGCGTAGATAGGGGTAGATTAACAGTGTATAGTACTACAACAGTAGATATAACTATTACTAATTTACGTAGTTATAAAGAGACTTATTAAGTACTATTTATAGTAACAGACCTTTAAAGATACTTAGTATACTTAGGTCTTCTCTAGATTAATATGTTTTATCTAAGGATTAGCTACGCTACTAGACGTATACTCTTTTAGAGGAATAAGGATAATAAGGTTGTCTAGTTTATAAAGGTAGCTATAGAAGACGCTAAGTAGTTTAAGAGCAGCATAAGAGAACCTAATACAGACGTCTATACGTGCCTTGTTAACTTTGTAGGCTATAGGGAGTTAGAAGATAACCCTATAGGTTATTTACCCCTAGAATATGCTAAGTTTGCAGATGTAGGCTTAGAGGAGGACTCTAAGAGTCTTCTAGAGCATAGCTACTACAATCTGTCTATAACTCTAACACCTAAAGGTGTTCTACCTTACTAACTATTATACAACCTCTTAGTAACTAAGCTAGAGATACTTTAAAACTATCTTTAGGAGTATATAGCAAGAGGATAGATACGTTAGTTAAAGTCTCTAGTAGGGGCACCTATACTCTTTGTTAAGAAGAAAGATAGCAGCCTAAGACTTTATATTAACTATTAGGGCCTTAATAAGGTTACAGTTAAGAACTAACACCTACTACCCCTAATTACAGAGTTACTAGAGAGGCTCTCTTAGGCGAAGTATTTTACTAAGCTTAATGTAAGAGAGGCCTACTATAGGATTTGTATTGCAGAGGGAGATAAGTAGAAGACTGCTTTCTGTACTAGATACAGACACTATAAGTATACTGTTATGCCTTTTAGCCTAACTAACGCCCCTGCCTAGTTTTAAGTATACGTTAACTATGCTCTTACAGGATTAGTTAACATATATTGCATTGTCTATTTAGACAATATCCTAATCTACTTAAATACAAAAGAAGATTATATACAGTATGTAAAGGATATACTATAAAGACTACGTAAGTCTAAGCTATATATTAAACTTAGTAAGTGTAAGTAGTACACTTAACGCATAGAGTATCTTAGATACGTAATTAGCTCTAAAGGGGTTAGTATTAACCTAGAACAGGTGAAAACAATCTAAGAGTAGCTACAACTATAAACAGTCTATAATATTTAAGTATTTATTAGCTTTATAAATTACTATTAACAATTTATCTACATGTTCTCTAAATTAGCCTTACTATTGACTAAAATAACTTATAAAACCCTAGGGTCTGCTAGGGGGTCTAGTAATAAGAAGAGAGGAAAGCTAGAAAATAGACATTAGTAAAAAGGTAGATCTGCTTTCTAGAAGCTTAAAGACGCTTTTACCTAAGTTCCTATACTCTCCTACTTTAATCCTTGTTAGAAAATAAGAGTAGAGGTAGACGCGTTAGGAGGCGCGATCTTAGGCATATTAAGTTAAAATGTGCTAGAAGAAGACAGAATAGGTTAATAGAGGCTAATTAGTTTCTTTTCTTGTAAATTAATCTAAGCAGAATACAATTACAATACCTATAATAAGGAACTGCTAGCTATTGTTAAGAGTCTAGAACACTAGCGCTACTACCTTAAAGGTATACACTTTAAGATCCTTATAGACTACAAGAACCTAAAATAGTTTATAGAAAATAAGACCCTTAACTATTGCTAGGTTTAGTCCTATCTAGCCTTAACTTAGTTTAACTTTATCCTTACCTACTAACTAGGGACTACTAATCCTGCAGATAGACCCTTAAGGTGACTAGACTATAAGGCAGAAATAGAGAAACCTTTACTAAAGTACAACAAAGCTTTTATATAACCCCTTTAAGATTTGTTCTCCTCTAAAGGAAAGAATAACTTCCTAGTGTTAGCTGTTACAACACAGGCATCTCTAAGGTCTAAAAAATAATTAGAAATTGTTAAAGCCCTCTAAAAATTCTAAGTAAAGGAAAGTACTATAACTAGGGATCTGCTTAACTATAAGGAAGAGTCTATAGTAGAACTAGCCTTAGATGCAACCTCTAATAGATATAATACTAAAATAGACTATAATAACCTAAAACAATTAGTTACAGTCTATAAGGTGTTAAGGCACTTAACTACTCTAGAAGAGAAGTCTAAGGCTCTCTAAGAATGCTATAATAACCTACTTAGAGGACATCTTAGAGGTAAGAAGACAATAGAAAAGCTTTAACAACACTACAAGTAGAAGGGAATAAGGAAGGATATAAGAGACTATTATAAAAGCTGCCTAGTATACAAGAAGGCAACTCTAGCGCGTTATAAGCTATATAGTCTCCTAGCACCCTTATCTCTACTAAACGCAGCCTAGGAGGAAGTTACTATAGATTTTATTATAGAATTACCTCTAAGCTGCCTAAGCAACTAGGTATACAACGCTATCTTGGTTGTAGTGTATAGACTTACTAAAATAGCTTACTACATCCTAGCTAGAGCTAATTAGGACAGTATAGACCTAGCCTAATCCTAGATAAGAGAAGTTATACGCCTACACAGTGTCCTAAAGAAGATAATCTCTAATAGAGGCCTACTTATAGTAGCTAAACACTAGGATACTTTCTAACACTACCTGAACTTAAGAAGGGTGTTAACTTCTACTTATTATCTACAGACAGATAGGCAGACTAAAAGATAGAACTAGACACTTAAACAGTACCTATAGTACTACTGTTGCCTAGAATAAGACAATTAGAGTTTATAGATATTAGTTACAGAATTTGCGTATAATAATAGCATACATGCAACTACAGGCACTACTCTGTTTAGAGTATACTACAGTATAGATCCTATTAGTCCTAACTAGCCTAGTATAGCTTATAGCGACAGAGAATTGCCTCTAGGGGAATAAGTAGCTAGCAAAGTCATCGCTCTATAACAAGAGTGTAAGAGGAAAATTATTACTGTAAATAAATACTAGAAATTATACATAGACAAGAAACGCTTAGTATATACGTTTAAAGTAGGTAATTAAGTAATAGTGTTAAATCAGCACATTAGGTTAACAAGACCTAAGAAGAAGCTTAACTAGAAATACCTAGGTCTAGGTTGCATAGTAGACTAGTATAGTCCAATAGTATTTAAAGTTAACCTTCTAGAGTTATAGAGCGTACATCTAGTCTTCTATGTGTTACTGCTAGAGCTGTATAATCTAAAAGGTCTTATTCTACACCTAGAGGTCCTAATTGTAGACACACTACATAAGCATAGTAATAATGTCTATAAAGTAGACACTATACTAGATAGATATAAGGGAGAATATAACTAGTAGGAATATCTAGTTAAATAGACTAGCTATAGAGACAAAGAGAACTCCTAGGAGCCTAGTTAAAATATCTCTAGTAACGTCCTTTAACAATTTTAGAAATCTAAAGGTATATAGCCTAAGAGAAATGCAAAGGAAAAGCCTTGTAGGAGTTAAGGGTAACCCTAAAAAAGAAGGGGGATAAGCAAAGGCAATAAGAGGATCCTAAGGAGATAATATACCTTTACTAGTTTTCCTATAGGGTTTTTAGGGTGTTTAACAGCGTTATACTCTAGGATTACCTTAGCCTAACTTATAAGCATCTCTTAAGATCTATAATTATCTATTATAGACTATAAGAACCTAGTCTAAATTATAATAGTTTAATCTATAAGGGCACAAAGCTTCTAATATTATAAGAAGAAAACATAGGATATTAAAGCAAGTACTCTATTAAATTTAAGCTAAAGGCTTAGGTATATCTAGGATTTCTAGGAAATCTAACTATAGAAATTGTTTATAGTTATGTTGTTATACTAGCTATAATAGTCTATTAAGACCTATTATAACGCGCTCTTACTACTCTTAAACCTTATTATGCTTATCTAGCCTCTTCTACAAAGTCTTAATCTTCTTAGACAAAGAGCCCTTCTTAGCGCTAGTAGCGAAGCTCTTCTCCCTTATAAGCGCAGCTATCTCTATAACTAAAGCATTACCTAGTTTTCTGCGCTTAGAACTAGGGTTTAGAGCATAATTGCAAACCTTAGCCTATAATAAGTTAGAATAGTCTATCTAGAGATAAGATAAGCATATATACCTGCTTGCGTAGTAAATTAGTCTCCTTAGCAACTCTATTAGTAACAGCAGCCTTAAGGGTGCGCTTGCTAGCTTTAGCACGTACTAACACAGCCTTCTTACTATGCTAACGCTAGTCTAGGCAGAACTTAGAGTAAGGGTCCTTATTATTAGCTATAGCACTAGTGTGCAGGTAGAGGTAAGCAGCGTAAGGGATGTAAGTGCTACTAGAGGTGTAAGAATAACCTATAATAGACTAAAACTACTTAAAGAGGACAACTTACTAACTATAGGCCTAGGAGATAGGCTAATAGAGGGATATAAGCTTAAACTTAGACGCTTTCTTTTCTATCTTAGTTAATAGGCGCTACAGGAGCTTATTATTAACTATGCCCTAGTCTAGGTCCTAGACGCTAAACTCTAAGGCCTAGAGAATGTTGCAAATCTTAGCTAAGTTACTATTGTGCTTTAAATAGAGCTGCTAGAGTTAGTTATAACCTATAAGGGGTTACAATTAGGCTAAAGGAGGGGAATACACACAGTAATACACTCCTAGTTAGAAGAGAAGCATTAGAAGCAGCGTATAACCTACTCTAACTTACCTAAGTCTGTCTGCAACAGCTATGCCTTATATAAGTTAATATTAGTAGAGGTAATTTAGACATAGACATAACTAGTCCTTCTACAATGCTTATACTAGCCTATAGCAAAGCTACAGACGCATTAAACACAGACCTAGTATAACTGCACGCTATTGTGCGCTATATTATTGCCTACAGCGTTTAGATCTATAATCTTAAGTGGTCTAGACGTGTAGGGGGTAGTAGTGTAACGACCTGTGATAGAATTGTTTAGTGTTGTAGTGTTCTAGAGCTATCCTTAGTTAGTATTAGTCTCGCCCTTGGCAAAGCTGCACAAAACCCGCGCTGCTCGCTATCTTTAGGGGGACAAGTATTATTCTTGTTATTAAATATACCTATAGCTATCCCTCTACTATCTATCCCTAGTGTAAAGCAAGTACTATTGCCTATAACTAGAACCTTACATAATAATACTTTGTTAATCTAATAGTCTAGGGATAGCTCTAACTACTTAAACAAACAGTTAGGGGGCACCTACAAGAGAGATCTAACTACCCTTATCTTAAACCTAGCAGGAGGACAACTCTAGTAGGATTTCTTTAATTAACAAAGAGATCCTAACTCCTATAATAAGCGCACCTCTAACGCTTTAAGAGCGTATTTAAGCTGCTAAACGCTAATATAATAAGCTTTAGGCCTTACAGCGCCTACGCTTACTTAAAGCTAAGATTGCATAACTAGAGGGCATAGGGAACTACACTGCTCTAAGTACAGTAGAGACTGTTAAGGGGACCTTAAGGGCTAGTACGTATAAGCAGGACGTATCTATAATACTTACACCTTAACCTACAAAGCGCACGCTTAAACCTAAAGACCTAGCTAAATATAGGGGAAAGAATCTTAAAGAACATTGCAAGTTCTTCTGCTCCTGTAAGATAGCCTTCTAACTGTTACTATAAGAGTTTAGCAACCCTAAAGATAGGATACTCTAGGCAATACAGTACCTGTTAGGGGACCTAAGAGAGCTTTAGTACACGCACTTTAAGCGCACGTTTAGAGTATAAGAAGAGACACCTAGCTAGGGGTACTTTAAACAGTACTTACTAGACTTACTCTCTAATCCTATAAACTACACCTTAGAATTAGCTACAGCTTACGCTTAAGCTATACAGCAGAAGGACTAAACAGTCTGCGCTTTTGCGACCTACTTAGAGGTCTTAGAGGATTAACTTACCCCCTATACTAAAGAATAGAGGGTCTAATACTTATTCTCTAAGCTTTAGCTAGAATTACAAAGGGCGATTACTAATTACTATTAGGTACTAGCTACACGCGAAGACCTAGTAGCGTTAGGCTCTATACTTAAGCGCAACCTGCGCTGTTTATTACTAACTTATATACCTAGCACACGCTACAAGGGTACCTAGAGGCATAAGGGGCAAAAGTAAGGAGACAATGCCTCTACTAACAAAGGCCTACATAACAAGAGTAGCGTTACCTGCTTTAAGTGCAACAAGACTAGCTACTATGCTAACAAATGTTAAAGCAGCAACTCTAACCCTAACTCTAACCCTAACTAGATCCTAGTTTGAATTAACTAGATAGGAAAAGGCTAAGCCTTACTAGCTACCTAGGGACAGTAAGGCGCACTCTAGTATATATTTTACTAGGCATAAAGCGCACGTGTAACGTATCTAGGGAGGTAACACTAGAACAACAATTATAGGTTATTCTTAACCCTTAGGCAGATGTAAGCTTAATTAGCTAAAGAATTGCTATAGAAATAGACCTGCTACCTATTAAGGAGGCAGAACTCCTGCGCCTAGGATAGATTAGCACGCAGCGCTAAAGCACGTACGCTGCATATGCGCTGTAGATACAATTAACTAATAATATAGGCGTTAAGCGTTGTGTGTCTACTACTGTGTATAGAGTTAACAAGGAAGGAACTCCTTACTATTAGGGAATCCTTTCCTCTAATAAGAACACATCTATCTAGATTGTAGATTATAATCCTAGTGTTAGGGATATACTGCAGCTAGCATCTAGCTAGTTACCTCTATAGAGTTTAAAGAAGCTAACTCTAATCCCCTCCTTTTAGGAGTATTGCAAGCTACTAGCGTTAATTTAGAATGCAATGCCTATATCTACAAAGCACATATAGCGCAGGAACTTTACATCCTAGACGCTTTAGCAGATTATGTTAATATATTTAGTAAGGAAGCTGCTGCTACTCTACCTAGCTTTAAATCTTTAGACTATACAATCCTACTTATAGAAGGAAAAGAACTCCTATATAGACTGCTCTACAACCTCTCTTTACGTAAGCTAAAGCTGCTACGTAAATACTTAGAATAAGCGCTAAGTAATAGGTAGATTAGGCACAGCATAAGTCCTGCAGGAGTACCTATACTTTTTGTTCCTAAGAAAGATAGGATACTCTGCCTCTATGTAGATTATAGAGGTCTTAATGCTGTTACTGTAAAAGATTGTTGCCTACTCCTACTAATTAGAGAGATACTAGACTGCCTGTTAGGCGCACGTTATTACATAACTCTAGACCTTTGCAACGCCTATTATTAGCTAAGGATTAAAGCAGGGGATAAGTAGAAAACTGCCTTTAGGACCTAATATAATTACTTTAAGTACCTAGTAATGCTATTTAGGCTAACTAATGCTCCTGCAAGTTTCTAGGCCTATATTAATAAGGCCCTAATTAAGCACTTAGACTATATCTGTGTAGTTTACCTAGATAATATCCTTATCTATATAGGGAGCAATAATATTGCACTTTACTAGCGCGCTGTACGCTTAGTACTTTAGTCTCTACGTAAGGCAGAACTATTTGTTAACTTATAGAAATGTACATTTGTATTAGACACAGTACACTTCCTTGGTTTTATTATTAACACGCGCAGTGTATGCGCTAATCTAGCTTAGGTAAGCACTATTACCTAATAGCTGCAGCCTACTAACATTAAAGAGTTGCAATCCTTTCTAGGGTTTACTAACTTCTATTAGCGTTTTATTAAAGGATACGCTAGAGAAACAGCTCCTCTTACAGAATTGTTAAAGAAAAACTAAGACTAGTAATAGAATAAAGCTGCAAACTGCTTATTTAAAGGGCTAAAGACCTGCTTCTTAAGCGTGCCTATCTTGCGCTATTTTAACGCTGCGCTCTCTATCTAAGTAGAGATAGATGCGTCTATATTTGCTATATTAGGCATACTCTCCTAACTCTTTAAAGATAAGCAGTAGCACCTAGTTGCCTTTACCTCTTAAAAGCTACAAGCTGCTAAGCTAAATTATAAGGTCTATAACCTAGAGCTACTTGCTATAGTATATAGCTTTAAGCAGTAGAGGCATTACCTTAAAGGCACACAGCACACTATATAGGTGCTAAGTAACTATAACAACCTGCGTGGTATACGTGCTGCACAAAAGCTAAACCTGTAGCAAGCTAGATAGGCTATGTACCTAGGGGCTTTTAATTTTAAGGTAGAACACTGTCTAGGCAAAACAAACCCTACAGATAGCCCCTCTAGAAGGGCAGATTACAAATAGGAGAACCTGTTACTAACCTAATTATTACCTACCTTACAGAACAAATTATTAGTAATAGATATAGCTAGTAAAGCAAGCAGATCTACAAACAAGCTAAGCTTGTTAGGCACGTATAAGACGTACGTTACTATAGTTTGCAGAACTAGGAAGGTCCCTACTGCTAGCGCTATAGAATGCATGCTATACGTGCCACACTTACTAGCTAGGGTACTAGTTAGTAGCAAACCTGCAACAGTAGAGTCTTAATTGCTTGTTAAAACCTTGCACTAACTATAACAAAGGGACGCCTTTGCTTAGGGTTAGATTGTAAGCTTAACAAGTAAGAATAGCACTTAAAGACGTAGCAGAGCGTAGGTATAGCACTTAGACAAAAACAAAGTCCTAAGATACAATAGTAGAATGTATGTTCTAGAGGAACTAGCTATTAGGCAAGAGATTTTGTTCTAGAACTATAACACGTGTATAGCAGGCTATTTTAGCGCACGTAGGACGCTTAAGCTAATTAGGAGAGCCTACTACTAGCTAACCCTTAGTTAAGACGTCTAGGAATATATAAGAACTTATGCTATCTACTAAAGGAGCAAAGCTCTAAGGTATAGCAAGTATAGGATGCTATTACTATTGCCTACACTAAAGGAAATCTTTAAAGAAGTTACACTAGACTTTATTACTAGCTTACCCCTAGCTAAGGATTCCTTAGGTTGCGCCTTTAATGTAATCCTTATAATTGTATGCTGCTTCTCTAAGATAGTACTCTATCTACCTGCATTAAAGACATAGGATGCAAAGCAGTTTACAGAAGCCTACTTTACACATGTTATACTTAAGTATAGGATACAAAAGGGTATTATATTAGATAGGGGAACTATCTTTACCTCTGCATTTTAGACAGAAATCTGCTACTAACTACAGGTAAAGCGCAGGCTTAGCACAGCCTTCTATCTGCAAACTAATAGGCAAACTAAACGCTAGAATTAAACACTTAAGTAGTATCTTTAGATGTTTATCTTAGAGTCCTAAGAGAACTAGGCAAAGCTACTGCTAACTGCACAGTTTGCTTATAATAACTTAGTGCACAAATCTACTAAAACAACTCCCTTCTATACTGTATATAGTAAACACCTACTACTTACTAAGCCTCCTGCAGACAGTAGGCCTAAGGGGGAGGTACTAGATACAGTTTAAAGGGTGAAGCAACTGCACAGCGCACAAGCAACGCTAGTAGAGCACTTAGAAAAGTACAAGAGTACTAGACCTAGTACTACAATAAGAAATATAAGAACAAAGTCTTCTACCTAGGCAATTTAGTGTTACTTAGTACTAAGAACATTAACCTAGCCTACTAACTAAGCAAGAAACTCTCTAGCAAGTTTATTAGCCTATTCTAAATCTAGGAAGCAATTAGAACGCAGGCATACTGCCTATTCCTCCTACTGTTATATTGTATTTATAACGTCTTCTACGTATTACTACTAGAATAATAGAAACCTAGGACTAGAGGGGAAGACAATACCTACCTACTAGAGGTAACCCTAGAAGGTAAAGAAGTATAGGAGGTAGAAAAGATCCTAGGGAAACAAACAGGAGAGGCTAACTAGAGTACCTACTCTACTAGAAAGGCTATAATAAGACCTAGGACACATAGACCTTAGTATTAGACTTTAAAAACATAGATAATGCTATCTAGGAGTATAAATTAGGTTAGAGATCCTTACGCATAAAAAGAACATTAAGATTATCTTAAGCGCGCTATTATTGCACGCAAGGAGCAATCTAATTTACTAGCCTTAGGCCTACTATTATATAAGAAGAAAACCCTTTTTTAATGCTGCGTACTACGCGCGCCTTAACCCTACGCTAGCTGCGCCTTAACTACTAACAACTGCCTACTTATCTCTACTATCTTTATTATCCTTACTATCTTTATTATCCTTACTATCTTTACCACTATCTCTACTATCCTCACTACTACTATTACTACCAGCACTACTATTACTAGCTACAGAATTATTATTAGCATTATTATTATTATTACTACTACTACCACCCTAAGAAGAGGTTAGTATGCGCCCTAGACGCGTTAAAGGAGCAAACTTACTATGTAAGCCACGTGCCCTATAAGCTGCTTAAGAGCAGACGCAATGCAGCGCTGCTCTACTAGGATTAGACCTAGGAATTAGGGAGAAGTTGTTAGCACCTAGGTAGCAACACCTATAGGTGTGCTAGTGTAGGCTGTAATACAGTAGCAGTTAGCAAGCTCTAAGTTAAACTAGCGCTGGCAACGCGTAAGCTAGGTGCCTTAGTTAATTATAGCTGCATTAGTGCAAGGGATAGCAGCAGTAGTAACAGCAGCATTGTAGCAGCAGCGCAAATAGATAAGGCAATTTAAGCAGCTGTTAAGCGTAGTAGGCACCTGCATAGATTAGCTAAGGCGCACCTGCAGCGTGCTCCTGTCTACTTTACCTTAGTGCAGCTACCTTAATTTCCCTTTATATAATGCTTATAGTAGTAGTGCTTAGGCTTCTTACAGTCCTTCTTCTGCTTTAAAATGTTCTGCGCGCAGCGTAGGCAAGTCTCTACTACAGTAATATAGTCTGCACGCTTGTTAGCATTAGAGAACGTAAACAGCTGTTAGTTTTAAAGGTAGGACTTCTTAATAAACTTAGGGTTAGGGTAGTAAACTATGCTAGGAGTAAGGAGCGTGCAAAAACGCGCGTAAAAGTATTATTATTATAGTGTTAAGGAAGAGCAAAGGGAAGAGGTTTTACTACCTACTAGGCTGCTAAGCTAAAAATTAGGCAATAGTGCGTATAGCAATGCTTTTACCTTAAAATTATAACAAATATAAGGCGTATCTATAATAATTACAACACGTAGGCACTACGCACAAAGCACGCCTATAGAAAGCCCTAACTACCTACCTATAGACACTCTTTTTCCTCCCTTTAAGGCGAGGTTTTTATTAAGGCTATACAAGGTTACTGCTAGGGACAGCAGCTAGAGAGGGAGGTTCTGTAACAACCTGCAATAGAATTGTTTAGTGTTGTAGTGTTCTAGAGCTATCCTTAGTTAGTATTAGTCTTGCCCTTAGCAAAGCTGCACAAAACCTACGCTGCTCGCTATCTTTAGGGGGACAAGTATTATTCTTGTTATCAAATATACCTATAGCTATCCCTCTACTATCTATCCCTAGTGTGAAGCAAGTACTATTGCCTATAACTAGAACCTTACAAGTAGGGTGCAGTGCAGTAGGCTAGTAGGCTGGGGGATATGCTGTTAAAATTGTTAGAGCCTAGAGAATCTAGTTAGCTGCCTGTAGAGTTATAATAACCTATAATAACCTATTAAGGGTTATCCTAGACTAGTAAAGGGAACCTATCCTAGCTAGAGAAAAGCACTAACTTACTAAAAATTAGAGTAGAGTGTAGGAGTAATAGACTAAAATAGGGGATAACATAGGGTATATCTAGGCACTGTACTAGCAACGCGTTGCTCTACTTATTTTCTAGGCAGCAGCGCAACTCCTAGGTAAAGGTAAAGGTAAAAGGGAAGGTAAAGGTAGAGCTGCCTAAACCTACGCATAAGCTTAAGGGAATACCTCTAAATACTAAAGCACTACTCTCCTGTAACTTTGTTACTGTCTAGTCTATAACAGACTATAGTTACCTACTCTACCTAAAAAGCCTGTAATATCTGTAGCTTAGGGCGAGCCACCTTAGAAGGGGGATATTGTTAGGACTAATAAGTTCTAGTAGTTCCCTACAAGGCTAGCATAGCCTAATTAAGGAATAGGGGTGGCGTAACTATATAACGCAAGTGAATCGCTCTACTCCTTTAGTAGCGATTTGTCTATCCTTAACCTGCAATACCATCCTCTACCTTCTAATGCTTAATAGCGTGCCACCCCTATTAAAAGAGAACCTAACAGCGTAGTAGAGATAGCAATTTATGCTATTAAAGTTGTATATTGCAGCAAGCTTGTTAATAGTAGTATTATTGTTAGCTGTGTTGTTAAGTATAAAGTACCTAAGCTTGCTATAACTAATGTTAAAGTACTATAAGATAGCTGCTACAGTGTTAGCTATAGCCTTGCTAGTGTAGGTGCTAACAATCTATAGCAGCGTAATAGGTAGGTTAACTATCTTAGCGTCCTTATTAGTGTAGTAAGCAACTACAGCAAAGAAGCTATATTTGCTGCCTTTAGACGTCTATCTATTAAAGCTTATATATATCTAACTCTCTGCCTCTACTAACGTATGTGTAACCTGTAGTTGCATATAGCTATATAGCTTTATTACAAATTGTAAGACACTATTATAGGATCTCTACAACGCTGTCTCTGCCTCTAGGTTAGCAAACTGTATTATGCTACAAAACGCTAGCGTCTTAAACTCTTAGAGAGGTTAATTATTCTTAACTAGCTATAATATAGCAGCCTACTAAAATCTATGTACGTTAAAGTTACCTAGTTTATTATAGGTAGATATAGAGACCTAAAGGCTGCGCTAACTAGTAAATTGTAGTAATTGTTAACTAGGTTGCTATTAAGGCTTTAGAGCAATTAGACCTATCTTGCTTAGTTAATAACTAGGTTTATTAAGAGTAAGGTGTTATATAGCAGCGCTTATTAATCTAGTAGTCTAGTGTACTGCTCTAGATAGCTTATATGTGTAGCAGTATTTACACACAAAATAGAGCAACTCTAGGTTAAATAAGTGCTCTTTCTACACCTACTAGCTATGTTTATAGATCTAACTAGTGTTACCTTTTAGACCTGCTAGTAGCTTTGCTATACCTTATAATTAACTAAAGTTAACGCTATTATAGTTGCTAATCTACCTATTACTATTATTATTGTTATTAATTATAGCCTCTGTTACTGCGTTAGAGCTAGCTAGCAGTTATATAATTACTACCTTAGGCTTATTAAGTATTAATTGTAACTCTTAGGTATTATTATTAGTAATTTATAAGGCCTCTAGAGTAGCTAACTATAGGTCTTAGTGTAGGGATATACGTTAGGGTAAGGCATCTACAAGTATAGGCTTATTTAACTAGGTTAAAGGTGTATTTAGGGGCTCTCTATAGATAGAGGCTCTAGTGTAGTGTAATAGATAGACTAGCTGCTATCTCCTTTACGCTTCTTTAATAAGGGCTTTAGCATACGTTTTAGGTATTTAGTAGCTAATTTAGCTGCGTTAGCAGACTTAAGTATACGTTTTAGAGGCATAATAGATAGTAAATAAGCTATAGATGTAGTAAGATAGATAGGGGGTATAGCTATTAACGCGTTGTGTGCGCAAAAGGACGTAGCTAGCCTATTAATATTACTACCTCTGCTAAGGATTAATGCAAAAACGCTATATAATTTGCTACAATAGAGATAGAGTAAATCTAACAAGTAGAAATAATTTAGCAGTATTACTTTAGTTATTACTAAGCTTAATTTATTAATTTACTATATAGTTATAGCTAGTAATTTTTTAATAGTTATATATAATAATTAATACTTATGCTTATATGCTAGGCGTAAGCTATTACTAGAATCTTACTCTGCTATAACACTATAACACTATAATATTACCCTATTTAGCATATTATATATATATTAATAGTCTTGTAGATCTTCTATCTAAAAGAGGAGGAAGAGAAGGGGTTTAGTTTAGGCTAGCAGACGTCTGTAACTAAATTTACACACACTTATAGGCGTCTGTTAGTTAGGACTAAATCTAGGGCCTTTTTTAAGCTTGCAGGTTTAATTCCTAGTAACTACAGCTATCTTTTTACTCTACTAGCAACTATATAATTGCTATAGTGTTAATAAAGGAGAGGGGGTAACAACCCTAGGAAATTAATTGTTAGCTGCTATCCTAGGTATCCTAACAACCTTACACGTAACAATTTTTCAAATAAATTTAAACAGATTTAATAATTAGAAGCTAGAGTATTGATTTTGTTTGATTATTAGGAGCAGTAGCTATTTGTTTAATTGTTTTGAAGTAACGCACCTTACAGGCGAACAGCGCACACAACCAAACAGCGCACTTTTGCCAAGACTCTCCCCTATTATACTACATTATGCCCTAGAACGCCGCACTCTGTGCCTTTCTAGCCTGTAACAAGCTGTAATATTACTTAGAGACCTCTTCTACTTTATTCTTACACGTTTGTGCGTTGTGCCTACTCTCTCTGCACGTTCTACAGCGTTGCTGTAATAGCTTACCTGTAAGGGCACTGTAGGCAGGCAATTAAGCAGAGCGAGATAGGATGAATAATAGATGATATTTGAGAGATGAGATAAGATAAGATAAGATAAGATAAGATGAGATAAATCCTTAAGGGGTAAGTCTTAAGGCGCGTGGATATTATATACGTGTGTGGCTAGTAAGTCTCTAGGCTTGGCCTAGGGCCTAGCCAAGGTATCTCCTATTAGGGGAGAGCACTTATGACAATAGCCCCCCCTCTTTAAAGGTTCGTCCTAAACTATAGAGAGATTTCCTAGCAACGTTATTAAGCTCTAGAAAAACCTCTTGTAGAGGGAAAAACTTAGCAGGAGAAATATAGTGCTAGTAGGGGTTTATTAGTTAGCGTCTGTAGGGGATAGGGAGCTGTTAAGTAATTAGTTTAGACGCTAGCTATCCTATCCTTATAACGTTTGCTTAGTAAGCTACTAGGGCAGCGTTAATATACTACTAGGTAGATAAGTCTTTGTTTGTAAGAAACTAGTTAAGGCTAGGTCTTCCCTCTTACCTTTATTAGCAGCTAGGCAGTAAGCTGTTGCTTCTGCTACACGTTACTATAAACAACGCCTTAGCAGTTATTAGCTCTAAAACCTATATAGCTAAGGCTGTAGGGAGCGTAACTATAGTACACTAAGTATATAATGTATAAGGGGCATTGTTTGCTCCTGTATAGCACGCGCAGCGCCTAGCACTAGGCTAAGGGTTGCCCTAGGCGTGCCTGCTGTTTGCTCTCTGCAATCTCCTAGGTAATTAGGTGCTTTAGTCTAGGGCTAAGGCTGCTAGAGGCGTAAGTGGTTGGACGTTATCTACCTTATAGGCTAGATTAGTGAGTCCCTAACTAGTAACGTCTGCGAGAGGATTGCCAGCAGCTCCTGCAGCCCTATTCCTGCGCGAACGGGTCTAGGATTTGCTTATTTGTAGGGGATCTTGTCTGCACGCTAGTTGTAACAGTAAGCTGTTAGCCTTATTATGCGTAATGCCTTGCCTAAACCCTTGCGTAGTATAGTCTAGGCCCTAGCGTTTTGTTTGTAACGTAAATCTTAGGTAAGAGAGTAGTAAGGGGCCAGGACGTTACTAGGGAGCTGCTGAGCAGAGGGGATCTAGTGTATA
Organism: Ascochyta koolunga; assembly: GCA_026119515.1. Lineage (NCBI taxonomy): Eukaryota > Fungi > Ascomycota > Dothideomycetes > Pleosporales > Didymellaceae > Ascochyta > Ascochyta koolunga. Next base: position 667,123 of record JANLCG010000022.1, read on the forward strand.
TAAGGCCTGTATCTACTTGCTTACAGTGCCTTATTATCCCTACACCTTTATCCACACCTGCCTTCTAGCCCCTGCCTTTAACGCTATAACTCCTCCCCTGTCCTTTATCTCCTACTATGCCCTACCTAATTACGTCTACTAGCTACCTAACAACATGCAGCCTTAGCTGTTGCTTTTGCAATATTAGTGCTATAGCAGCATTAAGCGTTTAACTACCTCCTCTAAGGTTAACCCTAATAGCACTATTGTGTTGTTTATGCGCGTCTTCTATTGTCCTAGTAGGTACAGGCTTTGCAAGGACAACTTTAGCGTGTGTCCTAGCTGCGTAGAGGCAAAGGAAGGGAAGTATGTTAAGGTATCTCCTATGTCGCTCTAGTGTCTGTCTATGCTAATTCCTGTAGATTAACCCTGTCTTCTACTAAGCTGTTAACATGCTTAACTTTCTAGTTAAGCGTGCCCTGCGTAAGACTAACAACAAGACTACTGCCTAGGGTAACTAGGCAGACAACGCTTAGGTTGTTACTTATATATAGTTATACTAGCAGACAGCTTTTAACTACGCCAAGTCCTACTACAATAGCTTTGTTGCCTATAATGCTGTAGTTCATCGCTGTATTAACAAGTCTAGCCTTAGTAAGACTAAGTACGCCTATGCTTGCTAGGTTTCCTAGTTGCACAACCTTAAGTAGTACATTGTAGGTGTTCTTTCCCTCCCCTCTTTTTTAGCAGAGCTGACTTGCTACAGGCTGCAGTTAGGACTGTTAGCAAGAAGCTCCCTAATAACGTTGTAATTAATACTATAATTAAGGAGCACTTCTAGAAGACTAGCAGTGCTAACAATGCTAAGAAGCGGTAGTACTACTATAGTACTAACCTGCCTTCTTCTACGCAGGCTCTAGCAGCTCCTTTTAAGAGGATGTCTACGTCTCTAACAAAGCCTACCCTAGGTAGTTGTTGCTGTCGCAGTCCCTCCTATAACATAAGCCTAACTGCAGGTTGTAGATTAGCTGCTTAAGACTATAGTTGTGGTTATTAAGACCCTCCTCTTTAATAATAACTTTTTAACAAACTAGTAGATAGTAATAGAACTTCTCCCCTCCTGTAAATGTGTAATTCTTTGCTAGTAATGTATTAGATAGACGCTAGGCCTTCTTTAGCCTCTAGTTGCACAAGTTCTAGGGCAATCTATCCTTACCTTTTTTCTATGTTAGAGTAAGGTTTATAAGGTAGACTTCTAAGGACGTCCCCTCTTTCGCCTTAGTAGCGCTAGTTTACTAGACGTTGTCCAGCTCACTGCTAATAGATTACCTGCCTAAGCGTATTAGTAATAATCCTAAAGAATCTTATTGTAGTAGTCTAGATTTTTAAGTAGTTCCTAGGTGGCTTTTTTATTTAGCTAACCTAGCTACTTAACTCTGTACTCCCTTCCTTAGGTAGCAGTGTCTTTATGTAACAGTATACCTTTAACTTCAAACCTATTGCTAGGTAAGATGTCTTCTAGTATGCTAATAGGACCTGGCTAGAACCTGCTGCTTGCGAGAGGTTCCCTCTAGTGCTTAAGGAGTAACACGTTGAACACTAGGTGCACTCTGTCTATTAATAGGGGTAGTTTCAGCTTATACGCTAGCTTGCCTACTTTCTTAATTACTACAAATAGCCTAAGGTATTAAGCGTTAAACTTCTTAGATAGACAGCTTGTAATTAGGTTCTTAGCCTAAAGGAGAACTAAGTCTCCCTTAGCAAAGTGCTGTTTAGACTGTTTTTGTTGTACTACTAGGCGTTGCCCTTCTATGCGTACTCTAAGGCCTCCTTTGCTATCCTCTACATATTATGCTAGCGCGATAGACAGCTAGTAACCTGCTAGCGTAGTTCTAGTGTCACCTTGTTCTTGTTCTAGACAGTTTAGGGTTTCTATAGCTAATGCTTATTAGGCATCCTGTTAAATCCCTTAGGGTTAATGCCAAAGGCGACCTTTATAGGAGATTCTCTATAACTAGAGTAAGCTTTAGAGTTGTAGGCGTACTTAGCGTATAGCAGGAGGTCTACCTAGTTATCTTACTAGTAGTTTATGTATATACAGAGGTACGTTTCTAACTCCTAGTTTTAGCGTTTAGTTTGCCTATCTGTCTAGGGGTAGAAAGCTGTACTTAATTAGTAGTTAATCTTAAGGTAGTAGCAGATATTAGACTAGAATTAACTAGTAAACACTAAACCCTAATCTAACAACAGCGTATCTAGTAGTCCTTGCTTTAAAAAAGCTCTGCTCTATTAGCAGTTTAGCTAGGCGCTAGGCAGTAATTGTCTTAGTGCAGGGTAGGTACTAGACGTACTTACTAAAGCAGTCTACTAGGACTAGTATTAAATTATACTTATTCCCTTTAGCATCTGCTAACTTTAGCAGGTCTGTTACAAAGTTAAGGGAGAAGTGCTGCTAGGCTGTGTCTAGTACTAGTAATAGTGTAAGTAGTCCCTACAGCTTATGCCTTCTAATTTTATGTAGTTAGCACGCAGGATACCTTTAGATGTACTTATATACGTCCTTTATTAGTTCTAGCTAATAGTACTTTCTTTTAAGTACTTTAGCAGTCTTATCTATGCTATAGTAACCTCCTATAGGGTTGTTATAATTCCTTAAAAGGATTGTGTAGCGTAGTGCAATATTATTAGGAATCTAAACTTTCCTGCTCCTGTATAAGGTTCTACTAGGGTTAACCTCCTAGTAGTGTTGTCCCTTCTTTGCTCTGCTATCTATCTAGTTTGTTAACAACTGCTTTGCAGGGTATATTGCATCCTACTACTAGACTTGCTTAACAAAATCTGTTAGGGGTCCTAGGGTTTCTAGAGCGTAAGCAGAATCTCCTTACGCAGCTTTGTTTGTAAGGTATATAGGGGCACTAACTCTATTGTCTAGGCTATAAAGGAGAGCTTCTGCAACGTTAAAGTTTAGTCCCCTAGCTTTAGTGTCTTTAGATAGACCCTGGCGCTAATAGCTATTAGATAGAGGGTTAAGAGCTAGGGAGACAGATCTCTAAGGCTAATTTGCTGTTGGCAGAATTCCTTAGGGACAGTTTCAGGCGGTTGCTAGACCTCTACTAGGTCTTCTATAGGTACATTACTCCTAGATGTTGCCTATGCATCTTTTTAAGCCCTAGACTTTTAAATTGCCTAGATCTAAAGCTTCTGTTGTAAGGTAGGCAGCATAGCATCCTATAGGGCTTGCTGTTCTCTAACCTTAAGACCTTCTGCGTAGTCTAGACGTCTTAAAGGACTATCTGCTGCATTTTCTAGTCCTAGCTTATATTTAACTTTAAAGTTAAACCTTGCTAGCTCCTCTGCCTAACAGGCTTGTTTAGGAGAGAGCTCCTTTATTGTTATAAAGTACCTTAGGTTGTTGTAGTCTAAGAGTACCTAGATTGTTATAGGGGCGTGTTTAAGGTAGTGTCTCTACTACCTAAAGGCCTTAATAATTGCTAAGAGTTCCTTATTATAGGTATGCTATCTAATAGATAGACCTTAGAACTTCTAGCTCTAGAATGCTACTAGCTTCTAGTGTTGTTCTGTCGCTACATTAGACGCCTGCAGCTGCAACAAGATAGCTACTATAGCGAAATCTAACGCGTCTATAAGGATAATAATAGGCTTGCTTAGGTTAAAGTGTTGTAGCACTAGGGCTTTTGTAAACTTCTCCCTAATAGTAAGGAATGCTGTGCAGGCTTCCTCTAGCTAATGCTATAGTTTGTACTATTTAGTTAGTCTCTTTTAACTTTTCTTTAGTCTCGCCCTCCCCTCTTCTAGACTAGGGACCCCCTAGTCCTCTACTAGACTCTAGGCAGCTGTTATATAGTTAATAAGTAGTTAGACAATTCCTAAGTAGTTAAAGATAAATTACTAATAGAAGTTAGCAAAGCCTAAGAACACCTAAATATCCTTGTAGCTTAATAGCTCTAGCTATTTAGTAATAGTATAGACCCTCTCTAGATCTATAACCACGCCGTCTAGTGTAATAATAAATCCTAGAAATTCTACTAACTTGCTAGAGAAGACGCACTTGCTTGCCTTTACAAACATCCCCTACTTAACTAGGCAATCTAGAACCTCTTTAACGTGCTTGTTATAGTCCTTCTTATCCTAGGAATAGATAAGGATGTTATTAAGGTAGACTACGCAGATCTTGTCTAGGAGGCCTCCTAGGGCTTAATAGATATAGGACTAAAACGTAGCTAGCGCGTTTGCTAGGCTAAATAGCATTACTAGGTATTTAAAATAACTATACTGTGTCTTAAACGCAGTCTTCTACTTATTACCTTCCTTAATCTAGAGCCTGTAATAGGCGTTACGTAGATCTAGCTTAGTAAAGACCTTTGCTTTTAACAGGCAGTCTATTATCTTGCTAACTAGCAGGATAGGGTACTAATTCTTAATAGTTACCTTGTTTAATCCTTAATAGTCAACGCATAGTCTTATAGTACTGTTAGACTTAGGGACAAACAGGATAGGGGCTCCTACTAGCGACTTGCTTAGACAGATCTAGCCCTTCTCCTGTGCTGTCTTAAGGTATTCCTAGAGGATGTCTAGCTCCCTACAGGACAGGTTGTAGATTAGGAGGTTAGGAACCTTAGCTCTATCCTTAATTTTAATAGAGTAGTTATACTCCTAATGTAGTGCTAATACGCTTATCTGTTATTTACTAAACGCAAACTATTTATAATAGAGGTGTTTAGGCACGTATTTAAGCTCTTCTATGTCTAAGGCGTTGTCTCCTAGGACAGTGTTGCTGTTATGTCTTACTGCTATAATTCTTAATAACTTAGTATAACAGGTTGCGTCCTGCGTCTGTCCAACGTCCCTCTAGTAGACATCTGTTAGACTGCCTAGGTTTAGGCCTCTAGGATATAGCAGATATAGCTGCTTACCTAGACCTATCTCCCTAAACAATTCCTTAGCAGTTAACAACTAGATCCTCTTAGCGTTGTTAGGGAACTACTTGTAGGTTCCTGACAAGAAACAGATGCATAGGTCTGCTTTAGCTAGCTATAGGTAACCTAGGACTAGGTTATATCTAACAAATAATATAGACTAAAACGTTGTTAGTCTAACTGTCTTTACCACCCTATTGCTATTATAGCACACTATTGTTAGTTAATATTAGTTGTTTAGCTAGAGTTCTATTTTGTTAAGGACTACTGCTGTAGGTTGTTGTTCTATACCTGCTAGCATTAGCTTAAGCTCCTTGGCCTATGCCTCTAAGATTAGGTTTAGCTCTAATCCTAAGTTGTATAGGGCTTAGAGCGTCCTTAGGATATTATTAGCGTCTTTAAGCTAGATAGAGACTACTATGCAAGTCTTTTCCCCTTTAGTCTTAGGCCCTAGTTATAGGTAGGAAAGGTTAGCAACTAGGGCTTGCTATTCCCTAATCTAGCCTAACGCTAGAGTCTTGTTAGCTGCCTCCGCAGCTTTGCTAATTACTCTACTACAGGTAGCCTTAGGACTGCTAATGTCCCTAGCCTTAATATTAACCCTAAGATTTGTAGCTGTTGCCCTTTAGGGGCTATTTTCTGCTTAACAGATTTGTGCTATAGTTAGCTAGCTAGGGGTCTCCTAGCGCCTTCCTAGTGTCGCTCCTAAGGGAGTTAACGCGCAGCTATTATGCCTTTTAAATTTTCTCCTTGTAGGAGAGGGTAGGGGTCTCTTGTTTTAACTGCTGCTGTTAGTCCTTACCCCTAAGCTTAACAGGATAGTAGCAGTCTCTGCGTTGCAGAGAGCTTGCTTAAACTCCGCCTACTTAGTAATATGTTCTAGACTACTATTCTGTTAGATTTCTTGTTAGAGAGTCTAGGGAGTAAGGCTCTACATAAAAGCTATCTTAAACTTATAGTTATTACTACTATCCTTAAACTTTGCAAAGTTACAAGGTAGTAGAGACTTACTCTTATTTAGCTTTATTAGGAAGGTATTAACTAAATTGTTAGACTTCTATTTAAAGTTAAAGTACTTGTTATAGTTTTTGTACTGCGTAAAGACAGGGTCTTAGACTAATTACTCCTCCTCTATGCAGAGGTTAGCCTAGGTTTAGATAGATCCCTTGTTAATACGTTGCTAGATTAATTTACAGTGCACGCTATAATAGATAGTGCCTATAATCTAGTAGGTACAGGTAACAGAATTGTTAAGTACTTGTGCGTACTAGAATGCTGTATCTATGTCCTTAATCTACTAGTCTACCTACTAGGTCGTAGGGGGCTTATTATCTGTCCTAAGCCTTAGCTTAGGCTAGACATTATTAAGGACTTGCATTATCCTGCTAGCTTTGTTAAAAGCTAGGCAGTAGCTGCCTAGCGTCTGTCTAGCGTGCGTCTATTATAATGTCTTAACAGCTCTGTTAAATTAACGTTGCTAAATTTTAATTTTGCGTTTAGTTGCGCTAGCTAGCTCTGCCTTGTTAAGCGCCTCTAGCAGCAACAGGATAGAAGCTTGTAACGCGTCTATTACAGGTCGCGCAACACGTAGCTCTGTAACGCCTAGGGTTGTGATACCTGCTATGTTTGTGTCTAACTTGTCCCTAACATGAGGGTTAGGTGCTAGCGCTACTAGTTTAGGTGACGCTTAGGGCGCGTTGCTGCGGCGTAGGGCGTCTAGCTCTTGTCCAGTGTCATTGCGTAGAAGTAGCTCTTCTGCGTTGCTTGTATTTGAGCGAAGGTTGCGGCGTCCTCTAGCCATCACTAATAGCTGGTTTTTCCTGCTCCTCTGCTGCCAATTGGCTGCCTTTTCTAAGAGAGGAGTATAAAGGATTCAAATTGTAAGGGCACTGTAGGCAGGCAATCAAGCAGAGCAAGATAGGATGAATAATAGATAATATTTAAGAGATGAGATAAGATAAGATAAGATGAGATAAGATAAGACAAATCCTTAAGGGGTGAGTCTTAAGGCGCGTGGATATTATATACGTGTGTGGCCAGTGGGTCTCCAGGCTTGGCCTAGGGCCTAGCCAAGGTATCTCCTGTTAGGGGAGAGCACTCGTGACATTACCCCCTTTAGCGCGTACCCTCTTCTTTAGCTTCTTACTATTACTACGCGCGCTAAACTCCTATAGAGCAATTAAACGCTAGCCCTCTTTAACTATTAGTGTCTCTCCTACCTAAACTTGCTTCCTTTTGCGTAATTTATGCTCTATAGCAGCCTCTAGGGCTGCTTAAAGCTTAGCGCGTTCTTGTTTAAGCAAAGCTATCTTATACGCTATACCTATAGCCCCCTTTATAAGGTAATTAAGCGCGCTAGTAGCAGAGGTTAGTAAGCTACCTATTTACTTCTTATACTTGTCTTAAATTAGAGTTAATTAAGAGCTAAATTTAATAAGGTTCTTTAGGGTTTATAACTGCTAGGGCTCTTTATTAGTAGGGAGTAGTAGTAATAGAGTCTATAGCTTTATATTAAGGGTTAATATAACCTATTATAGGTTAAAAGGGACTAGTCTAGCCCCTTAGAACCCTCCTTAGATGTTGCTAGGAGTAATAGCTTTGTTGTAGGCGTGTATAAAGCATAGCAGGAACTCTAGCTTTGTAATATAGGTTATCTAGGTACGTACTAGCTTATTAACCTAGTCCCTATACGCCTGCTTTAAAGGGGCAAAATAACCTATATTAAGCAGCTGCAAGAGGTGCAATAAGTGCAGAGGCATGTATACAGGCACAATCTTGTTATCTTTACAGTATTAGTAGAATACTATAGTGTTATAGCTCTTATAACTGTTAATAATAAGCATATAGTAGGTACTAATAGTGCGTGTCTTTGTATGCCTGTTAAAGTGCCTTAACTACTTAAAACTAAGCTTGTTGCTAGTCTAGCTGTTATTAGAGTTAGAAAAGCTCTAACCTAGGGGTAGGGCGTCTTCCTTAAACTAGGAGTAAGGGTAGCAGCGCAATTTAAAGATAATAAAGGGTAGAATTGCCTATCTAGTTGCGTTAACGCCTTAAGTAACTGTTACCTACTCCCTGTTACTAGGCTATATTGACTTTAGTTGTCTTAGTAAATTAGCAGCTGTAACAACTACTCTACTACTTATCTAGCCTATTATAAAGCCTGTCTTGTTAAAGTTGTACGTGTTAGCGTCTAGGATGCTGTACTTAGCTTTAATGTTAGCTATAAGGCTAAACCAGCCCTATATAACTCTAGAATCCTTACAGAGGGCTCTCTTATAGTTATACTTGCAATTAAACTTTACTTTAAGCTCTAGCGTACGTAAAACAAACGTACTAGCCTAGTTTAAGCTAATAGGGCCTAAACCACGCTCTTCTTGCAGACAATTGGCTATATTAGCTACATCTAAGAGCTGAGGGGGTGCCTATGCTCTACAAGCTCAAGAACGTATATAACAATAACCTCCTCCTCTACATTAGTTAGATTCTGTGAGTTAGCTATAGAATTGTTGCGTGAAGGTTGTCTAGCGCGTTGTGCGCGCAGTGTAGTTTTAGAGGTACTATAGACAGCTGCAGCGCGTTATACTAAGAGATTAGGGTTGTTTTAAAGAGCTGTAAGCGCAAGCTGTATCTAAGACTCTTTTAACGCGTTAATTTTGCTCTGTTGTTGAGGCATTGGTGTAGAGAGGGAGATTTGGTGTAGTCTTGGCAAAAGTGCGCCGTTCGGTCGTGTGCGCCGTTCGCCCGTGAGGTGCGTTAATCAAACAAAATTAAAACAATATTATTGAATCTATTTGATTGTTGATAACCCTGTGTGTCTGACCCATCGCGCACCTAGCCACCTAATATCGCAAACTTTTGTCTCTACATTTCATATATAAGGATGTGGGCTATTATAAAGAATCCTAAAATAAGAGTATTTTGATGAGGAAACCTGCGCATTACGCGAATCCGCGCCTCACGCGAACAGATATGGTAGCGTGTCTTCATACATGGTCTGATTAGTGCACAACAGCAAAGCGCAACTCAATTCGGTTATCATTCGGAATTTACACTATTAAATGAGATTCTTTATGCTTCGTCTATAAAAGGCGATTCTGAGAGGATGACCTTTACCTTTACAAGGCTTGCGATAAGACAGCTAGGTACCTAGGTACTTGATGCGTTGAGACAATTATGGGAACAATTTCGAGGGTATCGAAAGTACTAAGCAATATACGACATGATCCACCTCAATGGAGCGATTGCTTTTCTCAACAAGGAACTCATCGCGATGTCGCCAGCAATCAATTGCGATGCTAGATCGAGATACGGCATTCAAGACATTATGTCTACCGCAGTGAGTCTCATAATTCGAAATTAATTGAATTGACTGGCTCAGTGAGACTTGTTTTATTTGGTAGCCTGTATTTCGTTACATGAACTGGGATAAGGGCTATTTCATTCCTTCCGTCTCAAATTCCCCAGACTTCCAAGGTTCTCGTCATGAACACTCTTCACCAAAATCAGCATCCCCTTACCTGCTGACCACTCTCCATCAACTACTGCTTTCTCCAACGTCGCCTCCCAAGAGCCAGAAGTACGGTAAATGCTCTGTGGCTTGACCCATTTCCACATCAGCTTTCCATCCGGTACAAGCCACCCATCATCGTCCTGGCAAAGCACTTTGATGCCGAAAATTTGAACTTGCATCCCGTTTACCGCTTGTTGGCCCGCGAAGCTAGTGGAAAGCTTGGAGAGCATGTCCGGATCCGCTGAATGCGTGTGTAGATCAACAATCTGGCGGTGCAAAAATCCAGAGAAATCTGCTTCGAGGCATGGAAGAGTCCAGCCACCATACGGCTTATGATCCTGGAGAAGCTTGATCTGGGCAGCTCCCAGCTGCGTGAACATGTGGACATATCGTACAGTGGCCCCTGGCGGCGCCCAGTGGCCAATGAATGTTGGCAACGTGGGGTCTGCAGGGACAACTACTAGAAGGTCAAGTGTATCGGTATAGCGCAATAAATCTGGATCTACGTCCTTGGAGAAGTTAGTCGTAGTTGTAAGGAAGGACATTAGCATGAGACAGCACATATTAGAACGGAATCTAATGGCTGGCGAATGACCAACTAAATTGTTGCCTCTGCAATCTATTCTAAGGCTACTTACCAAAGTGAGTGCGATATTTTGCATATCGAGATATATTAGATGGGTGGGACATCAATATGTGTTGCTAAAATATGGTTATACATAGGTAGAAAAGGAATGCGCGGGGGAAGTGTTAGGTACTTATACAAAACCTACATATTTAGGGCCAATCATCATCTTTGGCATCCTTGGCTATGGCTGCATCACGCCATCAGTCGCTTGCAGAACAAATGGACCACCCGTACTATGGTATAGACTCAATTGGTGACAAAATTCGTTGCGGAAAGGCTTGTGAGTGGCTTGAATGATGTGACAGGTAGGTTTTGTAGTAATGGTGAGGGGCTTCATATGTTTTGCAAATGATAAAGTTGGATTGAAAGGTTCCAAAAGTCTCCGGCATGATCTTGTACATTCTGGGCAAACAGAGATAGTATTTGATTCAAGTCATCGAATGTGGAAGCACTGAGCTCTAGCTATGCCGAGTATTTAAGATACAAAATTGTAGAACTCGATACAGAGCCCTGGACGTACTCATTTGTATACTACCTAAACGCACTCTCCGATACATTTTAGGTCTTCTGGGTATATAAACGTTTGCAGCGGCAAGTCGTGGCAACTTTGAAGTCAATTATATCTCATTTAACACTCACTGGGGGTGTAAGGTGGCGGGCTATCAAGCCCATACAGCGCAAAGGCCAGATTTTGGCCACCAATATCCTCAATAAACCCATCGTATCCATCAAGTACGCACGCATTCAGCATATTCCTGCAAAAGGGCCCAAATTGCGACTAGGGAAATGAAACCGCACCGCATGGCCAAAGGTTGGCGACTCCAAACTCACAGGTTCCTGTGTTGATGGATTGGATATTGAGCGGTCCCATGTTGATATCATCAGTGCTCTCCTCCATGAACTCGCAAAGGGCGGCGCAGTCTTCCGGGTCGGCGGCGATGCTGGGACTGAAACACGATAGGACAGGGACTCGGGTGCTGATGTCATCTTCAGGCTTAGCCGTGAAGCCGGTGATAGGCTTAACCTTGCGGTCCACTGGAGTTGGGAGCTCTAGATTCTGCTCCTTGGTGACGTTCATTTCGTTTGACAAGCGGTAGCCGGCAAGATTCCCCTTGCTGATGAACGAAATCTTGTTGTCTGTCCGTGCTTCGGGGCCGGCCACTGCCGCGCCAGAAGATAGGCTGGTTACAAATAGCATGCAGAACGTCGTAACTCTCACCATCTTAATGTGTGGAGAATGCAGATTCTTTAAGGAAGCTAGAAGAAAGGTAATGGGCAGTTCTGGGGCCGACGAAGCTTTCTTCAGGCTTCCAGTGGACTCGATGGTAGCTTGATGGGTGGTATAAGTAGAGGTTGAAGTACTTGGATGCTTTGAAAGATACAGCAACAGAACTGGAAGGATATAGGTGTCTTTTATGCTGGAATCGCTGCTGTATGACTCTCGAATTAGTATAGTCGCGTCTATGAGGCAGACTCAGCTGAACTCCATTGTGCATCGTAGTTTGCTTACCTCTAATCGCTTTTCAAGAAGTGATATCATCGCCAATCCGTTCACCATGTTGACCAAGGTCGGGATAATATTCTACAAACGCCTGGTTGGGGTAGCCAAGAATGCATTTTCACTTTTTTATCCCTCCGGTCAACATAAGATCTACGTATGAATACCAAGATTATACTTGGCTGTGAAAACCGATAGCCTGTAGCATTCGTATGTGGATTGCTATGCTCGATTATATGCTCGTCTCTGACTCGCGTGTTGGACTGAAAGAAGGTGATTCGTCTGAACCAGACGCATAACCCCTCTGTATATGCGACGGAGTGCTTGGAAAGACATAAGCCAATATGCGAGGCAGTCTCACAGAGATCGCGTGAAGAAGATCATACGATAAATCATCGTAAAGCCGCTTTGTCAGTGGATTACCAAGAGAAGTGAATGGACATGAACAAATTGTCATTTCGTGGATCGAATGGAGTATCTCAGAGGCCTTAAACTATAACTTTTACAAGTTCAGTTTCTCTCAGCCGAGTGCTGTTGGCACAGATGCAGTTTCCGGGTATAACAGCTACATTTTGGATACCTCGAAGTACCCGTAAGGGCCCACAGGGGCTTCTGAAAATCCAGTTTGGTCGGTGTTGACTCTGGAGTGCCTGTCCATAGCGAATAATATAGAAGTACTATCTACAGGGTATTGTGGTTAAGGCGCTGTTAATGTTAGGGCAAATAGTCATGTGGGTCAGATGTCAGGGCTAAAGGTCTGTCAGATATATATTAGTGTCTGAAATATAGCAGAAACTATGACAGCCAGCCAGGAATTATGCGCTGGGCTCAGATGTAGCCTAACAGAGTAAATGTTCACACCACATAGCTACAAGCTGGCTTATTCACTGTAGAAAGGCAGTATTACCTCTGAGCTACTTTTCCAGGCGCTGGTACTGCTTGTGGACGTGTGCACAGGTCTTTAGGGTGTCTGTTGTTGATGTTCTCAAGATTGGGCAGGCACCTGAATCTGCACCTTCCTCTCGGTCTAACGTGGCACTGACATCCTCCTAAAATCCTGTGAACAGGATCAATCCATACGTTATATCAAGCCAACCTACTACTCCTTTCGGCATCGCTACCCTGCCTCGTCTTTGCATTGACGATCCTCTTTGGACATGCCCCCGGTCAGTCTTCTTGATGAGCGCAGTCTATGCAGTATATGTAAGGAACTTGTGAGGGTTAAGAATTTGTGCCTATGTGCTGAGCCGGTTACCCCCACCTTAGGTCTCTTAGACCTTGAGGGGGAGGGGGTAACTTGAATTGGCTCGTGTTGCGCGCGGCAATAATACCTACAATGTGAAGGAAATTGCAACAGCGAGCTAGCAATAAGGTATTAGGTTGGTAGTGATAAGATAAATTCATGCTGTTCTCTCTTTCTATGTCTCAGGTTTTGTGTGTACCTTGCTAAGGCAGCGTTAGTACAGCGACGGGTTGGCGCTGCTGAGACACACGTGACATCGCACTTCACCCAAGTGCTAGTCCCCGTTACATACAACAATACCTAGATAACGTAATTTATAAGCAAGTGAGCATAACCGTATGTAGACACGTACTGTGTCTGTGCACTAAATTTGCGAAAACATCAAATGCACGCTATTTACTGTTAAAAACATTAAAATTGGTAAACTTTAGATCTCTAACGTTTTACCTAGAAGATATAATAGAAAAATCCTGATAGTAAAGTTGTAATATCATATGGCCTCTATAGCGCTCTGTTATTTTTATTCCAAAAAAAAATCATTTAAGTAATTTTAGTAATTTTTAGTTGCTTTTTAACTTAATATTTTTTTCGAATCGTTTTTTAGGTATCGAAACTAGACTAAATGCCTCTAGATATAGGGGAATCAAAGCCAACATGATATCGTTTATGAGGAAAGAATTGAAAGCCGGCGGATTTACGCAAAGCAGTGTTGCTTTACGCATGCTTGATAGTAGCTCGTTCCCTCTCCCTATTTGAGTCTATCCTCAAAACCTCCATAGGCATAGCAGTCGATCGTAGAAGCTCGTAGAAATGAAGGTCCGTTGGCCCTTCGCATTCAGCCCGAACTGTGAGTCGCTTCCATAGTTCATGCTCTTATGCTCCTCGAATTTGGCCAAAACTTCAAAACTCCAGTCTTCGCCGTCGCGAACAAGCTTGACAATACGTGCACCCGCGTGCATACAGCTGACCAGAAGCAGCACTTCTTCGGGTGGTTGCGTTGCTTCGCTAGAATTGGCTACAGCTTGGGGGCTAGTTTCTTGTCCAGCACTTTCAGGCGCCACACTCCGCCTCCCAGGTCCAGCTCAGCGTGCACCTGGCGGCGACCAACGGTAGGCGCATGAATCAGACGGATGTGGTCATCGTAGCTACCGGTGACGACCCAGCTACTCGCGCTGTCTGAGTGAAGAGGGAGAATTGCAGTAACACCAGCGCTGTGAGCCTTCTTGTCTGACCATGACATGATCCACGAAGGAGCATAGTTTGCTCCTGCAATTTCTTCCTTACTGCCGGGGTGATCTCGTGGAAGCTCCATGTACTTCAGAGCACTGTCGTCACCACCAGAGTAGATGCCTGTTCCATCGGGGAGGAATGCTAGGGTCCACGCTTCGAGCTCATGGAGGCCGACGTCCATATGCGACGGATTCTCCAGGTCCACTTTGCCGAGACAAACTTTACCGGTTGATAGGGTCATGCCGACTGCCGACTGTTCAGGGTGCCATGAAAAGGCGGTAATCAACTCGTTCTCTGGAAAATACTGGATGGTCTGGAGGAGCTGGATCTCAGGCACATCATCGGCAGACTCCTGGTCCAGCTGATAGATACCAATTGAACCAGTCGATGTTGCCACTCCAAATATGGAGTCTGCACTCTCCTGTGGAAGGAAATGTACATCTAAGATCGCAGAGGGTGTTGCGAGTGTTTGTACAATTTCGCTGGTAATCATCAGTACGACATACTTACACTGCAAAATTCACTGAAGCAGCTACTTACACAATATCCTCTGCAACACGAACCAGTATCAGACTTCCGTTGCGCTGCTGGCTCTTCTTCTGCCCCTCATGTTGTGCAGGATCTGACAGTCCCTGTCCATCTTCTTTCTCGAGGTTGTAGGTACCAACAACAGCGTACCGCGAGTCGCGAGACCAGAACTCGATACAGCTCGGCGGCAGGTCAAGCGTGAGAGTCAGTAACGAGTCGATTGATGCCATCTTGATGTTGGCTTGCAGGTGTGCAGCCCTTTGTGCGCTACCAGATACGGTTAGTGCGCATTTGACTAAGCACACATGACGCTTCTTGAGATCTCGCGACGCGCTTTCTTCCACTTTTCAATATCACCCAGAACAACATCAACGTGTCTTGCGCAAAGAGAGGTCTTGTGGCTGTCTTTCAACCGCCCAATCAACTGCGCGAGTATTTTGATCTAAGGAATCGTGGAGCTGATGCCTGATTAACCTATTCTCACCTCAATTGCTGCCTACACTAACGCTCGATTCGGAACAGAGCTTGTCCGTGACATTCACACCTAATTGTCTATTAAAGTCGTCTCAAACGCGTGCCTTTCGTGTTTCTTCTCTAACTCACGCGTCTCACGCTCAATCAACGCCCAGCTACTTTCCTAATCTTACCAGACTATCAATTGGCCTATTCAACTCGCAATGTCCCAAGCCACTGCTCCTCAAATGACTTTCGCATCTGGACGATACTCTAAGCGGAAGCGCACACAGGTCAACTACCGCATGGAGGATTTGGATGTGGATGAAGCAGACATCGAGAGTGAAGAAGCTGTTGTGAAGCCGAAGGTTCGCCGGAGGCTCTACAACTACTTCCGCGATACTAATAAGACTTCAGAAGCAACGCAAGACAGCAGCATCCAGGCCACTTCCAAAGCGCAAAATTTTCCCCTTCCTTGAGCTACCTGCGGAGATCCGCAACATGATCTACACCTACGCGCTTACGGATCCATCTGGTATCAGCTTCATTGCGGTCCAACGCAACAGGCGCCGCTGTGTGGAGCGTGTCTCGCAAAAGACACTCGACTTGCTCTCGGGCAACAGGTCCTTTCATCGGTCTAGCAGAATCAACGACAGTATCGACGACGCGAATAAACTCCCTACGCCTTTGGTGCCTTCGCTTCTCGCAGTCAACAAGCAGATTCACCAAGAAAGTGGCGATATATTGTATAGCAATGAGCTTGTCTTCGCTGACACCACAGCTCTCTACGCATTCATGATCAATCTGGGCCCTGGCAGCGCTTCGCGTCTCAGGATGATGCGTCTCAATGGCTGGGGCCGTGGCCGTACTTCAAAAGCGTACAATAACGCCTGCTTCGCTGTCCTAATCCCGGCTATCAACTTAGAGAAGTTCTCCGTGGACACTAGCATTGGTTGGTACCGCCAAACGAAGAGTGCCGCTCAGCTGCTCTATCGCAATGCCTTCCCGTGGCTTGAGGCTGTTGGTACTGCCAAAGGCAAATTCGATGCGGCCCTCGATATTCTGGATGTGACTGAGGAAAGCTTGTGGCGAAGCCATTACCACACTTCACAAGGCCGATCAGATGAGGACAGGCGAAAGGAGTTCAGTGCTGAACTAAGCAGAAACCTCGGATTGCAACAGGACCGCGTCATGGCTAAGTCGATGATGAGAAGGAAGACTTGGAAGGTCAGCAACAAGTCTTGAGAGTCTACCAACATGGACCTAGTCTTTTCAGAACAATAGAACAAACTCGCAGTTACATGGGATCCCATCTGCAGCATCGTCACGATGACAGAATTCGTGCTTCACCAATGTCAGCATTGCGGTCGTGGCTTTACATGTGACCGTCTTTCGAGTATCTCTGGGGTAGACTGCGTTTTGCAGCTTAGCGGTCCTTCAGTACATGCTAGTCCAAATAGATCTATGACTGACCGTCGATGACGTAATGTTCCCTATTTCCATTCAGCTGTCGCGGTGCTGACAGGCCGCAGAAGAAACTCGAGCTGTCAAGGCACTCAACCAAGACAAGTGTTGACGTATATATTGATTGCAGTTGGCATTCGTACTGCCTCAGCCACAATCGGGCTAGTGGTCGGCCACAGCTGCCGATGACCTGGCGGTCACCTTCCCAGACCACGCGCACATGGCTTGCAGCTTGCGGCTTGCGGCCTGTGCTGCGACTGTGCCTGGAGCTATAGTCGCCCGGCTGATGGCTTCAAATGGCTTCCTGTCTTCGTTGTGAGACTATCGCTTACTCTTCACCACGCAGCACACGTTCTTTACAGAGCGCCGCGCTGTTTTAGTGCTTCACGAACTATCCAACTCAGCAGAAGCCGCACGGCCCCGGCGCAGCGCACTGAGAGCCAGTCTTGTTGCACGCGTCAAGAGCTGCATGTAGCCGATTCCTTCTTCCGTGCTTCGCCCCGCATCGACTCGGCGTCTAACTCCAGGCACCTACATCAGCGTTACCCGCGCATCTGTACCGTGTACATAATCCCCACGCCCGCGAACCATGCCCACCGACACCCACCCCTTCGCCTCTCCAAACGCCATACCTCCCCGTACAAGCTCGACTGGCCAAGTAACAAACGGTCAGCCCGCCAATCCACGTCACAGCGTCTTGCGCCCTCTCTCGGAGATCGACTGGATGAGCCAAAGCAAGAAGAGCAAAACATCGCACCCCCAACAGAGCCCCTCAACGACATACAGACACAATCGCAGTTGCACTCGCATTCGCAGCCACAGCCACAGTCGCAGTCCGAGCCAATGAACCTTGAAGAAGTCAGCACAAACTACCCTACCCCTCTCTCCCCGCCACACGACGCGAAGAACCTGGGCGAAGACCTGATATACGGCAATGGCGCAGCATGGACAGAGGAGAAGGAGCGCATACTGCTGGGGCCTTACGACTATCTGTGGGGCCATCCAGGCAAAGACATCCGGTCACAATGCATAGCAGCGTTCAATCTGTGGCTGAAAGTTCCACCTGAGCGGCTCGACATCATTACACGCGTGGTCGGCATGCTGCACACAGCATCTCTCCTCGTCGACGACGTGGAAGACAGCTCAATACTGCGGCGGGGCATTCCCGTCGCAAACAGCATTTTCGGTGTCGCGCAGACGATCAACTCGGCCAACTACGTCTACTTCAAGGCGCTGCAGGAGCTGCTGCTCATGGGCAACCCCAAGCTGATCGAGATCTTTACAGAAGAGCTGTTGAACCTGCACCGGGGCCAGGGCATGGATCTGTACTGGCGAGACAGCCTGACATGCCCCAGCGAGGCAGACTACCTAGAGATGGTAGGGAACAAGACCGGGGGCTATTCAGACTAGCCATCAAGCTCATGCAAGCCGAGAGCGCTGTACAAGTGTACGTATCCACTCGGGATTTCCTAGACATGCATCACGCTAATACGACCCAGCGACTGCGCGCCCCTGGTCTCCACAATCGGCTTACTGTTCCAAATCCTCGACGACCACCTCAACCTGTCCCCCACATCCGGCTACTCCTCGCTCAAAGGGCTGTGCGAAGACCTAACCGAAGGAAAATTCTCCTTCCCCGTCATCCACGCCATCCGCGCAGACCCGAGCAACCAGATCCTGATCAACATCCTGAAGCAGAAGACGACGGACGAGGAGGTCAAGCGCTACGCCCTCAAGTACATGGAGAGCAAGGGCAGCTTCGAGTACTCGGAAAAAGTAATCGACGAGCTGAGAGGCAAGACCGAGGGTCTAGTTGGCGGGATCGAACACGGGTTAGGCGAACAAGGGAGGCAGGGCGCCGAGGCGCTTAGGACGATGCTGGGCAGACTTGTTTTGAAATGAGGAATATCCAGGGGCTAGAGACGAGAAGGGAGGAGTAATAGCTATAGCATCGCGAGAGTAGCATACTGAGTGACACGATTAATGATTACGAAGTTACGCCGCCCCGACCGTCGCCGTGCACTGCACGATTCCTCTTATCTCGTTCCCGCTGGATTCTTTCTCCTTTCCTCACAAGCTATCGGCTTTCTACACCACGAGCGAAACTCACTACGCACGCACGCACGCACTTGTATCGCCTCACCAATTTTTATTTTTTTTTGCAAGCGTCAACCCAGCATTTTCATAAAGCATCGCCAGCCCTCAAAAGCCTTGTTCCAGGCCTTCAAGGCCGGTGTACAATACAAGTATCGAGTAAGTCTTGTTCGTATCGGGGATGCTGAGTCGCGATTGACAAGTTTTTTGGAGGAAAGACGGGTGGGTGAGACATCGTTTGAGGTGTCCGTTTGCTCTGGCGGGGTGAAGGGACCTGTGCGGAGACTGGCGAGGGCTTTGCAGGCACATGGCGAATGGGAATGAATGGCCGGGTAGCAAGGCAATGAATGAAACGTGCGGATCAGGTGCGAGTACAAAGAGTGATTTACAAGGAATGAGGTTGGGGAAAGTGACTAGTTGGGAGTAAAGCACACGTGAGCTGAACCCTCACCCTCGACCGAGTGGAGGAACGGTATAGCTGTTGCTCATACATCCCCGAGCAGGCATTCTTGTGCAGACAACAGGCAGGAACTTAGAATTGTGAAAGCAGCAACGTAAAGATGTATTGGTGCCAAATGTCAGTCTCCCCAGCTGCACAGCAGCATTAAATATTATACAAGTATCGAATCCCCAAGCCTCACCCAGGATATACAATCTCGCTCAAATAGAGAGACATGAGAAGCTTTCGCGCAACGCCCAGAAGACAAAGCTAACAAAAAGAGATATGCAATGATGATGTATCGAACCTTTTGAGCCACAGCTGGGCTTCCATGCAACCGCGAGAAAAAAAAAAAAAAAAAACAAAACAAAACACAAAAGAAATGTCTGCTCTACTATCATACGTCGTAAGGAAATGCGCCACGAGAGGCTGGGTATGTAGGTAAAGTAGTGAGTCGAAGTGTAATGTGGTGGTGTGACGAAGAGAAGTGGGCGTCATCAGATTACGCTGCCTGGCTGTGCGCAATCCACGCATCGTGAGCCTCTCGGAGAACTACACCATTGTTAGCAGTTGCTTGGTGCAATACAGTTTGTAACTTACTTTGCAGAACATGGGCCTGTAAGGTAGAGGACTCGCATGCACATTGCAGCGTCCTACCGTCAATGAAGTCTAGTACAACGCTGTTGGGAAGCTCTTGTCGATCCTGGTCAGGAGGATAGGGAGTTTCGAACTCAGTGAGGTGGAAGCGCTTGGTGATTCCTTTGGGATTCGAAATCGAAGGGCTCAGGACGAGATTGCCCAGGGCATCGATTTCGACGAATCGGCGTTTCCAGAGCTATCTTCATGTTAGCTTCTCCCAAGCTGTTACCATGTAGCGGACTTACCAATGTGTCAGGGAACTGGATGTTAAGATCACCAACCTGCACGGGTGGTGGTGGTTCCCGCATAGATGTCAGAGATGTAGAACGAAGCTCTTGCTCAGGAAGAGCTAGGCTCGATGCTGAGTTCTTCCATGGCATCGTCGACATTGATGAAGACATGCGCTTGAACAGCTTGGTCGTGCGCGAGTCCTTTTTCCTTTCTTGTCCTCTCGCTTCTCATCATCCCCGTCATGGCTGTGGATGGACTTGGTCTCACTCATTCGGCGACCGAAGGGTCTCCAGCTGCTTTCAGACGAAGACCGAGGAACAGGGCCTTGATCGCGCGAGTGTGATGAGGAGGGTTCTCTGGGAGAAGCTGGCTCCATCATGGCAGGCGGTGCCGTCTTCACGCGGGTCGGGCTCTTGGGAACAGGCACGGACTTATGATGGTCGATGATCAGCGGACTCTGGTGAAGATCCAGTGGTGTAGTCTCCGTTGGCATAGCGAGTGTGGGTTGCTTTGTGCGATCATCTTGAATGATACGAGCAGTGACCTGGACAGTCTCGGGTTGCTCTACTTGCTGTACGCTGTACACAGTACTGTCCGTTAGTATGGGCGAAGGTTGCAGCGCGGGCTTCCTGTCGGGCATTGTCTGATTGGACAAGCTCAGAAATGACGGGCTGCCCAATCGCTGGACAGGTCGACCGTCAGGAGACCTCTCGATTGGCGTTGCTGCAAAGAAGTTTGACTTTCGTTGCGCCAAGCTGGAGCCAGGTCTCGATCGAGGAGTATCAAGTGCCGTACTTGGACTCAATGATGCTTGCGAATCACGCTTGGACTTCTCTGCAAGTGCCTTGATTCTTTGCGCGATGCCGCCGGATACCTTGACGGAATTCATCTTGGCCGGTGGGGCTGTTTCCTCGCTCTTGGCGGATGTAATCCATGGACCTGACGACTTCCTTGCGAGCAGTTCTGGTGACGTTCGGCCGAGGTTGTTGAACGACGTCGATACGGCCCTTTTGGGAGGAGAGGACATCTTGGGCTCAGACGACTGCCGAGGAAAGAATGGCATGATTGGCGATTTGGACACGGACATTGGCTTGGCTTGCCGGACCTCTGCGCTGCGAAGCTCCTCCATGAAAGAGTCGTCGGACAGGTACTCGGTCTCGGAATTTTCAGCGCTCACTTGTATCGGATCAAGTAGTGCCCTGCGCTTCTCTTTCGACTGATACCAGCTCTCTCTCTGGGAGCTCGGCAGGAGCATCGACTCCCTGTTGCGCCTCTTCGACTGCTTATCATTGTGCTGCGTGTCGTTGTCAGGAGGCATGTAAATTGTTGACTCGCGGTTGGTGCGGTGTGATTGGTCTTTGGGGGATGAAGGCATAAGGGTTGATGCGGATTCCCGCTTTGACTTCTGGGTCTCGTTTGACTCAAGTGGGGCGTCCTCAGGCGGGGTCAGCAACTGACTGGGGACGTGCAAATCCAACGAGGGAACTGGTGTTTTGCTCTCCGGGACCACTGTCGGTGAACGGTCTACAGACTGCTGCTCGTCTAGTGCATCCCAAGTTGTGTGTTCTGGAATAGGACCGGCCTTCTGTGCATCCTCTATGTTATTATGATCGTCCTCGGACAGGGATGAGGGCCGGGTGGAGGGTGCGACAGATGAACCTTGCGTTTGCGCAGATACCGGCGAAGACACGGATACGGCAGAGTTGAGATCGTCATTCTCGGTTGGGTTGCTGGCGTGAACCATGCCTGAGCTGTCCATTGCCAAGAGCGAAGTTGTGTCCTCGTCCTCCTCCAGTGATATCTTCCTGTCCTCAAACTCATCTCTACTATGCGGTGTGACAATGCCTTCTCCGCTCTCTACTTCCACGTCGGTTGTAGCGTTCTGGGTCTCCGTCGTAATGTCCATGGGGTTGCTGTCGGACTCTGGTGTGTCTGCGATTGCGCTGGGACCGTGGAGCGAGTTGTTGGCTTGCTCCTGTGCACCACTACTCGCTGTAACCTCTTCTGCCATGTTACTCTTTCGGTCTTGCTGGGCTTTCATCTGCTTCTTGCGCAATTCCAAGGCCCTCATCAACCGAGTCCTCTCTTGTGTGTTGCCGTTGGACCTGTGCCCGCTGCTGTAGCTCACGGGCATAGAGCGTACACTCGGGGGCTCTTCAGCGAGAAGGTGATGGAGATGGGAGAAATAGGGGTTTCTGGTATCGGAGACACGGGCAAAGGCAGGGAGGTGGGGTTCGTTAGGCTCGGCTCAGAGGCTGGATCTTTGAGCTTGGGCTTCTTCGAGTCGGTTGTTTTTCGATTGGCTGAGCGAAGACCGGACGGGAGGGAGGATTTTTGCTTCGAGATGAGTTGGGAGCCACTGCTCGAGGTAGAGGGCCGCCTGCCTTCGTGGGATGCTCGGGGTCGTGGACCCAGCTTCTCCTTTGGCTTTGTGTACTGGGCGTAGTAGTGCTCGTACAGCTCGTTGTAGTCTGGGCGGGCCGTCTGCGACGAGGCTCTTGGCTCCGGTGTTGGTTGGAACAGCTTGTCGTAGCTTGTGAGGGTGTCTCTGAAGTCGCTCAGGTCGTCAGGCTCGGGCGTCTGCGGGCCCTGGGTGAGCTTCTCGATGGTGACGTGGGAGATTTCGGGCGCTGGGGTGGCAGCCAGGGGCTTGTCTTGGACGAGGGTAGGGAGCTGCTCGGTGCTGTGTGAGGCTACTGAAGCACTCGGCAGCGAAGCCTCGTCGCTGCTCAGCGTCGAGGCGAGGAGAGGGGGCGCGGTGGGCGCGGTAGACGAGGCCGTGGGCGGGCGTGGTAGGGAGGTGTCGTCGGCAGCGGAGTGGCCAGGCGCCTCGCCCTCTTCCCTGATCCAGCTCAGCTTCTGCAGGCGGGCAGACGAACCACTGGACGAGGAGCTCGAGGGGGCGGCGGTGTGCAGGGTGCAGGCCGAGGTAAGGGCGGCATCACTAAGCTCTTGGGGCGAGGTGATGGAGAGGACGAAGTCGTGGGGGTGAACTTGTCGGTGACGGTGATGAAGTGGACGGCTACACGGGCTGGAGGGAGCGAGGTTAAATGAGAACTGGGGCTGAGGGGGAGCGAGGGCATTACCTTGGAGCAGGCGCGAGGTGCCCTCGGGCAGGTACTTGAGCAGGACCTTGCGGCGGCGGTACAGCAGCAGACCGTACAGCGGCGACTTGTCTGGATACTGTGCGACGGCAGCGCGGGCTTCTTGGGCCCCGCCGGTTCCCGTGGTGAGGACGTCGATGGCATCCCTTGCGGTGTACTTGAGCAGGAACCTGTACACGCAGCATTCGCATTAGTACAGCGGCTGGAGATTGCGGAGAGATTGGGGGGCATCGCACCATCCACCAGCCTCGGCCAGTGCGCTCTGGTAGGCCTGTGTGACGGCGATGGCGTCCAGTCCGTTGAGCGACATTCTGGGAGCGCAGGGCCTGCGGAGCGCAGCAGCAGGTCGCCGGGTGCAGCAACCTCCAGTGCAGAAGGGCTGCCGTGGTGCAGTGTTGCCGTGATGCCGTGATGCCGTGTTGCAGTGTTGCCGTGTTTGGCGCGGTCCGTCGTCGCAACGCTCGCGCGCCTGATTAGCCCTTAGGGGTCAAGGTGAGCTACTGCGAAATCCAGGGACCTGGCGAGTGCGTGGTGCGGCGAGGGCAGCGAGTCAAGCGGCCATTGGCTCGTTGCAGGACAGCCTGCGAATGGGCTGCTGGCGGGCTGCTGGAAGCTGAGCGCATGGGAGAGGGTGCAGCATGAGCGCTTCATCAATCTGCAGCATGGGCGCCTCATCCAATCTGCGCTTCACCCAACCTGCAGCATCAGCACTGCATCTCAGCACTGCACTGCATCTCAGCACTGCACTGCATCATAGCACTGTACTGCATCTCAGCACTGCTCTACGGCACTGCTTCACGCCTTGACACCAGCTGCTCGGGCGCCAGGCTCTGCTTCGGCCCTCCTCCGGTGTGCTGTGTCGACCGTCGACTGCTGCCTCCACCAGGCCCAACACCTCCACCCGCCGCCTGCCCATGCTTCCTGGTCTACCGGCGCCGGCTGTCAGCTGCAGCGCAAAGAACTGCACCCACAAACAAAGACCCAGTAGCCCCTCGAAAGAATCGCATCCACAAACAAACAACACCCACCTTGCTCTCAGCCTGCGACTGCCTCACCCAGTCACAGCCCAGGTCTATCCATTGCATCATCGTGACTAGAATTCTTCGATTGACTGTACCATTGTACAACGCTTCAACAATGCCCCTCTGCAGCTCCATCCACGGCGCTAGCCTCCTATTGTCCCACCTGTGCATGTTCAGCCCACTCGCCATCCAACAGCTGTTCTCTGTTCTGTGCTCTCTGTTCTCTGTTCTGTGCTCTCTGTTCTCTGTTCTCTGCTCTCTGCTCCCTGCTCTGCTCTCTGTTCTTCAAGACCCCGCCAAGCCATCGACGTGCCCAGTCCCCACCCCCTTGCAGCATGCATTCGAACCACCCCACCAACCCGCTCTCTGCGAACCATTGTGGACGTATCTACTCGCGCCTTGAACATGCACCTCGTCTGCATCGGACGGCAGCGGCCGGTGTCACCTTTTTCTTAACCGCCTCATATCCCCGCCATCGCCCGGCCGCAGCTTCACCACCTCCACCCAGAACCTCTCAACGCGTCCACTGCCGCTCCAGAATCCCAGATTTGGCCGCAATCGATAAACAACACCCTTGCACTCCACCACCATGGCATCACTCCCCCGGTCTCCACGCTGCCACACGCCTCCGACCCCGAGTTGACAACAGTGCTGGACCTGCTGTTCGAGCCCTCAGCGCCACTGAGTGCTCTTTCCCTACCCGTCCTGCGGTCGATGACGTTCCCCAGCTACCAAGTGCTGATCGCCGCCGTCAATGCGCAGTTGCAGGCGCTGGCGAGCTCAGCCAGCCCCGCAGATGTGACGAAGCTCTCGGAGATTCTGTGCTCGCACCCGCGGCTGGGCGAGAAGAAGGTCGACAGCGCGCAGAGCAGGCGAGAGCAGGCGCAGTTGCAGCAGGGCGCTGAGGAGGAGAAGGAGATGCTGGCCGCGCTGAACAGCGAGTATGAGCGTCGGTTCCCTGGTCTGAGATATGTGTGAGTACAGCCTTGCTCAGCCCACACGCGAGCTGCATGAAGACATATCACCACGACCCATGCCATATCCTCACTAAACAACACACCCCACTCCACGACTAACGACTAACGACTGCCCCCAGCGTCTTCGTAAACGGCCGTCCTCGCCCCGCCATCATGGAAAACATGCGCGCCCGCATCGACCGCGGTGACATATCCGCCGAGCGCCAGGAAGCCATCCAGGCCATGTGCGACATAGCGCTCGACCGCGCCCGAAAGCTGCAGGCGTGAGTGATTGAAGCTAGCATTTACTCCATTCGAGCAGATCCACGAGCGGGGACGTCTTGTGCGGTGCAAACACCTAGTCTGATACCTTGATACGCGTGCTAAGCTCTCCGGGCAGCAAATCGTTATCTGGGTCGTGAGCGGGCGGCTCGGAGCTGGCCATGTAGTGCTAGGGAGGAAGCAGAAGAAGAAGCAGAAGGAGCAGAAGAAGAAGAAGAAGAAGAAGAAGAAGAAGAAGAAGAAAAAGAAGAAGAAAAAAAAGAAGAAAAAGAAGAAAAAGAAGAAGAAAAAGTAGACTCTTGGAGTGAAGAGACATGTGCACATGGAGCGATAGCAGGCTATTGTGCTTGACAAGAGTTGGATGAGCTCTGCAGGAGTTCACAGAAGCAAAGTAAGCATAGAGTGAGTGGTATGGGCAGACAGGATATGTACAACACCAACGTGACTAGCACGCAAGCTTTCCAGACCAACATCAAAACCAAGACCAGATTAAACAAAACACATAATGTTACTCCTCCCCTCCCCCTCCACCCACCTCGAGTCCGCAGAAAAGAAATTAGGCGACATAGACGCAGGCACCAAGCACGACGCCACCGCCAACCGAGGCTTCTCAGACTGCACATCATACACAGACACAGCCACAGCCACAGCCACAGGTTCGCCCGGGTAGCGCACAGCGAGGGGAGCGTCGCGCAGGGGGGAGTTAGACTCGAACCCAGACTCGTGCTCATTGGAGGAAAGTCACATGGGCTCTTGATGCGTGGGGTGGATGGGTCCAAGGCAGCAGCAGAGAGAGGGTACAAGGATGCATCACCATGCACATGACTACTATGCGCATCACCACCCCCTCTTCTGCACATCCAGCCCCGCCATGCACCGTCTTTGCTTCACTCCACGACGCATCCCCTGCGCATCTTCAAACGGACTGTCATGTCGCCCATCCTCCGCGTCGTCCCAGATGTGCGCATACGCATCTGTCAGGGCCTCGTCTTCGACATCTAGCGCGTCGTAGTTGGATAGGCCGAGTGGCGAGGGGAGGTGCGGCTCGTAGGTGCGAGTGCAGGATTGGATGTGCGGGGGAGAGGGCGTAGGCTGCGTTGGGGAGGGGGAGGCTGGTCGGTGGTCGGTGGGTAGCGGGAGCGGGGGCGGGGAGGGGGATGGGGAGGGGATGGAGTTGGGGATATGGGGGTGGGAGATGGGCTTCGAGGGGAGGTTGGTGAAGTGTGCGGCGAACCGGTGGGTGAGAGGAGAGGAGGAACTGGCCCCGCTGTGTAGGGAAGTGGAGGGTAGTGCTGGATAGGGTTGTGAGTGGACCGGGCGAGTGTACGTGTCGATGCTCCCGTAGTTGAACGTCAGGCGGGCTAGTTCTAGTTGCCTCTGTTCCTTCTCTTGCTCGACTAGCAGCTGGCCACGTCCTGGCACGGCTCCGCGCGCCGACACAGCACGGCAGCGGATGCGGTTCAGGATGGCGGCTTTGCGGAGGAGGTTCCGCCCAAGAGTTTTTGCTTTTGCCCAAACGGCAATCTTGGAGCTCCCTCTGTTGACGATGTTGGTTGCCGGGTGGGAGAACTGGGGCGACAGACGTGAGGTGATGAGAAAAAGTCTCAGTCTGCGCTTTTTCTTCTGCAGACACGAGTGCTCGCCATCAATGTCTGCCGTTGCTCGACCGCGTTTCTTCGAATCCACTGGGAGCGGCTTCGGCAAGAACCGGAGGCCTGTTTCAGGAACTGGCAGTCTCTTGAACCTGATGGTCGGTCGTGCTAGGTCGAGCACGGGGATTGGTGTCTGTTGGCGTTCGGTTTCTGGACCGCGCCGGGTTTCGTTACGCATCATCCTCCGTTGCCTAACTTCGTGTGCCGTCTTGAAAGGGAAATATGGATGGGCAAACAATACGGCATGCTCGCGTAGGCTTTTTGGAAGAGGCGTCAATTAAGTATCGCTGCAAGACGGGTGCGGAATGGCCACTGTTGGCGGCATCCAGCAACGCTGTAAACGCTAGCGAGGCGGTCAAATGGTTTCCTTGTAGCGTATCGGTGTGGAGAGCGTGTTTGGTTGTCCCTAGCGACTCTGTCGAAACTCCTGTATGAATCACGAGACCAGGATAGTGTTCTCAATGGACGTCGATGTGCGCGTGCCACGTCTAGAGCGGAGAAGAAGATGCCAACGGCGCAGAAAACAACATCTACCCGCGATACCAAGATTCGAGTTTTGGCGCAGCAGAAATTGTAGATGGAGTTGTAGAAACGAGCAAGCGTTCTTAGCGAGGGAGCTGTGAAGTCTTGAGGAAGTTGGTCTGATCCGACGCTATGGGCACAAAATGCGGAGAACCATGCATGGTCAGCTCTCTTTTCTACCCTACCCAATACTATTGGGCAACATGCTTCCTGATTGCGTTTGGACACTTTCCACTTGCATCCGGCTGCCCAAGATGATCTGTCACCCTCCAGGATGCTTAATGATGCTCAAGTCTAGGCGACGTACGATTGCCTGTTCCTGGCAAGCAACTCAAATCACTCATATTCAAATCGCGCATGTGGGGATACGGGGTAGACGAGCGGAGAATGTCCCGAGCACATTGGTGAAGAGTTTGAAGGTGGCGCACAGTGAGGCTTCGAGGTCCGGATCCTTGTTCCCCTGCCATCCGCGCCGATCACTGTGAAGCCCGCAAGTTTCCCGTCAAACAGCCAGGATTCAAGAGTGACAATGTGCGATACAGTGCCATTGGCGCGTCTGTAAAGACTTTGTCGCCGCTACCAATACGCACGACGACCGTCTCTGCAAGATTCGAAATCTCGACTTGCTCTGTGAAGACGGAGTACGGCGAGCTGCGAACAGTGCAATCTGACCAACCACCAACAGCAGCCAAAGTCGAGCCTGCACCTCGATCTGCACTCCGCATCTGACACGCAGCAGCCTCTCCAATAAATTCTCTCAGATCTGCAACGTTTTCGCTCTGCATGACTACTCCGCGTCACCGCGAGGCTCAGCGCCGCTACACGAAAAAGCAATCGAGCATAGCAAAAAGAGGCTGCAGTTGGACCAACCAACGTCGACCTTGCGGCTGGTCGTATTGACGTGCGACATGCGAGTGCTCAATGGCGACAGGCCGAAATATGAGCGAGCTATGGAGTCTGTAGTTGCTTCTAGCATTGTAGTGGATCAGCTGTACAAAAGGATGGTGAGACAGAGATCGTGCAGCAGGGCGAGAAGTGCTCTTTTTTATTGGGTATAGTTGCTCCAACAATGCGCCCCCGATCCCCGTGTGTCTTCTATCGTAGACTAACTTATACTGCTCCTTTTCATAAGCTGCGCCTCAAGCAGTACCAAATACCTCGCTCAAATGCAAAACCAGACCAACGACATCTTTAAACCGCACGGTCTAATTAGAACACCGCATATCGGACTGTCTTCTGCCAGCCAATCAGTCCATTTCAATGCTCTTTCTTCGACCATGTCCCAACAGAAGAGGAGCTGAAGTTTCCCTGATCCTGGTGGGCTGAACATGGCCAGACGGTTCCTAGTGCCCTCTGCATTCATTGCCACTTGTTCTGCGCTAGTACGTGTCCAACAGGGTGCCTCAAATCATCAGGTCTGGATCTGGCTGCCAGAGAAACAGATCCCTGTCGGCACTGGCCAGCAGGTTTGTCCTCGGATTGTAGCCTACGATGGCGGCCTTTCCATGCCCAGGCAGCTTCTCCGTAGGCTCAAGGACGTTGTTCGGCGCTGGTGGTTTCGAAATGTCCCAGACCAAGAGACCATCCTCGGCGCTGCCGCCCACAAGGAACTGACCATCTGGCGTGACACATACATCGCCCTGTCCAACGGCAGGCGTATTGCCGTTGGACCTGTGAGAGGCGTGGCCTGGATTCGAGGCGCCAGGTGCAAGTCGGCCGGAGGAGCCAGCCTTGCGATAGCAGAAATGAGTGATTTCGCCGGAGAAGGCGTCGAGGACGAAGTGGCCATTGCCGTTTGTTGCCACAATCAGGCTCTTTCCGTCGTTGGTGAAGTCGATCTTTGTCCACTCGCCTTTTTCCCACCAAGAAAGCGTTGCTCGAGCTCAAGCAGATCGAAGCTTGCAAAGGGCGGTTTGTCGTAGTTGCGCACGTCGTAGAGAAGTACGGACTGGGTGGCGGCCGAGGCGATTGCAATGACGGTGGCAGAAGGGTCGTAGGTGGCGAGGTAGGGCTTGTGGAGGTTCAATCGACCCACATGGTTCGGCGACTGGAGGTTCCACAGGCGCACGGTGTTGTCTGCTGAGCAGGAGAGGAAGGTGTCTGACGATGGACAGAGCGAGATGGAAGTCACCGTGTCTTCATGGCCCTTGAAGTAGCGGATGTACGAGTTGTCGTGGGTGGAGAGGAAGCGCAGGGTGTCGTCGACCTTTGTGCTTGCGTAGATGATGCTCTGCGCATGGTGGGAGAAGCGGGCCAGATGCACGCCATACTTTTGGGACTTGAGCTCTTTGGCGTGCTTGCCCTCTTTGCAGTTGTAGATCTGAAGGGTGTCGTCGTCGCGCGCGACAATGGCGAGCTCGCCTGTGTCGTCGAAGTCGAGCGAGGTGATGGAGGTGCCAGAGCCGCCCGGCTTGAAGCGCTGGACGGGCTGTTAGCAGGACACTGCAGGCCCGGCACACGCCTAGACACTCACTCGTGCAGGCCGGAAGCTCGATATGACGTCGCCGACTTTCTGAGTTGGGGGCCGGCGGGCGGAGGCGGCGCGCCAGGCGTTGCCGATCCAGTGGCCATGGTGCTGGGCTCGATGCGCTGCGTGTGCAACGTGGGAGGGGGAGGCTCTACAGCATGGCGCCCTTTCCAGGCGGCGGTTCAAGTCGCGGCGCGTGGTCGATTACCAGCAGACGCGCGCAACAGGCAGTGAAAGCAATCCAGTCGTCTAAGCCGCGGGAGAGCGAAGATCACGGCGGTGGACCCTGCTTGGCGCTGGTGCATCACGGCTCCGACCTCGGCCAAGGAAAGAGAAGAGGACCGACGAGGATTCGCGCTGAGCTTACTTTTCGCACCAACCATTCTCGACTCACAAGGGCTGGCTGGGCGTCAGCAACCATCTCGCCGTCCAGGGTCTGTACTGCTGCCTCTCACCACCTCCACGGAGCCAACACACGGCGCAGCGTGAAGGCGGCTTTTGGCCCGGACAGTTCGGAACCAGGACTGTTCAAGAGCTGTCGCCAAAGGGCTCGACATGGCGACAACGCTCGGGTATGTGTCGCCGAGGACATGGGGAAGCCGGGCAAGAGCTAACGTGCCCAGCTCGTTCATTGCGGGTGGAATCGCAGCCTGCGGTGCGGTCACGGTGACCCACGGCTTCGAGACGGTCAAGATTCGGTGCGCATACACTCGCCACGCGCACATGCATGGCAGGACAGGGCTGGACAGTGCTGATGGGCGTTTAGGCTACAATTGCAAGGCGAGCTGCAATCGAAAAAGGCAGCGCCGCGCATGTACAAGGGCGTGTTCCACGGCGTCAAAGTCATCCTATCGAATGAAGGCCCCCGGGGCCTTTTGCGTGGCATCAACTGCGCCTATGTGTACCAGATGACGCTCAATGGCTGCCGCTTAGGCTTCTACGAGCCTCTGCGCGCAGGCGTCACCAAGGCCATCTACCACGACCCTACCGTGCAGTCGTTCGGCATCAACATCTTCTCCGGCGCTGCGTCGGGCATTCTTGGAGCTGCCGCCGGATCGCCCTTCTTCCTCGTCAAGACTCGTCTGCAATCCTACTCGCCCTTCCTGCCCGTAGGAACACAACACAACTACACAGGCGCCCTCGATGGCATGCGCAAAATCTACGCCACCGAGGGGATAAAGGGCCTCTACCGCGGTGTCGGGCCAGCCATGGTACGCACAGGTTTTGGTAGCTCTGTGCAGCTTCCGACCTACTTCTTCGCCAAGAGGCGGCTGCTGAAGCACTTTGGCATGGAGGAAGGCATGCCTCTGCACATTGCGAGCAGCACCGCCAGTGGCTTCGTTGTCTGCTGTGTTATGCATCCCCCAGACACCATCATGTCGCGCATGTATAACCAGACAGGTAACCTGTACAGCTCGGCATTGGACTGCCTGTACCGAACAGTCAAGACAGAGGGCATCATGGCCATGTACAAGGGCTACTTTGCGCATCTGGCCAGAATCTTGCCGCACACAGTAAGCTCCGTTTCTTCAGGCGCCCAAGAAGAAGGCGCGCTGACTTGTTTTTAGATCCTCACCCTCACCCTCGCCGAACAAACAATCAAAATCATGCGCAAAGTCGAAGACCGGATACTGTCCCCAGAGACCAAGGCGGACATCTGAGCACACATCCAGACTAGATACTGTACATTTCCATGTTCATCAGACAGCATAACGCTCTAGGACCGAGCGGTGCAGGCACACAATTTTTTTATATGGGTTTGGGGTATAGGTAGACTATCTAGAAGCGCGCATGGTACCCAGCACTCAGATCGGGAGGGTCGATAATGAGAAATGTACCCTCGCGGTCCATTTTCATGCGTCCTCATCCCAGCCCTCGGGTAGCCATCCTATGGGCTTTGGCTTCCACAAACCAACTACCTTCTGTGGCCCTCTGCTCTTCATGTCGTTGGACCTGGGAGCTGGCACAGGCTTCGGAGCCACCACTAGTGGACCCTCGACGACCTTCTCCACCTCCACCTCCCTCTCCTGGTCTTTCTCTTTCCCACCACCCACTTTTCCAAGCACCGTCCCCCTCTCCCGCCTCCTCACTATGAAGCCTCCAGAATCGCACGCCACAACTCCCCCTCCTCCCCCATCACACCCACAATCTTCTCCGCAAGCCTGAGATGCCACACGCCCAGCTCCGTCATACAATCCCCCAACACCTTTTCCCTAACCGCTCTCTCATTCCTCCTCACACCCGCCCACTCGCTACTGACAAGCATGTGCGCGGCCCACTCACACAGCCCCTCTTTCACCGCCTCGCCAGTCTCCTCTGCGCTGTTCATACCCTCCAGCACGCTATCCAGCAGGGCGTTGAAGCACGAGGGGCTCCTAGCGCACAAGGCGAGCAGCAGCGGGCCCCAGATGAGGAAGGCGCCGGACATGGAAGTGCCGAGTTTCTTGTCCTGGGGCAGCATCTGTCGGTCGTGCACCAGGAGGTCCAAGAGGGCGTTCTGCGCTGCGGACGAGGCGAGCGTCGTGCCCGAGGGGCCGAAGCGGAGCGTGTAGGTAGCCAGAGCGTCGCGCGCAGCAGTGCACAGGTGTGGGTTGCGTTTTGATTTGATTTCCTGCTTGCGCGTCTTGACGTACGTTCGTAGCAGGGATGGGAGATTGTCGTGCACGTGGCTCGTCGTGTCGATGGCATCGTCGTTTAAAGGTGGGGGTGAGGGCAGCTGGAAGGCCGGTTCTAGCTGCGCCCAGTACCACGCCCATAGCCAGGTCAGCGCTTCTTGGGCCGCGCGCTTCAGCTCCGCCAGCGACGGCATGTGTCTGTGGACTATGCAGTGTCGCACTTCGAGGAGCGAGGTGGGCGGCTGCACTGATTTTCCCGGTGGGAACCATGAGGGCCGGTCTCGGGTCAGATCGATTTGCGTGTCGAGGTATCCGGTTATGAATCTGTGGTGAAGTTAGGAGATGCTATCATGGGCGTATGAACTTTGTGTGATGCATGGAAGCATATGAATACGCGTGAAGCATAGTGATGTATGATGCTAACGAGAGATGATATGGGTAACTCGGAATCTGGGAAGAGAAGTGTGTGCAGAGAGGACCAGAGGGCAGAGAGATAGCATATTGAACATGAACGCAGTGAACCAACACAGCCCTGACTTGATAGAAAGGAAACAACTGTCATCCTACCTCGATATCGCAGCCGCATACAGCAACCTGCACGCATTATGCTTCAATCCACCCTTCTCATCTTGGACAATCACATCCACGATATCCGCCGTCGAGTCCAACAACAAAGGCAAGCTCTCTTTTCTCGCCCGCCATGCCAAAACCTACCTTTCATCAGCCTGTCTCTTCCCACACACACACACACACACACACACACAAACACACACACACACACACAGTCCACAAACTCTCTCCTCGCGATCCTCTACAGCGACTAACCTTGTTCACGGCACCCTCTCTCCTATCGACGTGATCATCGTTTAGTTGGTAAAAGTCTCGCCGAAGCTGAACCAGCTCCTGGCTGTTACGCCACGGCGTAACCACAAAGTGCGTGTACGCGTCCATGACCGGTGAGCTCGCGAAGAAATTGTGTCACTTGGCCCAGGAGCGTGCAGTAGTCACAGCCACGTCGCGATTGGCCAGAGGCGATGATGGTGGCAGGCTAACACGAGTGTGGTCCGCTGCAGGGTTTGTGCACGTGAGTACGCGCGCTGTTCAAAAAATCTCACCGCATGCAGATACATACGCTACGCCGTACGGTATGCAAGGTTCTGCTTATCGATAACAAACCCGGGGATGCGCGTCACAGCGCGCGGCCTCGTAATGCACCCGAACCCCCGACAATCTCACATTCGACGTGGCTGGCGTCATAGCGCTTCTGGGGGTCGGATGGAGCCTAAGTGCAGAAAACTGATGAGGCGCCCTGTGTCGCTGGGTTTCCTGAATCCTTTGGCTTGCTCAGAGCTCGACGGCTCGCAAATCTTATTTTGGCTCGTACGGCGCTGATTCGAGC
The DNA here is from genome assembly GCA_026119515.1 of Ascochyta koolunga. Taxonomy (NCBI): domain Eukaryota; kingdom Fungi; phylum Ascomycota; class Dothideomycetes; order Pleosporales; family Didymellaceae; genus Ascochyta; species Ascochyta koolunga. The sequence goes on from JANLCG010000022.1 coordinate 701,015, forward strand.
TAGTTGCCGTAGGAGCACCGTGGGACAGAAAAGAAAGTGCACTGGAAGATTCTTTGGAGTCGGGAAATGAATCGTGTGTGCAGAGCGTATGAAATTTCACTTCTTCCTTGCGCTAAGTCGCCGCAGCGCGCTGGTGTGGATGGGGCATGATGAATCAGAGACAGGCACAGCGGGGCTCGAGTTCGCTTGGGGTGACATGCACAACCTCGAACGGCATTCCGCAAGCAGCATTTCCCACGGCGGTGCGTCGGTCGTTTTAGACCTGGTGAGATGCATGCGGCAGAATTACAGGTCGTGTTGCCGGTCGGTTTTGGCGTGCTTGTACTCCGTACCGCCAGGCCTGCCGGGGCTGCCGGGTCTTCGGCGAGCGTCCGGATGCTGTGATTCCTTCTGGTTCTGCGGCGGGGACATATCCGTCATGGACACTGACTGTCGCCCCGGATGTCTTCCACGGTTGGGATTAGAGTGGAGAACGGGGAGATGACGCCGATACGAGATTAGCGTTGCTGACTTTGCGCAAGCATGGTGGAACGCTCGCAAGTGACGAGTACCATGAAGAAATGTTGAACGAGGCTGGGGAGCTGCTGTTGATCGTGTCTGCACGACAATGTAGAGCAGGAAGACGGCAAAAGGAGAGTTTGACTCATATTTGTTATTGTGTGTTGATGTCATGTCTAACGTACAATTCATCTGACCTCTTGTCGAGCGATGTGGTGCCTTGGAAGGCAAGGGGTATCTGTAAATGTTCTATGTCCTGAATCGAATCGCTCATCTGCCTTGCTGTAAAACTTGAACTATTTCAACGCGTTTTGGTACAAATCATGTTTAACGAAGCCAGCCATATCCAAGGCCCGTGTCCTGCACTGGCATATTGGGCTGCTTCAACTGATGGAACCACCACTCTTTGGACACCGTCTCGTCGTCGTCGAAGAAGAAGCTCTGGCCATCCATGCTACCAGGCGTTTGTGCTTTTACATGAACGGGCAGATGCAGTTGTTGACTTTGTTGCGTCGTTGCCGGTAATGGTGGGGAAGGTTCTTCCATGCTGCCCTCGGAGCTTGCGTCGTCTTCATCGTCCACTTCCTCCTCCTCCTCCTCCTCCTCCTCTTCAGGTGGTTGCCATGTCTCCTCAAGCTTCAGCCCCTTGCCTGTTGCGCCTCCCCATGCTGTAGTTGGGTCAGGGGTATCGTACAAGCCCATGCCTACAAGTTCTTTTCCATCATCTTCCACGTCCATATGGTCGTGATCCGTGGGATACTGGGTGGGCAGATATTCTGCTGATCCATTTTGCGAGTTCAAGGAGCATTGCCTCTGGTTCTTTTGAGCCCATTGCTGCAAATACCAAGGCAGAGGCTCGGTGGTGAGAGTCTTCATAGCGGAGTAATTGTTCAACTGGCTCTGATGCGGAACACCTTGCCAGCTGTAGTCAGATTCATCGGAGCCCCTGTGCATATCGTGTGTGGCAGGATGCGCCTGGTGGTTTATATTTGAGTCGTACATGGAGTTTCGGGTAGAAAGGGAATAGAAGTCAGATCCGTGGCCAGAATTTCTTGAGGGTGTGTTCCATGACCATTCCTGCTGTTGAGGAGATGCTACATGTGCTGACGAGCGTGGTGCAAACCATTGGTTGGATGATGGGTGCCAGCTAACAGGTCTGCTCGGTTGTGGACGCTGCTCCACCTCCTCTTCTGAATCGTCGATTCCAAACATCATCTTGTAGTGGTCATCCAATGTTGCGTACAGCTTGGGCTCTGTGGTTGTTTTCCTTCTCTCCATGGTCCTTGGGCTGTTGTGATGGCTCTTCGGCTTTTCGATGCGTGACGAGCGCGATGGCTGCTGAGTGACTGAGCCCCGCGAGGTCCGCTGTGGAAGCTGGGAACTGTACATGTGGGTTGACATGGTGGAAACTGGATACGTGCTGATGGACACAGTATCAATAGATTTGAAGAGAGTGTTGTCTTGTGTCAATATGGGTTGCGTGGATTTGTTACGGAACTGTCGAACACATTGCAGTCACACGTGTCCGGCTCGAGCATGCCAGCTTTTGGGGAGGTGTTCAAAGGTATATGGAGTGCCAAGAGGTGTACGAACGGATTAGGCTGGACATATGGGGAAATTGAGAAAGAACAATGTCGCGGCACAAGTCATGGTCTGTACATGAGATGCCAGGGCTAGGCTAGCGGAAACTCAAGAACTGACGAAAGTGGAATGGAAGCAGACAAGGAACGGAAAGTTCTTGACTACTTCGTAAGAAGCTACCAAGGGATAGCTGGATGAGGGAGGAGCGCTGTGACAACCACCTAGACCGAGTGGCACGGCTGGAACGATGATCCATAACATGGGATGCATACGACGAAAAGTAACGCGAGGAATGACCAAATCACAGGACAAGGAAGGCCTTCAGCGAGGGCGGGTACCAAGGTATCATGGCGCAACGGAGCAGCCGTGCAGCGGAGGTTGGCCGGCTCATCGAGACAGCAGGCAAGGGAAGGGAAGCTACCGCACCCACAAAGGTGACGGTAGGCGGTAGTGCGACTAGGCTCCGCAAGGATGAACTTACATGTACAGTTGCGACTCAGCTGGGTCCGAGGCCAGGGTGGATTGTCGTATGCATGGGGCCCTTCAGGCGGTCTGCTAGTCTGCTAGCCCTGAAGATTCATGTTCACAATGCATGGCGACTCCAACATCGCAGCATCGGCGGCGTCATGTTGTAGCCGCGCCATCAACGACGCACGATTCGTGGAAGAGAGCCGGGCGGGACCAAGACGGCTGGGCGAAGCCAGGCTGCCAGTTGCGTGGGTGTGTACACAGTAGACAATGCGGCTGCTGATAGCCCTCGTTGGTGCAGATGCCAGCGACAAGGCGTGTCGCTGGGCGTCATCGCCAGTCGCCAAATCAGGGGTCCGATAGGAAAAGATCAAACTTTGGTGGGAGCAGGTGCAGTGCCTACTCCTAGTTTCGGGACTGGAAAGAACTGGGAAACGACACCACTTTCACGACAGCCCCCTGTGTCTGGCCAATCATCACGCACTGTCAGGAATGCATCTCTCCACCATGCAGCAACCCAGCGCCCCTGCCTGGTTGCGCGTGCCGCCGGCAAACCAAGCTGCTGGCCCATGGGTATCCAAGCGCGATCTGGGGCGCAGCTACGGCGACACTATTGGCCACCTTGCAGCTAAACGCCTTCCAGAAAGCGACATTAGCCAGCCTGTCCCTGTGCAACGGGGACAGCGAAGCACGACATGGGTCTTTCCAGGATGCATGCAGCATCGACATCTATCCGCTGGAGTCACACAGCCAACGGGGAACGCGTTGACGGAGATTGAAGCAATCAGCACATTGCATTCACACGGCACAGCACATCTGCATGCCATCAGCCTCGCCAATAGGCCCCCTCGGAGACAATGCGATCACCCAACCGCGCGCGGCTGCTTCACCCTTTGATGGTCTACCCTCCACCATGGGAGCGTGTGCCCCCACTGCGGGCACCCAGGCACCCCTTATGTGACAGTTAACCCCAGTAACCCTTTTTATAGTTAGCCAGCGATGGGCAGGAGCACCATCTCACCGAGCTTTTGAAACGCTGCGCAGGCTGCTGATACCGAGCCACCGGCCATATTCGCTCGGTGATGCACGCAAAACAGACAAAACCAGGACTTCAGCCGAGTTCTGAATCAAGACACGGCAGAGATATGCAAAGTCATCGTCGAGGAGAGTCCTTCGCTGGTGGATCAGGATCCAATAGTCTTTGGTCTAGGGATTGATGTACTCGAGCTTGGCAAAAGCTGGTATGTATCTATCGATTTGTATGCAACAACAGTGTACGCTGACAGCCAATGCTGTCGCTAAGGTTAGGTGTATTGATTCCGATGGCGACAGGCACTCGTGATGCGCCGCATTCAGTAGATTGCAGATGACGAAAGCCTAGCTGCACCTCAGATGATAAAGCCGCTTGCGCACCAGTTTCGAAATGCAACTTACCGCTACCCTTGGCCGACCTGCCAACGGTTGGGAGTAATCCATGAGAAAGAAGAAATAGGCCACCAAGGCGCCCTTGGGTGACCCCACGGTGACCAAGCCCAAAACGGCAACACCGTTTTCGATAACGAGAAATCCCCGTGGCGTGGGCTTGTGTGGATGCAGCCGAAACGCCGAGAACCCTGGTAGCATCCCGCTCATATGATCGACGGCGGTCCAACGCGGGCACAAGGATAGTTTTGGCGGCGCAAACGAACCGGATCATGTCAGGGGGTGTCTGGTCGCCAGAAGTGTGAGAGACAACCTGTGGCCATGCATGGGTGCACCATCGTGACTGCGCTCATCACCAATGTTCATTTAGTCACAACACAAAGCCAGCCCTGCCCCAATACTACTCATTTTTCGGGTGACTGGTTCCAATCATCACGCTGATCACATACGTTTCCCGTACAACATCAGACGAAAAGTTGTTGGTCTTTCAGAGAAAGTCCGAGACTGCCACTTACACCCATGCGCCACACAGTTGGTGACCACAATTGCTGACAGCATGCCAGCCCTGAGGTCCCCTCTTCGTAATGCGCCAATAAACTACCATGTATCCCGTACTTTTACCTCGTGTCACGCTTGGTCGGCCTGACTGTAGCAGTCGGTCTCGGCCATTTTGGGGGAAGATTACAATGTAGCCGTCCCACTTTGTGCATCACGAGGCAAACTGTGTCCGTCCAAGTGCAGGCTACTGACTATGTTAAGCATGCACGCTTCATTGTGGATCCGCTTAGAAAAACTCTGTGAACGGTATCAGATCGTGGCAGCAGACTCTGGTCTGCCTCTTACCGTGGTTGCCAGCTCGACGCGAGCGGAACCAGACAGCACGAACAAGGGGGAGGCGCCTGCAAATATGCACTAGATCACCATCATGGTGATGTGATGTACAGTATTTGGCCGGTTCAATCAATCGAGATTGCGAAGTGCATCCAGCCGCTCAACCTTCAAGGTTTCATTTGCAGCAGTCGTGCGCTGACTCTCGAGCCCTGCCCTTGCAAGCGAGCGCTGCCCATCTCTGACAGCCTCCGTCCGACAATCTGCAACGCGGGTCGCGGGAAGCCCTCATGACGTACTCTTCACCGTGCCACGAGACGTGGGTCTGAACGTGGCGTTGCATTGTAGACCGCCGGCGGCAAAGAGAGGCTGCTCGCGGCACCACTAGCCAGTCGAGGGCACTTCCAGTTCGCTATCCCTTGTGGTCGGTTTGCTGTCTCCACAATCTGCTGGCTAACGTTTCTTTTATGAGTGCGAGTAATGACTCCGCACCCTGGTGTTTGATACTCAGGCGCAACCAGATTATGCTCCAAGGCTGACATGAAAAATACTCTCCACCACGACTTACTTCCCTTGTTGAGACATATGCTCTCAAGCACACAGGAATTGCAGACGGGGTACGAAAAATAGTGCATCACTAGCTTGAATATGGGCGTTGCTGATCTTAGCCAGGAGCTGATGTTCGCAATGCGTGTTCTAGACCGTGCCTAGGGCAGCGTGAAATTTACCCTTGATGTAAGGATTAGCCCCAACTTGCAGTGGGCTTGTTTTCAACCAATCGCTATGGGCCGTTGACCTCCTGAAAGGTCTGATCAATATCACCTTCGTAGTCGTAATCTGGTTTTTCATACTTGGGTATGTAGGTATGCGAATGTCACCGGCCCGAGCTCCTAAAATCGTTGCGACCAACAGTATCGACCAGATATGTTGGTCGTTTCAACAGTCACCGTAGAACACAATGTTACTCTGCGCTTGCAAATCGAACAATCAATCTACTCGCTAGGCCACAAATCCGGCAGTATAGGTGCTAGTTACACCCAGCTCATCAGGGACCTTCGATAGGTTTCAACCCTCATTAGCCTTTGTACTGATTGGTCGTAATTTTTCCAAATCCTCGGCACGGCTGCACTCATGCACGACTTGCTGTGTAATGGATTAGTCTTCCACGGGAGGCTTGAGACAAGGTTGCTATATGGCCGTATCTTACCGCTATTGATGAACACGACACTCGTTACGACATGCAGCCTCAACAGACATCTGCAAGTAAGGTGTCACTGCATGCATACATCCTGCCCCCAAGTTTGATTTTCCCATGAGGTTGTACACCTGCGCTGAGACGGACCATCGGTCGCCGACTAAATCACCCTTGCAGTCAACCGTTCGCCGCAACGGCAGCTCCGCCAGGGTTGGGCCTGGTCACACACGCAGGAATGTTTCTTTTTGTGGCCCGGCGACGTTGACTACTGAACCCACAGCAGCCCTCGTGATACACGCTTTGCCCTGTGCTAGGGTGCAACGAGAAACCACACCGTTAGGAGTGTTTGACACCCTTGGCTGCAGGACCACGGTATCCGGGGATCGGACCTCGCGGCTCAAGGGTGGAATAATCTGCTCACTATAATAACGCCACCTCTTCGATGCACGCACCCTTTCACGAGCGCGTTCGCCATATTGGCTTGCCGAAATGCTCAGCCGTAGCATCTCCCAAAGTCTTACCAACGGCATGCTCTGGAGGCCTTTAGCTGAATCTCAGCAGGAGTTTCACACAGCCAAGAATACTTGCAGTAGTCTCGATACTTGAAAGCAAGTACTACTTCTGCAAAGCTACTCTGAATGCCTTCTCAAGTTCATTAAGCGTGAGAGGCGTTTCCTTGGTATTTACAGTACTGTTCTACCACCTCTCATGGGTTTGATGTCTAGGCATGTGTTCTGGTGGAGCTCTTACTCCGCTTACACACCAGCAAATGGGCAAGACGCAGCTCGTACCTTGTTACGGTAACCCAAAACAACGAACCGAGTACGGTAATGGTTGACAGTATGACCTAACTTCGGCAATAACGAAAAGATCCATGCATTCTCTTACACATCGTGCTTGATCCAATCATCAAGGCCCTCACCGCACGAGGAACATCGAAAACATCAGACAGCTTCCCGCTGTGTGCAACCCCAAGTTGTCCTTCCTCGGTCATCACGCAAATCACTTCAAATCCGTTAACAGCTCGTATGCACCAACTAAGTCACCTGCATATATCTTACCGTAGTATCCCCGCGCACGAGCGCTTACTTTGGGCTGAGACAGATCTCATCTGTCCGCGCGTGCCAGGACACTTGTTGTTGTTTGGCAAGCCCCAATGGCATGATGTTTTTCCAGCTGTCTCCTGGCCAAGCCTGCTTTCTTCGTCATGAGTCGGTCGAAACCTGAAGCAAACACGACTCGTCTCCATCAGCCACAATTTTGTAACCCCTCTTTCGCTCGAGGTGCATGGACGATCGAACAAGGAAGTCCTCGACCGCCGTACACAACACACAGGGTTGGCTTACGCCGGCTCTTTTCTCGTTTCTCTTTCTTTTCCCGCCTCTTCCGCTCGCTTCCTTGCTGCCCGATTAACCTGCAACTCACCGCCGGCCCGCCCACTTGCACCGCCGCGAGGCCCCTCGGCAGATCCGACACATAAGCGCTATCTGACTGACGGTGGTTGAGGACTTTTCCGTGCTCTCCCAAGGAGTATACCTTGTCCTACTGAACATGTGAACCACGGCTATAGCGGAATTGCGAAACATTGTCACGAATCACCGCAGCGGCCAAACCCTTACTACAGTCTGCGAAGAAGTATCCGGCCTATCTTGAATCTAACAGGCTCATTCGCAATTGGAGGGTTTCTTTATCATGTCTTTGGATCACATCCTTTCAACTTAGTCGCACGACTACTGTGATGAACGGCAGAAAAGGCAGATCTGCTTGTCGGGTGCATTTAGTTTGACGACCGCAGACGCTCGCGATTTGATACTGATCATTCCACGGCGCACAGGATACTATGAGCCCGGTGATCCCATCGTTGCCATCATAGGGCAGGCACACTAGTTTTCGTTCGCGAAGAAGCCGTCGTGCTACAACGCGATATGCTGTCCGACTTTCACATCCTTAGGAAGCACATTTAGTCATTCACAACTGATTTTAGGCCTCGGAGCACATGACTACCATGGAATAGGATGCCAATCGAACGCTCGAAACCCACGCATTCCTCCGAGGAAATTATTTCCCGCGATTGCTGATCAATCTGAACTTTTCCACGACGTCTTCCCGATGTTGCATCATCTTCACATTGAAGTGGGTCTCGACCTTTCAACGAGATGGCCTACCGTCTCAGCACAATGCAGGTCAGAACTCAGGCAAAAGGGACCGACGCCGTTCCTGATGGTGCATAAAGATGTCACCGGTCGGGATCTCAGGCTAGTTGCAAAAAAGCAGGAGTGTCGATCATGACGAAGACGTTGTGGTGCGGGGCTTAGGCTCGACTGCTCCACGGAAGAACGGCATGACCATAATAACAAGCGAGCGCGGCTGCAGGACAAGAACGGCCAGAACTGATAGCGACACGGGTCGTATAGATGCGTATAATGTGTCTGAGTCGTTGAGATGGCGTTGAGATGGCGTTGAGATGGCGTTGAGATGAGTACACCCAAGGTCTGTTACGCGCTCAACGTCGACAGGTAATTGTGTGCACATCTCAAACGTAGATTCGTACATGATGAAGAACATGACATCTGCTGACATGGATGACACCTTTTCAGACAAAATGTTGGGGTGGCGTCTGTAGTCCCCTGCTCTTCGTCAGCAGACTCTATTTGAGAATCACTCAAACAACAATCTCATAGCATGATGAGGATCAGACGATTGTGATGGAAATCGAGTTCGATCGCGAGCACATCTGACTGTGAAGACACGGAGCCTCGGTGCAAGAAGCGTCGTCTTTGTCTCCCTACCTTGCCGATGGTGCTTACATAAATATAGGGTATGTGGAGGTTGTTTGATCCCACAGAGACTATATCCCAGTGTATGCTCTTGTCCGTTCAATAAGCGAAATAGACGGTCTTTTAGGGGTTCTGACGAGTGTCTTATGCCAACGGGTGTTGATGGAGAAGATACATCTCACGTTGCGGAGAAAGTTGAATGCCGCAGCAGCCGGCCCAGGTCGTTAGTCAATGTCAGGCGATTGTCGAATATAGGCAAAGCACCTTGTAACTCTCTATATACTTGGAAACCGATAACGCTTATACAAATACATTTAGACCACCCCCTTGAATACAGACGTTGCCATTTGGACATTGCTTTACTTTGCAATTAAATCGAGAGGCACCCCGCGTGTACCTTCCCAAAGCACTGTCCCGTCCCCGCCGTATCTCGAATGCCGACCGAACTTCAGTAACATCTTCATCCCCACAATCACGATGGCGTTCTCTATTAACAACGCTTTGCCCTTGCGCATACAAGTGCGCCCATTGTCCAAAACGCCCTGAAACCCGCGTCCTATCCAGAGTAGACGAAACGATCTATCATCTCGGATCCTCCGAGCCTACACCAACATGTCCATCGAAGTAGCGCGCATGACGGAAGCCGACATGGATGGCGCGATAGACACAATCCAGCAAGCCTTCGCAGACGATCCATACAACAACTGGGTGTATCCCGACCGGACCAAGGTGCCCACGCTGCACACAAGCAGAGCAAGATGCAATACTGACATGCGCCAAGGTCGATCTTAGGCGGAACCGCGTCTCGCTCACCCTCCGGTGCCGCTGGGGGATATCGCACGGCCTGTTCTACGTTGCGCGCTCGTCCTCCAACCCCTCCAAGATCCTCGGCTGTGCAATGTGGCTCCCCCACACGCCCCGTCCCAGCCAGAGTCTTGGTCTTTGTATCTCTCGTACTGGTGGCTCTGGATTAATCAGGTCAAGATGAATACCTGGTATGGCCGGGGCGGACTCAGCACACAGCGGTACTGGGTCTGGAAAGCGCGGCAGGCGGAGGCGCAAAAGGAGCTATGGAAAAGTGATAAGGGGTATTACTTTTGTAATATCGTGACGGTGTTGCCAGAGGCGCAGGGACAGGGCGTCGGGAGGATGTTGATGGAGGAGGTGTTGAGGAGGGCGGATGAGGAGAGCGTGGGGTGTTATCTGGAGAGTTCGAGAAGTGTGCCCAATGTGCCAATATACGAAAAATTCGGGTTCAAGCTAGCGAGAGAGATGGAGTGTAAGGATGGAGAAGAAGAGAAGGATAGGATTACGTTGTACTGTATGTTGAGAGAGCCGAGGGAGGCTGGAGACGTGCGATTTGGAAGAGCTTAGTGGGAGAGCTGGGACGAGGTTATGTGATGGGACACTCCTTCAGCATGTCGAAGTCGGGACTGATCCTCTAGTATCGTTTATTGGTTTTAATTAATGAGGCCTAGGGATGTTTGGTAGTTCCAAACAGGTATTTGGTGCATGTAAATCACTCTGCAGCTACGTGTCTACTTATCAAGTAATGAGGTACTTGCAAGCTACCTTGACTGCCTACCAAAGTTTAGAAGATCAGAATGTCTCTAGACTACTTTCCACACAACCTGAGAGCAGGTCATTCAAGAGTCCCGCATCCCATTCTCCTGCTCTCATGGGCCCTTCCTCCCAATCAACACCAGCCCACTCATCGAACACACTTCTCGCAGCTGCTTCGCTGCCCTCGCGTTCCAGCACGCGAATAACCTTCTCAACGCCCTCAAATGCTCTCCGAGCCACTCCATCACCTTTCTCCACCACGATGCTGCCAACTGCCTCCACGACTCTCTCGACCGACCTTCCAGCCCACCAGCCTCTCGGCGCCAGCCCGGCAAGCGCAAACCACCACGCAACCAACACGAGCGCTCTTGGCTCGCGGATCTTGACCAGCAACAGAAACTCCGGCATCAGAAACGAGCAGAAGACAAAGACGCGTACGAAGAAGTCCGGGTTCAGGTGGTAGTAGTACAGACTCAGGAAAATCGGACTTAGTGCGTGTAACACGGGGTAGAGCGTGTTGCCGTGCAGATCAATTGGTCCGAAGGTGGACTCTGCGTTGCTGAGCGAGGTCAACAGATCCATGAGCGGTGGGGGCAAAAATACCGGTGACGCTGCAGAGTGCTTCGTGTAATATGTTGATGGCGGGTTGGGGTGGTCGGGCGTCGTGCCTACTGCGCCCACGCGAGTGTGTAGGAGACGGTCGTCGCTGTTGTACAGGAATGGTGGTGGTGGTAGTGTTCGTAGCTCGCGGCAGATCAGCGGGTAGATGGACAGTTTCTCGATACCGGCGGCCCAGCGTAGAGATGCGAGGATGCGGAGGCCTTCGCTCATCTTGAGAAAACTGTCCATCCAGATGAGGTGTGCGCCATCTTGGTGTATGTTTTCGTCTGGAGGCGGGATCAGGCTCAGTAAGAGCATGCCTGTTATGAGTACAGATTCGTAATTGTCGAGAGTGATGTTTTGTAACGCTTTGCTATACTCGGCGAAGGTCCGCTGTCGGTATAGCAGTGCTTGATGCTCGATATTTTTGCATGGTGTGAGTATTTCTGTGTGATGCTGCAATGCTAAGAAGCGCGTGGAGTAGATGAGGCTGCAAGAGAGACAGTTGAGGTATCGAGTCCCTGTGTAGCGACACAACGACGGGATCATCGCGCACAGTAAGTGTCTTCCATGTGAACGTCTTGTAATGATGCATTAGTTCGAGTTCCAGGCTTGAAATATTCCCAGAAGCTGAGTATACGGCTGGTATCAACCAGGAGAAGGTTGGAGATGAAGTATCGTTGAAGTTGATCTCCTCGTTCGATACTGACATAGTGCCCGAGAGAGAACTTCCATTACTGAACGAAGAGGTGCTCGAAGCAGTTGATCTGGATGTTGATTCCCGAACATATTCGCAGCTCAGTTTGCGCAATGAGCAGTAGCCGCAGCTTAGTTGGCCTTCATCACACTGTCGTTACGTCAGTACCAGCTCTTTATCATGTCTTGCAACGCTGCTTTCGTGCTTTGTCTTTCCAAATATCAGCTTCAACAGATATAGTGCTATAATCATAAAGCACTTCAACATTTCAAGTCTCTATCGTGAAAGTCATCTCAACAGGAGTGATTACCTTCACCTTCTTCCGCTTGCATGTCAAACAACCTCCACGAGACTTTCGGTGTGGCTTCTTACCCACGAAGCCTGTAGTACGACGCACCATACCTCTTTACCATCCAGATGCCGTTGAAGTTGGGTAGAGATGCAGGCATGATGACAGAAGAGCGGATAAGAAGTGTCAGGCGTCCGAAGGCAACACTCGGCGTTGCGAGGCTACAGCTAGTCGCCAACGTCATGGACTGAGCTCGTGTTGCCCCAACTCTCCTGTCAGAGAGGAATATTTAAGCAGGAAGTAAAGCAGTAGTATTTTCGTATCTCACAAACGCGCTGTTTACTGTTCCTTGCTCGCTGAGCATGTGATGCAGCGGAGTTGTAGAATGCTCGGATCCGATCACCGGAGCCGGCGCAGCTTCGTCTTCTCGCACCAACACCACAACTCGAAGCCGACAGTCTCGTGCTTACTCAACCCACGAACATGCCGGGTCCCTGAAATAATAGGGCAGTTGCTCTTACGGACTGACCATGTCCGAACATTAGGAATATTGACACTCAGATGTAGCAGACACGACCTCTGCGGGCTGCCATAAGCGCTATGCCGTCTGGACAGGACGCCACTTCTGCATCATATAAGACATGAAGTCCTGCAGTGGACCACTCTCACATTCATCAAGTCCAACTTGTATCTGCTCATATTCACTTTCCCAAACCAGCACCGAAACCATGAACATCTCGACCATCAACCCTCCTCCCCAGGCACAAGCCCTTCTCACCGGTGCGGAAAAAGTCTCAACCTACGAAACAACAGGTGGACTCGTAACAGCCCAATTCGCCGCGCACAACCTCTCTCTGATCCCCCGCATCCCCAAAGGCTCCATAATCCACGACAACGCATGCGGCTCCGGCACTGTCTCACGCGCGCTCCTGACTGCGCCCGAGCGACCCCAGGACCTAGAAATTCACGCCACCGACATCGACTCGCCTTTTCTCTCTGCACTGACCTACGCGGCGAAAACAAACTCCTGGCCCATCCACGTCTCGAACCAGAAGTGCGAAGCGCTGGCCTTCGGGGACAGTACACTGACGCACTCGTTCACGAATATTGCTCTTTTCTTCACATCGGCGGCTGGCCTCGATGGCGCGAGAGAAATATACCGCACATTAAGGCCAGGTGGTATCGCTGTCGTGAATTGCTGGGCTCATGTGACTTGGCTCATTCCTGTTAGAACCGTGCACGGGTTTATTCGTCCGGGGAAACCGTTTCCTACACCTGTCGTTGCTTGGCACGATGGGCAGCATATCCAGCAGGTCATGAAGAAGGCGGGGTTCGGGGAAGACAAGATGACAATTGAGAAGAGTGACGCATGGGCAGTAGTGAAGCGGAGTGGGCTCAGAGAGTGGGCGGAGAAGATTTGGGCGTATTTGGGGGCATTGCGGGGTGGTTCGAGGGCGATGGTGAGACATGGGATCAGGCTGTGGATAGGTTAGTGGAGTTACTGTTGGTGCAGCCTGGAACGGTGGTGGAGGGGGATGAGGTGAGGATGAAAGCTAGTCAGTGGGTTGTCGTTGCGGAAAAGTGAGGGTGGGACTTGGCTTGACGAAGGATGGATAATCAGCGAATGGAGGTAAGCAGTGTTCTTTTCAATAGTACATTACTTTCAGACATCAGACTTTTCGAGCTTTTAAATGACCAAGCAAAATCCTGTCTTGCATACGATGCTTGCTTTTGACGTCGTGACGTTCATAGTGTACACATGCTCTCCCGCATTTCAATGCAATCCTCTCTCCGTAACTCAGAACAAAATAACAATCCTGAATCAACCCTATCTTGTACATGCTTCCAATATGAAAGCATTTAACCCATCACCATGCCCTTGAGACCGGACATGTCGCCCTCCTTTGCGGCGATCTCAAAGTATCCGTAGATGATGGTAACGGCAAGCAGAATACCGGTTCCGCTACCAAGGGCGCCAAGAAGATCGCTACCAACGGAGAGAGCACCAATGCAGGCACCACCGAAAGCGGCAGCAGTGGGAATGACACGCTTGAGCTCCTTGTACATGGACTCCTCACGGTGACCGGCCATAACGAGACCCTGCTCCTTGAGCTGCTTAGCGACATCGCGAGGGGACGAGCCAGAGACCTCGATCCAGGTCTTGGAAAAGACGGCGCAGGCAACAAGCATGTAGACGATGAAGACAGCGGTCTTGAGGGGGTCAGAGAGCGCCTCGGTGATGCTGAGAGGAGGGGACCTAGAGGAATTAGCAAATGATCTTTACACATTTCAGGACTAGCACGTACATGTAGTAGGCAATGCCGGAGGTAGCGAAAAGCTGAGCAGAGCCCTCCTTGGGCTCCCAGACACCGAGGAGCTGGACAAGGAGGTTGTCGGAGAAACGGCTGTACAGCATCTGGCTGATCAGGAAGACGTTGGAGGAAAGAGCCGACTGCAGCATAATGGGCATGTTGGAGGTGTAGAACAGGCGGACGGGGTACGAGCCACGGACACCACGCTGGCGGGCAGACTTGACAGGGATCTCGACACGGAAGCCCTGGAGGTAGATGACAGCGCCGAAAACGATGACGGTGGAGATGAGGTTCATGACGTTGGGCAGGTTCTGGCGGTAGAAAGCCTCGCGGAGCGCGACAGTCTTGTTGGGCCAGGTGAAGAGCAGGTGGACAAGGGCAATGATGGCGCCCTCGAACTCGGGCCCACGACCAGTGTTGATGGTGGTGGGGAGAAGGCCTTCCACATGATGGACTCGCAGATGTTGGTCGCAATGAAGAGCGAGATACCGCTGCCAAGACCGTAGCCCTTCTGCAGCAGCTCATCGAGGAGAATGACAATCAGACCGGCGATGATGAGCTGGATGACAAGGAGAACGCAGATACCAGCGCCGAGATCAGAGGGCTGTCCGTAGAGACCGGAGATGACGTAGACGACGGCCTGGCCAAAAGACAGGAGGATGGCCAGGAGCTTCTGGGCCGTCTGGTAGAGCTCACGGTCCGACTTGAGGTCGAGGTTGACGTCGATGAGATGGGTGCCGGCGAGGAGCTGGAAGACCATGCCCGAGGAGATGATGGGGGTGATACCCAGCTCCATCAGCGTTCCTCTGTTACTTGCCATCATCATACGCAGCCAGTAGAGCGGGTCTGACGTGTCAGACGAGACAATGCCGTACAAGGGCATTTGGCTCATGACCAGGAAGACGAGAAGCGTCAGACCCGTCCATACCAGGCGGTTATTGAAGGGCACCTTGCTCTCAGGGAGCTGGATCTCGGGCACGAGAGGGACGAAGGGTTTGACGAGATCGAGGAACCGGACTGCAGGCCGTGGTCAGCTGTGTTCGGTGTTTGCATCCATCTCAATTGCGCGCATGCATGCATCGCGCGCGCGACCAGCAATTGCGGCGGAGGCACTTACGGCCGCTCATGATTGCGAGTCTTGAGGCCCAAGCGAAGCGAAAAGAGACAAAAGGAAGTGAAGAAGAAGGTGTCGTGGGCGACGCTCGAGATGGGGGATGGAGAGGGGGTCCAGTGAGCTCTTTCTAGCAACGTGTTCGACAAACAGCGCCAAGCATCTGCGCTCGCTAATGCGGAGAGAGACCCCCTTGTCATTTCACCACACGCACATCCACTCTGCCAGAGGCCACGCTGGCTTGAGCTTGGGCGGAAGAGCAAAGCTTCGTGAACGTCCCGTCTCGTGTTTCCCTCTGCCGCAGCATTGCACTGTGCACGACGCTGGTCATTGTTCAGAGCTAGCTGGCCCGTGCATCCAGGGTCATTGTACACAGTACACAGCACACAGTACACAGTCCCCCCGGTGCTGGTGTGGACTCTCTCCCTCCCAAGCACATGCATACGGTGCAGTCTAGGATCAAGGACCTGCTCATCTTCGGTACAACATGATCAACCTATACACACAGACCTGAGCTTTTGGGCGACTTCACGGCCATTGTGCTCATGACCTCACCGTGTCAGCTCCAACACGGTCTAGCGCGCTCGCCTCATTGGCCAGTACGGCGAATGCGAATTTAGCGTGAAAGAGTAGTCAGCCCTGCGATGCTATGCGAAGGACGCACTCAGGAACACGACCAACGTGCGCCCTTGTTACACAGCCTCTTTAAGCGAGTGCGAGAAGTGTACTCCAAACATGACTTCATTGCAACATTTCGCATCCGCAAGAACAACCCTCTTCGTAGGGACCGTGTATAAAGCATGGCCTCTACCTCACTGCACTATACCTATACAGCAATCAATCAGTTCACGAGGAGTCTCACTCAACTCCCCAGAGAGCATTGCATGATCTATTCACAAACCCAGCTCCTCCACATCCAACTCCATCCTTACACAAAATTGCTGCCATGGCAAACCCCCTTCATCCTCCTCCTTCGACTGGAAGATGTATCACTACACCCCCTCGCTCCCCCTCGCCATACTGTTCCTCACTCTCTTCACCATCATGACTCTCCTCCACGTGTATGCCTATATCAAGTACCGCAAGAGAAGCACTATATACACCATCATCGGCGGCCTGTGTACGCTCCCTCCCTTGAACATACACTTCTGAATGCCCAGTGTATCTCGCAATCACAGCTCACAAAAAGCAGGCGAAGCCTCCGGCTTCTCCGCACGTATCGGTTCACACTACGATAACGAAGCATGGGCGCCCTTCATCCACCAAGCTACGCTCCTCCTCATCGGCCCGCTGTTCTTCGCAGCAGCCGTCTACATGATGCTAGGCCGCACCATCAATCTAGCCAGCGCATCAGCCATATCGAGAGTAAGTCCGCGGTGGTACACGCGGATTTTTGTGGCCGCCGATATCTCGACGCTGGTTGTGCAGGGACTAGGTGCGTTTCTCGTGGTGGGGGAATGGGAAGGGCTAACGAGGCATAGGCGCAGGTCTGATGGGCACGATGCAACTCTCCCTCGTACTGGCGGGCGAAAAAATCGTCATCGCGGGTCTCATACTCCAGGTTGCTACCTTTGTCATCTTCCTGGTCGCAGCAGTCGACTGCAACGTCCGCTTGGTCCGCATGATGCGCGGCTCTGGCTGTGATGCGACGAGTGCCTCTAGTGATACGTGGAAGAGCATGCTTCGCACCCTCTACATGCTCAGCGCTCTTATCCTGTTCCGCTGCGTGTTCCGCCTGATCGAGTATGTGATGGGCAATGCAGCGTATCTGATGGCGCACGAATGGACTTTGTACGTGTTTGACGGTGTGCCGATGTTTGCAGTGCTGGTTTTGTTCTTCGTGTTCCATCAAAGAGAGATGAAAGGTCATAAGGGAGAAGAGAGGAAGGTGGAAGAGTCAAGCAATGAGGAAAATGTTGTTGTGATTAGCTAATAAAGGAGAACAAAGCAATGGTGCTCAGTGGGTGTTATGTTCTTTAATATTATCCCATTGTTATCGTCTACTTATTACCCCCTATATGATTTTGGTATAGCTACTAGCCTTCATAGCTCAAGAAGCTTACTATCCACCTTCAACGCTTGTCTCAAGATCTCAATTTCTTAACCATCTTTGTGTATCACATCAATCAACCACAACCACCATCTTAAGCACAGGCCACCAACAACCGACTACTATGAGGATAAGGAGTCAGAGGAGGACTCGGAGTCTCTCAAAACATGTCAAAATCTCTGATAACCCAGATTCATGCTGACTCACGGGGTGGGGAAGGAGGCGGCGTGTAGGGACCCTAATCCTCTTCTGGCCTAGCTTTGGGAGACAGTGTTGGAGAGAGCGGTGGTATCTCTCCATTTACGAAGCCGTTACCCAGCTTGTCTTCTGCCTTTGCTTCTGGGGAAGGGGATGGAGCCGGTGGAGGGGCATCTCCGCGTCCAAGTTTATAGTTGTGAGGAGACGGTGGCGGATTGGATGGGGGAGGTGGAGATGGAGTCTCTCCGTGTCCAAGCTGCTGCGTATCAAAGACCTGGTTGCGCAGAACAGGAAATGGTGGCAGTGGCGGCAGAAGCAGTGAAAGACACTGAGGCCCCTTGCTCTCGAAACACTCATCTGGCCTCGCGCTGAGCGAAGGGGTTTGTCCAAAAGACACTGGAGATATAGAGCTTTTACCGCCGAGCTTGAGACGGATAACCTTCAGTAACTGATTGACGGCTTTGACAAGCTCGTCGGGTTTTGTGCTCGGCGACGGAGGCGGAGCGGATGGTGGAGAATCGCCCCCAAGCTGTAGTCGAATGACCTTGAGCAAGAAGTCCATGGTCTCGAGGTGCTCCGTCGGCTTTGCACAAGGCAAGGGGGAGGATTTGATAACAGAGGAGATAGTGAGCCCGCACCTTTAAGCTTGATTATGATGTTCTCTGTGACATTGTTAGGCGGGGTCTTGGAGTAGGGAGCTAGAGAAGGCTTCAGGCTCAATGTTAGTCTCATATCTGCAAAGAAATTGCGAAGTAGCTTACAGTTGGTGATTGGGAACGACCCAGAGTCCTGTTTTTGGGGGTGTTAGGCGGTGTCCTGGGCTATAAGCACCAAGTTAGTATTGGATCATTTGACAGGTCAATAATGGACTTACAGGCGAGGGTGGATCGTCTCTGCTGAACTGGTTCATCGGAGTGTATGGTGAAGTGTACATGTTGAATAGGAACCTATAACCGATAAAGTCTATGTTTAGAGTTGAAACTAAGTGTGCCGGTAGTGCTATCGAATTCTTTGTAGAGGTTGCTGCTGTTGGTCTATCTCCGACCAGCGATGAAGTTACTGCATATATACATCCTGTGATTCAATACCGATTTGCTTAGCACATTGTGAATATTGCAGGGCGTTTGTTACATTCAAAACAAAGCTGTGAGGATGATAGGCAAGTTAAAATGGTCGTTTGCTACCTAAAGGCGCAATCGCTGCCATGGAGACGCATTTTGAGAAAGTCGCGGGAAGCAACGTCGATGTCGTGATTTGAAAACGTTCGCAATTGACCAATGGCCTTAATAGACACAATGTGTGATTGTTCGGTGAGTGCACGCACCAATACAGGTGAAGTGTACACTTAAGCGCAAAGAATTGTGCGACCTCTGTGTGTCATTAGAAATCTAGCAAACGTAAGACAATGGTAGGGAGCAAGATAGAGACAGACGATGATCGTGATATATTGTTAAGTGTCTCCAGCGTAGAGGCTCGATATTATGTGGTATGTTGTTAGAGAGTTGTTTTGACATCAGGTCGGAACTCATTTAGTTAAAAATGTAGACGGAAGTGTGGAAACAAAGTCGTAATCAATCAAGAAGGGGTATATCCGGATACTTGCACGACTCGATATGTCGGCACAAGAGCCCATCCAACGATAGCCTGAGCGACATAGCGACCGAAAGAGTGAAAAAAGGCCTGATTCAAAAGACAAAAGACGGCGGAGCGTCGAAAACAGAGGCGGACTAGCCGGGTATCAAAATGACAGTACTCTAAAGAGAACGCTCATGGCAATGCAGCGAACCAGAATGCTTGCGGGAAAACAAGAGAAACAATTAGTAGAGATAGTAGAAAGAACGCTGTGAGCCTGATCTCGCTCACATCATCATGAGTCTTGTTCGGCGCTTCTGCACATTTCGAGGGCCATAGTCGCCAGGTCCAAGGTAGTCCTGCCGTGGAGCTGCAGCTCGTTGGCCGTGTCGTTCACAAAACTTTTGCCCGCCAACCTCATAGTAATCAGCACTCAGCGGGATTCTACATGTAGAACATGTAAAGCACCGAGGATGAAACTTTTGGCGCGTGTCTGTCTCCAGGTATTGACCCTCAATGCCGCGATTACAAGAGTTGCAGACAGACCCATTGAGCTTATGGTAGTGGTGCTCGCAGTATGGCGCATTTTCGAAGACGTAGAATTCTGCGGTTGGGAAGTTATCGCTGCAGATTCGGCAAACGAAACAGGATCTGTGGTAGCGTCCGGTTAGGCGACCAGAAGAATCTTTGACGGACTTGCCCACAATGGGCTTGGAACAACCGCGACAATTGCCTTTGCTTGCAGGCGCTGGCCGGCGTATCTCTGCCTGTCGTGGTCCAGACCCTGGCCTGCGTCTTGGAGGACCCTGGGCAAGAATCAAGGCAGGGTCTTGTGGCGCAGACAGCTCTTGTGGCCGTCTCTCGAATGAAGTACCCAGCTGAATGGCCGGGTCCATGGGTGATTGGGGTGCACCAGGACTTGGGAACCCAGGTGACAGAATCTGTGGAATTGGCTCAGGAAGGTTCGGGCGTCTATAGCTTGCAGGTGCTTTTCGGCCTTGTACCTGAGAAGGCGGAGGCGCTGCTTCGGCGTATGAATCAGGACTCGCAGTTCTCTGAAAGCTCTCCTCTGCGAGGTAATCCGAACGACTCCCTTTAGAAACACTACGGGAATGTCCTGCCTCAGAACTTGGCGGGCTCGATCGCGAGCTTGCAACGCTTCGGGTAGTATAGCTCGCGTATGAATCATCTGACAACCCCGAATCGGATGGTGTATGAAGTGGGGCATTCTGTGTGTCTGTGTTGTATTTGGTGGTGACTGGTGGTGGTGGCTGCAATGACCGCGTGGGCACAGGATCCTGTCGCAACCCCGATTCCGATTCCGCCCGGCTAAGGTTACGCGAAGGGAACATGTTGTTCGATCGAGGAGCGAAGTCTGAAGTCTTGTACTCCGCGATGTTTGCTGGAGGCAAATCTTTTTCTGAAGGTCTCCTTGGTCGCGGCGGTGGTCCTTTTCTCTCTTGGCTTTCCTTGCGTAGAGGATATGTCTTCGACCTATCGTCCTGGTTTAATTGGCCCGGGCGTTTAGCTTCTTTCTGTAAACGACCAAGAAAAGCATCGATGCCTTCGCCTTCGTCAGCCGAAGCTGGTAGTGGGGGTGTAGTCATTGCTGCTGCCGGTCCAGGCTTTGTTCGGGTGGGGAGACGTGCGCTGCGATTCGAGTATGCCGAAGCTCGTGATGTGTTTGATGCTAGCGATGTCCTTGATTTTAGCCCACTCCCGATACTCCTCATACTGCCCTGCGTCTCTGTTCTTCGGTGCCCGAATGATGGCTCCTGTGAAGGTGACCTGGGCGCACTAGCTGTGCTTGGGCGTCTACTGTCGAAGGGACCAGGCGAAATGCTGTTCATGCGTTTCGACACGTTCTCGCCTCCATTCGTGCGAGGACTGAGCGGTGCAAAAAGGGGACTGGGTTCGGCGTAACGCTGATTGTATGTGGCGTTGAGCCTGTCATGCTCTTGCAGGTTCGGGCTTCGAGGTGTAGCTTTTGTAGGAAACCGCGGGAATGCCGAGTCCATGTTAGCATACCTGTCTGGAGAGGGCGGCGAGACGGAGGGTGGGACAGGGCTTGTTGCGCTTCGGTTCAGAGCGTAGGGCGATCTTAGAGGCGCAGACGGTAGTGGAGAATGACTTCTTGGATCGCTGTAGTTGCTGCTCATCGGCGAGGGTTCGAAAGGGCGAAACGGTTTATCTGAGTTGCTGAGCGATTGTTCATAACAGGTGTTGAAGAAGGCTGTATCTTACTGGCTGCTTGAGAATCTATTCTGGGGGTGCCGGCATGCGACTTGAGGAGGGTGCTTGGCTCTCATACTTTGCACTGAAGGATGGACCTCCAAAGGTCGTGGTGCTTTCAAGTTTTGGCGATGGTGGTTCAGGGATGGGCGCTTCCAGGTGGGGTTCGCCATTTGCTGCTGGAGCTTGAGCTGAGCCTTGAGGTAATTAGATATGTGGGCCTTAGGTAGATAACTCTCTTCTTCCACTTACGTGCTGCTGATGAAGGAAGAGCTGTAGCACAGACATGATCTGCTAGTTGCAAGATGTCAATGTCAATCCCACATGACGAACATTTGATCATGGGCAATCCGCTCGTTCGCTCCATGTCGTGTGTGGCTAGCGGGCCAAGAGGGCCAGTACAGTAAACGGTAGGTTGTGCTCTAGAAGCGATGCTGTCGTCGTTCACTTTCGACAATGCGAAGTTTTGGCGTTGTTTCTACCGTGTTGACATGGGATGGAGGGTGAGATTCAAACGACAGAATCTCGAAGACGTATGCAGGCCGCCGAGCAAAGATCCCTGACCATCTAAAGGCGGCTTGATCTTCGAACACGACAGGCCTTGCTGCATCAGGGGAAACGACGGACATGGTGCTTGATTAGCTCTGATCTGAGAGCGGCAGCGGAGAAACGGTTAGCGCATGCACGAGTACCATCCCGTTTGAGATATGGTCCAGCCCCACCAGCGACACTCACAATGTTGGATGTTTTGTTAGAATCATGGTGGACAGGGGGATTAATGATGAGAATGATTGAAACTGACGGGCAAGCCGACCACACAGAGGCGACAACACGCGATAGCTCTGTATGAGCTTTCCAAGACGAATCTCCCGAGGACCGAAGACGCATCCGCATTTGGAGACCTTCGAGGTCCTGCACGTAACCCGCGCGGTCCCTGAATCATAGTCTTGCTCGACATTGCTGGGCGGCGCTGCTGATTCGACGGACTAGCTAAGGCGCGCACGGAGCGGCAGCTTGCAGGATCAAGTGGTCCCTGAGCGTGGAACCAGTCGCATCACTGAAGCCGTCGACTGCGTAATGAAACGAAATCTCCGTCGCACTGTCTCAAGCAATATTGCAAGCGCCCGTGACGGAGTTTATCTCGCATCATGTGTGCAGCCATCAGATGGGGCTGCAGTCGCGTGGCACCTGAACCTCGGATAGAGCGGTAGGCCAGGTCGTGCAGAGCCGAATTGAGGCTTTGTTCGCCAGCTGTCCATGCGCAGGAGAACCATTCAACCCGGACATTAAGCCATCTGAATCCTTCGTGCGTAGTTATTGGGCACATGGCTTATTGATGCGGGTGTCTCACCGACACAGCCAGAGTTTCTTCGCAAAACCTCTCTTCATCCATGTGGGCGCTGAGACAACAGCCTTGGATTCATGTCGTCTCCTGCGACCCTCAAGTTTCGAACGGTTTGAAGCATGCCCCACGACCTTGACCTCATCCCTTCGGAAGCAACGTCCGTCGCACGGACCGGTGGGTAAGCTTGAGTACTGATGTGGAGCTGTCCAAGAGCGTCGTTCTACATATAGCCGTGGGGACAACGGATATTGGCCTTGCGGAAATACTTGTCGCCCTGCAAAGGAATCTTTCGACCACAAGACCGCCTCCTGCTGCTATGCTCAAAGCTCGCCTATTGTCCTGTTCTCTGCGGGTCGGCACGGCGTCAGACAGGCGACCATGGCGAAGGGTTTCAGCCTCGCGCTGATAGGAATGTACACAGTGCGAGTGTCCTATGTTTTGGCAACGCCGAACGAGTCATCTCAGGAGAGCTGCGGCCAGAGCTCAAGTGTCGGCTACCTTCACATGCTTCGCATTGTCGACAGTTAGTCTTGAACCGGTGGAGCATTATGCAATTTAGTCCGTTTGTTCACGTCCACCGCTCTTTTCTTGTAGCTAGTGTAGCTAAGTATACGCGGGGTATGATGGCAGAACTCGGACGTCTACATGTCATTGTCTTGACAGCTCTCAATGCAAAACATTGGTCCCTTTGTCCTCTGGCGTGCTATCGTGCTTTAGCCCAGAAACGCTGCGCGTTCGCCATCCCAAGTGCGGTTCGGTTTGCGGCACCATAAGATTGAGTGTGGTGGCGGGCGCGGCGCGGAGCAGCGCGACGGAAAAACTCCCAACCCAATTGGCCTTCTAGAGGCTGTCACGGGCTGCGGCGGAATGAATTGGCTCAAAAAGTGGAGTGCATATCAAAGAAGCGGTGGGAATCCAGGCTGTCCGGCAGCAGGCGGGTGCAAGTTAGCCTCGTGGCTATCGATAAGTCAGCAGGCAGGTGGCAGGTACAAGATTCTAGATATAAGCCTCGCTCACCTCCACAACAAGACCCCACTGCAAAGTACAGCAACTGAATCGGCCATTGCAAACAACAACGACAACTTTCTTCTTCCTCATCACCACACCCACTCGTCACTCGGGCCATTGCCCAGACTCAAGACGTTTTCCAACCTCCTCTCCTCGTATGTACCCCGCCATTCACTACAAGGCAACAATGTCACTAACTATCCACAGCGTCCACAACCCATTCGCCGGCCGACGCACTTCTCCTTCTGGGGCAGCGTCGGATTTAGATTTCCGTAGATAAGTTCGTTGAGCAAATAAGCCAATAAGAACGTCTCAAGCAAACGACTATGGCACCTCACGCCGAAGAAAGCGTCGGCCACGCGGATGGGTTCAATGTGCAGACGGCACCAGCCAAGGATCTCTTTGTCGTCAACTCTCCAAATGTCGAATACACCGAGGACACCATCAAGACCAAGTACACTTACCGTACCACCGACATTACCCAGAATGCCGATGGTAAGTATGTGGCCGTGCCAAAGGAGACTCTCTACGACTTCAAGGTCGACCGTAAAGTCCCCAAGGTCGGTGTGATGCTTGTAGGTCTTGGTGGCAACAATGGAACTACTGTTACCGCTGGTATCATCGCCAACAAACGCAACTTGGTCTGGGAGACGAAAGAGGGCAAGCGCGCCGCCAACTACTATGGTTCAGTCATCATGAGCTCCACTACCAAGCTCGGAGTCGACAGCAAGACTGGCAAGGAGATCCATATCCCTTTCCATGACCTTCTACCGATGGTCCACCCCAACGACCTCGTTATTGGCGGTTGGGATATCAGTGGCATGAATCTGGCTGATGCTATGGATCGTGCCAAGGTTCTTTCGCCTTCCTTGAAGATGCTGGTCCGCAAGGAAATGGCTGCTATGAAGCCACTGCGCAGTATCTATTATCCTGACTTCATCGCTGCCAACCAGGAGGAACGCGCCGACAACGTTCTGGAGGGCACCAAGGCCTCCATGGCTCACGTTGAGCAGATCCGCAAGGACATTCGGTAAATCACCCCGCTTCAAATTTGCAGAAATTTTGCCGCTGACATGACCTTAAGTGATTTCAAGTCTGCCAACGGCCTCGACAAGGTCATCGTACAGTGGACGGCTAACACGGAGCGTTATGCCGACATTCTGGAGGGCGTCAACGATACTGCCGACAACCTCATGAAGGCTATCGAGTCTGGTCACGAAGAAGTTGCTCCCTCAACCGTGTTTGCTGTTGCATCTATTCTCGAAAAGGTTCCTTTCATCAACGGCTCTCCTCAGAACACGTTCGTTCCAGGTGCTATCCAGCTTGCCGAGAAGCATGGTGCTTTCATTGGTGGCGATGACTTTAAGTCCGGCCAGACTAAGATGAAATCTGCCCTTGTTGATTTCATGATTAACGCAGGTATCAAGCTCACTTCCATCGCAAGCTACAATCATCTTGGCAACAACGACGGCATGAATCTCAGCTCGCAGAAGCAGTTTCGTTCGAAGGAGATCTCCAAGTCCAATGTTGTCGACGACATGGTTGCTGCCAATAATGTCCTTTACAAGGACGGCGAACACCCCGATCACTGTGTTGTCATCAAGTATATGCCCGCTGTTGGAGACGACAAGCGCGCTCTGGACGAATACTACGCTGAGATCTTTTTGGACGGACACCAGACAATCAGCCTGTTCAACGTCTGTGAAGACTCTCTTCTGGCTTCACCTCTGATCATTGATCTGGTGCTAGTCGCTGAGATGATGACTCGTGTCCAGTGGAAGGCCCAAAGCGCTGGCGAGAGTACTTCTGAATACTCTGGTTTCCATAGCGTCCTCAGCATTCTCAGCTACATGCTCAAAGCTCCCCTCACGCCTGCCGGTACTCCGGTTGTCAATGCTCTTGCCAAACAGCGTGCTGCGCTCACCAACATCTTCCGCGCCTGCGTCGGCCTGGAGCCTGAGAATGATATGACTCTTGAGCACAAGCTGATCTGATTCATGTTGGATGATGCACAAGCTCATGTGAACGTCTAGGAAGTGACAGTCTGGTAAAGGCTGCGCAAAGGTTGATTTTTAATTTGCCCAACTCTATACGCTCCTTACATCATATTACAATGACAAAGAATTCTCAACCAATTTATCGTGTCTGTGATTTGCAACGGTGACCAGCACGAGAGTGGGCCTGCCGGAGGAAGGCGCAGCGCTCCTTCCATCTCAAGCTCGCTCGGCATCCTCACCTCAGAACTCCTCACTTACCACGCCTCACTCACGTCACCAACACCGCCATCGACACAACACAACACCCTGCGATGCCTGCGTGGTCATCCATTCAGTCGTACTTCACGTCTTCACCGACCAAGAACAGCGATGGCTTCACCGCCGACGAGGTGCAGTCGATCCTGCTGCCTGCAGGTACATCTGCACTCAATACCTGGACTGTGTGTATCGTCGATCAACTCTCAAACCATCTGAACTGACCACAAGAGCCCATTGTTGAGTACGAAGAAGCTGATCTGGGCTCCCTCGAGCCGGGGCCGCGCTATCTGACGCTCATGGGGCGCATAGTAAACTTTTATGATGTAGCCAAGCCAAGCAAGCGTCACCAATCTGCCCAGGGCTATATCAAGATCATGCTTGCAGATGACACGGGCGTCCTCACTGTGAGACTCTGGTATGCTAACGCAGAGTACAAACTACGCCTTGGCCAGCTCATGACTGTCTGGACGGTACATGTCTCGAACAGCTCGGAGCATAACGCACTTGCTCCTAACACCGCGCCACTGTTCACGACTATCTTCCCCGAGGGCGAGCGGCACTGTCACCTCATGGTGCATGAGAATAGTGACAACGGCACCCAGTTCAAGCGACCGTTCAACTACAAGGTCTCCAGAGCGCTGTCCAGCCTCATGACGCTGAGAAGCTTCACTGATGGCGGGTATGATGTTGACGAACCCAAGCTGCTCGTATGTGTAAAGAGCATTGGAGCAAGGAAGCGTTGTAAACCATCTCCTCCCTGCATCCTATTCCGATCTTTCGAGTTGACTGATCGTTCGGTGTAGACATCAATCGTAATGGCACCACATCTGAGCTGCTCACACTGGGCATCTTCGACGACACGGCTGATGCATCGCTAACCTTCTACTCTGGGCTCTGTGATTCTGCATCTTCACTTCAGCCTTCGAAAACCATCTTGCTGATCTCCAATCCAGGCTGGCGTATTGAGAAGACTGCTAAATTGTCGCTGAATGCTCACTCTCGTGTTGACATCGATCCAGACATAGGCGACGCTCGGCGACTCCGCGCGCTTGCCCAACGCTTGGCGAAGAATGAGCATGTCAATCCGGCGTTTCCTGCAATCGATGTATCCTTTTTCGAAGGAAGTCCTGTCCGTGCACTTTACAGCTTTGCCGATATAGATGACTTTGCGCGGACGTATCCACGAGAGGAGCTCATTGGTTACGTGTCCTGCATCGTCACTTCGCTCAATATCCTTGTGCCGTACAAGCGCAACATGCTGTTGAGCGCTGAGTGCTGTGGAATCGCGCTCTTCGCGAATGCGATCAAATCTACATGCAAGCAATGTGAGAAGGAAGTTGAACTAAGGATCAATCCGAGAATTGTACGTATCCAGTCCCTCATCACCCCAGTTTATTGCTGCATCATCACCACAATTCTTCGCTACATAGGAATGTTACTGGTACTGACTCTTCAAATTCAGCTTGGTCCCATTCTTGATGAAACTGGACAAGTCAGCAGCGGCAAGCTCATCTTGTCGGATCGTGCATGGAGAGAACTGCTGGGCCGGACAGCATCACAACTCGTCGATACCGATGTCAGTGTGCTGCGATACCTGGAGCAGCGACTGTTATTTCTACGGGTTACGATGGGGTTTGCACTGAAGCTGGAGGGCGAAATCGGAAGACTTGCTGTCTGGTGCGTGAAGAATTGATGTCCACAACAGGGAAGCCTCAACAACACAGCAACCTACGATCTCGCATCATACCGGCTTGGCGCGGCAAGTTTGTTGAATAGGAAAGTCTACTGATAGGCGTTGGTCGCCAGGCTATATTTGCGAGAGGACTATCATTGCTCTGGTGATGCATAACAGTGTGTCGGAAGTTTTACAGGGCGCGGGTAATCTGGCAAAATGTCCGGTTCCTTTCCACCAGACGCAAAGAGGCTGACTGAAGCAGCGATGCATCTCCGTTTCGGCCGCGGCGCCGACACCGCGGCATGATAGACGGAGCAATTCTCTCGTGTCGAAACAAATTCTTCTGGTACGGGGCCTGTTTGAACTGACTGGATTGTGTATGTAAGGGAATGGTCAATCGGTGTGTCTGAGTAGATTATCGGCGCTGAGATGGTCGTTCGGCGTTTGATCGAACCAGCCGCCGCCGCCGTGAAAGTCGATGACAACAGATTAGCCACGGACGATCGGGAGCAGCAGTCACGACTTGAAAACTCACAGCGAGTTATGAAGGTAGACTCTAGATTGACCGCTTGTTAACCAGGCGCGGACAGCTGCGGCAACGCTTTGATGCATGGTGGACTCGACAAAGCTTTCGCTGGGAAGCATCCACCGGCATGACGCAGAAGAGTGGGTCGCAGAGGCCGTAACTATGAGGCAGGCAGGCGTGGCGCGCATGCTTGACATCCCACGCCTAGCGCCATTCCGACGTACAAATCTCCTCAGTCTCAACCTCGTGAACTGTTCTTTCTCGTTCACCTCGTCAATATCGTCAATACAATCTCAATAATGTCTGACGAACTCGCCATCAACACGATCCGTACCCTGGCCGTATGTAACGCCCTCCTGTCCCGCCAACGTCGTTAGCTACCCCGCTGCCGCATTCTTTTCCCACCAACACGACGACGGCGGTGGCAACTGGGAAGCTATAAAGCTCAATTGCTGACGATAGCTGCTGCATAGGTCGATGCCACCGCACAGGCTAACTCGGGTCACCCGGGTGCCCCTATGGGCATGGCGCCGGTTGCCCACGTCCTGTTCAACAAGTTCATGAGGTTCAACCCCAAGAACCCTGAATGGTTGAACCGCGACCGATTTGTCCTTTCGTATGTGCCCCTCAGCTGGTGAACTGTATCTACGGCTTTCATGGCCTTGTGCAGCTTTTCCGCGGTTCTCCGCCATCGTCTGAGCACAAAAACTGACTCCGCGTACAGCAACGGTCACGGCTGCATGCTCCAGTATGCTCTGCTGCACCTGTTCGGCTACAAGATCAGCATCAACGATCTGAAGAACTTCCGTGTAAGCAGCGTTGGCAAATAATGCTTTTAAATCGAGACTGACAAGTACAGCAAATCGACTCCATTACTCCCGGTCACCCCGAGTCCCACGACACCCCCGGTATTGAGGTCACCACTGGCCCTCTCGGCCAGGGTTTCGCCAACGCTGTTGGTCTTGCTATTGCTGAGAGGCACACCGCAGCCGTTTTCAACAAGCCTGGCTACGAGCTGATCAACAACTACACATACGCCTTCTTCGGTGATGGCTGCGCTATGGAGGGTATTGCCTCTGAGGCCGCTTCGATGGCTGGCCACCTGCAGCTCGGTAACCTCATCATGGTCTATGACGACAACCACATCTCCATTGGTATGTTCCAAGACACTGTATTGCAAGCTTGGAGTGCTAACGTACATGCCAGACGGCGACACCAAATGCGCTTTCACTGAGGATGTCATGAAGCGATTCGAGGCCTACGGCTGGCACACTCAGCACGTCGAGGACGGTGACTCCGACCTCGCAGGCATTGAGGCTGCCATTAAGAAGGCCCAGGAGGTCAAGGACAAGCCTTCCGTCATCAAGCTGACCACCACGATTGGTTTTGGCTCCAAGCTCCAGGGTACCGGTGGTGTCCACGGCAACCCCTTGAAGCCTGACGACATCAAGAGCGTCAAGGAGAAGTTCGGCTTCGACCCCGAGAAGACCTTCGTCGTTCCCCAGGAGGTCTACGACTTGTACCACAAGCACGCTGCCGAGGTGCCGCTGCTGAGCAGGAGTGGAACCAGCTCCTCGAGAAGTATGGCAAGGAGCACCAGGATCTGTACAAAGACCTTATCCGCCGTCAGACTCGCGACCTTCCCGAGGGCTGGGAGAAGAGCCTCCCCACATACAAGCCTACTGACTCCGCCATCGCGTCCAGGAAGCTGTCCGAGGCTGTTCTTGAGGCTATCCACGGCGTCGTTCCTGAGCTGATCTCTGGTTCTGCCGACTTGACTGGCTCCAACAACACCCGATGGAAGAACGCCGTCGACTTCCAGCCCCCTAACCTCGGCATTGGTGAGTGGTCCGGTCGTTACATGAGGTATGGTGTCCGTGAGCACGCCATGGCCGCCGTCATGAACGGTTTGTCTGCCTACGGTACCATCATCCCCGCCGGTGGTACTTTCCTCAACTTCGTCTCGTACGCCGCTGGTGCCGTCCGCCTTTCCGCTCTCTCCCACCAGCGTCTGATCCACGTCGCTACCCACGACTCCATTGGTCTTGGCGAGGACGGTGCGACTCACCAGCCTATCGAGACTCTCGCTCACTTCCGTGCTCTGCCCAACTGCATGGTCTGGCGTCCCGCTGACGGCAACGAGACCTCCGCTGCCTACTACATGGCTCTCACCTCCAAGAACACCCCATCTATACTCGCCCTCACCCGTCAGAACCTGCCCCAGCTCGAGGGCTCCACACTCCAGAACGGTATCAAGGGTGGATATGTTGCTCTTGAGAAGGATGGTGCTGACGTCACACTCGTCTCCACTGGTTCTGAGGTTTCCCTCTGCCTCGAGGCCGTCAAGACCCTCGAAGAGCAGGGCCTCAAGGCTCGTGTCGTCTCTCTGCCCTGCTGGGAGGTATTCGACGCCCAGGACAAGGAGTACAAGCTCTCTGTCATCCCCGATGGTATCCCCACCATGTCTGTTGAGGTTATGTCCACACTCGGCTGGGAAAAGTACTCGCACGAGCAGTTCGGTCTCAACAGGTTTGGTGCCTCTGGTCCTTACAAGGACGTCTACAAGGTAAGCTCAGACTTGACAAATCTATTGGGAAGAGAGCAAACACTAACGCCCAACGCAGAAGTTCGAGTTCACCCCCGAGGGTGTTGCCAAGCGTGCGAAGCTCACTGTCGACTTCTACAAGGATGTCAAGCCCCTTCGCTCGCCTGTCAACCGTGCTTTCCAGCAGCTTATCTAAGCATTTGCATAAGGTGATAGCATTGTTGAGACGCGGCGTTTGGCTTCAAGGACGTATGAGAAACGACCGGTATGCGATAATATAGTTCACACGATGAAAACTAGGACGCCCCCGGATGCATAGAATTTGATTCCCACCTTTATGAGCAATACATATCCTCTCCTAGGCCCCAAGAAAAGATTGTGATGTATTGAGTATGAAGTTTGCGCCGTGACATTGACAAATGGCAGGAGGATTGGCCGATAACGGGGCTGGCTGCGGTACAATGTAACATCTGTGGATGGGGGAATGGGAGAATTTGGTGTAAACCATTTATTGATGAGTACACATAGTATATACTAATCAGCTATTGTCATGTGATTAGAAAAGCCTCCTTGGCCAAGTGGTAAGGCGTCGCACTTGTAATGCGAAGATCGCTCGTTCGATTCGGGTAGGTGGCAATATCTTGTCTTTTTGCCGTCTTGGAATCATGTTCCACGGCAAATCGCATAGCATCATGGCTTCTAGAGTGGGCACTGTGGTTGATTTTTGCTCCTTTTCACTTGTAGGCTTTGTGATTACGGTAGCTGATTTGCGACAGACACCACAGTCCTATCTATTCCATTTACGTTTGACCATCAAGACAGCCGGGCAGGCCGCCATATCTCAGTGGAAATAAAAGACAGTGCTGCTTCGCGTCCGTATTGCCCAGATTCGATAGCTTATGCACGATAGTTTACACTGAGTGTGAGTAGTTCTTCAAGGGATCGAATCGATTGCTCGAGTTGACCCCGTCCTTGCATACGGACAAGTCATGCAACGTCATGAGTGCATTCCTCCACTACCAGGTCCCTGGTCTGCGGTTTATTCATTCCAGCAGGCTGATGATGGCTCCCTTTGCACGATTGCAGCGATCGTAACACACACCTGGATGCTCCGTCAATGGCTGGGTCTCTACTTGCTCGATGATGGACTGAGCATCAGCTGGAGTGCGAAGCACGAGATTTGTTGGATAGTATAACGACTGTTTCAATCCCACCTCACCCTACCCTATCTCACCTCGCTTCACCATACCGCTCACCTGCTCTCTCCCTCTGTAGCCCGATCGGACCGTCTCGCAAGCTTCATTCATTGGTGTTACGCGGCAGCGGCGTGCATGTCCCCCTCCAACGACCATCTCCGAACTCTACACGGGAGTCAGACTCTGTGACTTCCCCCTCATTCTCTGTCTGTTTATCCCGAATCCAGGATGAACAACCGATCAACGACCTCGCTCGTCAGCAGCACCAGCAGCAAGGCGACGACGACCAACCCCTCCTCATCGTCATCATCATCGTCATCTCCTCCACCTACACCCCGCCTTCCTAAATTCGCCATCAGAAAACCCCGCTTCCACATGCACTGGCCGCGGACAAACTCGTTTGTCAAACTCCCGACGGATGAGAGGCAGCTGGATGCTAGACCGTTGCGGTTGTGCACCCGCGCTACTGCTTCTCATGTCGATGCCGATGGTGACGCCGATATCGATGATAGTGATGTGAATGTCGATGCCAATACCGCCCACCCACTCACCCCGCGAGCTCTCAAGAAACGAGCAAAACAAGTGTGTGCCCGGGAGGCAAAAGTGCAGAAGCGGGAGGAGGAAGTGCTGGTTCGGGAGAAGAGGGTGTGGGAGGGGCTGAGGGAGATGGCGAGGGGAAAGTGCATGTTGCTGTTTTGGAGGCGCGGGTGGAGGAGTTGGAGGGGATTGTTGGGGGTGGTGGTGCGGGGAAGCGGCGCGGGAGGAAGGGTGGTGTTGGAAACGAGCGAGGGACGAGACAGTGGTGGGTGAAGGGGTGGTGGAGTTTTAACGACTAGGGGCGTTGGGCGTCGTGGCATCGAGTTTGGCTGAAGGAACAGAAGGATAAAAGGACTGGAATAAAAGAGGAGAATCATTCCCTACGATACAGAGAAGACGTACTGTGATCATGTCCACAGTTAGTATAGTACAGCACCAGCGCTTGAATAACTATGTCGCTGAGGGTGCATTGTGCCCATGTTCATCCGCTTACACGTCGACTTCAGCGATCCTCTATCCCCTCAGGCCGAGCAAGAAACTGCCGCCTGTCTTCCCGCCGTCAGCCCCCGCACCGCCACCAGGCAGGTACGAAACGTTGGGATTCCTGGCCAGCATCTGCGCAATGTCCTTCTGGGTCTCGATTCTTCGGATCATGATCAGGCCATCACCGCTCTTCGCAACCGCCTTGGAAATGGTGTCGGCAGCCTCGGCCTCACCCTCAGCCCGGATGACGTTGGCCTGCCTCTCCTGCTCGGCCTTCTCGACGATGAAGCGCGCACGCTCGGCCTCCTGCTGAGCAATCTGCTTCTCCTCGACGGCCTTGGTGAACTCCTTGCCGAAGGTCATGTGTGTGATGGAAACGTCCTCGAGGGCAATGTTGAACTCGTTGGCGCGCTTGAGCAGGTCGGCGCGGATTCTGTTGGAGACGGCCTCACGCTGGGTGATGAGCTCGGCGGCATCGAACTGCGCGACGATGGCCTTGAGGACCTCGTTACCGATGGAGGGAGGACGCGCTCGTCGTAGTCTTGGCCGAGGTTCTGGGGGTGTTAGTTTGTGTTCGTTTGACGTGTTGTTTTTGGCGGCGCGGGCGCGTAGCTGTTCCTGGAATTGGCGTGTGGGTACGCACCTGGTAGATCTTAGGCAGCTGCTTGACCTCCGGGCGGTGCAGGACCCTCAGCGTCAGGGTAACCATCTGCAGGTCCTTGGATCCGGTGGTGGTGCTGATGTTCCTCGGCCGTGTGCGGACATCGAAGACAATGGCGCGCTGCAGCCAGGGGACCAGGAAATGTGTGCCCTCGTTGACCACCTGCTCCTTCACTCCGGACAGGCGGTCGAAGATGACGGCGCGCGTGCCACCTTTGACGTCGTAGATGGACGACTGTGCGAGGGAGACGGCGACGGCACCGGGGACGACCCAGCGGAAGATCGAGCTTGGTAGGGCGGCCATGGCGATGTGCAGGGGCAGGTGCGCGTGCGAGTGCGAGTGTTGAGGATGCGGCGGGTCGATGGCGTCTATGTTCGAGAAATGGAAACTGAGGAGCTGTCATCGAGCACAGACCGCCTCCGGATTCGCCGCTCACCTCCATGCCTCAGCCACGACGCAGACATCAGCCTAAGCACGCAGTAATACAGCAAGTCATCTACAAGGAGGATGGATACGACGTGGTCAACAAAGAGCCGGAGATGCGTATTGGGTGCATGCTCCGCTCACCGTATGAACAGGTCTGATCACAACGAATGATCAAAAAAGAAGAATGCACCAACTGTCTCGAATAGGCAATCACCAACTACCTCGAATAGGCAATCACCAATCGCTCCAAGCTCAATCGCCTACGCCTTGGTCTCCTCCTGCGCAATGAAGCCCTTGTGCTCGTTGTGTGCCTTGTACCAGTAGCTGTCCTCCTTTTTGGGCTGGAGCTCCGCTGTTAGCTTTTCCAGGATGACAGCGAGCAGCTTCTCCCGTCCCGCCTCGTTGTCTGCGTCACGGTTCCAAACAGCAATCTGCACCGCGTTCCAGCGGACAGAGTAGGAAAGACCGCAGATGTCGTCGTTGAACGCTGCCTGCCGTTAGTAAAGACACGCGCACATGCTCCATGCACCACTCACAGGCACGCTTCGTCTCAACGGCACCCTGCAGAACGTCGCCAACAGCAAGCAGGCAAAGCTCGTGCCAGAACTGCGGCGCGACGTCCTTGCTGACCTTGAAGTACCATGCCCCACCTCGCGCATTTCGCGGATCCTCCCATACCGGCTTGATACCCATGTGAAAGAGATGGATCGAGTCTCGCAGCTTCAGGTTCTCGACGGGGATGTTGTTGAAATGCTGGTAAAACTCCTTGATGCTGATGATCTGCTCGCCAAGCGGCTTCGGCCGCGATGCATACTCTTCTAGCTGTGCTGTTTTATCCTTGGGGCCGCTTTGCTGCCCCTTCTCCGCCCAGAACATCCACCGGAAGCGGAATTCAGGAACACGGACCGACTTGAAGATCGAATTCAGCATCGCAGATCCGCGTGCTGGCGAAGCTGTGGCGGACTGCTCTGAGGCTGATGCTGGAGGCAGGTTGGAGGTGCTGAGCACCGGGAAGCGGCCAGCCATTGTGGGAGTGGAACCTGAGGTACGAACGTTAAGACCGATAATCCGAAGCTTGCTGATGTCTGAGCGAGCTGCAAAAATGCGTTTGCAATTAGCACTAGCGAGGTCGTTCTTGATGTCACTGGTGGCCTTGGCGGCTGGCGTGTGAGGTTCAAAAGCTGCAACGTGCCGAGAAGCAGAAGATTTGAGAAGATCGAGAATGTGTTGCAAGCGCACTTTGGTATCTGGCTTGGGTTTGTTGGGCGAAGGATCGAGGTGAAGAAGCTTGTCATTGTTAGCGTTGTGGGCTGCAGATGCTCTAAGCATGCCAACAAGACAAGTGGCTTCAGCCATGATGATGATTATGCAGAGTTGTGAATGAAGCTGCGGAATTGGTGTAGTGGTAGAAGAAGACAGATGGGATTACGCGCGAGGAGTCGCCGAAGAAGGTCAAGTAGGTAAACGCTCCAGTCTCCGGTTTTTGAGCCGTGAATAATAGGAACTTCTACAACAACAGAACTCTGCTATTGTAGCCAGTTGCTGGGGGTTG
Source organism: Ascochyta koolunga (assembly GCA_026119515.1). Classification (NCBI taxonomy): domain Eukaryota; kingdom Fungi; phylum Ascomycota; class Dothideomycetes; order Pleosporales; family Didymellaceae; genus Ascochyta; species Ascochyta koolunga. The sequence goes on from JANLCG010000022.1 coordinate 736,617, forward strand.
GGGGCGACATTTGATGAAGGTGAATGCCAAAAACGACGGACAATAAAACATACGACAGCGACACATGAGCCCTGAATGTGACGAACGAAGGATAGTGACAGGTCGAATTGGATTGAAGGGAGTTGTATATCTGTGTTTGGATAGGCGTAAGATGTTGCGGTAGGTTTCCAAAAGATGGTCGTCGTGAATGCCAAGCGTTCATATCAGGCGAGAGTGGAAGGCGCCACGTGGGGAAACTCGAGCGAAAGAGGCCCAAGGCTTGCAGGCGAATCATCCAAGGCGGCACCGGGGACATTGATGAGGACACAGAGCAGAAAAGACGGTCTTGCGAGCAAGATTGTACGTACCGGTTGGGCTGATATTACGTTGCCTGTTCTCTATAATAGCCTTGTCGATGGCTCGTATGTATACCCGGCGGAAGGTCCTGAAGTAGCACAGCAAAGAGCACCTGGACACTCGAGGTGATGGGAGAAGAAGAGTCGACAGCACGTCAATGAAGAGGTGAGGTGTGATGAGACTTGGCCCGTCGGACTTGTATTAGTAGCCTCTATCGAATGAACAAGTCAGCAGCGGAACCTGCAGCCGCCCGTTCTGGCGTTTCAGTGCGCCGTTTCAACCCCTGCGGACACCAACAAGAGCCACCAGGTCACGCCTGAGGCCCGCAGGGCGGTGCACGCCCAATCACTACCGTACGACGTCGTCCTTGGCAGAGATCACGACGGCTGCGGGCCGCTCATTGGGCCTGTCAGACTTGCTGGCCCTCTCTCCATGAATTCTTCAAGCGGCTGGGTCTGGATACTGAAGTTTGCACTCGACGCGCCCAAGTGTTTGTTTTCCTCTGACGTCGCGGGTTGTATTGGCTCGCACCTGAGACCCCCGCGGTCTAACTCGCCCGCTTCCGCCCAGAAGAATTTCACGAGTCCTGCCCTCGCTCCCATCAAAGCCCGAGACACTTCGGGAACCACCACCTCCGCAGAACTACTGTGCTACCCGTCGCACGCTCTACATACCGTCTCATAGCCACTGCCACCATGGCCTCCCCTGCCGCTCCGCAGCTCGCCGACCGTCGTAAGCGTACCGAAGTCTCCCCGAGAACAGCTCTGCGCCTTCTGTTTCCCGCAAGTCAGCCTCTACAGTCCAAGCTTCGAGTGCACCTGCCGAATCCACCGATGCTAGTGACTTGAACTCGGGCCATGAGAGCAGCGAGCTATCTGAGTCGAGCGAAGAGCCCAGCGACCTGAGCTCCAGCGAGGATGAAGACGAGAGCACTGCAATGCACGTCGAGACACCCAAAGAGCCAGAGGTCGTCAATCTGAGAGCAAACAGAGGGAAAAAGCCCACGTACAAGCTGGACGAAGAGGAGCTCGGTCCAGATATCAGGACCTTCTTGAAAGATTTCCTGCCCCAGCTGAAGGCTGCAAACGAAGAGCTCGAGGCGCAGCGCAAGGAAGGCACCCTGAAGAAGCGGGAGATTGACGCTGTCGACGGAGAGGAAGACGAGCAGTACATCGAGATGGTATGTGTGCTCGCATGGAATAGTCAATGCATACTGACCTCAATCTAGAATCTCGGTCTTGGAGTGTTGAAGATGAAAGACGCAGACAACAGCTCAGATAGCAGCAGCAGCTACAGCGACGACGACAGCGACATGGATGACGCTGAAGACCCCCAAAGGACAAGGACATTCTTAGCAAGCTCATGGGCCAGGAGAAGACGAAAGAGGCTGCTGGAATCCAGGAGGTCAACGAAAAGCAGGGGTCATGAGGCCGTCATTGCATTCATTCGTCAGCTACGTGAGATGCACAAAAACTTAGTGCTGTCTACGATTCCCTCTCTCCGATATGTCCAAGGCCACCTTTCGCCCAGGTAGCATCGGCATTCGGATGGATATCCGGAACCTCGATGTACTCACGCACCTTCTTTTTACGCTTGTGGTCACTCCCAAATCGCCTGTCCCGGTCTTCGACAGCCTTCTCAAAGTTTGGCATCTGCTCAGCTGATGTGTAACTCGTCATAAGCTGTGGTGGACCAAGGGGTAGCTTGTCTCCTCTATCAGTCTGCCAGAGATGGTAGACCTTGCCGTAAAGCAGAACAACCTCTTCCATCTCCTTGTTCTCGGCAAGCTCCCAGGCAGCTTCTGGGACGGCGTTAGGCTTCGGCATGATCAGCATCCCGGACTTGACCTCGAACACGTGCGAATGCCACAGCTTCTGCTCCTCTTCATCTAGAGTTTCGTACAGATGCGGTTTGATCATGTATTCTGTAATGCGATGAGCAAGGGTCATACGGTCACACAGCAAAGGACTCCAAGGACCTACCAATACCGATGATACGTGCTGGCTGCACAGGTGAATCGTACAGGATGCACTGCCTCACATCCTCATTAAGATGTGCACAGTAATGGTTTGCCTCGACCGCTTCTCGCTTGGGGTCGTGAGCGTATGCGTGGAAGGCGTTTAGGTGTGCGCATATTCTTTGCACTGGCTCGAAGTTCTATGACTCGTTGGTATCAATCATTTATCAAAAGTGACTTCTTCACCTGAACGGCAGCAGCTCCAGTTTCCAGGGTCTTGTTCAACAAGCTCTCTGGCTCGCCAGCTGTCTTGTTGGTAACTGGTAGTGAATCCATATTATGGCAGGTTTTGTCTGCCATGTGTGTTCTTTCAGATTTTTTGTTCGATAAGAATTTGAAGTCAGCAGCGCTCTGTCGTTGTTTGATTCATAGACATTGAATTCGAGAAGAACAGTTGATAACTACGGATCACGATTGACGTCATCATGACTGACCAATAGTTAACACACCACCGCCGCGGCAAAAAGACTCCAATCACAATAGGATTACTAGACACCGTGTAAGACACCGTGTAAGACGCCGTTTCTCGGCCTGCAGTATTGCATAGAGCTACTTCTAGTCACCGAACGAGCATAGACTAGTTCAAACCCAAGGAAAACTAAATCCCAAAGTAATATCCCTCACACATCACTGCCTGCAACAAGTACAACCAACCTAGCCCACCCCTCCATCTTCCCAATCCATCGCCTCATCATCCACCCCAGTCCACCAATCACGGCGAACTACCGAACCCCTCATCCTTGACCATCCTCCGCTGTCTACACCCCCGACACATGCCATCCACCCGCTCTTCCTTATCGAAGCTATATCTCGGGCATTTCCGCGTGTTCAAACGCGGATGGTACACGTTGCAGCTGTACCCGTAGTAGTTAGGCGCTCCGGTCACGAAGTGGTTGCATTGAGTGTAGTAGTCGCCTCGTTCTATGCAAATTGCTGGGTTTTGTTTTCGTGTGTGTTTGCTTGTTCATTCTGGGTGCTGGCTAGGGGTTGGAGTTGCGAAGCGGCGGGTTAAATGGGTGGATGCAGTCACTACTCGATTGTGAAGCGTGGTGCTTGCAGTGCTGCGTTCAATGGTAGTCGGTGCTGCTTATTAATTCTGCTTGGACGGTCTGGTTATTCAATCTATACAGTGTAGATGTCACTGGTGTTAAGCGTTGAAGGGGTTGCGCGGTGCTAATAATTTGTCCTCTTTTCATGGCTTGCATTCCCTGCTGATGGAATTTCTTCGTTTCTTACCGTCGTCGCCAAATTCAACTCTCCGAATAAAAACGCTCTTCTATCGCCTTACTCTCACCCTTCTGTCGCCTTACTCTCACCCTTCACTTCTCACTCCCCCTCCTTGCTTCTCCCATCAACATCTCAGGCGGAGGCTGCTCGCCCAACTGTGCATGTCTCCCGCATCTCCCGCCCTCATGTCGAACTGTGCGGATCGCGTCGAGGTGGCCGTTGCACATGTTACGTTGGCGACTGCGGTAGTGTTGGCAGCGTGTGATGCTTTGGGCTATGAAGCTGTTCACGCAGCCACATTGCGTGAAGCGGCTTGCGCTGATGCCACACATTGATCTCTCTTCGGGTGTGCTAAGGCTGAAGGTATCCTGTTGATGTTGAGAGGATTTCTGTAGGGACTTGTGGTCTTTTCGTTTGTGCTTTGCTTGGTACTGGAGTACCTCTGTGAGGATGGTTGGGGTAGGGTGTGCTTTTTTGACGGTAATGAAAACTGGAAAGGCTGTTGGAGCTGAGTTTGAGATGGTCTGGCGATACTGTGTTGGTTGGTTTTGCATTCATAGTGACAAGCGCTTTATATACATGTTGTGGCTGAGGTGTTGGAGAGTGTCGAACAAACGACAGCTTCCGTGTGTGTCATAGCATTGGAAAAAATGATACGATATCGATGCAGGTGCATGAGAAGACAACGACTGCAACCATGGTATCTGCGTAGTTGGTGTGATGCCAAAGCCACGAGCTACTTTGCTTCTTTGTTCTACGTACCAATTTTAAGATCGACGAGGGCGAACAAAGACCGGAAATACTCGTGTGGACAGCGATATGCGTATGAAAAGCTGACTGGATGCTTGTAATGTTATTTGTGCCAGCGCACCGTCTAAACTTTGCCTGAGACAAGCTGGTTGTGTACCTTCTTTGTTGACGGCTGGTGACGTGATGGCGAGCGAGCATTTCGGCTTGCCGTGCAAGAAACACATCAACAGATCAATGGGCTTGCTTGATCATATCCTAGACCAAAAAACAAATACTGGGTAGGGAACTATGTAGAGAGTTCCTGTGTTTATCAAGATGTACATGACCCGCTTTTTCACTGCGCAAATTCGGTTATCAACGACACTCGAGATTTCTTCATCGCACGCAATTGCACTTGAAAGGTTTGCCATCGATTTCGTTAAAATTGAACCCTTGTTTTAAGGTAGCTGATGCTTCTCACATCACCTACGCAAGACCTGTTATATTTGTTTTCTGGGGTTGTGCCTACGCACGGTTCATAGACCTCAAGAAACGCACCACTCTATCAACAAACCACTGCTGCGAATCTAAATCAGACAGTATGGTCCAAATGTGGTATCAGTCTCGATAGCTGGCTCATCAGGTCCACTGAAGATGCTTGAATCCATTTTTGAAGCAGCGCTTGCTTGCCCACTGCTGGAGGGACCATCTTGTCCTTCTACGAGAGTAAAACAAGCGTTGGTGTGTTTGTTCTACCGAAATTTGTGACCATAATCGATTCTTTCAGGTCGGAGGAGAAGTAGTCATCATCGCCACTGCTTAACCGTCAGTTGGAATAGGAACGCATTGCACGATCAGCGTATCCTTTTGATATCAGCGAATGCTAACGGTACAATGTTACCGGCGAGTCGAAAATACTGGGGATAGAAAATTTTGGCATTGTTCCGTCCTTTTTGCTTAGAGCAATATCATATTGGGCGAATCTGAGTGTCAGTTTGTAAAAGTCCGGCGACATCAACATGCTGACTGTCTCTCGATCGGAAGTAGGTGCCTGCATTATATAGGCATCAACTTCAGCGACGTTGTAATTCGAAACGTTCATGTATTCCATGTAGCCCTGGCACCCTAAACATACAATTCAGTTATGTTCGATGGGTATCACATCAGGCAGAACCGCACCGGTGGAGGAGCCCCTCAACACAACCTTCACCTTGCCTAGCTCCCTGAGGTATCTGAACAATGAAGCAGTATCTTCAACGTCATTTGCGAGGCTTGAATAGCCAAGCCCTGTAAATGAGCTGTGCATACGAAATTATCAGACCGAATACCCAAGCTCAGTGTCTTTGAGAGCTCTGAGAACAGTGTTCAAGAGGGTCAGTGCTGTGTGCGGCCCACCTGTGAGCATTCCTATGCAAACAAGTGCATTTTGGGATGAACTATTGCCGTGCTCATATGCGCATGCATCAGGTGTTATAGAGGTGAAGAGTTGTACGGTTATTGAAAATGTTCGAGGTAAGGTCATGGTGAGAGTGTTGTTTTTGAAGTGGAGAAGGGTTTCACTACTTTTTCCATCCTCGCTTGGTGAGCACGATTTAGATGATCTGCACATATGCCCATCGCAGTTACCACATCAGGCATTCTAGTTGCTAAAGACTAGTCATCATTCAGTGGCTAGCATCTTCGTACCTGAGATCCTTTGATTGGCGCACCAAATCAGCAATTGGGAGCCTTTGCGAGTAAGACCGCACGTGCGTTGATGATAATGCACAAAGACTTGAGTATTTTGTGTCAAAGCTTTGCTATCGCAAACTCGGTCATCAACAATTTTATCACGGCGACGAAGGCTTGTACATGCACGAACGACAGAAGATCTGTACTTGTAATGTACATTGCTTCGTACAAAGTTACGCGTCTGCTTCCGAATGTTACAGTTTCGAAGTGTGCTGATACTGAAGTCTGAAACCCAAAGTGCGTCGTACGGCACTTTCTGCCTTGACATATGGCTCCGAACATTATGCCAGGGAAAATAAGCCCTTGTCACACGCTGTCAGGCGTGTTGGGTTGAGTATGAGATGGACTGTTGTACAGATGACCCACCTACCGTTGTCGTCGCTTCATCTGGGGTTTCGGGAAGTCTACCCCACTTATTTGGCGCTACGAGACTATACATGCCTTAAGGCCGTGAGCATGTGCGTAATAGCACTGAGTTCATTCCTTCTCTCTTAGAGCTGGTCTCTTTTTTATCCATTCTTCTAGACTCTAGAATACGTTCAGCTGCACTTTGTAATTCCGGTCTGCTGGCAGGCTTCTTTTTACTCTTCGACTTCATCTGCTACGTATTCTATCATTTATCCAACCCAAAAAAAAAAAAAAAAGATGGCTCTAGGGGTTTTAGAAGATGGCCAAATGGCTGCTCCTCCAGGAACGTCCACCCTTGGTGCATCGGCAGCTGCTGGTAAGTGAAAACGCATCATCTTGGAAAGTAACAACGACTAACAGAGACTCTCTGTGTAGAGGAATCTGCCATCGAAAATGCTGTGATGAAACGTGACGGCGATATCCTTCTTCAGCCTCAACCGTCTGACAGTCCGAATGATCCGTTGAACTGGTCAGGGGTACGAAAGGAAGTCATCATGATAATTCTGGCATTCAGCTCTGGTGTTACAACTTCTCTCGGCCCCATGGTCACTCCAGGTCTCCCTATTATTACCAAGAAGTATGGTGTCAGCTTAGACATGGCTGCAAGTCTCATCATTGGATTCCTCGCATTCTGGATCGGCTTCACAACCTTTTTCACCGCGGCTGGTGCCAACGTCTGGGGCAAGCGACCTTTCTTTGTGATATCCACCATCTTGCTCTTGATCACTAATGTATGGGGCTACTTTACCAAATCATTCGCGTCCTTGGCTGTTATGCGAGTCATCCAAGGTATCGCTTCTGCACCACTCGAGACTCTGGTTACATCCACCGTCTCTGACATGTACTTTGTTCATCAGCGAGGTACACGCATCAGTATTTGGGGATGTATGCTCTCCAGCGGTGTTCTCCTTGGCCAAACCATTGCAGGCGCGATCATCGAGAATATCTCCTTTGAAGCCACCTTCGGCATCTCGGCCCTGATCTTTGTCCCTATCCTTCTTGGAATGTATTTCTTTGTTGTCGAAACAACCTACTATGGCCCCCGTCCTGGCTCCCTGAAAGAAGTCGAGCCCGAGGAAAAGAGCTCTTCCTGGTCCGAGTATGGTGAAGACAAAGAGACATACCGCCAACAACTTGCACTCTTCCGCGGTCGTCTCTCCACAGAGTCTTTCTGGCAGAACGTGTGGAAGCCCGTCCCGCTTATTGCCTATCCTGCTGTTCTATTTTCTACTGTAGTCTACGGTACATACTTCACCTGGCTGCTCACCATCTCCATCCTCTCAGTAACCATCTTCTCCGCACCCCCTACTCTCTTGGACCTGCACAAGTCGGCCTCACAAACCTGCCTCTCCTTTTGGTAGGCCTCATCGGCTCGCCTCTCTCAGGCTGGGCAGCAGACTTTGTTGCAAAGTTCATGGCGCGCAAGAACAAAGGAATTTTTGAGCCAGAGTTCCGCCTTACTCTTATGCTGCCTGCTGTCATATTTGCAACAGTCGGCTTCCTGGGCTTCGGTATCAGCGCCCAGCGCGGCGCTTCCATCTACCAACTCATTGCTTTCATGTCGATCCACTCTTTCAGCGTGCCGTTCGCGAGTACGGCGAGTCTGACCTATGTCATCGACTGTCATCCACAAGACGCAAACCAAGCGTTCGTCACCATTAATTTCACCAAGGCGGTTTTCACATTCATCGCTACTACGTATGCAAACGGAATCATGGCAAGCATTGGGCCGAGTAAGGTGTTTGTGGCGATCACGATGATTAACTTGGGTGTCTGCGCTTTGACAGTTCCAGCTTATGTATTTGGAAAGAGGTTTAGAGGGCTGGTGGCAAGGAGTTCATTTGGTAAGAAGATTTCAGGTTGAGTACCTTGTTTTTGGGAATGCTTTATATGAGAGTAGCCTCCAGGCAACAAATATTGCGTCATGGGTAAAGAATGCCTGAATGATTCTGTATTGGTGATGCAGCTACGTGCTGACTCTTGAGTGATTCGAGGACTTCGTTCCGTTTGATGACGGCCCTTACAGACGGAGGTTTTCCAGTATTATATAATAACGTGCGTAAAAAGACCTGGAAAATCATTGTTTAGCCAGTTCATAAGATAGCTAACAGATGTAGGAAATAAAAAAGCTCTTATAGACTATGCAAAGCTTCATACAAGTGCTAGCAGGTATGTTAGGCCTACCTTATTGTTGCAGACTTGATGTAAAACAGTATTCTCACAGTTACCTTAGCAGCTTGGCCAAAACGAAATAGGAGATAACCCTATCTTGACATCTTGCCCCTACTATACTGTAACGGGTCTTCTTTTTTACAAGTTGTGCCAACATACTGACACAGATCACGATATAGAATAACGATCAAAAGAAATGGAAAGAATTTCGAGCATATTGTTGGTCTTTATGCTCAGTGAGAAGGCGTGTATGAGTTGAGCGACTAAGACAATAAAATTGATACTAGTGTAATATGTTCCTGTCTATACCGTCTTCTTCTAAAATAAAGCTCAGGGTAACTAAGCCGTGTTCTATCCATAATAAAATCTAGCACTAGGCCTAGAGAAATAATGTGAAGATTGCGGCAAGCGCCGGTACCAGTAGATAAGGTATAGTTTGGGCAGTGAATCCTACTGCGCCGCCGTTGGTCTTGGCCTGCTGGGATGATTTCGCAGTATTATTACCAGCTGTTTCATGTCAGTAAAAAGAAATATACACTGTACGTTACGTTGCAGGGAGAACTTACTGTTGCCCTTCTGCTGCTGTCGCTGAGCGCAGAAGTCCGTAAGAGTATTGTTGGATTGCAGCTCCTTCAGCTTGATCGAAGCCTCTGCAATTTTCGTCTTCAGTTTTTCGATACCCGTCTCATTCAGACCCTTCTTCTTCTCAAAAGCAGCTGTAGCAGTCTCGTTTCCTGCCAACGAAGCCAGTTTAGTCAGCTTCTTGATCTTTCTACACTGCCTGACACTCTTGCGCTCAGCGTTCACAATGGCACATTCGCCGACAAGTGTGGTGTTAGACTGCAGTGTCTGCAGCTCTGTCGTAGCGTTTGCAGCCTTTGCCTTGAGTGCGTCGACTTCAGAGGGGTTGAGCCGGCCGTTTGCGACCCACGCATCCAATTTCGTCTGATTGCTTGCCAAGCTGGAGAGGACGGTGAGTTTGCGTATCTTCCTGCACGACTTTTTAAGGGCGCGTTCTGGATTGTTGGAGTCGGTTCCGTTGCCATTCTTGCGAGGCTCGAGGGTTGGAAAGTTGGCGCCAGGCCAGGCGTAGGAAGTCGCCGCGCAAGCAAAGAGGAGCGCAAGGAGATAGTTAATAGAAAGCATAGCTGGTTTTGGATAGGTTTCAATTAAAAACTTGTTCGGACCTGCCGTATTGTGATATTTGCGTTGGAGAATGGAAGTACCGCCTGCGATGTGGATAGGAATAATTAACACAATCGACAGACTGGCACCTCTAAATACTCACACGACAGTATGTGTACTCATAAAAATTCATGCGTTCTTTTCATAGTTGAAACTTGGCAGAAACAGCTGTCATGCTGCCGTGAAGGGGCAGCAATGCAGGAGTCTGCGATGCTGAAGACGAGAGCCAAAACGTGAAACTGGAGACATCTTCTGCCTTCTCTCTGAACTGGAGGTCATGGCGCTGTGATACGTAGATCAAGCTATTATGAGCCTATTGTAATTAACTTCTAGGCGCCTGCTTGTTCAGATGAGTCGAACGATTAGAGGGCAATGATCTGAGATGTCGGTGTTTCATGTGACCCCAAGATTGCAACAGCCTAACCATTAGCCTACACGTCGTGTCCTTTGCATATTAGTCTGTTTCGAATCTGCTGCAAGAGAATGCGGGCGACGTGTGTCACTTGCTCGCTGTTGTCTCGTCAAATATGTCTACAGTATGGTAGGGGCTGGCAGACTCCGGCCCAATGTAGCCCAGACCAGCATCGGTCATCGACTGGCTACTGGTGAGCTGTCACATGTACACCTCGTCTATTCCCTCTTCTGTGCCCGTAGGTATTTATTGCGTATTTTTTCCTCTCGTTCATTCCTCTCGGCAAATATGTTTGCCTGGATAATGGCATGACGTCAGAGCGTTGCATCACGGTTTCTATCTCATTCATGAACCAGAGCGTTCGACATGGTGCTCGAACACGCTTCTGAGGTGGCAACTTTATAGCAGGCTTGCGCAGGATATGAGTTGATCAAGTACGTGCTTACGCTCTGTGGTCTAAGCTACCCGTTGTTTCACTTACGCATCGTGTAGATATCTTCAGCTCTTTGATGGCGACAGAGCACTGCTTCCTCGCTGGCAATGCAGCCGTTTAAGTTCCTTTGAACGACAGTTTCGAACTTACAATCGGGCGGCTTGGTATTTAATATTACCCTGAAGATCATGTTGTGTGCTGATGAGACAGTTCAGCGGTGCAGGGTACGTTCTTGGTACTCAACGACGCCAGCCGTTTTCACTTCATTGCAGGTGGCCACAGAGCGGGTGCAGACGACAATTCTTCACGAGTCAAATTCGATTCTGGAAATAGTGCATGGTTGTAGGTACGGGTAGATCGATCAACTTGTGTCTCGCTGATCCAGGAGGTTGTTGCAACGAGCGCATCAAGATCACGCAGAGCAGGTAGAAGAGTATTCAGTATACCAGCTTTACAACAAGACCTCAGAACCTCCATGCTTTCAGTGGTATCAAGATAGCGCAGCTGTCCTTCTTTGTGGGCGTTCCTCTGACCTCACAGAACGGGCACAGGATAGGTGCCGTCTGCGTTTTGAACCGAACTGAACGGCCGCCATTATCAGCACCCGAAGCCGATTTCTTTTGGTTAGTACTTTCCAGAGATGTATGGTTCTACTCGAACTTGCAAGAGAATGTACCTTCTATAACAGATGGGCCGCTGTGCAGGGAGAGCTTGCCATTTTCTCGAATCGTGCTCCCCGCACGCCCAGATATTCGAGGATCCACAGACGCTAGACGCAAATCAAGGTTTTAGAGAAATGCAATGAACATGTGGACCCTGACACGTTATTGGAAGATCCTCTTACCAAATTAGACGATGCGCCGGTTCAACGGATCGAGCCGAAAAGGTTGATGGAGGCCAAAAGCAAGCAAAATCCGCGTATTGCTCAACACAACAATACCAGAGATGCACGATCATTGACAGCCGAACGTGGGAAAGACGACGAGTGAGGGCTTCCAAAGGGTGAGACGGCATATCGAATTTTTTTCGAAAGGCCGCCGAATGTTTATTTTATGGTCGGAAAGCAGACAGGTTTTATTCATCGATCGTGTTATTGGGTTTCATGGCGATACGCAACCCGTTGCTGAACCAGAACAAGAGCTTGAACGCGAGATCGCACGCCTATCAGCACACCACAACACATGAGCACAAGAGAGTTCCAATCCCGAGTCCGATCAGACCAAAATTCCACCGGATACATTCAACCCGCATGATCCTGATCCGCCCGGCACTCATTGCAGGATTTACACCAGCGCCGAATACCTGAAAGGTGTTTATATTGAACGACCTACTGAGGTCCTCGGCATCTCTGGTCCCGTCGATGTGCTAAAAGCTGTGCGAGTATCAGGGTCTACAATAGGATTGCCCGATATCGCCGAGGGTTTTCTCCAAAGCTGATCGACCCTCATTCAAAGGGCGCAGTGTAGCACAAGTTCAATTCAGACTTCATGCAGGTCAAGGATGAGACCCTAGTAGAGACCGATTTGCAAGAGGAGGCGCACAGGCTCAAATCTACCTTCCAGAGCATTGATCAGCTAATCTTCAAGCCACTCACGGATCCAACTTCGCTTAAGCGTCGAGGCGCATGTTTTGCGTGGAGGAGGAATTCAACTCCTCTTTTTAAGATGCTGTCGATCTCGGGTCGTTGACAGTATTCCTGCATGTTGTAGAGTCGGAGATCACACAATATGATGCAGCAGTGGTTAGAAAAACAAAAAGAGTCTTTTGTTTCCTCCGTGAGCCACGAACCGACTTTGCCATCCTGGCTCTTCGACAACCCGCTACCAACACGTCTTTATAGGAACTTCTCTTCACGGTATCTTCGGCACCGTTCAACTTCTCGACGAGAGCGGACTTAGTTCAATGCAAAAGTTCCTCCCAGGGATGAATGCTAATTTTGGATCGACTCTTCGTGACACTTACTATTGTGTTGAATTATGCAAAGATCCATCAGTTTGAGCGGTGCTAGCATGAATACCGCCAACGATGCCCATCTGTTGAACAGAACCGGGGAAAGCCAGCGCTGGATTACAAACGTATCCTTCGAACGATGTGTGATCAAAAACTGTGGGCGGTCATCTATGGGTTCCCACAATACGTCCATGATTCTCTTACGAACTAAATTTGTGACTGCTATGGCTGCACGCTCTTGGAACCTGTAAATGACACCAGACCGAATATCGTCATAGTTGGCAAGGGAAATGAGGAGATCGCCCATGCATATGGTCAGCATGGCGTGCTCTTGAGTATAGCGATGATTCCAAGCAGGCTAGTGAGGTAAATGGACCTAATCGATGGATACCTCAAATGGGAGACAGTACCTCGTCCTCTTGGACCCAAAAATGTAGCCTAAGGTCTTTTGTCCTGCCTTGCCAAATTGAATGAGCTTCAAAAATTCGGCACGAGTGCCAGTGTTGATTGCCAAGAAACCGATATATAAGGAGCCTCAGCCGCCAGGGCTAGCACCCAGCAATTAGCATGAACGAGAAACAGACTCCAAGCCCAAGTCTCTAGGTGTTCTTTGCATTCTCATCGTGGATGATAATTCTCTCAACCTCAGACTGTTAGGGACCCTTTTCTTTATAACAAGAATGGGAATTGCGATACAAAGCAAGCGAAGCACGGCAAAGAAGCGGTCGAAGCGGCGCAGAACCGCAGCGAGGGATTCGAAATCATATTTACGGGTACATGCGTTGTCAGCTACAACTTTATTGTGACCATGAGGCAAGGCTAACCAGACCAGATCTTTCGATGCCTATAATCAATGGGTTTGAGGCAACATGGCAGATCCGCAATATGGAAGCTGGGCACAAACGTGCTCTCTCCGCTAGAGATTCAATTATCATAGCCCTGACGTGTTTGGCTAGCCAAGAGGATGAGGACGAGGCTTTCAATGCTGGTGTTACTTGTTCCTCACAAAGCCAATGCAGTTTGTGAAGCTGTCCAAACCGCTGTGTGAACATCAGGAAGGGACTTTGAAGAGGCGCAGAAGGTCGGAGAGTGACCGAATTAGAGAGGATAAACGACAATCGCACAGAGTAGGCTGTGTTGGAAGACTAGACCTGCAATAAGACATCATGATCAAGAGCATTCCCATGAACGCCAGTTATTGAGATACATTGCGCGTCAGTGTTGCGCTCAGGGCACTCGGAGTGCTGGTCGATCGTCCTCCCAAAGGGTCGCCCTAGTAAGTACTGTGACAAAGTTGACCGAGCGTCTTACATGCTCTGCGAAGGGTGTCGATTGAAAAAGAACACTGGAAACAGCCCACAAATGCTGATGGCTGTTCAGCAACAGGGAAGATCAGGACCACCCATTTCACCGTCCCTCCACATTATTCTAACAGCCAAAAGCACGAACCCCTCACCAACGCAACCCAAGCAACAGGCGCACCTATCAAATTCACCTCCGTCACTAACGCCCGGGCTCGTACACGTCCTCCGTACCCACAATCCGGCCAGGTTGCGCAGCCAGGGCTACACCGCAGCAGTTCCGAGACCCCTGGACCTGCCGTCCGAAGAGGTCCGGGGTCTCCCACCCCCAAGCTGCATCGCATAAGCCTGTCCTGCTTGCTGAACTCGCCTCGCGCGATAGGGACAATGTTCCTGCGTTGCGCGACACGTGGCGCGCAAGAGGAGAGCTGAAGGAAAGCTTGAGCCCACGACGTGCTCGTACGCATATATAGACAGCATGCACTACTCGGCGCTTTTGAACAGCGCGCGTTTTGCGCTAGGTGGAGCTGCAAGTTCACGTCAGCGCAGAGCGCGGGTTGTTATCGCAAGGCTGCGCTCGAGGTTGGAGTTGCGGGCCGTGTGGGAGCCAAGTGGGGCGCGGGTCAGACTATCGATTGATGCACGAGGAAGGTGCATTGCAGTGCAGGCGGTTCCTTGCGATAGTGGGTAGTATGGCTTTTGAGCTGGCTGATGGCAATGTCCTCGGAGGAAATGCTGGGCATGCTGTATTTTGCAGCTGTGCGCATGAATTCAACCGAGACATGATTGGCATGATTCAACGTAGGCATCATTGGATCGACAAGCATGATTTTGAAGGTAGAGTGTGGAGAAGCGTATCAGTATTATCAATTATCTCAGTAAAACTATCGCGTGAAAACATCAACAACACCAAAGTGCTTTTTGTATCCCGTGTGAAACTAGAACAAGCCTAGGCCAATCCCTGCGGCTCCAATCAGCCAACCTGCGATAGCTGTGGGTAGTGGCGCGCCACCAGTGTAATCTAGAATGCTCGAGCTGGGGCGGATGCCTGATGCCGTGCCGTCTGAGAAAGTGGTTGTTCTGGTGGACGAGCGCACAGAGGAGACTGGTGGAGGAGGTGTTGTTGCGGATGAGGTCTCCATCTCAGCCGTACTGCTCTCGATTGTGCTGGAGTCTTCAGAAGTGACATCCAAAGTAGATGATGACGGAGAAGCTGGTGCTGACAACTCAGAAACTGCAGATGAAGACGTAGGGGCTTCAGACGAAGATGGGAGGACGGGAGTGGCAGAGGATGAGGCTGGACCTGCTGAAGAGTCAGCGGCGCTGCTCGAAGAGGGCGCAACACTCGACGACACAACAGCAGAGCTGCTCGGCACAGGCGGCTGGCTGGAAGGCGGCTGCTCAGATTCACTTGGAGACGGCTCCAGAGTCGTCCTGCCCGGCTCCTGAGTCGCACTGCTGGGCTCTGCAGTCTCACTGCTTGATTCTGGTGTCGCGGTGGAAGACGGAAGTTGAGAGGGCGAGGGGTTGTTACTTGAGCTGGGTTGCTGCGATGAAGGCACACTTGCTGGTGTAGCACTTGTCGATCCTGGTGTTAACGTCGCCTCTGACGAAGTAGGCTCAGTAACTTGAGCTTGCGCCGTTGGGATGCGAGTTGTGACGGCTTGGCCAGCATCGCCTTGTGTGGTCACAAAGGTCACAGAGCCCTCGGTCCTGGTGCTTTTTTCGGTTCGACCCCCAACGATAGGATCGCAGGCACTTTCTCCAATTGATTGGCCGAGCTGAGCGAGTACAGTCGGCAGACTGTTCAGATACCCCACAACCGTCGGTGCTACAAACAACGGGTTTGGTATATCAGTCTCGGGGAGGATAAGAGGCGTGTAGTTCGTTGGCGAAGGCAAGTTCAAACTCAGAGTCTCGCTGACGCACTGAGATCCAACAGGTTCCACAGATATGTGACTGAACGTTGCATATGCAGCGTATACCGTTGGCCATGTCAAAGTGACTCCTTCAAATGTCCAAGTTATCGTCTGAGAAGGAGGTGGAAGCGTGTCAGTACGGGTGCTGCTGCTGACATCGTTTCCTGCGTCATCTGTATAAATTTCCACTGTAACTAGGGGACGAGTAGTTGTTGAGACAACAACCGTTCCAGGATATTGCAAGCGAGTTGCTGTAACATCGATCTGGCAGGCGCTCGTGCAGGATATCGATGCCGGTACGGTGGTGCTCGCACTGGGCGACGGTGTCAACGTTTGGAGGATAGTTGTAGGGACAAGCTCAGTAGTGGTGATGAGCACTGAAGAGACGACGGTCGAGACGATAGTGGAGGCTGGGATTTGCGTGGTAATGACCTGTGTGGATCCTGGCTGCGTAAAAGTGCTAGTAGTAACCACACCAGGAACTGTGATAGTTGACAGGAAGCTCGTAGTGATGGTGTTAGCCGGGAGCGTAATAATCGAGATCTGAGTTGCTCCTGGCAATGTAACGGTGCTCGTAGTTGGAGGAACAACTGTGGTGCTTGTGATTGTCGTAAAGATAGTCTCTGGAGGAAGCTGTATGGTCGAGATTTGAGTAGGGCCCGGCAAAGTTGAGGTAAGAACAGTGGTTGAGGGCGGTAGTACGATAGTCGAGAGTGAAGTTGAAATGGAAGTCGACACGCTCACAAATGTGGAAGTCTGTACGAGTGTGCTTGTCACTACAGAAATCTCGACGCGCGTAACTTCAAGAGTCTGCACGGAAGTCGGCCCCTCAATGGTTTGCACGGAAGTCGGGCCCGGGACTGTCTCGATTGACGAGACTGTCTGAGTGAATGAGATCACCTGTGTGGATGTGCTGACCACAGAGATCGTCGTAGGGACCATACTGGTAATTGTAGTGGCTTCACCGGACACCGTGGTCGTAAATGTGGTCGAAACATACGATGTGCTGACAGAAGTAACAGGAACTAGGACAGTACTCAGGCTAACGAAAGTCTGAGTAACAGTGGGGCCCGGTACAGTTGTAGGGACGATAGAGAGGTATGTTTCCGTAGTCGTCGATACAAACGTGGTAGATATGTATGAAGTGATATACGATGTTACAGTGGACGCTGGCTGGGTTACAACGCTCCCAGAGAGCGTAATTGTAGGCCCAGGTATCGTAGTAGTGGTGGGGATATACGAGGTACTCCAGGAAGTGATGGTAACTAGTCGCTCAGTAGTGACGTAAGAAGTCTCAACAGTCAGTTGGGTCTCAGTAGTGCGGACAGTCGTAGGCACCGTCAGGGTAGGGCCAGGAACCAACTGCGTTACGGGGAAAGACGAAACTACGGTTATCGTTTCGGTAACTACGACGGGGATGTAACTAGTAATATAGGAGGTGTATGTAGTCTCAGGCCCGGGAATCTCAGTGGGCACGATAGTTGTGATGTAAGACGTCGTGGTTGTGGTCTGCACGCTCGTCGTCGTGCTGATGCTAGTGGTTGTGATGTAGCTGAGCTCTGTTTGGATGCTAAGCTGGGTTTCAACGCTTAGTCGGGTTTCAATAGACACCTTTGTGACTTCAATAGTCCTTTCGGAAGTTGGCCCCTCGACGGTTTGGGTAGGGCCGGGTGTCTGGATGGTCTTTTCTATGGTTTGAGTGGGGCCAGGTGTCTGTATGGTCTTTTCGACTGTCTGAGTGACTGGGATTCGCTCTGTCGTTGTCGTAGGAACCAGAACAGTGATAATGGTTGTTTCCCATGATGTTATTGTAGTGCCTGGCTCTGTGTATGTAGTCGAGTACCAGGATGTGATGTAGGAGGTGAAGACGGTTGAATAGGTCGTGGTGCTTATAGACACTTCTGTAGTGCGGATGGTCTCAACAGGCCCTGGAATCGAGACCTCTTTGGTCACATCCTTGGTGACTTCTTTTGTCTCAACAGGGCCGGGCACAGATATCTCTTTCGTCACTTCTTTTGTGGGTCCCGGCGTCACTACTGTCTTCGTAGGCCCTTCGATTATCTGTGTGACCGGGAAGGAAACAGTCGAGGTAAGCGTTTCTACAGTGGTTATGTATGAGGTCCTCCAGGATACATATGTATGATCTACGGTGACTGGATAGCTTGTGGTGATAAAACTCGTGATGCAAGTTGTGTAGGTGGTGGTGGAAATGCTGACAAAAGTCGACCAGTCTGCAAAAACCAATTAGCAAATGTACTTCCGAGGCATTTCGTTCAACGCTGCGCACCTGTCGTGTGGAAAGTGACCAGATCGGTTGTACGGAAGGTCTCTACATCAGTCGTACGCCATGTCTCGACGGCTGTTGTTGGCACAAGCTATAGATAGGTGAGCAGAGAAGAGGAGGGAATTGAGAGGAGAGGTGACGTACACTAATGGCAGTGACGGTGTAAGTGGAGGTTTGAAGGTCTGTTTTTGTGACCGTGTTATTCACGGTGACAGTAGGACCAGGTATTGTGGTGTATATATGCGAGCCAGAGATCGTAATGTCATTTGTCACAGTCAAAGTTTCGGTGGTAGTGCAAGTCTAAAGGGGTCAGTTTTATATAATATCAGGTAGGGCTGAAGCGAAAATACCGTTGTACTCCATTCAGTCGAGGTGAGTGTACTCGTGCAGGTCTAAAATTCGGATCAGCAAGCGTTCTCGAGTTCGCAATTGGGTTCAAGATCTCGTACAGTTGTCTCGGTGATGGTAAAGTTCTGGCCCGGTACTCCAGGCCCTGTAATAGTCTGATAGACCGGAACGGTTTGGTAGACCGTCTAGAAAAGTTAGCTTATAGCCTTTCGTGCGAGTACTTGGTACTTGCTGTGGTGGTGGTGATGTTGGCGCCTGGCTTTGTTGTTGTCTCGGTCTAGTATTCTGGTCAGCTCCAGCACTTCCCACTTTAGCATCGACGGCCTTCAATGGTGAGTATATTGACTCAGGTGCACACGAGAGTAAGTTATGAATTCTTTGCGCAAGCTGAAAACAGAGAAATATACTTACAACTGTGCAGGTACTTGTGGAAGTTCGTGTCTTGGTGTCGTATTTGGTCTCCGTACGAGTGGTCGTGACGGTTTTCCCGGGCGCGGATTTCACGACTGTCACAGTCGAGGCTGGAATGGTCAATGTATAGGGCCTGTCTTGCCACTTGGTTATGGTTTTAGCTTTGCATGTTGGATAGCTGCCTCCACCTGCTACAGAAAACAGTGGTTCTGGTGTGGCCGAAGGGCTAGGGGACTTGAGTGCTTGTGAAGTGTAGTTGTCCTGGGCGGCGACAACACCAGCAATGGCCAAAAGATGCAAGAAAACGCGCATCTTGAAAGCGAGCGACTGCTATGCCGGCTGGGAGAGCGTACCAGCTTGAAACTGTAACGATTAGCCATGCATGTGAAGTGACTTGCAAAGTTGTGGAGGATCGCTACATGCAGGGCGCCCTAGCACTTGAGGAGATTGGACCAGAGCACAGGTGTACTCGTTATGGGGTCACACAATTGGAGATCTACCATGGTGGAGATGAGGTACCCTAGGGTTGCGCAAGGGTTTTGTAGAAGCGTGACACGTACCTCAGAAGTAACGATAGGCTGAAGGCTGGGGCTTGAGAAATGGAAAGGCGAGTGAGCAGCAGCCCGTGACTATAAGGGAATGATGACATTAGCAAACAGTGCATAGCTTACAGTAGCGTGGCATTGAGCTGGCAGGGCTGGACTCTAAGCTTCAACAACAATACTGTCTACCAGGATGGGTAAACACCAGGTCCCAAGCAAAACACAAGCAAGCGTAAGGCAACGATCGACTTGGCTGCTCGTCGCTCGACAGCCGCTCGCCAGGGCTGCAGCAAGTCGAAGAGAGGCAGTACATCATCCCTAGGCCCAATCGAGGCAAAGACGTGACCGCCGTGAGAAAGAAGTGAGCACTGCCGTGGTGGATGGCGCGGGAGGCGGAGGTACGGCTAAGAGGGCATCGGACGTGGTGCAGAATGCGGGCATAAGACTCGGCTCCTCTACACGGGTATGGTCGGACAGTTCTCAGACCCAATGCGCACTATCCAGAACAGTGGTCTGGATATTGCTGGCAGACCTCACGTCCATGGCAATTGCTGACATGATCAACCACAGGCCGCATCAAGTTCGTGATATGCCTACTACGTACTAGACAGCTGCAAGCCGCCAGCGAATGTATACATTAGCGCAAGGCAGGATTCTGATGGTGGGTGGCAGGGCCTGCGCAGTATACTGGGGGCCAAGTTATTGGAAAGTTCAAGGGCAACATATTGCGCCTGCGCTGTCATCAGGTGCCCCATTCGCCTTGCCATGATCTGTGTTACACCGCTATGGTTCGCATGTGCTAAGCGGGTGCGACATGAAGAAGCTGTGCGACGACAAGGCGATGCGGTTGAGTAGAGCTTGTGCGGGCGAATAGCGCAGGTGGATGTGCAATCGAGGCCGTTGACCTTGCATCGAGGCGGCCACTAGTCCTTTTCAGGTTTAGTCGGGCGCTTTCCGGCCCGCCTTGTCTAATCCTCCTTCCTCAGCCACCTCTCTATCACTGCAACCCTCCTGCAGCCCTGGCACACATCTATTCTCTATTCAGACGGGCCTGGGCAAAATACACACGCCATGTTCTGCAGGTCATCCCTACGTGTTTCTCCTCCAATAGCCAGCCTGGAATTCGCCACAAACTCTGCGTTTCCTCACCGGTTAACATGGAACACTCATTTGTAGAGATCCTGACGAGTGGAGAGGAATACCCCGCTCGTGGCACGGAGCAGGCTCAAAAGAAAGCAACTCGGCTGGGAACCCTCCAGCACCTGGCTGGCCCTATCTTCACTCTGGATAATGAAGAGGGTTCCGCCCACGTTGTAACGCTGACGCACAGCAAGGCCGCGGCCCTACGGCCCCTTCCATATGCTCAAGCTTACATTTGATGCTTTGTTATATGCGTGATTGCCGCTAAGACCAGCCGACTTGTCGACACCGGCTAGTCCTTCTCCCGTCTGTGCTTTTCCTCATCCTTAACCCTTGTTATTACTCGCTCGCCCTTTGGACCGCTTCTCTGCTCGTTATGTCAGTTTTCTTATGATGCATCTTCGAAAGCGCGTCGATACGAGCAGCATAATCCCGCTTCCACCACAGCCGCAGGTTGTCAATGCGAGCGGCTCATTCGACGGCAACGATGGGCGATGGTCAACGTTCATCATTAATGTCAACTCCGATATCGAGGGTCTCGACGGGCAAAACTTCAAGACTCTCATATCTACCTCCTCGCCCGTCACTCTATTACCCGCACAAAATGAATGGTGCGACCCAGCCTGCGCTGCGCGACGCGGAGTCCTACCCTACAAGGAACGACAGCCCAAAGGCGTGGAAGAGGACAATTGAAATTGTACGGGATCTATGATATCCCACTTCCATATTGGTACTCAGCAGACTTTGTAAGCAACTCCACGAACGGCACGTTTCGAGGTGTCTGGGGAACCTCAAACGTCGGACTCGGGGCAAGCTCAGCGAGCAGTCCAGTTCTTGAAAACCGCTACGTTGCAAAATTTACATCCGACGACTTCTTCATGGGATCTTTTGGGCTTGCGGTGGGTGTGGTTGGTGAAGAGAGCTCGACTAGAGCTACGTTTTTGTCACAATTCGAAGACGACAACAGGATCGCAAGCTCGTCGTATGGCTACTCAGCAGGTGCTTATTATCGTACGTCTTCGCTATCTTACTCATCATGATGTTCAAAATTCGACGTTTGCACATGGGCAGCTGCTATATGTCTGGACTATCTTGAAAAGGTCCATTTTACAGTCTCCAACCCATTACCATTACTAATTGGTTATAGGTAACAATGATGGAGTGCTCGGAAGTCTCGTGCTTGGCGGGTACGACAAGTCACGGATGGCTGGTGAGGGCGTATCCATCGCGATGGCCGATCCTAAGAACACTACACTCGTCGTCGGTGTACAATCGATTATTTATACTCCGGATCAGAGTGTTGCGGCTGCTTACGACTCTTTCACGGCGAATAAAGGGGGTGGGTTCAGCGCCAATATCGATTCGACCCTGCCGTATCTTGTACTTCCAGGATACATTTGCGACCAGTTCCAGGAAAAGTTTCAGTTGGAGTACGACGAGAGTCGAAATTTGTACTTTGTGAGCTCATCTTCCCATGACGCAAACAAGCAACAGAACGCAAAAGTGACCTTGAACATCGGGGCCGGCCTCAGAACCAGTCGCGAATATGTAGCCATCGAACTCCCATACGCAGCGTTCGACCAGAAAATTGGTTCTGACACTGGAGAGAATTTTAGGAATTACTTCCCGATCAAGAAATCGAAGAACGGCATTAGTATTCTGGGTCGCACTTTCCTCCAAGAAGCATACATCTATGTCGACTACGAACGCGCCAACTTTACAGTTGCACCGGCTCACTATTCGAACCCCATGCCGAATGCAGACATCAAAGTCATTCTAAACACAACCTATGTGCCTCCGGGGTCAGTTGACAGACCAAGCTCGGGTGGAGGGTTGGCTCCTGGTGCCATCGCTGGGACTGTTGTTGGAATTGTCATCGCCTTTGCGATCGCCGGTATCATTGCCTTTTGCTGGTGGAGGAAACGAAAGAACAAGGAAGAGGCCGATAAAACCCCTCCGGATACCTCTCAGATCGATCCAACATTAGCGGGCCAGGAGATCAAGTACAGACGTGTGTCTGAACTTACTGGCTCCGATGTACCAAGCTCACCAAAGACTGCTTACGGCGGCTACTACACAGCCGATCACAAGTCGATTCCGCCGATCAGCGAGATGTCCCCAGATAGCCCACCAGTTGAGATGTACAGCCCGCCACCAGATAGTGCAGGTGACGTCGATGGTGGTCGCGACTACTTCACTACTGGCAAGCCTCACAGGCGAGGCGCACAAAGAGATCGTGCATCATCAGGTCAGAACTCTCCTGGGACGCCGATAGCTGAGCTGCCAGGCGATGAAGTCCAGTTGCATACACCAGGCATACAGCTTGACGGCGTGAGCCCGCTCAACAGCCCACAGCAGAGCCGCGGACCCAGCGACACATTGCTATCAAGGAACATTGATGAGAGGCTGGCAGACCACAAGAAGGATGTAATGAGACCGACGCATCCTGCGGAGGCTGCGCATACGGATGACACAGTGGGCCCGAAAACCGGCGAGCAGACTGAAGGTGCCACAGAAGTTGCAAAAGAGCGACGCCCCTCCCACCAGAGAGGACTCAGCGACACTACAATTGCAAGCGACAGCACAGCCGTGTCTCAACCCACACCTGAGGAGGAAGAGCGCTGGGCAAGGGAGCCCAGAAGCCCACTCTCCGCATGAGGAAGGCATGATCACAGACAAAACACTCGGCTTGCCTTGACGTTCAGTATTGGCTTCTCTCCATTGTTTGTTTACTCTTTGCACTAATTGGACATATATGCCCCTCGGGGTACGTTTTTGTGAAGTCGGGTTTTGATTTAGTGTTTGATACCCACTAGTACGCTCTTTAAGATGAGATGTAATATCATTGGATATATGATTGAGTACATTATGAGCCTTTCTGTGCGTGTTCAAAAAGAGCACATCATGGTCGAGACACGTGGATAGCTACAAAAGCTGCGCACACTATTTGACGGTTGGATAGAAGGTCTAGACTGGGGAGGGGATCTAGAGCACCCCTGCGCTCCATGAGGTCGCATGGGAGGCGTAAGGCGACGTCATCAATAAATTTGCAATCAATATTGAAATCGACGTCTTGGAGGCTGATGTTCTGACCGGGTCAGCAACGAGGCCGACTGCCGCAGATGGGAAGCCTAGCTATCATAACCGATCCAAGGTGGCTGGGTAAAGTGCGGTAAGTGCTTTTGACGTGCCCACTGCCATGCCTGCCATCTGTGAGACCAATAAGGCTATTATGCAGGTGTAGTAGGAATCGAACAACGCGGTTGCGATTGCGCCACTTATAGGTAGTATTGTAGCCTTGCTTCATAATGAATACTCCCGTTGGTGTACTGAAACGAGACTGCCAGGTTTCTGTCACGAGTTTTCTCGCTTTTACGTCTGATGTATTGTCTATGTGCCTTACCCGTATGTTCGGTCTGTCGGTTGGTTGGACGCGTGCTCTTTATAGTTGCTATAGTTGTTCTGATTCCGTACTGCTTCAGGCATCGGAGGCAAATATGGTGCGCTCGTCATGTGGGGTGTGTAAGAGGGTGGCATTTGGCCAGTGAGATGTGGATACGGCCCGGCACTTGGTGCTGATATGGATTTCTGTTCGGGCGATCGCGAAGAAGGCTCAGAGTATTGGCGGGAGGGAACCGCCTGGGATGACTGCTGTGCATATGGCAGGACATGCGGTCTCTGTTCGAGGCCTACAGAAAGCCTACCGATATTTTTGAAGAGATTATAGGTGGGATCTGTCTCCAGAAAGGAAACTGGCCACTGTACAATAGGCAACCAACTCTTGTCAATACTATCATAACAGGCGTTCATCAGCCGATGGCCCCACCCATCCATGAACCAGTAACGAGGCTCAGCAGCGAACAGCATGGTAGCATAGTACATGAGTACTACGAGTGCCCCTGAGTATCTCTGTCGAATAGATGCAAGGAAGCTGCCATCAAGGTGTAGTGGCCAGAAGAACAAGAACCGCAGTTCGCGGTTGTCTACCCGGGGAGGGCTCGCTAATTTGAGTACAGGCTCGAAGTGAGCAATGACGCCTAGGTACCCGGAACGCTCTTGTTCGGATAAGTCAGGCTTGGTTTCAATGAAGGAGATCAACCTTGGAATACGATATACAAGTTCCTGGAGTAAGGGTTGCGAGGGAGTAGATTCCAGAGGGTCACGAAACATTGGGCCAAGGAACGATTCCAGCACGTGAACGTTGGCAAGCGCCAGTACGTTGCCCATGCCTTGAATTAGCGAGAAGATATTCAAGATACCATCAATGGGCGATGGCGATGAGAGCATGTCTCCAAAGCTTGCCTCGAATCCAGTTGAGGCGAAAATCCCCAGGGTGAGGAGTGTCGAGGTGGCAACGATAGCCGGTGCTTCGTTTGCAACGATATCTTGAAGCTTCTGTCGCATACCTCTGATAGCAAGATCTTGATGATGAATGCCCAATGTATAATACTCCTGGCGCTGATCAGGAGTCTGTGATGCTTTATGAAAAGCCGCGAACGCAAGGATCTCATGCATCAGATACGTGTGATTGACAGCATGTTTTGGAGCCTCAACCCTCCAAGTGTATCGCATGTCCTCTCGTTGCGACAGTTCGCCATATGTGTCGATGGTCCAGTGGTGCCTGGCAGAGTTTAGCATAACCTCTCCAATACACTTCGGGTTTACGAACATCAACTCCACGTCCCGTACCCAGAAATCTGCTTGACTCCTTGTAGACTTATGGGTGAACGGCCTAAAGAAGGGGAACTGATCAGATTGCGAATTTGGGGAGCTACCCTCTGAGACTCCATCCCCAGGCTCAGTTGCTGATGAGTTCAAGCCATGGTCGGTCAGTAGAGACGGCGACGACGTCGAGGAGCACTGTAAGCCTCTCAGACGCATGTTACAGGTTGGATAGTGCACACTTACGGTTATGGAGCCCTCGTTCGAGGGTTTGCTTTCACGTTTCAGAGCAGCACCGCCGTTTGCAGACCCAGCGGTTGATATGGGAGCCCCAAGATCTGTAATAAGACTACAATGTGCACCGTGCCTTGCACAATTAGTACAAGGCTTGAGCTCGTCACACTATCCACGAATCAGTTGGGCTTTTGATCATCGGTCAAAAAATGGAATTGAGTAGCGCGTCGGGGCTTTCTTCAACGCACCTTCACGTGGCGTGCCTTACACTGCCGACAACCCAATCGACTCTTCTTGTGGCCTAGGCGCGGCATTGGTGTTCACAGACCAGTGAGGTGGCGTTGGAAGTCACTCTCCCGCGATCTGGGTCACCCTCGATGCAGCCACTCGACGGTGTCGTTGTAAAGCGAATGCGAAGCGGGGTGGAAAGGTGCAGTGGGTCGACAATCTCTTTGTGCAGGGGTGTCATTGCGCTATGCCCTATTTGCTATTGATCAAGACAGTTGCATACTCAAGTTCGGATTCGCATTGCTGCCTGGATTGGCCGATGCATCGTATCCTTCTACACTGTTGAACATGGATATGTTGTTCACGATACATATCCTTGACCCTGAGGTCGCAAATCTAGCTGACTCATGACGATTTGGTCCAGCGCCAGCGATGCCGGCTCAACTCGCGTCTGCGTCACCGTTGCGCGCAGTATCTTGAATCGCCTGGTAATATGCCAGCAACACCGATAGGCATACAAGCTTTAGCTGTATCGATAGAGTGTACGTCACCTATCACTGACAGCGGGATTCTCCACATGCAGGTACCGCAGCACGTCACACTGGCTTGGGCCGACATCATCGACCCAGCGTCCTCGCTAGTGTCCTGGACTAATTAACATACAGATATAAAGACTTGCACACCACAAGAAACAATTCGGTTGCAGGATCTTTCTGGATCGATATTGGTCTCTTAAGATTATTTTCTTACAGCTCAGATCATTTACTACAATTACAGGCAGTCTCAGCCTGCAGCGAGCATCCATCGATCAACCCATGCAGGCGAAATTTGGTTCAGTTTACCATGCAAGATTGCTTCAGTAATAGTCAGATTCCGCACTGGTTCTAGTGGGCATTCTCGCTCACCTATGTAGTCATACCCATGGCATAGGGCGCTGGGCTGTTGTTTCGACGTTGACGAGCTTTCTCCAGCCATCTTCATAGGTCTACTAGTCGCAGTAGTCGGAAACAAGGTAGCATTGGTGGCCACCAATTTTGGTAAACGGTAGCTGCTCCAAGTGCGGACAGCAGCCTCAGAAATATCCTTCCGGCTGGGCTACAATGCTACTGATAGCTGCAACGTGTTAAATCTAGCTGCAGTTTCTCGAGTTGTGCAAACGAAGAAGGCCCATAGATGACATTGGGTTTTGCAACCCTCAGACGTTGGTACGGAAGATCTAGAGCAGCCAGCAGCAGTACTGTGTGTCAGATTGAAGCTAGATCAAGGTAAGAGTATGTTCATCTTTCAATTTGATTTTAGCAAGGTGTTTTGTGCAAGGATGCATAGTGCAACTTTAAGGACCACAGTGCTATGGGATGATGTAGTGATATGCCACTAACGCGATTCTGAGGTCGGTCGCAAGTGTACGCGAAGGAACATAACCTTGTTTTTACATCATATGTAGCCTAAAACTGGACCCCTACTTTCTCCTGCAAAGTGACTCTCCACATAATCATTGTGAGATGAGTTAAAAAGTAATGAAGATGTACGAAGAAGCTCGTTTTTTTTTTTTTGAGCGATCACTTGCGCAAAAACACCTTACTCTGCAACACTAAAGTACACTACAACAACACAAATAAAGTTTCTAGATAGACAGACTTGTAGCTTTATTCAAGCGCTATCTATCCTGCGTTGTTGCAGAAATCATTAACGTTGTTGTGGCGTGTAGCCACTGGCGCAAGCTGTAGTGGTTTTAAAAGCGAGCTTCTTCGTAGAACCAACGCGTGCAGCCGAGTCAGGTGCTAGCGCGATTGGACCCTGGCGTTCGTCATTGTTCACGAACATTCCATTCGTCGTCACCATCGTTGCCTGCAACGACCTTTATATGGTACTACCAGCCTTGAGGCGCCTTGCTACCCCGACCATAAACATACTGTTAATTCCACGCTTTTAAATTCTGTTACATCCCGAAAAATTGTGCCAGGACCAAATTGCACGGTCAATTTCCACAGCCGTCAGGATGGATGTGGAACTTTACGTGTACGACCTTTCTCAGGTATGGTTCCGCAGATATGCAGCAATGCTGCATGGGCTTTGGCGTGATTCAGGTAGCTGACATGATCAGGGTCTTGCGCGTAGCATGTCGCGACAGTTCCTCGGCATCCAGATAGACGCGGTATACCACACATCGATCGTCCTCGAAGGCATAGAATACTATTACGGTGGAGGCATACAGACATGTCAAGCTGGCGCTACACACCATGGCCGACCTATGGAGATAGTCCAACTCGGACAGACGTCTTTGCCGCTCGAGGTGATCCTGGAATATCTGGAATCTCTGAAGACGATATACACAGCAGAGGTATGCTTCGTATGCTGTTGCCTGAGGAGGAAATGCTGACACACGCAGTCGTACGACTTATTCCTGCACAACTGCAACAACTTCTCGAACGACTTCGCCATGTTTCTAGTAGGCAAGGGTATACCTGCGCACATCACCAGCCTACCACAAGACGTCCTCAACACTCCCTTCGGTCAGATGCTCAGGCCTCAACTTGACTCCATGATGCGGCCGATCACGCAAGCACCCACCCCTCAACCTATCACTCCCGCACAACCACAAGCCGCTACGAGTATACCTAACGGAGCAGCGAGTGCTGCGCCTACGAGTAACGGCAATGCCCTTGCAGCATACACAGGTCGGGTCAACAACGTCACTGAGATCAAGGAGGTCGATCGGCTGCTCGAGCTAGCCAAGGATCGTGGCGCTATCATATTCTTCACTAGTGCAACCTGCGGTCCTTGCAAGCTTGTCTATCAGCCTTACGATGACCTGGCTGCGGAAGCAGGCTCCAAATGCGTCTTCATCAAGATCGACTTCACACGCGCAGACCGCTCCATCAATGTTCGCTATCCAGACGTACGCGCAACGCCAACGTTCATTACCTATAGTAAAGGCTCAAAGCGGGACGAGTGGAGTGGAGCAGACCCTCGTCAGTTGCGCAGCAATGTAGAATCATTGCTGAACGCTACCTTTCCACCACATCCACACCTTTCACAGAGTACACCGCACCTATTACGCCAAAGCCAACGCCCCATCACCTTCACAAAGATTCCACCACTAGAGAAATTGGCGGTAAAGATGGGCGACGCTGGCAGAAATCCCGCAGTCACATCGATAGTATCCTTCATCAACGCTCGAGAAAAGTCCGGTGCGATGGAGGCGCCTTTGACACAATTACCACAATTTGCCGGTTTTCTGAGGAACAGCACCTCTCAGCTTCCGCCAGAGCTGCTTTTTACAGCATTCGACCTGCTCAGAGTCGCCCTTACAGATACACGTGTTGCTGGGTTCTTCGCTGAAGAGCATAAAGGTGCTACTGGCACACCAGCAACGGTCCACCACTTGCTCAGCCACGTCGAGGGATTGAGCGAGTCGGCACCAT
Organism: Ascochyta koolunga; assembly: GCA_026119515.1. Lineage (NCBI taxonomy): Eukaryota > Fungi > Ascomycota > Dothideomycetes > Pleosporales > Didymellaceae > Ascochyta > Ascochyta koolunga. The sequence goes on from JANLCG010000022.1 coordinate 765,711, forward strand.
ACCCACTGCGCCTCACTACCTTGCATCTAGCATGCAACCTCTTCAACTCCCCGCTTTTTGTCCCTCACCTGCTCTCACCACCTCTTTCGTCAACACTTGTTTCCATCCTCACAACCTCTCTCCTCGATGACAAGCACCCAGCGCTGAAAGCATCCGCTCTTAGTCTCGCTATGAACCTCGCGTCTTCCAACCATCAGATACGCATGAAGAAGTATGGCGGTAACGTCGCACATATGCTTTCCTCAGCGTCTGAACTTGAAGAATCCGAACAGACTGAGTTACTGGCCTCTCTGCTCGAGACGCTGGGCACTGAGGAGGAGTGGGATGAAAACAAGAAAATGGCCATGATCGCTACGGGCTGGCTTGCCTATGGTGCAGATATGGACGGTGAGCTGAGGGATCTTTGGCGTGTTATGGACGCTGCCGGGACAGTGGGCAAGATTCAAGCAAAGACTGCGGAAGACAGACTACTGGTGAAGGAGGTGCACAAGCTTCTAGAAGCATAGAACACGGTTCTACATAGATGATATACCCCCGTTACATGTAGACTATTCTTATTCACAAGCTTTTTGGTGTTTTTGCCCCCTGCGTTTCTCATCTCTCCACAGAAATCAACCCTCGGCCAGCTATAGCTTATGCGAACCCTCCCCTTTCATAACCTATCAACCACGAATTTGGCTCCCACCCATCTCGTCACACTATCATTCCTCCACCCAGCAACCTTCCTGGCCATCCTTTCCCACGACTACTTCGTGGATACACACGATACAGCGCCAGATCTCCTGGAACCTGTTACGAATAATACCGCAGCAAACAAACTCGACTTGCATACTCGCACTTGACAACATTGGCTGACTCGCTGGATTGAGCCAGGACGTCGTACGTGTTGACGGTGCTGCTGCTGCTGCTGCTGCTGCTGCTGCTGCTGCTGCTGCTGCTGCTGCTAGCGGTACAGGAGGGTGAGCGAGCAAGTTTTGCGCGCGAGAAGGGAAGGGTACTGTATCAGTATGCCGAAGACGAATAAGGTAAGTAGAGTAAATATTTTTAATATTTATGTTTAGTTCCGAGAAAATAACTGCAAGGATTGTCACACAGCACGTGACTAGTCGTGTACTATGCATTTCGCGCTTGGTGAGGATCTCAGAGTAAGATGGATGCCGGAGCGTATAGGATGGGCGAGACTCGGTTTCATTCAGATGCCATGTTCTTCTCTTACCTGCCTCAGCCCTTGGTACCGCCATTTTGAAACATAGGCGGCAAACGCGCCCTCTCCGTACCGGCCATTGCTGGTAGCATACGCCCCGACCGTTGCTCCTATATGCGTATGTCAATGACGGCGCGACGGTGTGTGTGTGTGTGTGTGTGTGTGTGTGTGGAAAGGACGCATACCAGAATACACAGGGACTAGTAAGTCGCCTCTTGTCCAGCCGAAGACTCGCATCTCTCCGTCTGTGGCCTCGCGACTGGCCGGGCCGGCCGAGAAGCTGTAGTGCGTCGTGTTCATGGCGGTGATTTCGAATCGCATGTTTCGCCCTTGCCACGCTTCTGGTAGTTCGGTTAATTCTTCTACCCACTTTGTACTTGACGCTCGTCGGTATGCTGTTGTGCTGATGCCGCCGAATCGGATGTACGGCTTAGCGGGGCTTTTGGGAATGAATCGTGCGCCGTCGTCGATTGGTCCAAATTCGTTTTCTGGAATTGGATACAGCGTTCCGCTCGTCAGATTCCTTGGTGCTAGTGTGCTCTTCATAACGATGCTGATGTCGAAGTGCTGGCTTTGGTCCTGCATGATGCTTATCCCGGTCTCTTCTGAGTCGCGTGAGAGCGCAGACCAGTCTATCTCGACGCTGAATCGGAAGTGCGTGTGTGCTTGGCGCCGGGCGATGTATGTTTGGCTGCGTCCGAGGGAGGAGTCGCCGTCGAAGCCAGTGAGATTGAGCATTGAAGAGTGGAGAGCGAGAGAGTTTTCGTGACCGTTTGGCGAGACGTGGTAGTTCTTTGTGTGTGGGATACGCCAGTGGAGGAAGTGTGGCGGGATCTGGGTCCCGGGGACGAAGTCAACATCATCATTGGCATTGACGAGCTGCCCGATGCCTTGCCATGGGATATTTTCAGGACCAGGTGGTTGAGGGAGGGTGAAATGACCGGTCACAGTGCCCGATACGTTTGTGAAAATGGGATACTCGCCCTCGGGCCAAGTGACGGGGGTAAGGAATGTCTCGCGGCCCATGGGAAAATTGGCATGATAGGGATCGTCTGCATAATTGCCCCCTGCTCTGACCGCAAGACCGGTAGCCCACCACTGACCGAGTTTGTCTTGGAAGAGGTCAACGTGACCGACGGCTTGGAAGTATGACTCTGTATTGTTGAAAGCCGTCAAGAGTGGGTTGTTGGGTGCGCCTTCATACGGGCCGTACAAACTGCGAGAGCGAGCCATGGTAACCATGTGCTTTTCGCGTGTACCGCCCTCGGCGAGCAAAACGTAGTACCAGTTGTCCTTCTTGTATACATGGGCCGCTTCAGGCGCAGCGCCACTAGTGCCTTTCCAGAGCCACTTGAAAGGCAGTGTGACCTCGCCAGTGGTGAGATTGACGGGTGCATGTACAACACCAGAGGAGTTGAACGTGCTTGACACCCAAGCTACACCATTCTCGTCCCAGAACGGGGATGGGTCGATTCCAGGGCCGTAGTACTTCATTATTTTTAGTAAGGCCAAGGGAAGATGTGCTCTAGACATACATGTATAGGGTCGTCCCACTCGCCATACGGGTCTTTTGTGTTGAAGATGATGTTGTCCCATCTGGTGAGATTCTCTCGCGGTAGCGCCTGATTCGCCAGTGTCGTTGTGATGGTGAACGTGCCCTCTCGATACCTCAAAGTTGGTGCGTAGATACCGCTCTGGCCTCGATTGTTGTAAGCCATGTACGGGAGCTGCTCTGGACGGCTCAACGCATTGGAAACAAGCTTCCAATGCTGCAAATCTCTACTTGCGTACACGGGTAGCCCAGGGAACCAGTTGAAGGTGGATGTTGTGCAGAAGAAGGTGTTGTTCCATTCTGGTACGTGAATGCAACTTGGGTCTGGATGAAAACCAGGCAAGATGGGATTGGTGATGGTTGACTGTTGGGTTTTACCCACGTTGAGCAGCAGGAACTGCACAAAGAGCGAGTATAGACGCATGTTGTTTGTCTTTAAGATTTGGGTGAGAAGCGTATATTAGCTGTGCGATACAGCAACGTCATTAAGTAGTGTAGTCGGTTCTACCTAGGTTTCTGGTTCCAATACCGCTTGGTCTGCCATCACGTCCGTCATAATGGTCAAGTCCTTGGCCGGATACTTAATCCGATGCACCATCCTTGTAACTAGCATTCATGGAGGCATGTGCCTATGTATCTGCTCACTTACAGTCCAAGATCTGCAGGTAGACGTTCGGCAACCGGATTGAAGCTACGGGGCAGTATGTTGACATGCGGGGTACTGCAGCAGCATCGGAGTTGTGCCTTGGCAAGACATTCGTCGTTAACGTGATGCCTCTTAGCTTGAGAGGCTGAATGCATACTTCCAAGGCGAAGTTATTTTGTGAGGGTGTCTCGTGATTTTGTGCAGCGTGAGAGCCGCGGTCGCGGCCGCGGCAAGCTTGCGGCATATAGCGCGGCTTGGCATTCTGCGAGGCTGGAACTGACATCAACATCTGGGTCCCCAATCCAGACGACCCAAGCTCGGCATATCCCTTTGACGCTGCCCCATAGACATTTACGATTATTTGACGGCTTGCGCATTCTCCCAGTCTCGCTCAGTATTGTCCTAGTAGATCTTTGCTAGTACACGGCTCGGTCACGCCCCCATCTCAAGCCTCGTAACCAGGGCAGCTTCGATCCTCTACCAGTCGCACCGACCCTTCACTCGACACTTCGACCGCCCACTCCATATACACAATGGCGTCCAGGAAGAAGGTCCTCCTCAAGGTAGTCATACATGTTAGCAGAGACGCTGTACCCCGCTGACGTATGCAGGTCATCATCCTCGGTGACAGTGGTGTCGGCAAGACCAGCTTGATGAACCAATATGTACGACTCCAGCTCAACGATTGCACACCCCTGAGTTACATAGCCCTGCTCACACAGCAAACACAGGTCAACAAGAAGTTCAGCGCAAGCTACAAGGCGACAATAGGTGCCGACTTCCTAACCAAGGAAGTCATGGTCGACGACAGGCTGGTAACCATGCAGGTGGGTCGCGCACTCGCTACCGATCGGCTCGAACGCTGACCTTGTGTAGCTCTGGGATACGGCCGGACAGGAGCGCTTCCAATCGCTCGGTGTGGCGTTCTACCGCGGTGCCGACTGCTGCGTGCTCGTATACGACGTCAACAACTCGAAGAGTTTCGACACCCTGGACAGCTGGAGAGACGAGTTCTTGGTCCAGGCTAGTCCCATGGACCCTGAGAGTTTCCCATTCGTACGTGGTCACAGGGAGGAAGCTGGTCATGGCTAATCAGGGCAGGTCGTCATTGGCAACAAGATCGACGTTGAGGAGAGCAAGCGGATGGTGAGTTGTGCAAGACAATGAGACTGCGGTTACTAAGATGATTTCAGATCTCGTCGAAGCGCGCCATGACCTTCTGCCAGTCCAAAGGCGGCATTCCTTACTTCGAGACGAGCGCCAAGGACGCTATCAACGTCGAACAGGCATTTGAGGGTGCGTGTTGGGATGGAGCATGGAAGGGTGTGGTCTGCTAACACGGATTTTAGTCATCGCACGGCAAGCGCTTGCGCAGGAAGACGTGGGCGACTTTAGCAACGACTTCCCCGAGACGATTCCCATTGACCTGAAGGGCAACGAGGGCGGATGCGCGTGCTAGTGTAGGCGGATGCGCGTGTTGGTGTAGGCGGATGCGCGTGTTGGTGTAGGTGGATGCACGTGTTAGTGTAGGCGGATGCGCAAGAAGAGCGGTTCCTGAGGAGAGATAGCGGCCAATCGCTGTTGTCGTTGGATGGAGTCTGGTGTACGGTGTACTTGATGCCTCTATGGAAGGTTGTTTCTTGCTTACTTGTCCTGATTGGGTGTGTAGCGGGTGTAGTAGATAATAGACGACGTGCGAAGCGTTGAAGCAAAAGTGGCGCGTGCACGGTGGTGACGTGAAGTGTGGCTGAGCACGGAGTAGGAGCGTGGACCGGCGCTACTGACAGCTGAGACAGGCGACCGGGCGACCCTGAGGCATGGCATAGTGGTAGCGCATGTGCATGTACGACGCGATCCCTGATATCCGCTGCGCTGGTCTGCATCAGCATCAGCACCTCAGCATCTGCACCTCTGCACCTCTGCACCTCTGCACCTCTGCATCTGCACCTCTGCATCTGCACCTCTGCACCTCTGCACCTCGCGCAGTCGCTGCACGCGCCGACACACAGCCTCTGGCTCCACGACCACACGGCTGTCCCATGGGCCCTCGACCGCACGTGGATACCCGACTCCTGGCCGCGACCCCGTACAAGGCCGACAGCAGCTACGCCGAGCACCCTCTTTGGCCGCACACGTATTCACAATGATCCCGCGACGCCAGGAAGAGGTGGAGCCGTCGCCGTCGACGCCCCTCAGTCGGCGCAGTAGCAGTGTGTCCACGGACAGTCGCTTTCTCTACGAGGATGACTTCATGGACAGCCCCGTACGCTCCCCGGCGAGCCAAGTCAGCCTGTGGGACGAGCGCAAGAAGCCACACAGCCGACTCAGACACGCCGTGGGCATCGCACTGCTGCTCGCAACCGTGTTCCTGTGGACAGCGTCCAACTTCCTAGCCAGCGTACGTGCCTCGACCCGCTGCATGACGCGGCAGAGCCTCGACTGAATCCAACAGACCATCTTCGCCGACTCGTCCTACGACAAACCCTACCTCGTCACCTACGTCAACACAGCCTTCTTCCTCCTCCCCCTGCTGCCCATGTTCATCCACCACCTCTGGGCCGACCGGCAGGACACGGTCCACCGCCAGCCTCTTGCTGCCCGGCTCGGCGACCTCCTGAACCGCCGGGCGGGGAAGTGGACACTCGTCCGCGACCACGAATCGCCCTCGTCGACGCGCTCGCCGAGCAAATTGGGCGACGCAGAGGGCGCTGAGCTCCTCCTCGGCGACTCGGCGCATGGCAGCAGTGCCGACATTCGCGAGCTGCGGGCCGACGACGAGGGGCTGACGCTGCGGGAGACGGCCAAGCTGGCGCTGGAGTTCTGCATCCTCTGGTTCCTCGCCAACTACTTCGCCGCCGCCTGCCTGTCGTACACGACGGTCGCGTCCTCGACCATCCTCGCGTCCACGTCGAGCATCTGGACACTGCTATGCGGCTCGCTGCTGCGCGTCGAGCGCTTCACGGTGCGCAAGCTCATCGGCGTAGGTGCCTCGCTCGCCGGCGTAGCCCTCATCTCCACCATTGACGTATCCGGCCGGACCGACGAGAACCGCGGCTCGTTCCCGCACAAGACACCACGCGAGCTCGCGCTGGGCGACGTCATGGCCTTTGTGTCCGCCGCCCTGTACGGCTTCTACGCCGTGCTGATGAAGAAGCGCATTGGCGACGAGTCGCGCGTCAACATGCCCCTCTTCTTCGGTTTCGTCGGCCTCGCCAACGTCGTCCTCCTCTGGCCCGGCCTCGTCATCCTGCACCTCACCCACATCGAGCCCTTCCAGCTGCCGCCCACGCGCAAAATCCTCACCATCGTCCTCGTCAACAGCGCAAGCAGCCTCGTCTCCGACTTTTGCTGGGCCTACGCTATGCTCCTCACTTCGCCGCTCATCGTCACCGTCGGCCTGAGCTTGACCATCCCCCTGAGTCTGGTCGGCCAGATGCTCCTCGACGCCCAGTATGCGAGCTGGCTGTATTGGGTGGGCGCAGCGGTCATGGTGGTTTCGTTTGTGTTTATTAATCATGAGGACCGGAGGGATGAGGAGGAAGGCTTGCAGGGCGTGGGGCTTGGTGATGCGGCCGCTGGTGCTGGCGGGAGTTTGCATTCGAGGATGAGTTCGCGGGCGAGCCCTTAGCAGGTTGGTGGTGCTGCTGCTTCTTCGAGGCGGCCTTGTGCGGATACCTTGTGGCATTGCGTGGCGTTGGCTAGACTGTTGTTTGTGTAGGCATCAAGGGAGGATTCGTTCTCTTTTTTATTTTTGTTTACCCATGAATAGAGGGTTCATTCTTATTCTTGTTGTTGTTGTTTTTTTTTTTTTTTTTTTTTTTTTTTACGTTTATCCGGGGTATCATTGAAAAAACCTAGTCCCTCCTCCCACCGTCCATATTCTTCGAATATTTCCCCCCTCCTCTGTACTTGCCCCTCGCACCTCCCCCTAAAACTCCTCCCACGATCCTCCTCCGTCTTATTCGCCAGGAGTTCCTTCTTCCTCTGCATCCAGCTCTCCTCGTCCTCGAGCTCTTCCGGCGTCCAGCCCTCGCGGTCCATGAAATCGGTCAAGAAGCGCTCAACCTGGGGTTCCCACACGGCAGGGCCCTTTTCCAGATCTGCATACTCGAGCACGTTGGGACCGTGCAGTTGGTAGTCGCCCTGGCGGGTGCGGATCAGGCTGCTCATGAGGCCCAGGCTGTTGCATGCCAGGCCGAGGTCGTGGCAGAGCGAGCGCACGTAGAAGCCGCTGGTGACGGTCATGCGCAGGCGGGCGGCGGGCGGGTGTGGGGTGTTGGGGGTGCTGCGCGGTGGGGAGGGCAGGCTGGCTCCGGGGTCGTGCATAGTTGTTCGACTACGAGGGCCTGCTCGAGGCTTTCTGCTGGCTGCTTCTCTACCGGCACGGGTGGCTCGGGGATGTCCGCGTCGAGGGGGCGCTGCAGTGGCACAGCGGGGTTTTGGGAGCCAGAGACATGCGCTTCTTGGGCGATGGTGCGTTGCATGTCTGGCATGGCGAGCTGCTGCGTGGTGGGCAGCGCGGCGGACGTGGGGGCTCGTCGTGGGTGCGGGGTTTCTTGGACGAGGGCGAGGGCGAGGGCGAGGGGTGGAGGGTAGGGCTGGCGGAGGGGGAGCGGGGGCGCTTGGCGTTGCGCAGGTGCTGAGCGGCATCGGAGGGGCGTATGCCTAGCAGCTTCTCTGCGCCGGCCTTGGCTTGGTTGTCGACCTGGTCCGTGGGCCAGGCAAAGTGGTGGGTGCCTGGCTCGAGCCAGTCGACAAGCTCGAGGGCCTCGACGGTGACGGGGCGGGCAGCAACGACGGGGATGTCTTTGCCCTCGCGCGCGTACTCGTACATCTTCTTGCCGTCGACCTTGAGGGCGGAGAAGACGCTGGGCTTCTGCATGATGTCGCCGCGGAAGTGCTGCAGCTTCTCCTCGACCAGCTCACGGGTGACGTGGGCGTAGTCGGCCTTGGCGACGACCTTGCCCACGGCGTCGTAGCTGTCGGTGGCGGCGCCGAACAGCACGACGCACTCGTAGCTCTTGGTGCACTCGAGGAACTTGGCGAGCTCCTTGGTGCCGCGGCCCATGCCGACGATGAGCACGCCCGTGGCCATGGGGTCGAGGGTGCCGCCGTGGCCCAGCTTGACCTTGAGCTGGTCCCTGTGCTTCTTCCTGGCTCCCGAGATGAGCATCTGGCGCCGCTGCGCCTCGAGCCACGGCTGGAACACGTCCGAGTGGGCAAAGGCCGTCTGCAGGTCGCGCAGCACGCCCGCCGAGGACGCCCACTGCGGCTTGTTGATGCCGAAGACGCCTTCGAGCACCTTGCGCCCGGCCGCGCTGGCGGTGCTGGCGGTGCCGGCGGTGCCGGCGGTGCTGTCTTTGGGTGGGGAGGCCATGGTGCGTCGCAGCGTGCGCGCAATGGACATGAGGTGGAGAGCTGCAGCGCGACGAGCCTGGATGATTTTCCGACCTTGCAGCCTGGTTAGCCTGGTAGCCGGCAACGGGCGCTAGTCGCCGATCACCGTGAATCTCTTGCATGCAGCATTTCCTCCACCTAGCCCACCTCTGCACTCTTGCATACATACGACCAACGCTCCTACTTCTAGCCACCACATGGCACTTTCACATGCCTAGTCGCCGCCTGGCCGAAGCAGCAACTGCCTTGTGCGCATCGCTGGGAGTGCCAAGCAAAACAGCAAAACGCCTGCAGCCTTGCTCCCCTGCAACATTCCTACCCACGGAATAGCCATCCACCCATCCAACTGTCCAGCAAGCTGCACATTTCCCCGCCAAGCATTCTCCCACGCATAACCATCCACCGAGTTTCCCCTCCAGCATTGCCCCCACGCATAACCATCCACCGAGTTTCCCCTCCAGCATTGCCCCCACGCATAACCATCCACCGAGTTTCCCCTCCAGCATTGCCCCCACGCATAACCATCCACCGAGTTTCCCCTCCAGCATTGCCCCCACGCATAACCATCCACCGAGTTTCCCCTCCAGCATTGCCCCCCCATAGCACGCCGCGAGCAACACCTCTACCGCCATGACCGACTCGAACAAGGACCTCGAGGATCTGGCCCGCACCACCACAGAAGACTACTATGACCTGCTCGGCGTACCCTTCGACGCTGAAGAGTCCGCCGTCAAGCGTGCATACCGCAAGGCCTCGATTCGCTTCCACCCGGACAAGAACCCCGACAACAAAGACGCCGCCGACAAGTTCATCGCCCTGGGATGGGCGCGCGACATCCTCATCGACGCAAAGCTCAAGGCCGAATACGACCGCGCCCGCACACGCCGCCGCCAAAAGGCTATCCAGGATGACTTGCTGACGGGCAGCCGCCGCAAGATGGTGCAAGACCTCGAGCGCCGGGAGAGGGAAAGCGCCGGTTTTCGCGCGAGCCTGAAGAGGAAGGGTGCCCCAGACATGAGCGAGGAAGGGAAGAGGGAGCGGGAAATCCAACGTCTGGCCGAAGACGGGAGAAGGAGGCTCAACGAGATGCGGGAGCGCAGAGAGAAGGCACGGAAAGAAGAGGAGGCAGCGGCCGCAAAGCCAGTCAAGAGCCCGGAGCCGCAACGGCCAAAACCAGGAGAGTCTGAAATCATCGACCGCACCATCAAGATCCGCTTCCACCGCAACGACGAAACCGCAGCCTGGGACAAAGATACCATGCAAACCATGTTCAACAAGTACGGCAAGATCGATAGTATCGTCATCGCGGGTGCGGACAAGAAGCTGAAGCTCGAGGGCGAAAAGCACCGCAAGGCCGTAGGTACCGCCTACATTGTCTACCGACAGCTTGATTACGCACACGCCGCCGTTTCCGACGCAAAAACAGACTTTCCAGCCCTCGACTCGGTAGTCTGGGTCGACCACGCGCCAGACCTAACTTCTTTAGCCACGGCCCACGCCAACGGTATCAGCTCCGAAGAGTTCGCCATGATGCGCCTCAAGGATGCAGCGAAGAAGTCAAAGGAACAGCCCACCAGCACGCACGAGGCTGCCAGCGCCTCAAAGGACGCAGCGAAGAAGCCAAAGGAACAGCCCACCAGCACGCACGAGGCTGCCAGCGCCTCACCCACCACCTTCTCCACACCGCCCCCAAACCCTTCCGCCCCTCCACCTCCAGCCTGGGCTCCACACCCCTCAGCACCCCGAAATTCTCCTTTGCCAATAGAACACCCGCTTCGTCCAAGATGGCCGAGAGGAAGAAATTAGAAGCCGACATTCGAGACCGCGAGGCCGCTGAAGAGGCTGCCGAGGCCAAGGATGCCGCTGCTAAGTCCGCTGTGTAGCGGTGTGCATGTCCTCGGAAGATTGGGTACGAGCGATTGGGTACAAGGGTAGATGGACAATTGGATTGATAGTGGAGGATCTGCTTTAGCGATGATACCCTTTTTGTTTCTGTAGATGAAATGGAGCCGTTGTTATCAGGAGTAGAGTATTAATCTTTATGCATTCATGTATGTATACCAAACATTCACAGAATTAGCTGCGCATAGCGTGTAATTACACAGTATAGTATAGCTGGCTACTTTAGTATTGACACAGAAGGGAGCATCATAAGTGCAGAATGTTGGACTATAGAGATATATTGTCATTATATTAGAGAGCAGAAAGTAGATAGTAGAAAAATACTATTACTACGTAGAGTAGTGAAGAAATATACAAGGGGCCGCAGGAGCGAACAATCGGATATCAATCAGGTAACCCTGCCTCCCCACTTCCAACAACATCAAATGCGTTCATAAGAGAAACACTGCCAATACCGGTTTTCTTAGCCTCTTAAGCAATCTATGGTTCCACTTCCCTTGCAGAAAGAGAGGCTTGGATGAATCCCACAAAGACCCCTACTTACCAAAGAACTGAAGAAATGCCTAATCGAGTCTAGCATACCTCTCTCTTTCCAGCAGCCCCACATGATATGGCAGTGCAATGGATATTGACAGGACAAATCAGATATGCACGTGCAAGCGTACCGTGCAGCTAGTTACTTCGTCCACGTAGCTGCTATGGAATGCGTGCATTCCAACAACGACCCACCCACCCACACTTCTGTCTCGCAACCCGCCTGCGTGGGCTATCGAGCGGATACGCCCGTAGAAATGCGGGACCATGATGGCGATATGCAAATATCTCAGGAGAACGGTTGGTTCGGGCAATGGGTTGTGGGATGGTGTAGTGCCGTGTTGGTGTGAGGGCTACATTCCGGACGACGTCGTATGGAGGAGCATCCTCGAGCGCGTTGTGGACTGTTATTTATGCAGCACTATATGTGAGTATGGGTTCCAAGGTCCATAAATAGGCAGCGTGGGTTCTATCACTCACTCACTCACTCAGCATCAGTGCTAGCAGTGACCTCTTCTACTTCCCTCCTCTCTCTCTCTCTCCCAACCTAGCTTCTACCAACCATGCATTTCCCCAGCCTTGCACTTGCCGTTCTGGCCTCTGCCACCCCGGCGGTGCTCGCTCAAACCAACATCGTCCCCGCTTACCCCCTCCAGCAGGTCCTGCCCCTGCCTGGCTACCAAAACACGACCGAGTCCTTCAACACCCTGGGCAACTTGTATACGAGCAGTGCGTCACAGTTGTCTTCGCAGGCCACTGCTATTGGTATGTTATGTCCATTCAAACATCCAAACGTCCATGAGATCGATCAGTCAGCACCGTGATCAACCACCACCGTGTATACACAGTGGTGGTACGTAGACTAACAACCCCCAGCACAAAAGACAATCGCCCTCAACGGCTCCGGTGGCATCACATACAGCTACGACGTCAAAGCCAGCCTGGCCACCGCGCTGGTGGTTGTCAACAACCTGTTCTGGCAGACGGCGTTCCAGTCCGAGCAGAAGATTTGCAAGATCATTACGTCGATTAATGAGCAGAATGTTGATAGTGTGAACGGGTCGTTGCGCGCTGGGTACGTCTCAGCCGGAGTTTCTGTCTGGCAGAATGTGAAGCACGTTGATGACTGACATGATGTGTGTAGAATCGCTGCGGAAGTGCAGGCCATCGTGTCCATAACGGTCACACTGACCAAAATCATCGCCGCTATCAAGGCCCGTACGTATCTCCCCATCACTCACCCCCTCATTCTATCCGCCCACTAACCCCACCCAGAACTCGCAACCTTCACAGAGGCCGAGCGCGCCGTCTTCGTCACCCTCATCCAAGCCATCGCCACCGCTGCCTCAGCCAGCTACACGCCCCTCGCGGCGCTCAGCGACGGGCTGGCCGCCATAGGCGTCACGGGCATTTCCGATGTTGTGGGTGGTACGCAAGTCGCGGTGACCTCGCTGCAGGCTTTGACTACTGTTAACTTCAACACGAATTAGAAGCGCCAAGTGTGAAGGGCTGGGTGTTGTGCTGTCCTATGAGGGCAGCTGGGATGCAGATTTCGTGGAGAGATGAGGTTTACAGAGCGTAACATATCTGAAGGTGGAGTGACCTGTTTGGGGATATTTAGACTGGGGTTTGTGGTGGATTCGGATGATGTGGTTCTTACACTCGCTAGGTACTACTACTCATTTACTTTATTTTATTCAATGGAAACGAGCTACGATATTTCCTTCTCGCCGAGGATAGTATTGGTGCGTACCATTCTCATGAAATTCTTCTTTTTTTTTCCCCTACCACTCAGTCCTCCTTTTTTGTGTTGGTGATGCAATCTCTCAGTGTCTTCTTCTTCTTCTTCTTCTTCTCATAATGCTCTTCCTGCGGCTCACCGGCATACACCATCTCTCGAGATCCGCAGAAGCAGTTGCACGTCATAAGCTGCAAAGACTTGGTTGCCGTATTCTCGTCTAGCTCGTCTAGCTCGTCTACCAAGGTGCATAGTCGCCACTGATAATACAGAGCATTGGGATGGGGGAATCCCCAGTGTGACTCTCTGTGCACGACAGTGCACATGAAGTCCGATCTCCACAGCTGTTGTCCTCGCCCCTGCTGGCATAGTCAGCCTTATGGCTTTCTACACATGTCTGCTACCGAGTTATGGTGATGCGATTGCGGCGGTGTGGGTTTTCCTATGGGGGTTGGCTGGGATGCAGTAGAAACTGTAATTTGATTTCTACATGGAGAGGATGAGAGATGATGAAGGTGGGGGTTTGTATGAGTTTTGCAGTGTTGTAATTGTCTATTGCGAGGTCGTGCTCATGGCCTCAATACGAGTTCGTACTTGGCCGGCTTCAACCCCACGCGCGTCCCCTTCGCCGTCGCTGCTCGCTCGGCAACACCAGGTACCCCACCGTACTCTACCTCGATCGTCCCATACGGACATTCCACTTGGCCCCGCACATGCCCAAATTCGCTCTTCAACGCCGGCTTCACAGTCCAGGTACGATATGTGTCCGTCTCCGCCCTGACGCTCAGCACTGCTTGATAGAACCACTCGTAAATCGTGCCAGCATGTCGTGGCACTTGCTGCGACACGCATCCTGCCAGAACTCGTTCAGTGTTGTTTCGCCACGGCGCAGGAAGCGCATGTACGACGGGTGCTCTTGCTGGCGCGCCATGGCTAGCACAATGTCCGTGCGGTCGATGTCTGCGAGCGTGTTCCAGAGGTACTTGAGCCCGATTTCGCCGGCTTGGATGCGCTGCCCTGCGTCGTTGCAGTCGGCGAGGAAGGCGGTTTGCACGTCTGCAACGTGCGCCGGTGGGACGAGGGAGCATTGGAGTGCCATGGCTTGCGCGACCATGGTTCTGTCCATCTCGCCGGGCGTGTCGCATGATGTGTAGAAGGCGTAGGGGTATTTGTTTTTGTCAGTGCCGAGCAGGTGCTGGTTGTAGACGGTGTAGATGCGGTCTGCCCATGCCTTGAAACGCGTCTCTTGCTCTTGTTTCCCAAGCGTGCGGGCCATGCCTTGGATGTTACGCAGGCATCGGTAGTATATGGCTGTCTCGATGTTGGCTTGGTTATTGCCGAATGCTATGTCGCGTCCCCAATCGCCGAGACCGTGTTCAATGAGCCTCCCATCGCGCTCCTTGGTCGCCATGTACTCCATGTAGCGCATGCACGAGTCGAATAGCTTCTCGAACACGGCCGTGTTGCCGTAGTAGAAACGCAGGATCTCAGGCAGTAGGGCCACTGCGCCACCCCAGGTTATCGTGTCGTGGAGGGGACCGCACATGTATCTGATTTCCGGAGCCATTGTCGGACATAGGCCATTAGGCTCTTGTGCATCGACGATATCATCGAAAATCTTAGTGTAAAGCGACTCCATATCCCTGATGTACTGGGTGGCAGGGGCGAGCAGGTGGGTGACTTCGAGCCAGCCGAATTTCTCGCTTTGCGGACAGTCGGTGTGGTAGCTGAAGAGATTAGAGACAAAAGACCAGTGACTCATGTTGATGAGCTGGTTTGCGTCTTCCTTGTCGGTCGCCATGAAGCCGAGGCGGCGGGCCGCTGAGGAGATATGGCGGCTCTCGAGCGATACCACTACGGGGAGGTTGTCAGGGTTCTTAGATTCGAGACCGACACCTTCTACCTGGATGTAACGCGCGCTCGTGAAGCAGAAGTCGGGCTCCCAGGTCTCGATGCCGTTGCCAGCAAGTGTGAACTTGCAGAATACACCTGTCTCGAATTGTTTGAACAGCGGGTCTGGCATCAGTACTTTGCCGTCGTCACCGACTGTTTCTGAGCACCGAACGATGACCTCCGCGCCTGCAGGTCCTCGAACTTGGATCTCGAGCATCGTGGTCATGTTTTGGCCCATGTCGTAGGCGACAGTGCCTGGTTCAAGCGTCTTCTGAAACTTAGGCTTGAAGGCCTCGTGTAGCATCACTGGCGGTTGATTCTGGTACTTCAGCTTGCCTCTTGGGCCGGTGACGGGGGTGGCTTTTTTCCACTGGCCATCTTCCTCAAATCCACATGCATCCCACCCGACTGGATATGCACCGAGGTCTTTGGTCTCAGATGAGTATATGTTGGCCAGCGTTGTTGCACTTTTGCGTATACTCCAATCGAGGCCAGTAGTAATGGTCTCGCGGCTACTGTCTTCGTAGAAGAGATGAAGCTCAGCAAAAAAGCATAGTTCGTTGCCGTAGCGCACGTAGGTGTTGTCCTCGTAGCAAGGCCAGAAGAAACGGTCCTCGCCTTAGTCCCCAGCATAGAAACCATTGCCAATATGAGCACCCACGACGTCCTCACCCTGTTTCAGGATTTCCGAAACATCGTATGCGGTGAATTGGACCGTGCGATGGTAGTTGGTCCAGCCAGGGTCGTGTTTGTGCCTATTCGCTGCTGAAGGGTCTCCATTACAAACAAAATTGAAGTGGCCCAGACCGCTGGCGAACACAACAGCACGGGAAGGCTTTCTTTCTAGATGAATTATTTTGCGCACGTAGATTGGCTTGTCTCCATTGTCGCCGATCCAGACCCCTTTCCATCGATTGGCCTCGTCTTCGAACCAAGTCCGGAAGATCAGACTGGTGTAAAGCATATAGATTTGATTCATGCTGTAAGGAGGGAGCAAACCGCTCGATCTTAGATATGCAGTGAAGAATTCATTGGTGGCGCTTCTTGTTGGATTGCCGCCTTGGTCCCAAACAGTCACTCTCCAGTAGTAGAAAGTTGCCGATTGGAAGCCATCTGCCAGAGTGCAGGGTATTTCACGTTTTTGGTTTGCTTAAATTTTGGCGGAGTCCCAAGAGAGTGTGTCAAATGACTGGGATATGGATACCTCTACGCGGTATGCTGTCTGCTGAGCATTGGCAAGATCTGACTGTAAAACCCAGAAGAAGCGCAATTTTTCAGTATCGACTCCAAGAACCTCGTGGAAGCCATTAATACCACAACATGTGACTTGGAAAGCCATGTTGGAAGCGCCTTAGTGCGAAAAGCTCGAGAACAAAGAAAGAGCTTTCCTGACGATGCAAAGATACTGTGGCGCGCTGGAATCACCCACTGCCAGACAGCGATGAGATGTATGATGCTTCTTCGCGCTGTGATCTACCGAATCTAGAAATATTTCCGATCTATTCCCACTGATGTTTACAAAAATTTGTTGCCGAGGATGCCAACGCTAGATGATAACACAAGGCAAGGTCATAGTCTCTGTTCTAAGTACAATCTCGTCACACCCGTGCCCATTCGGAGCAACCTGCACCGAAGTACTATCAAATATAGATTAGCGCTTGCCTGTGTGCCGAAAAGACACCAGATCATAAGAGTGTGGGGAAGAACAGGCGGTTGATGACAACCTCCACATGCTAGTAAGCTTAGCGCTCTAGCAGGGGTCTAACCACAACACGGTTTGGCCACACTCAGACTGACCATCTTTACCATATCAGGGGCGTCTACCCCGCTAGCTTCCTGTGTGAAGCGAAGAGATCGATGTTGCTCAACATACGCCAGCCCAGTCTCTAAAGTCTTCGGTGTTGTGCAAGTCCGGGGTAAGGGCCTAGGTCGTTCTCACCGATCCACCGTTGTCGCGGTGTAGTATATATAGGCGCTGATCTCCCTTGTCGAAACGATTATTGCCAACACCTTCTCCACTTTGAAAAGATGGGTCTCGCAACCACCGTCTTTTCTGCAGTTTTTCTTGCCACAGGAGGGTTCCTCTTTGGCTATGACAGCGGTATCATCACATCCACTATCGCTCTCCAAACCTTCAAGGATTACTTCAACACTCCCAATGACACTATTACCGGAGGTATTGTCTCCGCTTTCCAGGGCGGAGCTATTGCCGGAACCATTATGAACATGTTGTTCGCCCACAGGATGGGTCGCCGCTATACAATACTGTTTGGCGCTCTTGTATCTGTCTTCGGCAGCGCTCTCCAGGCTGGCGCTTTGAACATGGCTATGCTCATTGTTGGCCGCTTTATTGGAGGTGTTGCGGTCGGTCAGCTCACTTCGACCATTCCTCTGTATGCTGCAGAGCTTTCGGAAGCCAAGCATCGCGGAGTCTTGTCTGGATTGTTACAGTGGATGCTCAGCTGGGGTTTTTTTGTCGCTCAATGGCTGGGCTACGGTTGCCAGTTCAATTCTACAGAGTTTTCTTGTGAGTGTAACTCAAATTGCAGTCGTATTTGCTGGACTGACACTTCCCAGGGCGCTTCCCACTCGCCTTCCAGTGCTTCCCTGGGCTTATCCTCATTTCCGGTATCTTATTCCTCCAAGAATCTCCACGCTGGCTGATGGAGAGAGATCGCCATGAGGAAGCCATGGCCTCGCTCCAGACGCTCCGCAGTGGTTACGATCCTGAAATCATCGAGCTCGAGTACCGCGAAATTCACGATGTCATTGCAGCCGACCGGGCGCTGGGCAACATTACCTGGCTATCGATCCTTACAAAGGCCTCTTGGCGCAAGCGTCTTCTTCTCGGATGTGGTGTCCAGGCTTTCGGCCCTCTTTCCGGTATCAATGTACGTGCATATAGACCTACTGCAGTCTGAAGAATCGTAGCTAATCCGTTGTACAGGTAATCAACTACTATGGCCCTCGTATCTACGAGATTCTCGGCGTCTCTACGCGCGAGTCGCTTTTGATCATTGGCATTAGCGGAGCATTGTCTATTGTTTGGTGTACGATCGGCCTTGCTATCCTCGATAAGTTTGGTCGCATCAAGCCTTTGCTCATCTCTGCTGCTGGTCTTGCTGTTGCTCTACTGGTCAATGCTGTACAAGGACAGTATTTCGACCCCAGCAACGGCGCGCAGCTGCGCAGTATGGTTGCCATGAACTTCGCGTTCTCATTCTTTTATACGCCTCTTGGTATCATCTCTTGGGTATACCCTGCCGAAGTAAGTAGCAAAACAAGGATAACCAGTGTTGAAACCTGACAGAAAAATTAGATTTTCCCGGTCGAGGTCCGCGCTCTGGGTAACGCTGTCACCACCTTCACCAACTGGGCTGTTAACTTGATCTTTGCGCAATTCTCACCTTCGGCACTCACTGCGATCGAGTTCCAATACTTCTACGTCTTCTTCGTCTTCAACATCATCGCATTCTTGTGTTACTGGTTTTTCTTTCCAGAGACCAAAGGAAAGACGCTCGAGCAGATGGATGAGCTCTTCGGCGATCAGCTGGTGCCCCACGCCATGCAGGATCCCGAGGCTGCTGCAGCAGCCATGGAGAAGGACGAGAAGCTACATGCCGAGGTGCGTCAGGAATCGGTCGTTTAAGGGCTAACTTGATGCATTGAAGAGAATAAAAAAGTTGATAACAATTATTGTGCGGTATCGCCCTCGTGGGGACTCGCTGGGTTATCGAGGGATCATTCGTAGATAGACTATGAATGATGGTTTTACTTCATGTTGCAACAACCAGAGCAAAAATGTGACCCCACTTTGCACCTGAAATATCGCGCATATAAATTAGATTCCCTGCGAAACTTCTACAACAACGCGTCTTTGCAAGTGCCCTTAGAGACGAACTCATACCAGATGTTGGTTGACCAGTCCACGCATGAACTAGGCAGATGTATGCTTCTGCAATCGCAGCCCACCTGCAGCCATCTTAACTGCAGTTCACGTCCACTTGGCTCAAATACATCAGAACTTTCTGAGTACTGAGTACTAGCGCTATCTGCTCGTCCTTGAGCCTATTTGCAATTGCTAATTCAGACCTGCGCGGATTCTCTTGATTGCCGTTGAGACCTAGCAATAGTAAGCCAAATTTATGCATCAGGCTGACAATACTGATCGTATGTAGTTGAACAACTTTTTGGGTGCAGAGAGTCATAGAAACTACTGCTATACCAAGGATGAGTGAGGTCAACCTACGCGGTGGGATATGCGGAGCCTTGCCACTGTGCGGGGACAATACCTCTCCATACCATGTACTTGCTTCTGTTTGCATGCTGTTAAAGTTTCTTTACCTGAAGAACTCCTTGTACGGTAGTGTGTATCGGGACGTACACTGCCGAAAACACATCTGAGAGCAGTGGCATCCCACCTCGCATCATGCCAGTGCAGAAAGTCTATGTCGCCCAGTGAAACCAAAATTCCGCATGCATAGCCCAGGTCACACGAGGGCAGATCAAACACAAGGGTAATTAATGATATGAGGTTGATGGTCTGAAGACAGCACAGTTCCACGTACTCCTTGAGCTGTAGGCATAATATCGTCCCCTTATCCCCCTTCATGGTTTGCCCAATGAGCCAGAATTCGTCTTGCTGGTATCCCAAAAGTGCACTACCGCATTTGGCTTGTCGAGGTCAATTCGCATAAGCTCGATCTGTAGCTGAGAAAGTTGTTTACAGCTATCAACGACATTTCTCGTACCCTCTGGTGTCCAACTACCGCGGTAGTAGATCTTGTGATGTTGTATCATGGCTTTGGCCATATCACCTACTTGGTTCCAGATTGGGGCAAAATGTTTCTTGACGATTGATTGTAACAAGAAGCTACAAGCCGCAGTCGTGGCTTTGAGGCTCAGAGGTTCCATGAAGATGCAATTGAGAGTTTCCTACTGGCCCTGCAGCTCCCAAAGGTGTTCGGAAAGTATGAAGGTTCGTGCGGGGCTGGAAAAACTTACGATTTTGACGCCGAGCCCCCGAACTCATGTCGCAAGAAGAGGTGTAGGACATATTATGGCAGTATAGATGGGGATGGCCTTGCCTTTCTAGAGCAACCTTGCAAATTTGTCAAAACTGATTACTGAGGTTAGAGCGACAATGCTGGGAGATATTGAGGGAAGTGGAATATGGTAGAAGGCTGCGCAACGACTGTGCAAATACACTCGATCAGTGATGATGTCCTATGGTCCATGAGTTCTAGCATATTAAACCAACACGAAGTTACCATTTCGCAACTGTACGCCAGCTATTTCACCAGAATGACCCTTAGGCTAGAAAACCTTCCCACCCTCTCCTCTCCATTTTCCCTCTTCCCCCGGCGCAAGCTTTGCTCAGTTCAACAACCACAGGAGCGAATATGGCGTTAATTGATGCACACGAACAGTGCTTAGTAGAGCAAGAGCCCAAGTATTGCTACAACTCGCAACAGGTCTACCAGAGCGCTCGGCATCGCAATTTCGATTTAAGCTGCAGATGTCCAACTTCATTTTGATAAGAACTCAAGACCGAAGATTTAGAAGCTGGAAAAAGGCAGCCCTCAAACCGGATGGATAATTTCAACAACTAGTCACCATTGTCTCCTGTGAGGATTGATGACTAGTTGCTACAGCTTTGTAGCACAGCATAACCAACCGTGCAGGTATTTGCGCCGGGAAGCTTCGATATCCTTGTAATGCAAACCACAACTAATGTTCTTATTGACGTCGTCAACAAGCAAGTTCTCGAACCCCTAGTAATATCATTATGCAGAAAGAATCTCAAGCGTCTCGTTTTCGTGCCCTGTCCAATTAATAGTAAGCGTGTAAACATAGCACTACCACTCCATCTTGTATCATACATTGGCTCTCAGATCATCACCGTGACGCGGACTTCAAGGCTGAACTAAAAGGAATACTAGTACCAATAGCCGCAAGGATTCGTCAAGTCCTTGGGACGCAGAGAGAGACATTTCTATTCATCTTCTGAGGTGACGCAAAAAAGGAACATCAAAGAAGACTTGCCTTAGTGAGCCACATCAACAATATTCAAGATCTCTGCAATGGGGCCTGAACGCTCCTAGCGCACGAAGAGTGGGAGGATACCGACCGAGCAACTGCAGTCGACCACCATGAACAAGGCTGTCATGGCTGCAGCAGAGGAGGATAGAGGTATAGAAGATATCAAACCCCTGGGCCCACGGGATTCTCAGTACAGTAAAGCGTACCGGAGCACGGTATGTACCGATATATCCGACTACCACAGTTGACGCAGAGTACCTAGGCCTAAACTTATTGGCATCGGAGACTGGTGAGTGAATCGCAAACACGCTTGCAAGTCTCCAACTATAAATGATATCCATTTAGGACGAAGGGCAAATCCTCTACTGCTTGACCATATTCTCATAATTAACTCAGCCCTGACCCAGCTCGCGATGAGCTGGGAGACCAATTCTCTCGAAAAAGGCCAAGTGCCAGATCCCTATGCCTGGAAGACTAGGGCAGATGCCTTGAAAAATTAGCAACAGCAACACTAAACATGTGTTGCTAGGATTTTATGACGTGTGGATATCTAGTCGCTCAGCGTTTGAGGGCGTTCACAGAGCATTTGCAGGATGTAGACATATGGAACTCATCCACGTTAATGAGGTCTGGCCTCAGAATGAGAGAAGAACCATGAATTTTAAGGAGCAGAAGCTCATAAGAGATGACGGATCGAAGATAGAGACAAGAAGTGAAAGAATAGTGACAACTGCGCAACCTAATCACTTGCTAGGTGAAATAGGCTTCTTTGTGAATACGTTTTCCCACGGACGGGCAGGCTCGATCAGGTATCCAAACAATCGGTCATCTATGTTCTATTTAGTGATGCCAATTTAATTGATTAAACAATGTTGGTACATCGTCCCAATAAACAACAATGACTGTAAGGGCCTGTGCTGCGAGTGCGGCTGTACAAAGGTTACATTGCAGTCAGTCGAGCAAGAGCAAAAGAATCATTTTCACGCCGCAGAGGCACGATGTCTTTATCTAATGCAGCGGTGAAATAGACGAAGGAAGGCTTTGCAACAATCTCACAGAAGAGAAGTAGAGATATCTTTAGCCAGCTCGCGTTACACATTGCCATCAGTGTCGTAGGCCCCAGCCTGTGTTATGATCAAAACAGAAAACAACGGAACGAATTATGTGGTAGTTCGATGCTGTACGAAGCGGACCGTTAAGGTCTTATTTTCACCCCCGTTCGCATTTACTGAGAGAGGCAATCGAGATATGAGGCAGCAGCGATGTTCGCCACTTTCACATAAATGAACATCTTGGCATGCCACTCGACGTCGTACATCGATGTTCCGGTAGTACGACGATACACGACGCAATCTTGGCAAGGGGCATGCCTTGCTGTTGAAGCTGTATCATATCTGACAAGGAAAGAGGAGGGTGGTAGCTTGAACAAGGGTTCGGCAGAAGAGAGCGTAGTGGGTTGTAGGTTGGAAAAGGGCTGAGGGGCCTAAGGCGATAACACAGACACAGTGCTGTAGGCTAGAAACAAACGTGAGGTGCAGTTCTGATGCGGTTAGGTCCTGGCGTATGCGAATGCGTCGACTGTAGAAAGTGCGGGTACCTGCAGCTTTGCTCGTTACCGAACACGGCATATCAGAGAGTCTACCGGGCAGTAAGATACAAGTACCGAAATCCAAGTTAATATAATATCTGTGCACTGAAAAATTGGCCCTAAACTCAGAGATGCCCGGAGCCTTACTAAACGCGGCGTGTTTCAGGTTCGGCCGATTCACAGTTCCCTGGATTTCAGTATTTCTTCCAATCACGTCGTCAATGAGCTCATTTGTTTTGTTTCGTTAACGACGAGTAACCATTTCGACGTTGACGGTAGTGCGGTCTGGACTGGCTCGCGTGTTTGCGATATATTGAGGCTGAGAGCGTATCTTGTCTGTTGAAATCGATCGTGATTTTGATTTATTCTAAACGCCGGATAAGCCGCGGCTCCGCCCAAGTCATTATTTCAGTGCTGCAGTAGCGATGCTCATACACATTCGTGAGAAAACCGAAACGCCGTGACATTCACAAGCAGAAAATCCAAGAACGGAAAACAGAGTCGGCGATCAATGTCCGTTGTAGCCACTGTGCTTGGGCTTCTTGTGACGGTCTTCGAGTTTGCTACCGAGCACTGCACCAGCAATAGCACCAATAATGCCGTGGCCGCCCATCTTGTTGCCGCCAAAGTATCCAGCAGCGCCGCCACCCATGGCGCCCAGAAGGCCTCGGTCGCCCTCCTGCTGCATGGCTGGATCACTGGAACCATATGGCTGCTGTCCGGGCTGGCCGTAGGCGTTCTGGCCTTGCGGGTACTGGTCTTGGCCGTAGGGCCCCTGCTGAGGAAACTGGTTCTGAGGTTGAGAGCCAGGGTAACCTCCCTGCTGATGTTGGCCGTAGTGCCTGTCTATAGTGTCAGAAAGATATTTTAAAACACTGGAATGCATTAATTACCCTTGCTGCTGTTGCTGGCTGTAGTCACCATATTGGCCGACTTGCTGGCCGTGCTGGAAGCCACCCTGCGCAGGAGGACCGTATTGTGAGTTGTAGCCCTGCTGGTCCCCGTATCCCTGCTGGCCGTACTGCTGCTGTGGTTGTTGGTAACCTTGCTGCTGTTGGTAGCCGCCCTGGTCATATCCACCCTGTTGAGGGTATGGGCTGTGCCCCTGCTGATAGGGCTGCTGCTGCTGCTGGCCGTAGCCCTGGTTATACTGGTCGTATCCAGACATGTTCAATTTGTAGAAAATAGGTATAGATATGGGTCGGAAGGTGATGTTTGTGAGGTTATGATCTCTAAGGCGGGGTAGCTGGAGAGATGTGGCGGTTGACGTAAGTCGTGAATTGTTAGGTGGAAGAAAGAGCGATCGAACACAGGAACATCAATCAACTTTATGAACTCTTCGCTCTTACTAACGGCAACCTGATCCACTCCATCCTGAGGGCGCAGCACCAACGAATCTTCGGGTGCTGTTCAGCCCTAAGCCACCCACAAGACACGAACATCAGCTCGGCCGGGTGTAGCGGCCTGTTCGGTCGCACAGCCGCACGATCCGTACTGCTCAGCGCTCGCTGGGGCATCTCACCAACCTTCGGCCGTGCTGACAAACTAATCAGATCGGCTGATACCGCTGGCATGCTTCGTATGTATTTTGCCATCCTTGGGCTCTGGTTCTGACCCATGACCGCAGGGTGATGAGGCATCGATGTCTTTGGGCCTGGACTGACGTCTGCTGCCTGATTTCTTGCACCGCCGTAACGCGCGGAAGGCTGGTGGAGCCGAGGCTTGAAATGAGGCGCAGCAAATTCTTTACTTTGCCCAAGTGTGGCTGCGTCATCACGTGCGTCGGCCTGACGCCGCTGCGCAGCATCCGTTCGCAATCTCACAATTCTCCGAGAATCATCAGTCATAAACGTGCGTCTTATGCGGGGAATGCTTGAGGGATATAAGAGCATTACAAGAGCTCGAACGACTTGATATCAAGTCCAATCATGGCAGTGCTCTCGTGGGTCTCGCAACACCCCCTGTGGCGTCTGATCTGCGCTACGAGCTGGCAAGCGTGCCAGATGCGGGTGTTGAAACATGGCCACTGTGACTTGAGACATTTCCAAGACGAGCTCTGAGGACCGGCTCCATATGTTTGCTTCACACTGTCACCCGTCATACCCCTTTTCAGCATATTAGCTCTTCTTCAGACCCTCGAAATTGCCATTTGGAGCGATAGATGCTGCTAAATGTGCCTTTTTGCCCCCTAAAGGCTCCATCACATCTCGGGTCGACCTTCAAACTGACATGGGTTCAGAAGGTACCGGATACTAGCGTCATTCATGCAACTTCTCAAATGCACCCCTCGCGCTGTCGCATGAACACGTCTCGTCCAGAGCGTTTGCCGAGCCTTTCGCTGCGTCTCTGCTGACTTGCTTCCTTTCTGTCCTTCGTTCCGCAGGCGGGTTCTTGTTGCTAATTACATACTCCATACTTTCGTTCACTCCAACATTCATTTCATACCACCCTGGTGGCGGTCCTAGCAGGCTCGGAACTGTACATTCCCTTTATTCAATCGAGATCTACGCCGCTGGTCGATTTGCAGATGTATCTTGGTGCAGCGAACAAGTGGCAGGAAGACTGAGCGGAACCCACCTATTCGACCTATTGTATATCGCGCAAAGATGACCACACCAGAGTCTCGCAGAGGGAATGAAGAGGGTGGAATACGTGGTTGTGGAGAGGGACAGTGTGATTGAGGAGGGGCAGCAGGAAGGCATCAATGCGACATCGACGCGAACCATCAATCGGATATTGCCACGATCATTCAAAAGGAGGCAAGACGCTACTCGTACAAGTAAAGGGAAACGTGGTGGCATGGACGCTGGTTCGAGGGCGACTTCTTCGACTGCTACACCGTCATCAGGATTCCCACCACCGGTATGGCTTGACTGGGACAGTTAACATGGATGCAAAGACTGACGATAACAGCTACTCATCACGATGACACTATCCCAAACAAGAGCTACTGTGGGAGCGCTGGCGGAAAGCGACCCTATGGAGACTGTTGTTGTGTCTCTGCAACCACCTCCAAAGCCTGACCATGGTGGCGATGGCAGCGGACGTATATCCCAAACGACAGAGCATCTTCTCATTGCCGCTGGATCGATCGGTAAATCACGCAAAGGGCCCTAGAACATAACGTATACTAACCAGTACTAGGCGCGACAATTATTATTGTGATGATCGTACTCGCTCTTTACACTATGCGAAGGCGCGGAATGTCATTTTCGGACATAGTCAGACAGGGCAAGAATCAAGTCACACGTCGTGGCGGGCAGCAAACAGGTTCCAAGTACGATTGGGATAACAAACAAACCCTTGAGGAGAGGTACTCTCTAAGGAACGATGCTGTCTACCCGCCACCACCAGCTGCTGTGGGCTCTCGAACTGGTTCTCTCATGTCGCAAACTCGTGTACAGCGTCTTGGTCGCAGCGATAGGTATGTTACACTCGCTTTGACTTTGTAAGATGTGCTAATAATTACTAGTTTCCGGGATGGATCTTCAGATATGACGCAACAAACTTTCCTTCTCGAAGACCCACCGTCGCGAACGAACTCTCACAAGCGAAGCAACAGTGCAACGCCATCCTCACCTGTGCTCGGAGTGCAGGCTAAAAGAAGCAGCGACTCAACTCACAATACTAGATCCATCGAAGACGACGATGAGTACATGCAACAACAACAGGGGACACCTCGACTACCTCCACCTCCAACCTTCAAGCAGTTTATGTCGAATCGCCCATCCATCTCGCAACGACCCGGTCTCGGCGGTATAGCCAGTAGGTTCAGTTGGACCAACTCCCAAGCGCCACAAACACCTCATGACACCAGCCGCGATACGATGAACCAGTCTTTGGGACGTGAAAGCTTCATGACGAACCGATCATCGGTACCTCGTTTCCGTACCATCAACTCATGGGTCAATCAACAATCAAACCGTGTCGAAGAGCAGAAGCTCAAAGAGCAGTACCGTATGACGCAGAGCTCTGCTTACTCAGATGATATGAATGGCGACGTAGTTCCTGAGATGCCTCCTGTGCCCAAGACCTATAGACAGACTGGTGGGCTCGCAGGCAAAGATATCAAGCACCAACGCCACGGAACCAACACATCGGTCGTCACAGCACCCGTTTTCATGCAGCACCCCGGCACGGAAGTACGCTTCAGTACACGAAGCACCGTACCTTCTGAGATCCTAGACATGGGCCGGAAGAATTCAGTGCTGAGATAACAGTTGCTTCCATTGCATTCGATATTTCCTATCGCCAGCGTTTTCTTAAAGTACTCCATCAGCATTTCAGCGCATCAGGCACAGCATTGGCTTTGGCAAGCACGAGGAACAACCACAAGCATGCGTGTACGCTATTTGGGTTTTTTGAAGTACAGTGTTCTCAGGGTGTAACTATGATAGTCACTGTGTATATTGTTCATCATGAATTAGCGAAACTATCTTATCTACGTAATGCCATTGCAACATCACATCTGCTTGTCTCACCCCAGAGTTCACTGCTACTAAACACTGTCTAGTTCTAGCCGTTCCTTGTGCTAAAACTACGGGCTACCCCTTGTCATACATCATCTACATGGCGCCTCTAGAGAACACAAGTGTGACGGACAGAGACCCGTCAAACGTCGACACGTTCACTACCCACATGCATAACTTCCATGTTCTAGCACGGTTCGCTCTTCTTCGCTTTCGGCGTCTGTGGACCCCGCTGACGCGTTTCCGAAGTCGCCGTGCTTCGCAATATGCTCGACGCTTGGGGTTTCAGGTGCATGTTTCGAGAGCTGAACTGTTGGGGAGTCCTTAGGTTGATTACCAAGTGGACTGCTCGAGAGTACCAACATAACAGTTCGGGGAATGCAGTCTCGATTTTGCGCGGGAATTTTGAGATTGAATCTACCCCTGCGTACACCTGAGGCAGTCAATCCCGTAGATCCATCTCATTTAGATGGCGTCTGGATAGAGGAAAGACAGCATCCTCCACAGAAAGGATTGAGCCCTTCATCGTTGACTGAAGTGATGAGTGCAGCCAAAGATGATACATCTGGACGTATCTCTGGAACCCATGAGAGCATTGGCCGTATCCATTCCAGAGGTGCATTGTCTGTCACAATCCCGATTGTTTCCAGCTCTGCAAAGTAACCTAGCAAGGCCTTCATATACTGACTTAGTATATCTTGCCCGTACTCGTAGCTAGATGAATGAAACTCCTGGAACGTTGTGCCCTTGAGAACAGCAACTATGTCCACAAATATCTCACCGAGAGCTCAGATGTCTGATTGTATGTTCGCGAACCTATGCTGAGAAACCTCAGGTGCAGCATAGCGACGGATGAAGCTGCACGCGCCTTCCGTGGTACCATTGTCATTATACTCCTGGCTGGAGAAGCCAAGTGCCCTGCCAAATCCACCTATGAGAACACTGCCGTGGTCTACGAGAATATTAGATGGTTTGATATTGCCGTGTCTGATCCTCTGTATATGCAAATATCTCAAGCCCATAGCAAGGCAGCCGAAGAACGTTAGAAGTTCATGGAAATTTGATTCCGGGGTTTCTTCGAGGTAGTCGCGCAAGTCCGTCTTCGCGTCAAGGAATAAGATACAGTAAATGTCGTATCCTTTCTGCGATCTGTCTCTGAAGCTTCCTAGATAAGAGACTACGTGATCATGTCCAATCCTTTTGAGAATGTTGATTTCAGCTTGGACAGACTGAAGTGACGGTTCGCCTCGTCTGTTTACTGACTATATTCGCTTGACGGCATACACTCGCGAATCCATAGTGCTGATGGCTTTCTCGACCAAAGTCTCTGGTCCTCGACCTAGAGTTCTGATAGCCGTGAACAGAGTTGGTTTTCCTGGAAAAAACAGAGTTCTCAATGTCGAGCGAACTGAACCAATGGCTATCCTCGTATATCTGATCATCGGCGGAGCGGACATTTGACCTCTGCTGAACAGCAGCGTTAGACTCAACATCATCGGAGTGAACAGGGAGAATAGAGGCTGCGAAAAATACAAGGTGCTCTAAGTGAGATGCGAGATGGCGCTTGGAAACACGTGGTTGTAAATAAACAATGTCATGTGAAGTGTTGGGAGAGATGGCAGTTACGGCGCGATCTCGAAGATGAGTTTCCCATTCGGAACAGCACGGACAGTGCTTCGCGGGCATTTGAAGCATAGGCTGACGAGCTATGTTGAGTAAAGAACTGTCGTCGGTGTTTGCGACGATTGCTGGGTGTTCGTTCTGAACATGGGCCAGGTAGTTTACTTTGTGCTCAAATATTCCGCCTTGGCAGAGTCGGCATGTGTAGTTGACACGGTGAGTCTGCATCACGTACTGAAACCAGTCGTTGATGTCTGCGAAATATTCTAGTTTGCAATCAGGAAATGTACAAAGGTAAGTACGAAGGTCCGAGAAGACATGATGTCGCCATTAACGTTCATGTTCAATCTTAACCACACGGAAGCAGAAGGAACATTCGAATTCACTTCGAGCACCTGTTCATAGACTTGCGAGCTTCGGGATCTTGAAGCTGGCTGGTGATTCATCGTCGCCGTCAGTAGAGCGAGTTATTGTCGTGTAGGACTTCGAGTCTTCCTCTGGGTCTTCTGCAGTGAGCATGCGTGGGCTCAATAGACCGGGTTGTGGAGTTGATGCTTTGGTCAGAAAAGTAGATGGTCGACTAACAGAATCTTCTTGAAACTCGATAAGGGAACGGTGATCCATCACAACTCCTGTATCCATCTTTCCAGGTATGGGCACATTTGCACTTTTCTCAAAGGCCGGATTACCTTCGAGCCTTTCGCGGTGATCTTGGATGTAGGCAAGGTAGCGCCGTCGTTGTGTGATTGATCTTCCCAGTCTTTCACGAAGCCATACGGACGAGGCTGTTGCCAGTTTTGGATACTTTTCCCGCAAATGAGCAATATCAAACTGGTCGTTGAACTGGTACCTCGTCTGGCTCAGGGCCTTGCTGAACATATCTGTAGGCGCGACCTGACGAATAAGGCTCGATGCTTTGAAAAGTCGCTTGATCGAGTCTTTCATCTCTTCAAATAGCTCCTTTATCTCATTCTCATAGTTTCCCTTGTCATCATCGTTCGGTGAAGACTCGGTTTCCTGACGCTCGCCGGGGACGATACTCGAAACTGTAACGTATCATTCAAACGTCCATTCTATGGGATATAACAAGACTTATATTCAGCTGCTGTTTCGTTCAGCTCAGCTAGTAGCTGCAAGATATAATCCAGAACGCCTGGGGCGTCGTGAAGGCGCGCTTCAAGGCACAACGATGATTGAGGGGGTGGAAAGCACCGATATTTCCTGCCCACAAGCTGAGTCGCTCAACCAGATCTTTTGCCTGAGCTCCTTCATCGATATTGTAGTGTTGTGCTCCTTCTCTGCAGACGACCGCACTTGTAAGCATCAGATTCGCAACACAACTGTAACATTCTCCAGACGTAGATCCGGTCATGGCACCTTCGACTTCCTATAACTGTGAGCTTCCATTAGGCTTTTACCTGGTTTTTAAGGCATATTCAACGTCATTAGGCACCGCAGGAGGCTGAAGAAAGTAAGTCGGGGCTTGGGGGTCGTGATTGCGGGTAATTCGCTGCGCCTCCTCTCCGCACCTTTTCAACCCTCTCACCACATAGATCTATGCCGCACATTATACGAGTACTTTTACTACCCCAAGGGCCGCTCAAAAGGGCCCATGAGTGGTCTGGAAGTGGTCGGTGTCGTCCTCTGGGGCTGTCCCTGCTCATCGCTGGTCTCGGGCACTGGCGCGAAGTCGCCAGAGTCGGCAAATTCCTTCGACAGTCCAAAAATGAGTAATCCAAGTGCCTAAAGGGTTACAGGTTCCAGGACGTCATATACGAACGGAATTTAGAAGCACTTCTGTTGCCCGTGGTGGAGCGCGACGAGGTCACACGTCTGATTTCGAATCCAGGCGACAAAGCGTGGAACGACCAAGCTTTGCCAAAATAACTAGAGGCTCAGATTCGAGGCTCACATGGAATATATCTGGAGATTATTGAAGACATGAACGATGCCGTTCAATACCTGAAGAGAGAGCTATCATTTCAGGACCCAACCATTCAAACCAGGCTCGGTTCAATAACGCCTATCAACAATGTTTTTGCAAAGAATAAGCTGTCGTATGAATGGTTTCGCTTCAGATTCAGCCTCAATGAAGCAGTTCGGATTGACTGTGTCAAACAACTGGAGAAGTGCAACAAACGTCTGGAACAGCTTCTCAGCACAGGTAATACAATAAACGCCCTCGAACCTGCAACAAAAGTTGTTACAAAGCAGAGCTGAGCTTTGGAATCGACGTTCAAAATACCACGGAAGAAGTCCAGTCTCCTCTTTATAGCCCTCCAGCAATCATGGCAGTGCCCTTGTCAGCCATACCGCTACGTACACCTTTGGCTGGAGCATCGCATCCGATTAGATATGACTTTCGAGATCATTATAATATCAGTCGCGACCACCTCAAGCTCGCATACCTTGTGGTCATGGAAAGAGCTGCTGTGTGGAGATACGCTCGAGTGTACTACTTCCCATGACCCGGGTCTTAGCAGCAGTAGACCACAAGGATCTCTGTCGCCCCCTCTGTCTATTGAAAAAAACGAAGGTTGATTTCCTCCCGCAAATTCCAACACTACCAAAAATTGGAGGCCTGGCGATTGGCTCAGATGTTGAGCTGTGTCAAGCATTGGGAAGGAAGATCAGTTCGGACTGCATATGCATCTTGAGTAAAGACGATGAAAGCTACGACCTCCATCCTAGCAAAAGGCGAAAAAAAAACCAACAAAAACGGCCCACTGACACTTGATAGCGTTATCAGTGACAGAACTCTCACTCGGTGCTAATGCTACTTTACGGCGCTGCTCCTAGCTTCTTCAGTTACAAAACCCCAGGAAACACCTTGGCTTACCACTAGTTTGAAAAAGGAACATGCTCTCTTCTATACCCATGAGGATGAAAGCTGTCCTGTTCTATATCATGAGCCATTTATATGTCAAGGCTTCGCGCAACCTGCCCCTACAAACTTGAATACGGACATGCCTGACTATAACTTCTACGCACTTGGGGTCCCCCTTCTCGAGCTTTGTTTCGCCCAGCGCTTAGAGGACCATCCTTACCGACAGATTTATCCCAAAGGGACGGGAGTGGAAAAGGAAGCGTTTGACGTCATAGCAGCGATGAAATAGTCACGTGATGCACATGATGAAGGTGGATTTGAATATGCTTCTGCTGTGAGCTGGTGCTTCAATACTACAAAAGACCAAAATCAGGCTTGGAATGTAATCAAACCTTTCGAGGCATGTCAGGAGCACTTCAAGACAGCAGCTGTGGCTTGATACGGGGCTTTGAATAATTTGAACAAGTTCTCTACGAATAATCTATAAATTAAAGCCAGTCTATGCATGCTCTTATATGGGCCTTTCCTTACTTCGCGTAAAATCGCCCTGCATTTATCCATCCCTCTTTACAACTCCTTCTCTGCACGCACCCTGTTCGCCAACATAGTTTTCTTGCCAGTTATCAAAACCCTCGAGATCAGTGACATTCCGAGTCTATATGCTTTGGCCAGAAAACTCTGACTGAAAGCCTGCCGAGGCTCAACATCTCGACACCGCTTCATGCGGAACATCTCAATCATCAGACCAGGTCCAAAACTGGTAGCTATCACGTCGTTTCGACCTTGGCCCATCTTCCTCAGCTTGTCCAGTACAATGAGTACTGTTGGACTTGACGAGTTGCCAAAATTTCGGTATACATCGAGGGAGGCTCGAATGTGGTCGTCGGTAAGACCCATCGATTGTTGTGCGCCTTGCAGTATTGTGACACCGCCCGGATGTAGCGCCCAGTCGAAGGCTGATGGGTCGAGCTGTTCGCCGACTGGACTGCATACTTGATCGAACATAGAGCCGATGGCACCTACGGTGGCTTTCGGCACTTCTTTGGTGATAGTGGCTAGCATACCTGGATACTAATTAGCCTGTGTCGACTATTGGAGACATCAATACATACCACTCGGGCTCATAACATAACTCATATGGCCTTGTGTTCCAGGAACTATTGCACTGCTCCACTCTTTCAACTCGTAGATTGGCTTCTGCTTGTCGTTCATCGCGAGTCCATTGCACACTACAAGCGCAGCCGAACCATCTGAGAACAACGCAGGGGCGATATGAAGGTTCTCACTGTCTTTGCATGCTCCCTGTAGTTCAGCTCTCAGAAACAGACTGCAAAGCTCTGTTGCAAACACCAGGATACGAGCCGGTCGACCTCGTGACGAAGCTGCAGCAGCGAGGTTTGCTGCTTCACGAAGTGCTGACAGACCGCCAGCACAGCCTACACCATGTAGTAACGTTCTTTGTACGCCGACTGGGAGTTGTAACTTCTGGCTGACAAAGAGATCGTAGCCTGGGTTGCCTTGGTCGGTACATGTGACAGCTACAACATGTGTGACGTCGGTTGCGGAAAGTTGTGCTTCCTCCATTGCTTTTTTGCATGCATTCACTGTGAGATTGACTCCAGTAGTTCTAAATATCTGCGAAAGTTCGTAAATGGTTGGGGGTGTTGCATCATCTTTCGTCCATGTGGTGTAATCGAAGATGGTAGGGCGAGCTGAAATCTTCGTGTTGCGGTTGACATGGAGTAATCTCTGAAATCTGTGGACAGCAAGTCAGTACTTGAAATTCAAACGATCTCTTAATCTTTTCTGTCCCACTTACCCTGGTGATGTGATGTGATTTGGACAGAGCTTTGTAATGAGATCGGCGAACTGCTCTTGCGTGTAAGAGTATTGAGGGTATTCATGAGCCAAGCCGGCAATGTATATGGAGTTGGTCTTTGTAATAGCCATGAAGGAAGCGTAGACGAAACAATATAGAACAAAATCTAGACAGTGTACTAGGCAAATACAATGAGTATTGGTGTTGTGTGGTGAGGAAAACAGCGTACATTCACACTTCATATACTCTGAACGACAGTCCATTGGAATTTGAAGGATCTGCCCCATAGAAAAATGCCATGGCAGCTAAGGGGGCTGAGCATGGTGACTGGTGAAGAGAGCAGTGTAGTGTTGCTTGAATCGTTCGAGGACCCAGTACTGCCAGGCTGCAATTCGCTTGCCACTACCACCAAAGGTAAGTATCATGTCAAGGCCATAGAAAGCATGACAAAGAGGGAATAGTGGAACCGAAAGATGATTCATACGTTGGTCGTGAGATTCGGTCAACGCAGGAATAGGTTCTGGAGTAACTAGGCGCTGGTCGACTAGAAAAGTCTGGAGGAAGGCAGTGAATCGTGAGTCCAATGATAGAATGAAACGGCGTTAGCCCCGAGAGGCCGCATGCAACAGAGGAACTAGACACAGCCATTTCCCCATAGTCATCGAGCTGGCCAAGTCAGGATCACGGACGTAGAGTGGCCGTCTTTAGTGAGATAGGACAAAACTAGAAGACTGGCATCGCTTTTTCCTATTCAAGCTCAAAGACAAGGATAGCTCACCGCGAGCCTGATTGAGGTTTTGACTACCGTCCGAAACTGATGGTTCGGCAAGTTGGAGTCTGTGAAGGTCAGGTGCTGCGGACAAGGCCTCCAGGAGATTACTGCTGACTGATAGAGGTGGCCAGTAGGGTGTTCGGGCTCTCCAAGGTCTGGATTTTCGCAAGATTAGTGTATTAAAACCCGAGGGATGTGTCGTATTCTCTCAGTCAGATTAAGCTGAGCCCCAAAAGAGAAGTTCTTAGCGTCACAGCCGCTTACGCCACTAAATTGAGATGCATAATTATCGTGCGAAAAAGGTCAAGATATTCGGCAGAATATCTCAATAGGCTGCATTTAGCTTCGAAATTTATCCAAAAGATGCCAAACCAGACGGAGGAATTGCTGGAACCCTCGGGCTCGACTACGATGTGGACGGTGTACATAAACGACTGAGCAATTGAAGACGAGCTAAGTTGTTAGTCACTGAGAGCAAGATTTTGAACATTCTGAAGCCGCCCAGTCATATCGTTCCTGCCTAAGCTAATGTAAATCCAGGGCGTTCTTTTACCTTCAGGAACGACGATGTTGCCTTGTTACGATAAGGCTGTGCCCTGCAGGGGCCAGTATACTCAGAATGGTAACTTTTGGGCGGCCCACGTTGTATGGCTCATCGCGGATGCCTGATCTGTAGGGTGTTGATGCGGCTCTGTAGCCTGCAGGGCTGAGGCTTACACGAGCGACAGGTTCCGGACATAAGGATGCATGATTGGCAGCCTGAAAAAGTGTCAACAGACAAACTGCCTATTAGCTGACAGGCTCGGAATAGATCTGACATGCGACTCGACAGCTCGTGGAGCCTTTGCATGGTGGCGTGCTGTGTCTTACACCGCGGCCGCAAACTTACCCCTTTGGGACTGGTGCGCGACAATAGTTCGCGAAAATAGCTCCATTGCAGCGTAGTGCTCACGTGCTATTTGCAATACACTTGTGGGCATGGAAACAAGTCTGAGACAGTGCTTGATGATTTATATCTAGCACCACACCCTCATCATCCTGGAGTGGCCGCGTTAAGGTCTCGTGGTCGAATAATGGAGACAAAGCATCATGATTTCACAGCTGCACACCAAAACCACAGCCTCCAGAGAAGTAAGTTGGTTTTTCTATCAAACCTTGTGCCTGATGCTAAAAAAACCTTACAGGAAAGATGGGATATGTGTTCCAACGACTAGAAAGGGACAACCGGCTTTGAGCATGTACTCGTGTCTGCCTTGGGAACTTCGCGACTACATACACACATATTATGTGCAGGGTCCCTATGACAATGAAGTCATCGTCCGTCATGCGACCGGAAGTAAATCGGCCTTTCTCGTCAGGCATTCCATCGGTACACAGTCATACCAATGGATCGAGGACCCGATACTCCCGTACTTGAGCCCAAATCGGATCGGACAGGGAACCGCCAGAGAGCTACTGGACGCATACTACAGGACACGTATCTTTAAATTTGCTCATCGTGAGCTTGAGTTGTTACAAACATTCTTTGAAACCGATAGGTTTGGCTTGGGCATGCGACCAGCCGACCATCTCCGCCGTGTGCACTTGCAGATCCAGCCATCCTTGTATGCTCAGCTACAGCATTTCAAATCGAAAACCGAGGAGATCGCTAAGTGCTGTCGAGCTCTGGAAGTGCTTGCCACTATCAAAAGATCGTGCACGTCAGTGACTGTACATATAGACCTGGCACAGGACTTCTTGAGCGACGATGACTATGATAATCAGGTGAACGATGCTGCTGAATTCGTCTTTCGGATTATGGAAGTCATCAACACTCTGAGACTGGATGGATTGAAGATCGAATTGTTCTTTGAAGGAGGACTGGACGAGAGAACCGGATTGGAATTGTGCAGTAAATCTGCCATTTCGCTTGACGACTGGACATCCCGGATAAAAGTAGCCTGTAAATGAAATGTTTTGGGGATTAAATCAAAGTCTTAACGGTTTCTAATTGTCTGGTGCCGTCGCCCTATATCTAAACATTATCGATGAGTTGCTGTCTATGGTAAAAACCTTTTTCTAAGATATTGTGTTTTGATGCTGTATTACCATACTGTTCCGAACAATTTGAAAACGGTGTCCTTTCTAGCATACTCGCAGCAGCTCGAGCATCACCAGTATTTCGTCTTGTTACAGTATATCGTCTGTCTTATTGTGCTGAGCGGTTGTTACGGAGTCACTCAGATCTGTGTGTGTTTGACCGCCCTTAATAAAGACAACTGCCCAAGTCGCTGGACGAGAGATAGCCAAGGACTTTCGGCTCAATCCCCAGTAAGATCGATGCAGTCAATAGAAGTTCCCGCCCCTGATGGCGCTTTCTCCATGTTTGGTACTATTCGCTGTGTAGCCACGGGACTCGACAGCAAATGCTTAAGACGAGCAGCACATATCGAATCAAGCTTGTTTGCGGCCGGCGGAAACTCAGGGCTGATAATAGGTGTGTGATTATCGGCATCACATGAGGAAGCTTTGATTGCCGACACCACAGGCCTGAGAGGGCTGGACACTTGCTGCACATCCGAAAGTTTAGGCGGCATGTCTACGTCTCGTGTAATCACATCGCCAATCAGTGGTTTGCTTCCTGGATGTGGTGATTGCATGCTCGGACGTATCGCCCGAGCCAACTCCTCGCTTTCATCTGCGGATGATTCTGGTGAGCCAAGATCAACCACGTTCGACAGCGATGCCGGTACCGACGACGACTCTTTGGGTTGCCGGCTAGGAGGAAGACGCAGGGCCATATCATCATCCAAATTTGACAGATCAATAACTTCGCAAGGCTTGGTTGTAGGTTGCCGTTGGACAAGGGGCTTGGGAGATTTTGAGCGGACAACGTTGTTATTCCTCTTGCCGATCGAACCCCACTTTGAGGCTTGAGTTTCTAGTCTGTCACCAGTATCTGCTGGCGATTGGTCGAGCGTGCGCTCGCTTGTGCGAGCGAATTGTAGTGTAGGCAACACCACCTGGCTACTACTCTGAGCTTTCTGCTTCTTGTTTGTAGGTGCTGGCGACGTATTCCTAATATCAACATCCGGCAGCTCTTTCCGCTTTGAAGGCTTTTTCTTCGGCGTGGGCAGAGGCGGATCAAGGATCTCTTGGGGCAGGACCCGTTGTAGCAAGAACACTGGGAAATAACCGCACTCAACGCGGTGCGTCGGATTGAACGGCACATCTCTTTTTCCCTCCCACATCCCTTCGCGGTCTCCGCCCTCAAAATCCTCTCTTCGCAAGCTGGTAACCTCGAAGGGCGAGAAGTTTATCTTGCATTCCAGCGAGCGTAAAGACATGACTTCCTGGCTCTTGCTTGGGCGCTGCTTCGTGAGTTTGATGTCATGTACCACTTCCTTGGGCAAAGAAGGACTCCTATTCGAGAGCGATCGTGTGAGTAGTACAGGCCCTACCCAATTCATATACAGTCTTCCCCAGATGTTGAAACGGCTGCTTGTAACATCGAGTAACTTATGCTCGTCAATAGTCCGACTGGCAGCCAGACTGAGCGACTTGTTTCCTGTCAGAAGCTCGTCACTTGTGACTTTTGGTCTATAGTACTTCTGTAGAATCTTAAAGTCAGGAAAGTTAGGAGGTATAGACAAGTTTCGTGAGTGACGCCTCGTCTGGAGAAAAGCAGCCAAGCGAGAACTCCATTCCGTACAATCTCTGGGTTGCGGCACAAACACAGAGCCTGCGCAAGATCCCCTTCTTTCACAGCAGCCAAAGCTATACCTGCGCCACAACCTCGCAAGCCGGTTGTATCATAGTCACCGCCAACGAGCATAGCAAACAGAACCAGTCCTTCGCGATCAAGGTTCAGCCTGTCCTTCATAGCTTTGGCTCGGACAACGCGGACGTTTCTGTCGCTTTTCTTTGTGTTTTCTTTGCTGCGGTCTTTGGTCCCCGACTCTTTGGCAACTCGATCGTCATGGAGCCACAAGCTACACCCAAACATAAGACAGTCCGAATCCTGGGACCATACAGCATCAACAATACCAAGTATTTGCAGACGCGCACACTCGGCCTCCGCCTCACCGGGCGCTTCCTGGTAGGGGATTCCAAAGCAGCGCAGCAACTGTTTCAGCAAGCGGAGTCTTTCGTAGTCTATCTTCCTTCCGCCGTTCCTGCCACGTTTAGCCGGAACTCCCGGACCGTCGAACACAAATATTAGTTGGATGTTCATAGTCAAGAGTTTGCAAATACGGTAGAACATAGCCTTTTCAATGCCCTGGAAGGCAGGCTGGTTGGAGGCTACACAAGTCAGCCCAGCGAAGCCTGGAAAGCCAGAATACACACAATCGCGAATAGAATATACCTGCGCTGTAGTGAAATTGTTGAATCGCCAATCGGCTTCATCAACAGCAATTCTAAGCGGTCTGCCATGTTCTCTATAATGGTCTTCGGCTAGTTGCGCAATGGGCTTGGCCTCCTCGAAGTCCCGAATGGTATCCCAGAGCCTTCAATGAATTAGCACAATCCATAAAATACCAAAGAGTACCGCACTCAGGGAGACCCATGGTGAAGAGATTGAATCAGTCAGAAAGACCGTCGTGGCTGGACGCGTTGTAGCGCGATTTACGCGTCCATGAAGAGTCTTGGATCAGGATCATGAAAGTTCAAAATGAGCGACTTGCCGAGATATGTGGCTTATGCATGTAACAGAGCATGCTCTGTTGTTGCAGCAACTTGGTCCGAGCGCTTTGATAAGGCAAAGGCAGGTTCGCAGTATAAAAAGTGGCGAGGCCCTGGCGGGGTGGTCTTAGCGTATCACGTGTCATCTTGACCCATGCGTATGCACGAGCTCACAGCAGCTCTCATAGCTAACTATATCATTAGGACCGCATAATGTAACTGACTCACGCACACAGTTAATGTAGCGGCTTGGCATTATTGGCTTGTTCGAGCGTATAAAGATTACCTTCACGGCTTTGGCCATATGCCTGGATGAGCAGCGCTTTAGCATATCAACTACCAGGCTTGTCAACAAACAAAACAAACAATATTTGAAGCCTGGTTTTGATTTGTTTGACAATTTCCTAGTGTTGTACTTTGTTTAATTGGTTTTAATAGACTATAGGAGCTATTTTGTTTGTTTAATTATTTGATTATTAAGAATTGTAAGGCTCTATAAGGCAACTAGTATAGCAATTACTAAGGTTGCTCCTCCTAATCCTTAATCTTAAACTCCTTTACAAGCGTCTCTTTGCAGTACTTTACTACTACTGTTGCGCTAGGTGGTTTAAAGCTAGCATATATCTACTATTATGTACAAATAAGCGCAGATAGTAACTATAGGCTTATTTTTTACCTCTATAGATCTAAGATTTTGCTAGTAGCACTAAAGACTCTCTTATAGTTGCTCTTAGAGGTAGGGATTGTAAGTATATTAATTGCAAGCCGCGCAAGGTTAGGGTACTTTACTTTTAACAATAACTAGTATTATATAGCTGTTACGCCCTCCTTATGTTGTTAAGCTGTCTACGCAGGCTCTTCTAGCTACTCCTTATATTTATCCTTCTCTGTTACGTTATAATTGTTATTGCTAGCGTTAAGTATAGAATTAATTGTGTTGTTAAAGCTACTTATTATATACTTTAGTAGAGAGATTAGTAAGGTTGTAGTTGCGTTTGTTAGCTTGTATAGTGCCTAGAGCTGTAGGAAGCCTGTATGCGCAGTGTAGAGAAGGTTAGGTTTGCTACGCTAGAGTTGCTGGTAGTAGGTCTTGTAGCGCAGATAGAGTATTATAGCAGTATAGTAGATAGGTAACTCTAGCAGTTTATTAAAGTATTAAGTTGCTTTCTGCCTTGCAGCTTATAGGTTAATTAGCAGGTAGTCTTTAGGCGCCTTAGATAGTATATAATTAACGCTTTAGTATAGCTTAAGGCAGCTATCTAACTTATTAATTATAGACTCTAACATAGGGATAACCTTATATAGCGCGCTATAATGTCTACTCTTACTACAACCTTATAGATAATTAGTAGCAAACTTAAGAGATTATAGGATAGTAATATAATTGTTAATTACTGCCTAGTTAGCAGCAGTAAGCCTAGTTAACCTTATCTAGGATAGTACTATTAGGAGCTTGTTGTTGCAAGTCTGCGTAGTAGAGTTAGCAGCTTTAGTCTCTATTATATAATAATTAGCGTATAACATAATAGCTTATTAAAGCTTAACACTACGCTTAAGTAAGCTATAGAAGCTATTCTAGCGTGTAATAATAGGCTTAATAGGCTTGTAGATAGTAGTTATAGTAGAGCTAGTAGCTATCTCCTTTAAAGCCTAGCGTTAACAGCTTATAAACAACGCGTACTAGCTTAGCGTGTTAATATAGTTAATAACGCTAAAAAAGACGCCTAATAGTCTATCCTTCTACTACTCTCTTATATAGTACTCTTCTTCCTTTATATTCTTAGGCTTGTTGTTGTACGCATTAGCGTTACAACTAAATATAATTATTTAGCTAATAAGGTTAAGTATGTAGTAGGTGTAGTAGAGATAGTAATTTGTGCTATTAAAGTTGTATATTGCAGCAAGCTTGTTAATAGTAGTATTATTGTTAGCTGCGTTGTTAAGTACAAAGTACCTAAGCTTGCTACAACTAATGTTAAAGTACTATAAGATAGCTGCTACAGTGTTAGCTATAGCCTTACTAGTATAGGCGCTAATAACCTGCAGTAGCGCAATAGGTAGGTTAACTATCTTAGCGTCCTTGTTAGTGTAGTAAGCAACTACAGCAAAGAAGCTACGTTTACTACCTTTAGACGTCTATCTATTAAAGCTTATGTATATCTAACTCTCTGCCTCTGCTAACGCGTGTGTGACCTGTAGTTGCATATAGCTATATAGCTTTATTACAAATTGTAAGACGCTATTATAGGATCTCTACAACGCTGTCTCTACCTCTAGGTTAGCAAACTATATTATGCTACAAAACGCTAGCGTCTTAAACTCTTAAAGAGGTTAATTGTTCTTAACTAGCTATAACATAGTAGCCTGCTAAAATCTGTGTATATTAAAGTTACCTAGTTTGTTGTAGGCAGATATAGAGACCTAAAGGCTGCGCTAACTAGCAAATTGTAGCAATTATTAACTAGGTTGCTATTAAGGCTTTAGAGCAATTAGACCTATCTTACTTAGTTAATAACTAGGTTTATTAAGAGTAAGGTGTTGTATAGTAGCGCTTGTTAATCTAGTAGTCTAGTGTACTGCTCTAGATAGCTTATATATGTAGCAGTATTTACACACAAAATAGAGCAACTCTAGGTTAAATAAGTGCTCTTTCTACACCTGCTAGCTGTGTTTATAGATCTAACTAGTGTTACCTTTTAGACCTGCTAGCAGCTTTGCTATACCTTATAATTAACTAAAGTTAACACTATTATAGTTGCTAATCTACCTATTACTATTATTATTGTTATTAATTATAGCCTCTATTACTGCGTTAGAGCTAGCTAGTAGTTATATAATTGCTGCCTTAGGCTTGTTAAGCATTAATTATAACTCTTAGGTATTATTGTTAGTAATTTGTAAGGCCTCTAGAGTAGCTAACTGTAGGTCTTAGCGCAGGGATGTATGTTAGGGTAAGGCATCTACAAGTATAGGCTTATTTAACTAGGTTAAAGGTGTATTTAGGGGCTCTGTAGATAGAGGCTCTAGTGTAGTATAATAGATAGACTAGCTGCTATCTCCTTTACGCTTCTTTAACAAGGGCTTTAGCATACGTTTTAGGTATTTAGTAGCTAATTTAGCTATATTAGCAGACTTAAGTGTACGTTTTAGAGGCATAATAGATAGTAAATAAGCTGTAGATGTAGTAAGATAGATAGGAGGGTATGGCTATTAACGCGTTGTGCGCGCAAAAAGGACGCAGCTAGCCTATTAACATTACTACCTCTGCTAAGGATTAATGCGAAAATACTATATAATTTGCTATAATAGAGATAGAGTAAATCTAACAAGTAGAAACAATTTAGCAGCATTACTTTAGTTATTACTAAGCTTAATTTGTTAATTTACTATGTAGTTGTAGCTAGTGATTTTTTAATAGTTATATATAATAATTAATACTTATGCTTATATGCTAGG
Source organism: Ascochyta koolunga (assembly GCA_026119515.1). Classification (NCBI taxonomy): domain Eukaryota; kingdom Fungi; phylum Ascomycota; class Dothideomycetes; order Pleosporales; family Didymellaceae; genus Ascochyta; species Ascochyta koolunga. Next base: position 807,832 of record JANLCG010000022.1, read on the forward strand.
CGTAAGCTATTACTAGAATCTTACTCTGCTACAACACTATAACACTACAATATTACCCTATTTAGCATATTGTATATATATTAATAGTCTTATAGATCTTCTATCTAAAAGAGGAGGAAGAGAAGGGGTTTAGTTTAGGCTAGCAGATGTCTGTAACTAAATTTACACACGCTTATAGGCGTCTGTTAGTTAGGACTAAATCTAGGGCCTTTTTTTAAGCTTGCAGGTTCAATTCCTAGTAACTACAGCTATCTTTTTGCTCTACTAGCAACTATACAATTGCTATAGTGTTAATAAAGGAGGGGGTAACAACCCTAGGAAATCGATCGTTGGCTGCTATCTTAGGTATCCCAACAACCTTACACGTGACAATTTTTCAAACAAATTCAAACAGATTCAATAATTAGAAGCTAGAGTATTGATTTTGTTTGATTATTAGAAGCAGTAGCCATTTGTTTGATTGTTTTGAAGTAATCAAACAAAATCAAAACAATATTATTGAATCTATTTGATTGTTGACAACCCTGTCGACTACCACAATCTCTATACAGTATACTACATGGAACAGTCCCATCTGGCGGACTCATCCAGCTCATTGAAGCCTTGCCAGATCTCGGCTCCAAGGTAGGAACTCATTTCCTCCAGCTTTTCTTCTGCACCCCTGCGCTTTTGTTTCAATGCGTACCCAAGGATCTTCGCCGCCGATAGAGCCATATCAGATTTCCGACCCAGGTACCACAGAGCCTTGACGCAATCATCTACCCGCTGGAACGCTTCTTCCGCTTCAGCAGTACAAGCCAACGGGAATGGGGGTAGCATACTTTCAGTCTCAAGCAGCACCACCCCAGCTTTGGCAAATGCACGTATCAGCACCGCAGTCCAAGGCTCTGTCAACAAGGCGCCCTGGTTCACAGCGAAATGAAAGTCTCGCGATTGTGCAAACGAAGCATTTTCCCGTGGACACGCACATCGCGCCAGATCCGAGAGAGCCCGACAATTGCTCTTGCGGAAGTAGCCCACAAAATCGGTCGAAGCACGTTGTACCTGCTGAGTGTCTAAGCCAAGTTCAGAATCATCCACAAGCTCAATCAGATCTGCCAATAGCAACGTGGCGAGATGCCAATGCCCGGTCAAGCAAATGTACCATGATTGAATGCGTGGCGGCAGCGTATCGTGATGCTGCACACAATCTCGAATGAAAGGGGCATAAAGTTGTTCCCAGTGCTCGCATACGCTGAGAGCAGCTTTGATGGAACGTTCGATCTTTTCTCCGCGACAGCCGCGAGTGAGGAGCGTCTGGATTCGTGTTACTTTTCGAAACAGAAGGACCTTGACCGGAGCTGCATCACACAGAAGAGCAGCAGCTTGTTCGAACGAGCATGGCCATCGGACAAGTTGTTGCTGCAGACGAGTGCGCTGATGAGCAAAGAGATGGAGGTCCCAAACGCCCTCAGTGCTCTTGGCTACGAATGATCCTACATTGTGTTGTGTCTGGTCTGGGACTGAATGTGATTCGTTTGCATAAACGTTGCTGTCCTCATCAGACAGCACGAGTGGCCGTTTGTGCATCGCTGAAGACAAAGTGTCGAACATGACACCAAGCCAGAAGAGCAGGTCCACTGTAGCGCGGTCGGCAGCATCGATACAGTTTGCTGACGGTCTATACTGCTTACCACGTCGATTTGCTCGTGGTTTGAGGGGTGGCGTGCCTCCATATATCGTCATTCGCGATCGCAGCGAGTGTATGAGCCGAACCCCTTTCTCCAGATTGACAGGGGGTCCTCGGCATCGATTGCAAGGTTGAGTCTCGACATCAAGTCCTCGCATTCAGCTATTTCTTCATCTTTACCGTATGAGACTGATCTTGCCGACTCGACCTCATTCGCTGCTCTTTTCGGATTCGTTTCGACGTCGGGTTCGTTCGGTCGTTGGGTTAGCGAGAAGACTATCTGTGCAAGCACCAGCCTGAATGACTCAATCTCACCGGCGTCCTGTAGAGCCATGCGTGCTTCGTGCCATGCAGTGACTTGCAACGCTCGGTCAAACTCGATGCCACTTGACTGGTCCACACTGTGGCCCGCAAAGACCTCCGAACTTCCTCTCGAACCGTTATTGTCGAATGGGTACTTGGCTCTGCTTCGTTCGGACGATTGAGCCCATTGCGTTGCGAAGGAAAAGATGGCCGAATTGAGAGCCTTCCCAACGGCTTTGTCTTCACCAAATGTGAGTTGCCTCCCCCTGATCGAGGAAGCCATGCGATCGAGCCGGAATACGCGGTGATATATCCGGTTCCAATCAGGCCCGCCGTCGTTTGCTAACGATATGTCTGCCTTTGCACTATACGGGCAGGTTCGCTCAGTCAACCAGCATGATAGGGCATTCTCGAAGCTGTCGTGGTAGATCTTCAGCAATCCTTCTCTTAAGAACGCTTTGTTTGCGGACTCAACGAACTCGGCTGCGAATGATATGGCTGGACAAGGAAGCGCACCATTTGAAAGAGAAGGCGATGAGCTGCGGCGTCGCCGTTTCCGACCAATGCGCATTACAGTACCTTCCACTTTTTGTGCAGTCTCGCCTGGGTGTATATTGGCGATTTGAGTGCGGTCCTGGTCTTGATCCTCTGGTATTTCCCTCGTACTGCTAGGCGGCGTTTCTAGGGACGAGCCTTGTCTAGAATCATACCTCAACGGGCTCGCATTATCTTCAAATACGTCGCTAAAATGCCCGAGACTATCCTTTTCCGAAAGATCAAGGCTATCGTACCACAGAGTAGGTGTGGACTGAAACGCGGTTGTCGAAAGGACTGACTCAAGCACCGGCACACCCGGAAAGTCGCCAAAAGTAACCCTTAGTTGTGCTGGACTCAAAGAGTTTCTACCCCCGTAGGCGTGGGGTCCGACCGACCGGATGATTCTCCAGTCTGAATCTGCTTTGGGGCTTCATTGGAATTCCGGGATGAGATGGCAGTGTTACTGTTCGTGCGGCGACGTTTCGCCGAAGGAGCCGTACTTGGCGGAGGCTGTGTTGCCTGCAACACCCTCTGCGATCGAAGCCAGTCGAATGTGCAGGTCTTTTTCGTCTTCTCACAGTTTGTACACGCAGCTAACGGACCATAGACATCTACATGATTAGTTGTCTGTTGTGCCACTCTTTAAGTAATGCAGCTCACCACTATAATGGAAGACACTCGGATGATCTTCCGATTTGCTTGCATCCAACAATGAGTCCTCCAGTATCGCGGCATCGCACGCTCGTTTGCCTTTCCGGCATTGATCGCAACATCGATTTTGTTTCCTACTCGTCTTCGATGGCTTGGAGGCGTTCGTCACCGTCGGCGTGGGCGATGTCCAGGCATAATCAAGAAACGACTTTGGTTGTACGTCAACAAAATTCATACTTTTACATCGGAAAAGACGTCGAAATTAGGAAAGAAGAAGGAAGCGGCACGCAAAGGAATGAAGACAGCTGCCGTGCCGCCGACACTTCTCATGCACAACCCCGCGCGAGCAGCTTACAAGGTTAGATATTGGTGGGTCCAGGACCTGATCCGGATTTGCGGGGAAAGCTAATGCGCGGCTAGACACATCCTCGACGTATTTGACGGCTTAACGTGCGGCGAAATGGTGAGACACTCTATTACCATTGGCTGTCCAAGTCTTGATCAGATCAAATATTGGCAGGTCGTTGTGCATGTCGGAACTTCACCGCTGTCACTCGCCCGCTGCCTGCGTGAGTTATCTGCCGATCTCACTCTGTGATATGCGGGCTCATAGTCCTAAATGAGCGTACCGCCGTTTGACCCCCCAGCTCTGCATTTGTAAATGAAGAAGACCACTATTGATAGCGGACAAGTCACCAGGAACTGCCTGACTGGAGTCCATCGACTACACTGAAGTTTGATGAGGACTACACGATCGCAAAAGTCAACTGAAACTTGACGACAGGCATCGCTGATAAGGTTTCGGAAAGTTCCACGCTATATCGAGAACTTACTGTGGCTTAGGCTCGGCATCAAGAGCCCGATATACTTGTCCTTCAACGTTGACCCACAACCTGAGAACTTTGGTATCAGCAAAAGGGAGGATTTGGGTGCAGACGATACCACCGACACCCTTTTGTCGATCAGCCCACCACCAGCAGTTTGGAAGGCCCGCCCAAAACCCCGTGCTCTTCGATCTTCCGGTCGGGCCGCCGTTCGGTAGCATAAACGTCAGCCCCCAGCCCTGAGGTGGGTTTCCCTCAACGGGATAGATCTCGAGGAGGGGGTTCGTGAGATCGGGTTTGGCCGCTGGTATGCCCTGACGAGCGAAATCAGGAAATTTCTCGACTTGATTGGAGAACATTATATCTACTGTGGCCTTGTCGAGTAGCGTCGCACCGGTCGTTGGAGACGTCCCGTCGTTTAAGAGCGTTGCGATGATTTCTAAGCGGCGTTAGCGAGCTTGCTCCGAGGCGCCGAGCGTTGTACGACTTACGGGCGTAATCCGATGGCTTTGCGAAACAGCCCGCGCCAGCACTGTTTAGGACGTTCTTTACTTCCGAGGACTCCACTATCAGCGGCTTGCGTAGTAGATGGTCGCGAGCGATGATTGAACCATCTTTGTTACGATGGTTCATGTATGCAAGCTGCCTCTTCATCTCAGCGGTTGGGAACATGGAGATGTTCTTGAGCCCAAGCGGCTCGAAAATGTTCTTATGGCAGTAATCGTTCAGTGACAAACCGGTGACACGCTCGAGTGCAAGGCCAGCGAAGTCGATATTCACGCCGTACTCCCAACCTTCCCCAGGCTGGAAGACAAGTGGCTGTAGGATGTCGTTGATATGTCCCGAGAACTCATCGAACCCAATCGGATGAGAGAAGTCCCGCAAACGCTCGTTGAAGAAGGTGTACCCAAAGCCAGCTAATGCCGTTAGTTGTCGCTAGGCTCCGAGACACTGCTCTACCTACCGGTGTGAGTAAGCAACATTCTCAAGGTAATCTTCTTGTTCTTAGGAACAAGCTTCCCGTCTTTTTGCAGAACCTTTAAGTCTTTGAACTCTGGTATAAGCCTCTCGATCTCATCTCCGTCGTCCAGGTGCAGCTTGCCCTGCTCCACCAGCTGCATGCATGCCACACCACCGATCATCTTGGTGCACGATGCGATCCAGAATACGCTATCCAGTGTCATTGGGTCAGGAGAGGTCACACCTCGCTGGCCCGCCGCATGTGCAAACAGCTCTTTTCCATCTTTGCCGACTACAACAATACTCGCTCCAGGAATGTCGAGTCTTGGGTCGGAGCATGCATCTTCCACGGTCTTTGTAAGGTTCTTGAGTGTTTCTTCGGACAAAGGCATAGTGAAAGGCTTATGATGAAGATTGAAGTCTCACATCATGACGCTCGAGGATTTATCTACTCATGTAGGTACTCAAGCAAGCCTGCGGTACCGGTACATCTCCACCTTGGACTCGGACCGCATTCCGCAGACAGTGACCCCGCCATGAGCAAACACCAAACCCCGCACGAAAGGATCAAGCCTTGGCTTCGTGCAGAGTGTCGATCGTGAGATGGAGCCGAAGAGAGTTCAGCACCACAGTTTCTACAGAGGTGGGGTACCATCACCTTGTCGATTGTTGTAAGGCTGATGTTGTACTGATGTCATCCACCCTTTCATACGCTCGTCAGAGCACCATCAACTGTTAAACCATAGAACGATACTACATACCGCTATATCTGTCCGTCGATCCTGGTCGACCTGAAGGTGTACACCAAGAGGCAGAAAAAGCCCGAACGCTGGGATAATTATTAGCCAGCACAGCAGTATTGCAATTCTGCTACAGATGAGGGGGAACTCCTGCACGCTCAAGCCGTCCACATCAGCACAAGCTTCTGTCCTCTTGGAAACAACGCTTGAAATAATAGTGGACCTCTGCTCATTAAGTTCAGGCCATGTATATCTCGAGGCGATCTGAAGCGAGGCCCTAGCCAACCACCCGTTGCCCCATAGCGCAGCCTCTAAAACGACTTGCATCAGTAATATTTACCATGATTTGTGGACCCTGCTGCGCGATAGTATACAGACACCAGCATTTGATTGCGATTCTGCTGACAAAGTCCACAGAGAGTCTTGTTCGTGTTCAGGTTACAAAGTATGAGGTCCAAATTGCGTCACCGCCATGACCCGCACCAAATCGTATATGTGCACGATGATGGAGGTCACAAAGCAGCCTCGATTTGTATCCTCTCGACCCTCTTCCGTCTCGTGCACTCTCAAGGTCGAAATCCAGTAAACAACAACGCCCCCAATGTACACCTCCCACTGCGGCAAACGTACGATCCAACAACTGCCCATTCCTGCACGTAAAGGCCACAATGCTATCCTGAAATCGAACTATCTGGATGATATTGTCAACGCGATAGGCGAATGGAGCTGTCAGCGGGTACTTCTCGTTCATTCGAAAGCGCTTGAAGTCAACACAAACGTAGTGACGAAACTCGAGGAGAAGCTAGGGAACTTTGTTGTTGCGAAGAAGGCCGGCGTTGGAGCGCACTCGCCGTATGAGGACGTACTCGAGATTACAAAGTTGTTGAACGAGACAAATGCGGATTGTCTGCTGAGCATTGGCAGCAGTAGCTATTCAGACGCTTGCAAGATTGCAAGGCTGATGCAGACAAACCTGGACCCCGAGAACCTCACAGCGGAGTCCATGGAAGCTCTGGTCGATGAAAAACAAGGCACAGTAGATGATCTGAGAGATCCTAGAATACGCCTCATACTTGTCCCTACCAGTTTAAGCGCAAGCGAGTGGAACAACAAGTCATCAGCGATCAGTCCCACCTCGCGCAAGAAGCAGCATTTCGCTAGCGCCAACGCTGCGCCTGATCTCATTCTGCTCGACCCTGGAGTCGCTTCAACCTCACCGAGGAAGCTTTGGCTTTCCTCTGGCATGCGGGCGGTGGACCATTGCATAGAGACGATGGTGAACGCTCGGTGCAAGACCGAAGCCTTCCACCACATGGAAGATGCACTGGCAGTACTTCTCAGAGGACTCAAAGACTACAAAGATGGAGAAAGCCAAGGCAACCACGACGGGCTTGTCGATGGCATCAGTCAATGTCAGCTCGGTAGCAGGAACGCGATGATGGGCTTGCTGATCTGGAACCTACCCATGGGGCCGTCACACGCCATTGGCCACCAGCTTGGCAGTATCTGTGGCGTGATGCATGGTATTACATCATGCATAATGCTAGCACCTGTGCTGCGGTACACTTACGAGCGGTGCGAAAGGCAGAAGGGGGTGCAGAAGAGGGTGTTGGACATCTGGAACAAGGTGCTGCGTACTGAGGAGAAGAGCCTCGCAGATGCGGTGGAGAACTTTGTCAGGTCGCTGGAGCTTCCGCATACCCTGAAGGAAGTAGATGTGGTGAACGACGACGACCTTGAAAAGGTCGCTGAGGGTACCCTGACGGATGTATTCGGAGCTCAGGAGGGTGTGGTTGAAAACAAGGACCAGGTCCTGGCGATTCTGAACATGGCAAAAGGATGAGTGGGTATTGGCTCTCATACCAAACGACGATCCAAATTTTCCTGCTCTAGCATCTTGATATGGGAGAACACCTAAAACTATGCCGGCGGACGACTGCAGGAAAAAAAAAAAAAAAAAAAAAAAAAAAAGGGCCAGACTCTTCTTTTCCGCACTCACAAACTTCCCCACAATCTGCATACTGAACACCCTCTTCGCTGACCATCCTGCCGCCGTGTTTCCCTGCCTGGCACATGTACCGTTCCCCGACGTTGTCGTTCTGTGGATCTAGGTGCCCGAGCGTCGCGCTGTGGTTCCCGTCTGCGGGGACGGGGTGCGCGTGGGCACGTGCCGCGCAGAGGGACCGAATGAAGATCGAGAGGGGAGGGGGGAGGGGAGGGAAGGGAGGTGGCGTGTGGGGACTGTGAATTGCACGCCTGAGGGTCGAGATGGTGTCGTGAATCGGGAGGCCAATCAGCAGGCTAGACATTGTGTCCGGGAGGGTGGCGACGTAGGTTGCGGTGGGCTGGTTGGTTTGGGTGGGTGTTGGGGCCGTTGAGGCTCGTGTGGTTGGGGTTTGGTGGTAGGGGGAGATGGTCGCGTCTTGGAGGGTGTCGATCTCGATCCCTGGGAAGGGGGCTAGGGTTTCTGTGCCTATGGGGAGGATGGGGAGGATGGGGAGGACGGGGAGGACGCTTGATTTGGTGGTTGAGAGCAGGACGGGGGCTTCGATGACTTGGGATTGTAGGGAGGCTAGGACTGCGGAGCCGGTGGCGAGGAGGAGGGTGTGCATCTTAGGGGCTTTGTGGGTGTTGGTCTGTATAGTCATATTTCTGCTGCTACTTGTAGCTGTGTGGAGAGCTCCGAATTGAAGAATTGTTTGGTTGAAAGGGCTCCGCGGACACGGCAGGAAAGGAAAATGCGATGGAGACGGGGTAGAAAGAGTGCGGGGAAGAAGGGGGCTATTCGTGGCGTAGTTTGAGGCGATAGCTTGGAAATTTCAGTTTTGAATTTGTTCGAGATGTTCAGGCGTAGTAGCCTTCCTACTCAGCGACAATCCGGCTTCCGACTTGGCAGCCTCACCTAATAGTACCTGCAGCAGTAGCTTCGAATGGGCCGCGCCTGTCTTGGTTATGTGCTTGTCAAAGCGACGACCGACAAAAACGAAACAAAAAGTACAAGGCATGCAAGCGTGTCTTGTCTCGTCAGTTTTTGACGTAGGTGTACTTGATGTATTTCTGCTCCGCACTACATCACAGTAGCGTCAATACGCTCGCTTACCATAGCGATACAGCGTACAGAGTACATCCGAGTTTACGTTCGGCTCACATATATCCAGCTCCAACGAGCTAACATGTCGCGTAAAAGTGCTACACAACCACATATTCGTATCCCCCTCCACCCTCTTCTCGCTGCTCAAAAGGCCGTCAATCCGTTTTTCGTAATGTGCAAGATGCGAAGTGAACAAGTGCGTAACAGGTCGAAGTGAAGAAGTCCCAAACGCCAGGTAAATGATTTTGCAGGCAGCGCCAGACTCCGTGTGTAAAAATAGGCAACCAGGCGCAGGATGTGCATATTTCCCCGGCTCTTCAACGACTACAGTACACCGCCCGGTAGCGGTGTCCCTCTGTTTTGGTTGTCCCACCCGAATCCACTGTTCGGAGGCACGGCTCGAACGTCGTTTCCGCCGACGGTACTGACGTGACCCTGCTCTGGCGCAGCGTGCTTGCGCAACATGAACATGGGTTTCCGGCCTTCCTTGTCCAGCTGCTTGAATAGGATCAGGGGCCGCTCGTTCAAGCCCAGACAACGCTCCTGGTCACCGTGGACAATGTACAGCGCGTATTGCCGCCAGTCGGCTGTAATGTTGTACTTTTTTAGCGCCACGGGAAGCACCTTGTGGCAGGGGTCGTCGATGGAGACGCGGAAGGATTTGAAGATCTCGACCTGGGGGTTCGACGAGGGAGCTTGCTGGGCGCTCGACGAGGGCTGCAGGTTGTTGGCGTTGGAGCCGCCAGACAGCGGAGGGTCTCGATCTCGGTCTCGGTCTCGGTCTCGGTCGTCGGGGGTGGGGGTGGGGGCGGCGTTTGCGCGCATGGGGCGGGCAGACAGCGGGCCGCGGTTGGTGGCTGTTTGGTCTGGGTTCCAGGACGAGGCCCAGCTCTGGGTGTTGTCGTGGTCTTGGTGGCTGCGGGGTATGTCGGGGCGGGTGTACTGTGTGCGTGCCTGGTTGTAGGCGGGGAGGTGGGCGAGGGCTGGGCTATGGAGTTGGGCGACATCTGGGCGCTGGAGCCGAGGGATGCTGTGAGGTGTGAGGAGGCTGCGACGGCTGCTGCTGATGGGTCTAGGGAGGCGTGGTCGACGAGGGCGCGGTGCTCCTGGATCGTTGGAGACGGGTTCTTGGGGGCTGACCCTAGGAACAGCTTCTTGGTGGAGAACTTACGGGACAGACTGCTGCCGGTGCGGTTGTCTTGGGTGGCGGGCGGCGAGCTGACGTGTTCGTGTGTGGTGGGCAGGGTGGGCAGGGTTTGCTGCTGCTCCTTGAACATGCGCACGAGCGGCAGGATCTCCTCGCGCAGGCGCTTGTTCTCGTCGATGACGCGGCTGAGGTCTTCGCGCAGGTGGCGCAGCTCCGACTCGGCCGTGTGTATGCGCTCGTCACGGGCCTGGACGACGCGGATGACCTTGGCGAAGTCGTCCTGGGTGGGGGTGCTTCCTGGGCGGAGGTGTCGGCGGCTGTGGTGGTGGTGGTTAGTGAGGCGGGTGGTGGGCAGGGAGCGAGGACGTACACAGGGGGATGTAGTCGTCGGGCTCGATGGGCACGTTCTGCTTGACCTTGACCTCGTAGACGGCCTTGAGTATGGTCAGACGGTGGCCGACGCTGCCGACGCCCATCTCCTTGAGCTCTGCGTGCTGCAGGGCGGCCAGGACGTCGCCGGTGATGCCCTCGTCTGGGTGAGTGTTAGCAGGGGGTCAAGGGGGTCGGTGGCGGGATGACATGGCGACGTACCCACAAAGGTGTCTGCATACTGGTCGAGGCCCAGGTCGGAAATGTAGTCGGCCACCTGCTCGGCGCTCCAGTCGACGACCAGGCCCGTGGGGCTGATGCGGCTGTCTCTGCTGTGGGTGAAGGTGGTCGGGGTGTGCTCGGTGCTCAGCGGGCCCGAGCTGGTGGGCGAGCTCTCGTACTCGACGGGGAGCTGGTCGCGCTGCCAGGCGGTGCGCTCGAACTCATCGTCGGCGTCCGAGTCCTCGTGGTACTTGGAGAGGTTGTTGTAGGCCATGCTGGCGGGCGACGTCGCCGCAAGGGTGCGGTGCGAGGGGTGGGTGTGATGCGGCGGGCGAGGGCAAGAGCCGCCGTCTCGCGCGGCGGGGAGGGGACACGCTCGCCGTTCGCTGGGGGAGGGGGAGGGGGAGGGAGCGCCGCTGGACTCGACGACGGCCTGGGCGGGCGCGGCTATGGCTTCCCTGTCGGCGGCGAAGCGAGAATGGCCGGGCGTGTTTCGCCTGCGACGAGCGCACGTCGATGCTGTGTCAGATACAGAGGCAGAGGCAGGTGCAGAGACAGAGGCAGGTGCAGAGGCAGAGGCAGGCAGGTGCAGAGGCAAAGGCAGGCAGGTGCAGAGGCAAAGGCAGGCAGGTGCAGAGGCAAAGGCAGGCAGGTGCAGAGGCAGAGGCAGAGGCAGAGACGGAGGCAGCGAGGGCGGCGTGGGGCGTGGAGCGGGCGGTGGTGGGGGCCGAGGGAGCTGTGAAGCGCTGCGGTGCTGGTGCTGAGGGAGCGAAGCGCGCGGCGGGGGAGGCCACGGCGGAGCAGTGGGTGCAGCAGCGGCGGTGAATAGGCGGCGGCGGCGGCGTGCTTGAGCGGTGCAGTGCAGTGCAGTGGGTGCAGCAGAGGGCGGAGAGACTGCAGGCTTCACCCGCGTGCTGGCGAGGGGTCGAGGCGAGGGCAGTCGAGTGCAGGCGAGGGCAGTCGAGTGCAGACGAGGGCAGTCGAGTGCAGTCGAGTGCAGTGTAGAGCTCCTCGGACGCTGATATGGCGCAGGCCAGGCGTGCATCTTCTCCATGCCAACATGCCAACCCATGCCGGCAAGGCGGCTAGCACTGCTAGCAGCCTAGCAGCCTACCAGACCTGCCGCACCGAAGCGGGAACGTCCGAGCGCTGATGTTCATTGATCCAATACCCTAACCACTTGCATTCACTGCTTCTGTACCCAATACCGTCCGCTGTCGTAATCCCGCCTACTCTATCCAGCATATACGCTGGCCTTGGCCCGCCAGCACCATCATCTCCGACCGAGCTAGCACGGCACACCTTCCACCACCACCCTGCACCACACCACAACACACCATCCACTCCCTCTCTCGGCCACATCTCCACTCGCGCCTCAGGAGGATCTGCATTGGTCCGACCAAGCAGTTGACTCTTTGGGTGGTGCCCGTTGAATCTTGCCGACCACTGCACTGCACTACACTACACCACTCTGCTAGGCACCGCACCACTGCACCACCCTGATCGCCCGCTAGTTCGCCCACGCGCACGTGCTCGACACCAAACCGTTTGTCCGTCAAACACGACAAAACCACGGATCACGCATCACCCATTGCCGAACTGCCTCACCACTTCGGCCCACCCTGCGGTCCCACCCTCACCATGACAACCACCCTCTCCCCTAACACAGCCAGTACCCCCTCCCCTCCACGCTGCGAAACAACATCTACTCCTCCCTGCTCTCCACTGGCGGAATCCGCACCATAGAAGCTACCCTCACACAACTTCTGCAAACTACTGGTTTCCAGGCCGAGCTGCGCGCATACATCACTGATCTCTTTCGCTCCGGCCAGGCTACCACAGCGAATGAGGCCTATGCATTGGCTATGGCCACGATGAGGGACTGTATGCTGGACCTGGAGACGAGTGCGGGTGCGAGGGCGAGTGCGAATGCAGTGAATGGGAATGCGAATGGGAATGGTAATGGTAATGGTAATGGTAATGGTAATGGTAATGGTAATGGTAATGGGGAGGACGAGGGGAGTCATGTTGTCGAGTTGAGGTTGCCGAATGAGGTCATCACCGAAGGGACAAAGTGTGTGAGGAGGGAATTGGAGAAGGTGGTGCATATTGATATGGAGTGAAAGTACAGCCACCTACTGTACCATCGAACGAGTCAAGTCGAGTCAACACAAGTCAAATCGAGTCAACACAAGTCAAATCGAGTCAACACAAGTCAAATCGAGTCGAACAAGCATATCCACATCGAAAAAAAAATCAAAACCAAAATTATAACATAATCATCTTCATTCAAGCATGCATTGGCATACTACCATTCCTCATCAAAGCCCCAAAATCAATCCCCTATCTATTCCATGCGATTATCTGAGATGGAAGGCGCAAAACTTCTTCCTCATGTCCATCGTCGTCTCACACGTGACACCGTATGAACCATCCTAACCTTCAAAACCCACTCAAATCACCGCCTAGTTGTACAGATCCTCGTCCTCGCCAGCATTGCCAAACGTATTCTGCTCGTTCGCCGCCTGCTCCGCGTCGGGGAAGCGGAAGAAGCTCGAGCCACCCGAGTTCTTCATCGACTGTGCAAACGCCTCGTACCGGCGGATCTCGACATCAGTCACAGAGCGACGGGCAGAACGCATCGCCTCCTCAAAGTGCGCCTTGGTAAGCTCGGGAACTGCGTCCTCGCCCTCGTCCTCCATGTCGACGTCCTCACCCTTCTCCGCAAGAGCCTTGCGGCGCTCAATGTCAAGAGCAATCGACTGCTTGATGGCGAGCTTGACAGCCCGCTGTGTCACGAACCCAAGATCGGCACCAGAGAAGCCGTGTGTGTTGGACGCAATGAAGTCGATGTCAATGTCCGAGGCGACAGGTGTCTTGCGGAGCTGGGCCTTCAGGATGCTGACACGCGAGGCCTGATCGGGCAGAGGCACGTAGACGAGCGTATCGAGACGTCCAGGACGGCACAGCGCGTTGTCGAGCTGCTCCGGTCGGTTGGTGGCACCAATGACGAAGACGTTCTTCTTCGATGTCATACCGTCCATCTCAGTAAGTAGTTGGTTGACAACACGGTCCGAAGCACCACCAGCATCGCCCTGAGATCCACCACGCGACTTGGCAATCGAGTCAAGCTCGTCAAGGAAGACGACGCAAGGAGCGGCCGCACGAGCCTTGTCGAAGATGTCTCGGATGTTGCTCTCAGACTCACCGAACCACATGGAGAGCAGCTCAGGTCCCTTGACGGAGATGAAGTTGGCAGCGCACTCGTTGGCGACAGCCTTGGCGAGCAGCGTCTTACCAGTACCAGGAGGACCGTAGAACAGCACACCACGCGAGGGCGACATGCCGAACTTGAGGAACTTCTCAGGGTGGTCGACGGGGTACTGCACGGACTCGATGAGCTCGCGCTTGACTTCCTCGAGACCACCAATGTCCTCCCATCGGACGTTGGGGACCTCGACAACAGCGACCTCGCGGAGAGCTGATGGGTTGGAGATGCCGAGGGCGAAGCGGAAGTTCTCCATGGTGACGCCGAGCGAGTCAAGCACCTCCGCGTCGATTGTGTCCTCGTCAAGATCAATCAGGTCCATCTTCTCACGAATCTGCTGCATGGCGGCCTCAGAGCAGAGAGACGCCAGATCAGAACCGACGTAACCGTGCGTCTCAGCAGCAATGACCTGAAGATCGACGTCGTCACCGAGCTTCATGTTCTTGGTGTGGATCTGCATGATCTCGAGACGGCCGGTGGGGTCGGGAATGCCGATGTCGACCTCACGATCGAAACGGCCGAAACGACGAAGGGCGGGGTCGATGGAGTTAGGTCGGTTGGTAGCGGCCATGACAACGACGTTGGAGCGCGCCTTCATGCCGTCCATGAGCGTGAGCAGCTGGGAAACGACACGGCGCTCGACCTCGCCGTTCGTCTTGTCACGCTTGGGGGCGATAGAATCGATCTCGTCGATGAAGATGATCGCGGGCGAGTTCTTCTCGGCCTCCTCGAATGCCTTGCGCAGGTTGGATTCTGACTCACCCGCCATCTTGGACATGATCTCGGGACCGTTGATCAGGAAGAAGAAAGCGCCAGTCTCGTTGGCGACCGCACGGGCCATCAGCGTCTTACCGGTACCGGGAGGACCGTACATGAGAATACCACGCGGCGGCTTGATACCGATCGACTTGAAGAGCTGGGGATGTCTCAGCGGCAGCTCGACCAGCTCACGGATCTGTGCCATCTGCTTGCGGCAGCCACCGATGTCGTCATAGCCGACCTCGTTGAGGTTGCCCTCTTCGTCCTCGCGCTGGATCGGCTCGCCCTCGCAGTGGATGACGGTGTCTTGTGCAACGATACCAAACTCTGGCGGGTCGACCTCGACGACCTTGAACTCGACTTGCCGCATGCCGCCGCGCGCGGTGAATGTGTCGCCCTGTCGTACAGGTCGGTAGGCTTCGCGGAAGTATGGGGCCAGGAAAACGTCGAATAACGAGCCGGTAATGCCCTCGACTGTGTCTGCGATAGGAAGGACTGCGATGCGCTTGGCCTGTGCAAACGGTTAGCTCGCGCGCTGTGGAGTTACATGACCGGCACATACGTATTTGATATCTGGACAAGGGTGAATGGTGATGACATCGCCGTGCTTGACGCGCAGGTTGTGGCGAACAACGCGGTTTATCCGCGCGGAGCCGTCGTCGAGGTCATCGTCTGCGAGCACAATCAAGACTGTGTCCTTGCGCTTCTTGCCCTTGACGAGGACAGTGTCGCCACGGAAGAGCTGGAGCGTCTCCATGGTGTTGTTTGAGAGGGCGATGATGGAGTTGTCATCGTTGACGGCGTCGGTGACACTGGCAAGTCAGTACAGAACTGCTCTCTGCAGCGGCAGGAGATGCTCACATGAGGGAGTTGGGCTTCTTCTTCTTCTTGAGGATGGCGGTTGCGATCTCGTCTTCCTGTGGCGGGTTAGTATCAGCGACCTCGGCGTCACGTCGAGCGGTGCTCACGGTCTTGGGCTCGGCGCCTGAAGGGTCCCTGGCTTCTGTTAGCAGCTGCTCGCACTCGCAACATGGTGGTGGCAGGCAAACGCACTTGGACAGATCCGGCTTCTGCGTTGCGTGGTCTGGCTCGGCGGACATTGTGGTGATTTATCTGATTATATGCAGCTGGGGTGCTTATTTGGATAATGCGGAAGATGCTACCAGGAGCTGCGGCGTGGTAGAGTTGGGGGTGGTGCGTGGTGCGTGGCGGGTGATGGGGAGATGGAGTGGAGTGCAGGCGGGAGTGGTAGTTTAAGTAGAAGCTCGGGTCAGTCGGTGACGGTGAAGCTCCAGGTTGCCTCAGCGTGGGTCTTGCCAAGCCGTTGTTAGCGCGCCTTCCCGCAACACCAAATAGAAACCTTTGGAAGACTGCGGACGCTTCACTAATCCAGTCAATGCATCATGGAAGGCCAGCCGAGCGACGCAACTCTATGTCGCTTTCACTGCCGCCTGCCGTCCGACAAAGCAAACATGGCCGCTTTATGCTTGTTTGTCTCGCAGCTTGAAACAGGCCTGTCGACGCGTTTGCTGTGGTGGCCTGCTTGCCACCATCGCTCAGAGCAGCCTAGTGGCAGCAACCACAGCGGCTCTGGCATACCCTATTCTCAAAGCCCACCACGATCGAAGACGCTGGACTGGCTGAGTATTCAGAGGCGGTCCACCACGGTCGAAAAAAGAAATTAGACCAAATCATTCAGAGGCAGTTCATACCACGACCGAAAAGAGACGGACTTTGTGAACATCCAGAGCCGACGCATTGGGTGGCGCAAGTAGATCCTCTCTAAATCCACGGTTCGGTGTCCTTTTTGTCCGAACACACTTCTTACGACATGCAAGCCACGTCTCCCGTTGGATGTCCAAGCCACGGTAAGAGCGAGCGAAGTGCGAACAGGAAGAAGGGGATATATTGCCCATCTCAAGCACCTCGTTGGCCACTCGACGTATGTGTGGTAGGCAAGCTATAGGTGAACCATGCCTTCAACACACAGTAGGTTATTGCAAGTCGTGCAGCGTTCAAAAGCTCTTCCTATTCTATTATACCCCATCCTCACAGCACCACACAAACTCAAATCGTACTCACCAACCCTGTCAACCACACCACCATACACACCACGCTCCCTCAAACTGCCCTACCCAAACAGGACCCTCCAAGCCCCCAAATCTACTCCACCCCACCCCTCAAACACGACCATCAACCCACATCACCCATGATACTTCTCCCCTCCTCGCACCGCCTACAACTACACATCCCATAGCGTACCGCCCGCACTGCGAATCCCCATCTGGGCGCGTCAAAACCCCCACATACAGACCACCTCCCCCGCACCACCCCTCTTCCTCTCCTACCACCTATCCAACCCCGTATACGGGTGTGCATGGGGCGTTGTGCGCGACGTAGCGGAGGGGAGGAATGACAGGTAGTATAGTTGTGGGGAAGAGACCGGATGGGGAGGGTGGGTGTGGAGGGACTATTCGTCGCCGGGGTGCTGGAAGGCGTGCTACGCGACAAAGGGCGCAGGCGGGTGGCCTCTGTATTTCGCCGCTGCTATGGCGAGGGATAGCATGCTTGTGCCTGTTTATGTGCATCAGGGGAGAAAGACATTAGATTTGACTGTTCCTGTGTATATTTCGTTGTGGATGGGATCGTGTTCGAGAGAAGATGGGCAGCGGCGAGGTTGGGAGTGTGGGTCGTGTTGTTGATGTGGATACAAGAAAGATGATGTCTGTATATAAATGCCATACCATGCTATGCTATGCTATGCCATGCTATGCCATGCTATGCAAGACTGCAAAACGCCCATGCACGACTACGCCAATCCCGGGTAGCTGTCCTGCGCCAAAACGCCAGATGATTTACTTCAACACCCCGTCACCGCCCCCGCCGTGCCACGTCCTCCAAGAACCCCAGCAAAAACGTCTTGTCGACAGGACTCTTCGCGTCGCTCTCCCTCGCCTTCGCCCCAGCCAGACCGAAACTCGCAGCGCCCTGCAAGACCGGCATCGCAGACGGACCCGGCGCCGGCTCGCCGATGCTCGAGATGCGGCTCCTGTTTGCCAGATCGGCAGGTGTGCCCGTGCGACTGCCCTGCTGCAGCGGGCTGACGGGGCTGACGATCCCGGACATGGCCGTCTTGGGCGTCGGCGGGTTTGGCGTCCGGCTGAAGGGCAGCGGGCTGCGCGACTGCTGCATTGGTACACGGGCTTTGGGCTGTGGCGAAGGCTTGTTGAAGAGGCCGAGGAGAGCGTTGCGCTGGTCCGAGGGAATGGATTCGCGTCTGTCCAAGGAGGCGGGCTGGGCCGCAAGGGTAGCGGGAGACGCGACGGACCGTGCTTTCGCGGGTTGTGCCGGCTGTGCCGGCGGTTGTGGGGAGGGGCTCTGGAACAGGTTCAGAAGGCCTTGTGCCTGGGCTGTTGGAGGTGGACCGGATGCAGGCGGCGCCATCGCAGGTTGTGGAGGTTTGGTCTGCGGAGACCCCTTGAACATGTCTAGCAGGCCTTGAGCTTGGGCCGGCCGGGCAGGTGCCAGCTGAGACGGACCCTTGAACATGTTGAGCAGACCTTGTGCTTGTGCTGTGGGAGCGGCAGGCTGAGCAGCTGCAGGCTGGGGTGGTGAATTCTTGAACATGTCTAGTAGACCCTGCGCATGCGCCGTGTGCCCAGGGCTCGGTGCAGCCTGCTGGGGCCGCTTCAAGATCTGTGGCTGAAAGGCGGGCGCCGGTGCAGTGCCTACGTCTCCATGAGTTTTCCGAGCATGCCTTGAAGCAGTAATAACAGTTGTATCCGATCCAAGCCGTACCATTGGGGGTTGAGTCGCTGGAGAAGGCCTACGAGAGCTGCCGTTGACCGAGGGTTGCTTGCGTCGTTTCACCGTGTCGAAGTCAGGTGCATTGACTGGTCCGCTGACAGTAGCTGATGTGAGCCCAGGTTTGGGCTGGGTGCTGAAGAGATCAAGCAGGGTTGCTGAGCCTGTTGCTGGCTGGGCCTGTACGAAGCCTGGGGTCAACGGGTGCGCCGAGAGCTCGGCCGGCTCTGCTGGTGCAGGAGACTTTGCTGGCGGGGTCGCGCTGAACAGTGTGAGTAATGAATCCTGATGCACGGTCCTCGGCTTCGGCTGCGGTTGACTCAGTGGGGGTGACTGGAATGTAGGCGGGCTCATCCTATGTGGAGGGGACACGAGTTCGTGAGGCGGATATTGTGGGTGGGGCTGCTGCAGTCTTGGTGTGCTGTACGGGGGCTGCTGCTGCAACGAGGCATGAGCTTGCGGTGGGGTGGGTTTCTGGTCGCTGATTCTGAGCGAGTTCAGCAACCCCAACGCGTGAGCAGTAAGCTTCGGCGTTGGCAAACCGGACGCATGGGGTACTTCTGGCCTGCCATGTGTGCCGGTGAAATGTGCTTGCGAGGGTGGCTGTTGGCCGAAGCCTTGCTGCTGCTGAAAATTCTGATTGGAGGGCGGATGTGGTGGCATAAAGTGCTGTGGGAGGTGCAAGGGCATGTCTTGCGGGTGCTGTGGTGACGCTTGGAAACGCATGTTTTGGTGCGGCGAGAAGGGGTATGGAGGCAGCGGACCCATTTGCGGCGGCGAGGGGTGGTGCTGGCCATGTGGACTCTGAGGGGGTTGCATTGGCGTGTGCACGATGTGCTCAAAGGGAGTTTGGGGCAGAGAGTGTGATGGACCTCCGGGGCCGGCGTTTGCTTGCAACCGAGCTAGCAGAGGGTTGGCCTGGGGCTGGATGCCCGGCGCCTCTACAGGGGGTGCGGGCGGCTCTCTGCCCACGCTCAGCAGTTTCTTCAGTTCTGCCGCTGGATCGACGGAAGGCAGCGGCTGTGCTGCCAACTCGCTCGGAGCCTGGCTCTGCCCAAGCCGGGCGACGAGGTTGGCGAAGTTGTCATCGAGGGGCTGCGCAGGAGGGTGTGTGGTGGCCTCTTCGCCTGTAGCATCACCGAGCTCGGCGTGGAAATCGTCGTCGTCGGTGATGGCGGGAGGTGGTGCGACGTGTTGCCCACCGCGGGCTCTTTGCTTGTCGAGCTTGTGCTGCAGCTTGATCCAGGCACGCAGTGGACCCAAGAACGGGGCGACCATGTAGAAGCTGCTCTCCTTGATGGGGTCCTGGCCGGGGGCTGCTGGTGGACCTGGTTCTTGCGGCGCAGGGTGGGCAGGTCGGTCAGCTTGTACCAGTCGATCTTGGAGATCTCCTTGCGTGTGCGGGGCTCAAAATACGTGTCCATGGGGACGCCGCGGAAGACGTAGAGCATCATGCTCTGCTCACGCATGGTGACGGTGATGCTCTTCATCTGCGACTCGGGCAGCACCAGGCTGGCGTGCTTGAGGTCGTAGCCCGTCTCCTCCCAGACCTCGCGGACGGCGCAGTCCAGGTCGTTCTCCTCCTTGTTGATCTTGCCGCGCGGGAAGCTCCACTTGGCGCCCTTCTTCCAGCCCTTGACGAGGACGGCGTGGGTCATGTCCTGGTTGAGCATGATGGCGCCGCGGACGGGGACGCGGGTCTTGTAGGCAAGGAACTGGTCGTAGGCCTGCTGGTGCAGCTCGGCCGAGTAGGCGGAGAACAGCGGGCAGTGCTGGAACATGAGCTGGGAGAAGTTGCGCAGGTGCATCGACGGCAGGCCATGGGGGTCCAGCGGGCGGATGAAGTCTTCGTAGAACCACTGGGCCTCTTCGATCTGGAAGCAGATGCGCTCGACGGAGAGCAGCTCTTCCTGGGGCAGGTTGACGATGAAGCGCACGCACAGGTCGTCGAGCCAGTCAACGAGCGTCATGCTGGTAGTGGTCGAGGTCATGTTGGCCGGTGTCGCGCAGCATGCTCTGGGCACCTGGAGCGCGAGAGCAAGGCGGGGGCTGCCGTCGCGTGGCAGCTGGATCACGGGATCGCGGTGTCACGGGATCGCGGCGTCACGGGCGGGTCGCGGGCGTGCTGCGAGAGAATGGTCGTCGCCGCACCGAGAGAAGCGAGAAGGCGGAAGAATAGGACAGACGCGTGTGGGGGTGCAGAGACGATGATGCTGTCCGACCCGCAGAGCGTCAAGACGCGCAGGGGCATGCACCGCCACCGCCACAGCGGCGGAGATGGCGCCCCGTCACGGCACCCAAGCAAAGACGGGGCTAGAAACACCGTCACGTCACACTCGCTCGCGTCTGCGTGGGAATCAGGGCAGCACACGGCCGGCCCTCGCCGCCATAACGCATAAGAGCACACGGCGCCGTCCTCGAATCGTCGGCTGCACCGCCGCCTGCTCGCCCGCCAGCGCTGCGCTCTGGGTTGTTGTCTGCAAACGCCTTCGCCCTCTCTTCATAGCCAGCGAAGCGCCCGTTTCAGATTTTCTGGAGACGACACCCCCGCCCAACCACACTCCGCCTGCGCTTTGTGAGACAGCCGCCGTGCAGCACAGGGGCCAACGGCCGCCCAAGAACCCCACGACATATAAAGTCTTTTGGCACGTCGCCGCTGCCACTGCATCCACCACAGCTCCCCCTTTCTCTCCTCCACACATTACCCTGTCCACACGACAACGCCAATACCGCAGCCATGGCCCAACTCGTCGCAAAGTACGCGGCAAAGAAGATGCTCGCCGGTGAGATGAGCAAGTACGCAAACAAGGCCGCCGCCGGTCCCTATGTAAGTCACCCCCGCATCCTCGCCGAAGGCCGTTGACTGACCGCCGCCCAGGACCCCTACTACGAGGAGATCCCCCACCCAAGGAAGCCCGGCAAGACGAAGAAAGTCAAGAAGCAAATCCCTGCCTACATGCCCGAGCAGGAAGCCAACATCCTCGCCAAAGCCCGCAAAACCGCCTACCGACTTGACTTTGCCCTCTTCAGTTTCATGGGCATGCGCTTCGGTTGGTCCTCCGTCATTGGTCTCGTGCCTGCCATTGGCGACGCCGCCGACGCACTGCTCGCCCTCAACCTCATCCTGAGCATGCGGAAAGTGGCCTGCGGTCTGCCCCAGAGCGTCTTGCTCATGATGATGTTCAACCTGGCCCTCGATTTCCTCGTCGGTCTCGTTCCCTTCATCGGCGATCTCGCAGACGCTGCCATCAAGTGCAACGGCAAGAACGTCCGCCTGCTCGAGCAACACCTAGACAAGGTCTACATGCCCCACGAGCTCAAGGTGAAGAACTCGATGCTGCCCAGGGAGAGCCGCCCGCGCCCGGCTTCTGTCTACGTTGACTTTTCCGAGGAAGAGGACGACCGCCGCGGCACCTTCGACGACCGCCACGATAACGTTCGCCAGCCTCAGCGCGCCTACTCTGGCCACCGCGATAGAATCCCTGACGAAGAGATGGGCCACGCCAGGGAACCTAGCCGCAATCACACGAGGAACACCAGGCGGTGATGAGTGGTTTCCTTTGTTTTTCACTTTGTATACAGTTATTTCTTTGTCAGCTCAAGCGCTTGTTGTTGGCCCACTCGTGCCCCACAGATACCCATCAAGATTCCTAGAGTCTGTTGTACCCATAGTCGTTGTAATCTCACTTTGTCAATACCTTCTCCACACCTCCTATCCAAACCATGGGCGCCCTGTACACGAATACACTTCAACCCCCACAGTCCAAGTCCCGACCGTGCAAGTATCGAATTGGAAGGATGCACGAGAAGAGCATTGTCCACGCTCAGTACCTCAAGCGCAGAAGGCTCTCGACCGCATTACGATGAGAATCTTGCTTGCTTTCTATTCATTGGCATGTATTCTGCCACACCCTACGTTGAAATCTTGTACACCACAGAAAATTATATTGCCTTATATACCCAATATCTACAAACGACCAAGAAGCGATTGGAGTATGGTCACACGTCTCCGTTTGCCTCCCACCGCATCCACGCTTCCGCATCAATCACTCTCACCTTCACTTCAACACCTCAAAATCACACAGCACCGGCACTCGCACAGTATAAAAGTATTCACCTCGACGCCCTCCTTCCCCCGCCTCACGAGCTCTCGATCCATTCGACTCGATGACCTCGCAGGCCTCTCTTCAACACAATTCACTACTCTGCAATCACTGACGACTACAGCCACCATGAAGCTTCTCAATATCCTCTCCCTTTTGGGTATCTGTTTCGCCGCCCCAGCGCTCTCCCACGGCGGTACCCCCAGCGCAGTCCAGTCTCTCACAGCTCGCATCAACATTCCCCCAGTGCCGCCAACATCGTTCCCACGCCAGCCGCTCCCTTCACAGCTGAAGACAAAGCGCGAAGCGAGACTCCCGACCGCGCCACGCCTGACAACCTCTACCGCATCACCATCAGCTTCTCCGAGTATTGCGAAAACGGCGCCCTCAAAGCGCGCGGCTGGCTGGGCAACGGCCAGGTCAGCTTTGAGCTCTACCTGAACGCAAAGCAGGTCACCAAGCTCAACCTTCACTCCGGCTACGACCAGATCCTGGGTCCGTATAACTTCGAGGCGCATGCGTTTGCTATCGAGTATGATGGCTGCAAGTGGACCTCGGAAGGCGGGTATCCCTGTGGATGGTGCGAGGCGCAGCCGTGGACGCTGGGACCGCTGAATTGCCAGACAGAACAGCCCGGGAACCAGCGTGTAAGTATTGGATTACGAATTTCGGGGAACGTGCGTGCTGAAATTACGCAGTTGACATACCGAACATGCTACTTCATCGACAAGCGCATGACGCAGCACCTCTCAGCACGGGAGCTGCATCCATACAGCCCATCTCTCGCTCCTCCCACGCTCCAAAACATAACCTTGGAGTTCGCCTCACCAACCACGCTGCCCCCACCCGCCTTCCCTGCACCACCCCCACCAGCCACAGACCCAATCACCGCACAAGCATCCACCATCCTCCTTCAACCCGCAATCCAGCAAACCACCACCCCAGACCAGAAAATTTCAACCATCCTCCCCTTCCGCATCCGCATCTTCGAAACCTGCAACCCGTCAGCCCCCGCACCGCGTCCGCTATCTACACCAACGGCAACATGGCGCAGACGCTCTCGCTGGCCCCGGGGCTGATCACCAGTATCCAGCACCGCGTGCCAGGGTATGCGAATCTCGAGGTAGGGCCGTTTGACTATGCGGCGTCGAGGTTGCGGTTTCGCCATGTGAGCAGCGAGGGCGAGTGTGTGTGGACGGATGAGATGACGTGGTTGAGTTGTGGTGAGTGTAGGGCGGGACAGTGGTCGGGGCCCGTTTTGGATTGTGGGAGCGCGGGGGAGGTGGAGGTGGAAGGAGCTAGATTGTTCGGTGTTGTTGGGGAGCGAGTAGGTGGTGCTCCCGTCGGTCGTGGGATCCGGTTGGATGGCTTGCGCGCGTCGTGCGACGTGGGGTATGCTGCTCGACGTGCTGCTCGACGTGCTGTGGTATTGTCGTGAGCCAAGGCTGCACTGTCTCGCTGCTCACCATGGACCCTGCTCACCTAAACATGGTAGAATACTGCGTCGCAGCTGTTTGACATGGTCGATTCACTTGCTAACCTGAATACATATCGATCGCTCTTGACGAGCTCCTAGGGTATCTTGCAGCCGCTCTCCACATTAGTCATTACTTCCTCATTGCTTTCCCAAACTATCCGTGGTATTTCAACTCAATGCACAACAATCCCCTTCCTCAGCACCCTCTCATCATCCTCCCCGTCTTCGAATAGCACCGCTGTACGCTCAGGCTTGTCGATGCGCACGCACCACAAGAAGTAGTCCTCCAGCGGCAGCAGGTTCAACAATACCCTGTTCCCTGTCCACGCCAGCCCACACACCATTGCACCAGCGACGGCATCGAGGACGAAGTGGTTTGCTGTTGCAACGATGGCTATGAGGATGATGGTCGGGTACGCAATTCCAACGACCAGACACACCAGCCTCCTCGCGCTCGGCAGCCTCAGCCTCATCGTCTTGCCCGCAAACGGCGTCCGGACACTCAACACCCTGCTCCGCTGGTGCTGCGGCGCGAGCGGCAGGCTCAGAATCGTCAAGCCGATCAGGAGTGAGTAGCCAAAGTGCAGACTTGGCATTGCCGCGTACTGGTTGCAGAACTTGTTTTGTGTCCACACGGAGCTCTCGCCCTCGGCGCCGTGCACTGTGTCGACGAAGCCGAAGCTGCGTGCTTCTCTGCCCACGGCGCCAGGCACGTCGGGGTCGGAAAGGAGCCGGGGTGGCATGCAGGGCCAGAGTGTGAAGACAATGAAGGCGATGAGGTTGCACGTCGCCATTGTGCGACGGCGTGCCTCATACAGCTTCGGGCCTGCGGGGCTGCCGTGAGGCTCGTTGCGCAAAGGGGAGCGAGATTTGTGGTTACGCTGGTGGTAGGACGGGAGATCGACGCGGTTCTGCATTGTGGTGTAGAGGAAAAGGAACACGAGGAACAGGATCGTGCCGGGTATGTGAATGAACGAGTACGTCCGGTTTGTCCAGTGGAGAAGCACTGGGTGCTTAAGGAACCAGTGCTGAACTGTGAGCTCCCAGAAGATATGTAGGCGTTGCTCGAGGTGGATCAGCTGTAGGGCGTGGCGGCGGGCGACGTTCACGGTGCCTTCGACCATGGTCACAGCGCTAAAGGCACGACCCAGTTGGTAAACCTTTGAGGTTAGCAGGTGTGTTGGAGAGACGAAATGCCACTACTTACCCAGTAAATCAGTGCCCAATACCAAACTTCAACTAAAAGGGGAACTTCCTAAGAAGCCGACTGAGGAAATAGTTTTTGAACCTCTTCGAGTTTGGTGATGTAACTTCAGTCCGGAGACCAAAGAACCGTAGCTCTCGTGTCCGCCATTTCGGTGCTTCGTCGATATTGACTGTCAATGACCCGCTCGACGACAGTGAAGAGCGTCCTGATTCAGAATCTGGTGACGCCGATCGAGGGGAAGATGTGTAATCTCGCTGTTGGCCGAACAGGCTGTATTCCTTGTTACGATTCACCCAGGCGCCTCCAAAGAGTAGGGTTACCACAATCAGTGGCTCCGCAACGGCACCTATACCCATAGTGATGTTTGGGAAGATTCAGAAGTGGAGATCAGCCGTCGGTTAAAGTATAAAGTGTTGTTTCTCTACGTCAGAGAATAGGACTTGTCCCGAGTAGTAGTGATGTCTGACAGGGTAGCTGGCCAGTAAACCCGCTTCTCTTCGTGGTCAAGCTGTCAGTGGCGCATGGGTTGTTTGTGGCGTCTCCAGTAGCGATTAGAATCGCAGGTGCCAGTAAACGGTAAGGAAGGGCGAATGTGACTGAGAGAAGGTAGGGACGGACAGCAAGGAAAGAAAAATAGTAGGATATCGACAGTCAGCGGACACTGTCGGACCAAGAGCTCGATAGATGACCCAAAAGGACATGCGCTAGGACAGCCTCCCGTCAAAGACCCCGGACGAAGCAGCCGACATCCGGCAGGCGCGTGAGTGCATGCCTCTTCGGGCGAAGACGTCATGCGCAAGTCGTTGAACATGGTAAACGGTCCATTCGTCTCATAGTGTTTTCATCTCGAGCAGGTTTCAGTATCAAGGCACTTGCCTGTTGGCCACTGGGCGGTGGGCGCGTCTCACTGCATTGTCATTGTTAGCACTTGCGCTCAGCCCACGATACACGACATCGATCCTCCCGCCCGAACTAGCCTAGCTTCCAGCACTGCCGGCGCTAGCACCGCAGTCACTTTTCGCTGATTTACGATCCATTCATGGATCGGAGGTTTGAGAAGCCGATCATCCGGCCTGGCAGGCTGCTGGCAGGCTGCTGGCCGAGACATGGCTTTCGTACAAGACTGTCCTGTACGAATCACGGCCTCCTTGACGGACATCCCTTGCGTTCACCATCATGTATCAGTTGCGATACGAAGATACGATAGGGCTGAGATGCTCTTCAGCTGACGGGGTGCTGCTAACCAGATCTCTGTCTTGATGTCATTGCTTGAGCTGAACCTCAGATTCGGATTTCTCGCCTCCACATCGTCATGTACGGATTTCAACTTGCCGATGTCATCGTGACCTCGACATTTGCATTCCTCACGAAAATTAACTCCCGAGTATCCGACCAATCATTGTGCCGGCTTCTCCGACCCCACATGTTACCAAGGCATGCTAACCTTGCAGATTGCATGTGTTGTCACTTGGCCAGCCAGTCTTTTCAGATTGCATAAACAAAACCTCAATGCGCACTCAAAGCAGAGCCATGTATCGTAGCCCAAGAATGCAGGCAGCTCCCAGTATGCTATATTACAAAGAAAATCAACTTGTCAAGTGCGCCCGCCAAGTATGCTGATGCTATGGAAACCCTTCCGCCCAAATGAACAATGCACGCTAAGAGCCAGGAGATGTGTAACGCTCAGTCTGTTTTTGCTGAACGCCCCCTCCAACGCCTCGCTTGCTGAAACCAGATAAATAATGAGACTGCGGTCAAGGACCGACTATTAGTGACAAGAAGGGTAAAGCAGGTAGATGTACAAATGAAATAGCGGCAAGTTCAATGCTCAGTGAGAGACGATGCTCATGCTCCTACCCTGACGCTGGTGAAGGGGTCAGAGTCCTGCATGTCTTCGAACAGGCAATCGACATTGGCAATGTATTTGCCCAGCATGCGCTGCTTCTCTTCTTGTGACCGAGTGTTTTTGTTCGTGACGCTCTTTGTGCTGTCTGTGCTGCCCCGCCTCTCGAAGGCGCCAGCAAGCTTCCTAGACGGTGGAGGCGCCTCAGGCAGAAGGTAGAAGTATAGGAACTCCAGGACCTTGACCTTGACGCTCTGCGTCGTCTCTTCGTCGCTCTGCAAGCTTGTAATGGTAAGAAGGCCGTCCATCTGCTCGAATATACGGGTATTTTGCGGTGTGGCGAGCAATGCTGTGACGAGGACGAGAATGGATTGCGACTGAATGGCGGGGCAGTTGTAAGGGTCGAGCAGGTCGAGCAGGATGTTCATGTAGACCTCGCGACCAAAGAGAATCCGCGACGGTGGGTGCAGGAGGAGGAGGCCTTGGAGGTTGGATAGCGAGGCAAGAATGAGCATGTCGTTTTGGCCATCTGGTGGTTGTCAGCAGGGAGTCGGAGAACGAGAGGCAAGCGTGTTACTCTTACTGCTGCCCATGCCGAGCAGTCGTTCCAGGCAGTCTGCGACCCGGTTGGTGACTTGCACAGAGTTAGCCGTGTTGTCGTCTGATCGCCCATGAGATGCGTACCGTTCCACTCGAATCCGTCCTGCAAGCGGAAGAACTCTAGAAATGCAGGGTCTTCTGACAGCTCTCCTAGCTTCTTGGGTGCATGGTGCTGTTCGCTCAAGTTGACAGCGGACTGGTTGCGGCGGTGTGCTGGCGCGGCGGGCTTTGTTTTGCTGCCGTCGAGGCAGATGTGTGCTAGCATGCCCTCGATCTGGCGCAGACCTTTGCGGATCTTGGCCGTGTCCTTTGACGCGATGTTGTCAAACGACAGGGAGAGCAGCGCCTCCATCTTGAAACGTGCAGTGCCTTTGTCGCAAAGTGGTAGTGGCGAGCGCTTGGCTGGCTTGCAACGCGTGCAGCGTGTGCAATGGCGGCTGGTGTAGTGGAGAGATGTCGAGTTGAGATAAGGTTGAAGAGTGAGTCGCGTTGCAGCAAGGGCAGTCGAGGGTACATGCAGCTAAGGGTTGGCAAATGCGGAGAAGGGCATGATTCCGAGCCCAGTGAGCCTTGGAATTGGGCGTTGGGCCTGTCTAGGAAAGGCCGTGCGGGAGAGCGCTGGTTCAGGTGCCATCCTGATAAACAACCGCTGATAGCGGCGTTGCCATGGCGAAGAACCCACTTTGGCTGCCGCGCGGGTGCGGGAGTGGCCTTTGCACTTGGCCGTGGGCTGGATGCGGTGACAACTCATCGTCTTTGACAACCCATCCCATGTCTGTCGCCGCTTCTTTCAGCTGCCATCACCGTATCGCAGGGCAACGCGACTGTTGGACAGTCACGTGAAGCTCCCAACATCCTCACCTACCCCACTCCGAATGTGTCGAGGTGCGGATATGTCATAAAGAGACCATGCCCCTGTCGTCCCAATAGGGTGGCTCGCCGCTGCCTGAGTGGGGTCTGGCAACCTAACCGTGGATCTTGCGCCTGAGGAGAACGGACGTCACAGCTCTCGTGCATCAGGCTTTGACCGTGTCAACCTGAGCCTCCTGCCACCATTGTGCCTCCAAGTCCAGCTCTGCTCGAAGCGACTCCAAGATAGGAACGGTTCGCATGGTCGGTAACTGGCTTCGCCACAGAACGGTGACTATGGGCAGCTTCCTTGGGACATAAATGGCACAGATGGATGATTGGCAACTTAATTGATCCTGCCAACAACTCGGTAATAACATATACAACGCTTAATGCCCCACCGCGGCCTGCTGCGCCGGCCCATACCTGTTGCCATGTGGCTTAGCAGCGTCGATGATCCTCCTCATTTCCTTCTTCTCTTCGTCAGTCAGCTCCACCTCTCTGCTGGCAAAGTTCTCTTCCAGCCTCCCCTTCTTCGTCGTTCCCGGAATCGCAATCATGCCCTGCGCCGCAACCCATGCAAGCGCTATCTGCGCTGTCGAACATCCCTTCCTGCTCGCCAGCTTCTTCACCTCCTCCACAATAGCCTTGTTCTTGTAGAAATTCTCGCCCTGGAACTTCGGCACTAAGCGACGGAAGTCGTCTGGTGCGAAGTCATCCGGCGACGCGTAGTCGAAGTTGTCCACCAGCCACCCGTGACCGAGAGGGCTGTAGGCAACATAGGCGACGCCGAGTTCTTTGGCCGTGTCGATCAGGCCGTCGCTCTCGTGGAGGGTCTCGAAGGCAGAGTACTCGGCCTGCAACGCGTCAATTTTGGCGATCGAGTTGGCTTTGCAAAGGGTCGCTGCGGAGCATTCGGAGAGGCCAATGTACTTGGTCTTGCCGGCCTTGCGGACCTCATCCAGCGCGGAGATAGACTCGGAGAGAGGAGTATTGGGATCAATGCGGTGCAAGTAGTAGAGATCTGGTGTGAAGCCAAGGCGCTTGATTGTGCCGTCGATGTATTCCTTGATGTGGCTGGCCGAGTTTGTGACGCCTGACTCTCCATTGAAGCACTTGATACCGCACTTGGAGGCAATGAAGACTTTGTCGCGAACATTGTGCTTCCTGATAAAGTCTCCGAGCAGCTTCTCGTTGACGCCGGCCTGGTAGACGACTGCGGTGTCCCAGAACGTGCAGCCGAGTTCGATGGCTCTAAGCAGGACGGGCTCGGCTTGCTCCAGGGAGAGATTGCTGCCCAGGCCAAAGCTGAGCCCCATGGCTCCAAAGCCCGGAGAGTTGACGGCGATATCTTGAAACTGGAGTGACTTGACCATGTTTGCTCGTTGAAGTTGACTCGGAAGAACAGGATGAATTGTCTGATTTCTAATGTTGCAGATTTGTGCCTTTTGTATCGTCCTACGTACTACTCCTACCATGCGTACCCTCCGTAAACTCCTAACACCATGCCAATAGTGCTTGTAAGCTGCACTTTCATCCATTCACATGGAGTTGGGAATGCGGCGGACTTTGTTCAGTCTCCACACCTGCCGGGTCATCAACGCGCATCACTAGCGCGAAACGGAGTTCACATCCCAGACACGGCAGATATGTCGGTATCTTGCAAGGTTGCGAGGTAAGACCACTATTCGCTATCAAAAAAGTGGCTTGGACTTGACTCAGACATTGATGTAAAGCTTGACGATTAATAGCCGAGGGGCCGTTTTCTAATTGACCGTTTGAACTGCTACAGGGCATTCTGGAGGAGGCATGGCGATGCATATACAGAGAATCAGCACGCGACTAACGACGATAAAATCGCATTTGCCCACGCGTTTGAGTCTCATTGCTAACTGTGCCCTTGGTACTAATTGGGAAAAAGTCCGTTTCTGAACGTGCGTTTTTATCTCTTCGGATCTTTTGCCCAAGCGCGCTTATATGTGAATGTGTGGATCTGAAAATGACAACGTGATCGACCCTACAGATACTCGAGTCCCTGTAGGTCATGAAAGGTTGAAGAGTACCTGAATGGAAGTAGAGGAGTACCTAGATGGTGATGTAGGTAGCATAAAGGAAGGTTGAGGTGTTGCGGCACTCCTGCTCACCGTTTTACCATCATGCACCTGGAGTCATATTATATCTAATCACAGACATTCGACTACACGTTTCCACCCGCTAAGTGTTAGTCCAGACCGATATTAGTTGGATATCTACGATGGTATGCTTGACGTCAGTGCGCCCGCATGGCGCGTGGCCTCATGCGGAGGGTCCGATAATAGCTTTCGGTGGTGTGTCGGACGAA
Organism: Ascochyta koolunga; assembly: GCA_026119515.1. Taxonomy (NCBI): domain Eukaryota; kingdom Fungi; phylum Ascomycota; class Dothideomycetes; order Pleosporales; family Didymellaceae; genus Ascochyta; species Ascochyta koolunga. The sequence goes on from JANLCG010000022.1 coordinate 838,596, forward strand.
GGCACGCGGCTAGAAAAGAGACACGAAATCGTATAAGGTGATAAGCATGTGGCCTGGTTTCCACCATATTTTACTTATACACATTTACTTCCAGATCACTAAAAGACCACAAATAACATTCTACGCTGCCAAAATGACCGACCACAAGTTCGAAGGCTGGTGCGGCCACGGCCCTGAGTCGGCAGAGGGCAAGATGAAATGGGAGGAGTTCACACCCAAGACCTGGACTGAAGATGATGTCGACATCAAGATCTCTCACTGCGGTGTTTGCGGTTCTGACATCCACATTCTTCGCTCCGGCTGGTTCCCCACGCCCTACCCTTGCGTCGTCGGCCACGAGATCATCGGCAAGGCTGTTAGGGTTGGAAAGAACGTCAAGCACGTCAAGGAGGGTGACCGCGTCGGTGTTGGTGCACAGACAGATTCTTGTCTGAAGCCCGACTGCGCGCAGTGCTCTGACGGCCTCGAGAGTTACTGCAACCACATGACTGCTACCTACGCCTCTACGTTCTCCAGCGGGGAGAAGTCATATGGCGGGTACGCAAACTACAACCGCACACCAAGCCACTTCGTGTTCAGAATCCCTGAGCAAATCTCCAGCGAGCACGCTGCACCCTCCTGTGCGGTGGCGTCACTGTCTACAGCCCTCTGAAGACATACAACGCAAAGGGCAAGAACGTCGGTATTGTCGGTCTCGGAGGTCTGGGTCACTTCGGTGTCCTCCTCGCAAAGGCTCTCGGCGCAAAGAGCGTGACCGTCATCTCGCGCTCGCACGCAAAAGAGGACGATGCAAGGAAGCTTGGAGCAGACAACTTCCTTGCCACCGACGACGAGGGCTGGGACGAGGGCAAGAACGCCTCTTCTCTGGACCTGATCGTCTCCACCGTCTCGTCTGACAAGATGCCCCTGGCCGGATACCTGAAGCTGCTATCTTTCCGCGGTACTTTTGTCCTGGTCGGCGCACCCGAGGACCCGCTACCCGCTTTCCAGGCTCTCGCCCTGATTCAGAAGGCCATCCACATCACTGGTTCGACCATGGGTTCGCCTTCTGAGATTAGGGAGATGTTGGACCTTGTCGCGGAGAAGAATATCAAGCCCTGGACACAGACCATTCCTATGAAGGAGGCGAACCAGGCCATCATCGACTTTGAGGGTGGCAAGCCCAGGTACAGGTTTGTTCTCAAGAACGAGGACTACACCGATTAGATCAGATAGATAGTCATGAGTATGAGTAACGAAAGCGATCGATTCAACATGCACTGTTCGAAGAGCTACAGGTGTTACTGAAATGCCATGCATACTCACTACGTGGGGCATTGTGGATGACAAATGCTGATTGGCCCAGACTACCACGTTTGAAGCGTCTTTTAAAAGCACCCGTCGAAGATTCTACAATATCGCACCATCGCTGGGGCCAGTATAAGATACCACAATATCCTTGGCTTTGAAACTGAGCATTTGGTCAAGTAAATAAAATATACCGGAGAGTGTTACTCACGCATCACACCCCGCCTGTGCCGGTCTCCCCGATCCGGAGCATTCAACACCACAACCTCACAAAACCTCGACTTGGAAAAGGTCATCTTCACCATGCCTACAGAAGTGACCCAGCTTCTGCACTTCCGCACCCTCCTTTCGGAACACACCTACCTCATCGCAGACTTCTACGCGACATGGTGTCCGCCTTGCAAGACCATCGCCCCCATCTACAACCAGCTCAGCACGGCCCACGCCCAATCGGGCAAATTCGCATTTGTCAAAGTCAATGTCGACGAAGCGCGAGAAGTTGCCGCTCAGTATGGCATTCAGGCTATGCCGACCTTCTTGCTGTTCAAGGACGGGAAGCAGATCGAGGAGATCAAAGGCGCTGATCCAAGGAAGCTGAAAACGGTGATCGAGAGCGCTAGTGCAGAGCTGAAGAGTAGTGGATCCGCACCGAAAGCGCAAGAGAAGGAGAAGTCGACGGCTGGTGATAAATCAGTTTCTGAGAAGGCGTCTGGTAACGACGATGGGCTCAGTATGCTGGAGAGGCTTATGCAGAAGAAGTAGTATGGGTAGCGCTACTTGAGGATGACATCGATCCCCAATGTACAGTCTGACATTTGACATTGCGCCTGACTAAATGAACCATGCGCGTTGTCCAGAGCAAGCATCGTACTGCGAATCCACACTGTATGAAGGTAATGATGGATAGATGCGTCCACCTTGTGCCGGGTTGGAGTGGTAAGGGAAAAGCTTACTCGATTGAAAGAGGCCACATTTGCCAAGACACCCGCCACCAGCTACTTGCGAGTAGCTCTCCACAACTTCCCACCTCAATTCACCTGAGCCCTCCTCCGCACTCGAGGACTGCAGTAAACCATCATCATGCTTTTCAACCGCATCCTCCCCGCGGTCGTCGCGCTGCTCCCCGCCCTTGCCTCGGCCTCAGCGCCCGCATCCTCCGTCATCGACCTCACCCCCAAGAACTTCGATGAAGTCGTCCTGAAGTCCGGCAAGCCCGCGCTTGTCGAGTTCTTCGCCCGTGGTGTGGGCACTGCAAGAACCTGGCGCCCGTCTACGAGGAGCTCGCCACCGGCTTCCAGCACGCCGCTGGCAAGGTCTCGGTCGCCAAGGTCGATGCCGACGAGCACAAGTCGCTGGGCAAGCGCTTCGGCGTCACTGGATTCCCCACGTTGAAGTGGTTTGACGGAAAGAGCGACAAGCCTGAGGACTACAAGGGCGGCCGCGACCTCGAGAGCCTGACCAAGTTCATCACGGAGAAGACGGCTGTCAAGCCCAAGACCAAGGGCAAGCTGCCCAGCGCTGTCACCTACCTGGACGACCAGAGCTTCAAGCAGAAGGTTGGCAAGGACCAGGATGTGCTTGTTGCTTTCACTGCGCCCTGGTGTGGACGTACGTCTCCGCTGCCCGCCTGCGGAACCACTGCTGACAACATGCAGACTGCAAGACCCTCGCCCCCATCTGGGAGGCTCTCGCCAGCACATTCGTCAACGAGCCCGACGTCCTGATTGCCAAGGTCGACGCCGAAGCTGAGAACGCTAAGGCTCTTGCCAAGGAGCAGGGCGTCTCCTCGTACCCTACCATCAAGTTCTTCAAGAAGGGCTCCACCGAGCCCACCCCCTACGAGGGCGCCCGCTCCGAGGATGCGTTCGTCCAGTACCTCAACAAGAACTCGGGCACCCACCGTGCTGTCGGCGGCGGTCTCGACGCCACCGGCGGCACCATCGAGGCTTTCGACACCGTCATCGCCAAGTTCCAGTCTGCGTACGCTGACGGCGTTGAGGAGGCCACGACGCTCGCCTCGACGCTGAAGGACAAGTACGCGCAGTACTACGTCAAGGTCTTCCAGAAGATTGGCGCCAACAAGGAGTACGCTGAGAAGGAGTCCAAGCGTCTGCAGGGCCTGATCAGCAAGGGCAACCTCGCCCCAGAGAAGCTCGACGACTTGATCAGCAGGAGCAACATCCTGAAGAAGTTCTTGGGCACCGACGACAAGAGCGAGTTGTAGAAGACAGCTGTCTCGATGGGATGACATCACGGGTATTAGATCATCATGTGCAACGATAGGAGCGAGCTTTGATCGTATCTGTTGCTCGTGGCTGGGTGTGGAATAAACGCAAAAGTAGAGCTTGGCTCACATGTGACGCGATAACGAACGATGTAGCGTGTACAGATAGAACGATGATAACAATTTGAAACGCTTCTACAATACTCCCACGATGATGTGTCGTAAATCGTAATGAAAGTCTTCATGTCTGCCGTTTGTCGCCGAGCATCCCCCTGTTTGAAGCCGATAGAGCACAACATGCCATCACACCCTTGGTCGAGCGGGTGATATATCCTGGCCCGACAATGCCTACTTGCCAGACCCCGATGCCCTCCCATCGCCCGCCTGGATCTGCGCTTCCAAGCTATCGAGCCGGCGTGACATATCGTCCACTGTTCAATCTATTCAACTCCGATCCCCCAATGCCGAGCCAGGAGACAACTTACTCTTCGAGAGCAGCTCACTGCTGATGGAGGTGAACTTTGTGTTTAGCTGGTTGAGCAGATCGTCGACGACGGCGGCAAGCTCGCGCGAGCTGTCTGTGCTGGCGTTGAACCCGGGAGACTGCTACGCCTCAATAAGCGCTCAGCCATGGTCAACTTGGACGTACCGTTACATCGCTGGGCGTGGGAGGTTGTCTCTGCGGGGTCGACATGGAGGGTGGTGGTAGAACACTTCAGACAGCGTAGCTTTGCGCAGGTCTTTCACAACTACAAAGCTGGAGGAAGTCGTCACAAGATGTTTTCTACAGCATGAGGTGTGGGCGGGAGTGAATACACCAGTCCACGTGATGCGGCGGGCCGCGGCTCCTTTCCTTATCGGTGGGCGGTGTACCGCTAGGCCGGCGCTAGTACGCCAAAAATTTGGACATGGAAGCTTTGACGCCTGGTGTTTGCAACACTCGGAAACTTCAGACTCGAATTTCAACAATATGGCCGGAACTAAGCTTAAGAAAATGCTGGACGGCCGCAAGGGGCGCAACATCGCCCTCGAGAAGCAGCGCAAGCTGGAGAAGGCAGCCAGACAGCGCAAGGAGAAGAGTGCGCCGGCGGTTGAAGACGACGAGGAGACCGGAGGTGTGCCGCTGGATGAGGTGGAGACCAAGGTGAATGGAAAGTCGAAGGCGTCCAAGAACAGCAAGAAGGCTGCCAAGGCGACAGAGAAAGAGGTTGAGTGGGAGACTGAGGGTAGTGAGGATGCGGACGACAGCGAAGACGATGACGCCGGGGAGCGGCCTGCATTCGACCTTTCGCGTCTTGAGGACAGCGAGAGCGACGTCAGCGGCGATGATGACGAGGACGAGGACGACGAAGATGAGGATGAAGAGGACGAGGACGAGGCCGAAGACATTCCGCTATCCGACATCGAGTCTCTGGCCTCGGAGGACAAGGGCGACATCATCCCCCACCAGCGCCTGACAATCAACAACACCGCCGCTCTCACCGCTGCCCTTAACCGCATACAACTCCCCTACTCGAAGCTCGCCTTCTCAGAGTACCAGTCCGTGACCACCACCGAGCCTGTTGAAATCGCCGATGTCGAAGATGACCTGAACCGCGAGCTTGCTTTCTACAAGCAGTGCCTGTCTGCCGTCAAGGATGCGCGGGGCAGGCTGAAGAAGGAGGGCGTGTCGTTCTCGCGTCCAGCAGACTACTTCGCCGAGATGGTCAAGAGCGACGAGCACATGGGCAAGATCAAGCAGAAGCTGGTCGACGAGGCTGCGGGCAAGAAGGCATCGGCCGAGGCGCGCAAGCAGAGGGATCTGAAGAAGTTTGGAAAGCAGGTCCAGGTTGCGAAGATGCAGGAGCGTGCCAAGGAGAAGAGGGACACCATTGAGCAGATCAACCTGTTGAAGAGAAGTACGTTGTTACGAAGCCTCGTTTTCTTCACAGCATCTGCTAACAGATCACAGAACGTCAAGGTGCAGACATCACCAAGACCAACGAGGAAGACCTCTTCGACATTGGTCTTGAGGCCGACGACTCCAAGCCCGACCGGCGCGAAGGCAGAGCTGGCGGAGGCAAGCGCCAGAAGAAGAACGAGAAGTTCGGGTTCGGCGGCAAGAAGCGACACGCAAAGAGCAACACGGCCGAGTCAAGCGGTGACGGCCGGGGCTTCTCGTCGAGAAAGATGAAGGGCAAGACTGGCGGCGCTGCGAAGGCGAGACCTGGCAAAGCTAGGCGGGCAAACAAGCACTAAACAGATGTAGTGCTGTGAGAGTACGGCATGCATCAGGCGCTCTGGCGTTTTTTTTTAAGGATCAAAAGCAGGGGTTGTATGAGTTCGTAGTGCATCGGGTAGGCTGTCCTGTCATTGAAGATACCACTGCTTGTTCTGACTGCAAGTCTCTTGACTCTCCGCTCACCGAGCCGCTCTGACTCTTGTCAGCAGGGCCTGACGCTATCCTCCAGTGCTGACGTAGCGGTGACCTGTCGGCTTCCGGTGTCGAGGAGACGAGGGGTTGCTTGCTGGCGAGGGGATGTAAGCCGGATTGAGGAGTGATGGAGGCGGTGTGTTGCTGGCTATGGGGGCGGGGAAGCGGTGGGAGGTGAGGGTGCAGTATGAGGATGAGGCGCTGCGGAGGGCGAGGGAGGGCGCGGATGCCGAGGGCGTGGGTGTGGGATGGCGGTTTTAGGGCTTTGGGTAGTTGGGGGGTGATGAACTCGGTGGGACGGTGGGCTCTTGACAGTGAAATAGTTCTCGCCTCGTCGATAAACAGCTCAAATAGTTGAATAGCTAATCGTAGTTAATAAAGACGTGTTTGTAGGCGGAGGTAAAGTGGAAGCGTCTTCCCATCCTCTCAGTCCACATCAACCGCCTCCTCTCCCCAGAATCTCCTCGCGCTCCAGCACCTCGGACTTGAACTTGATCAAGAAGACGGTCTTGTCCGGCCACATGGCCTTTGTCTCTTTCGCCTGCTCCTGCTCGGCGACACTGTGCGCCGTGACGCCCTCGGTGGGAAACCCGGCGCCGTCACACACGCCCTCTATCACACCCGCCACAAAGGCCGCGCAGTTCAGACTGCTGAGCTCCCTCGGTAACGAGATGTACTGGTTGACCATGGGCTCGTTGTCGAAGAGCATGTACTGGCCCGGCTCTGTACTCGACTTCTCCAGCGCATCGGCGGGCCGGCCAAAGAGGTGTCGGTATAATGTTTGCGCGATGAACTGGAGGAGCGGGAGGATGCGGGTCGGTCGTATGCTCGCGAGGGGGTTGGAGGAGCGGGAGAGCAGAAGGTCGAGGAGTCGCAGGCCGATAGGGTAGCCTTGTGAGTTGAGTCTGGATAGCGGGTCAGCACAGCTCTGCCTGTGTCTGCATGCCACCCGCCGTACTTTTGCTCGAGGTCGCCCACGTTGGAGACGCCGCGCTGGGCATAGGCAATCATCTCAATGAAGAGGTATGCAAACGCCGCCCTGCCCAGCTCTGCGTTCTTGCTCCTGTTCAGATTCCGGTCGTAGATGCTCTTCTTGTTCGAAGGGTACCGCAGGCCCGGGCCCTGGGTAGGTGTCCCGCTCATGGTTGCGCTGTGTGCCTGCTGCCGGGCTGTCGTAGTGCGATGGAGGCTGTGCGTGGGGCGTTGCTCCCGAAGGTGTGGCGGCGGCAATCTGGAACCGGCGCACGGGTGGTGGGCGGGGGTTGCGCTGTGTGCCTGTGCTGCCGGGCTGTCGTAGTGCGATGGAGCTCGTCTGCCGTCGTCACGGTGGTGGAGCGCTATGTGGGTCCCCAGGCGCGTGCGACGAGGCGCCCCGCGGCTGAACTGCCAAGCAGACACGACAATAGACCCACTACGCCGTACTGCACTTCAGATCCGCACATGTGCACGGCTGACATTCTACCATGGCCTCCTGAACCAAGCGCGTCCAAAGCCAGGCTCGTAGACGCCAGTCTTGGAGAGCCACGTAGCAGTACCTGAGTCACTCGTGCTCGCCGACCGTGCCATGGCGAATGCGCGGTGAGGAGAAAGAGAGGGAATGTGGCGCCTTGTTGAGGCTTGCAGGGATGGGGGAGGGTGGCGCCTTGTTGAGGCTTACAGGGCTGTGGTCATGGCTGCAACCCACGCTACGCTTCCGTGACCCTGTTTGATCGCTAGCACCTTGTGTCGTTCGCGGCGAGGATGGATGCACAGAACTCATTGTTGGAGACGGCTATCACATCTTCTGAACATTCCGTCAAGCCTTTCCGCCCCACTCCCTCCACCACTCGTACACGGCGATACCACCTGCCGTCTGTACGTTCAGGCTCCTCGTCACCCCGACCGTTCTGATTTCCACACATCTATCCACGACACTCAACACCTCTGGCGTGATGCCGCTTTTCTCTGCTCCTAAGACAAGAACGCATCGCCTGGGCAAAGTGCCGACGTCCTTCGATCCTTCAGCTTTGTCGTCGCCGAGTATACCAGATCGGTCCGTCTGTTCGATACCCACGACTTCGTACCTCTTCCTCTTCATGCTGGTGAGGAAGTCTGGGATGCCTGCCTCCTTCAGTTCCTTGATCCGGAGGTGCTTCTCGCTCGTTACACTCGTGGCTTTGAAGTCTTTGTGCGCCGCCTTCTTGATATCGTTTATGTATAGCGTTTCCAAGCCGAAGGATTCCGAAATACGACTGAGTCCGCCCAGGTTTGTCGGGTTGTCGATGAGTGAGGCCACCAAAATGACAGAGGCTGGCTGCTTGTCTTGAACGTGCGGTGGACCGGCAGTAGGTAGAAGAGAGTTGAAGTCGAAGCCAGACTTGGTTTGATAAAATGTCGATTTTACGCCGTTCTCGTCTACAACAAACTCTGCAGGCTTGCGGTTGACCGCTATCTCTATCTGAGACCTGGAGTTGCCCAGGCTGATGCATGCAGGTGGCAGAGATGCCCAAGCATCATCATCGGCCAGAGCGACAAAGTCTTCATGTGCAACGCGCTCCGGTTCGGGAGACTCGATATACAAGTACTGGCCCTGGAAGATCTCTGTGATGGTAAAGTCGCCAACCGCATCAATCCTAAGCGTCCTGATGGACCAAGCTGGTGTCTTAAACTTCTCGGTTTGACGAATATGCGTGTTCAGGACGGAGAACCCAGGGTTTGAAGTGATGCTGGCCCAGCCCTTCCTTTCGGCCAACTCATAGATCATGGGAAATGAGAGATGGGCTTCGTGTCTGATGTGTACCTTCTGGCTGGCGGAGAAGGGGATGAGCTGGGTTATGAGATTGAGCGCGAAGTCTTCTGAATCTAGGAAAGGGGCAGTGAGGACTGCCAGCTTCATGAGAGAAGCTATGTGAATGGGACTACTTTCGTCCAGGTGGGCGAGATCCTTCAGTATGCGGTCCGCTTTCTTGGGATAGTGGAAGTAGATACGGGTAATGATCCACTCGAGGACGAAGCGGTAACGCGGCCACTGCTCTACAGTCAGGCCATGCATGAACTTGTCGAGATAAGCGTCTGCATTAACCTCAGAAACGCAGTGTTCGGTAAGGACAAGCATGGCCTGAAGCTGGAAGACGTCCTTCCATTTGCTGATGACGGGTACTGATCCTTTCTGGCTGGCCCAGGGTTCGAGCAAGCGGTCAAATACACCTTTCGCAACGTCTCGTTGCTCCTTTGGAAAGCGGTTCAGAAAATCAATCCAAGCAGCGTAGGCGTGCCACTCGCGCTGACCGTAATATGAGGCATAGCTACGATGAGACAGATACTGTTGGAGCTTGTCTGCAGCAGCAACTTCGAAGAGGAACTCTGATTTAGCAGCTGGTGGGTGGTTCAAGAATCGAAGTATAATGTCTTCGTAGGGAAGCACGCTGATGATCGATGGGTATGAGAATGCAGCTTTGCGCAGAGATGTCGCAAGACTCGCAAGAATATACGACCTTCCCTCAGAAAGCTGCTGCAAAGTGTCCACTGCCTTTGTCAGGAAAGCTTGTAGGTTGTCACCAGGAGTATCATGTGAGCTGCTGGCATGCTCCTGTAAGCAGAGCTGGATGCAAGCTGGGTGAAACAACAACGAAGGCAAATGCACAGCAACCGATCGGTTGAATTCTCGACGGTCTGCTTCTTCCCACATGGCATCCAGCGCAGCATGAAGCTCACCAGAGGCGATTGATGCGGGTTTAGCCTTATTGAGGAATGTGATGAGCCTACTGCATGCGGTTGCGTACGCAGGTCCCTGAATGGACGTGTACTTCGTGTCTTGCAATGTCTTCAAGAACGCCGACAAAGAACCGACGTTGTTGTCTTCCGAGGCGTTGATAGATGCATCATCAGGTGTACTGAGCTCTTTGACCTTGTCGTTGAGTGCACTGTAACCAGGAGTCGAGCCGAAGTCCGTATTAGGGGAGGCAAAATCACAGAGCCGCCTGCAATAAACCTTGTACAAGTCGCTAGCAATTTCGGGAAGTCCTGGGGTCCTGGAGATACGGAGTACAGTCTCTATCTCCTGCTGCGAAAGTTGAGTCGGTCCTGAGAAGTAGGGTCAGCATTGTTTTGATAACCCATGATAGAAGCTAGTAAAGACACTTAACCGGCTGCCGTACGGCGAATTGGTGGGCGTAATCGACACTTGGGGAAGCCGTCAAGCTCATGTTGGTCATATGTACTTACTGTCGCAGCGAGCGGACTCTTCGTAGCCCTTAATCAGCCCCTCCAACAAAAAGAGTATTGAGATTTGGAACATTCTCCCACCGGCATTGAGTACGAAACCTAACACCGTGGTAAGCAGTCCAGCACGGAACTCCACACTAGAATGTTTCGATACAACGAAGCGAGCAACAAGTTTGGCGAGCGCTGCACCATGGCCGCACTCAGTACCCGTGCGGGTCGGCTTCAGCGTAGAGGTGAACAGGCTACCTTGGGTTGCCCATGGAAGGAAGCCTCCAACAAGGAAGCTCGTGTGCTCGGTCAATGATTCTTGATCTTTGGAAAGAGGACTCTGATTGCTGCTCATGAACCCGAAGTACCAGTTACCAACGAGCTTACGGATACCTTCTTGCACTTGGGGATCCAGCCCAGAAGAGAGTAATGTCGTTGCCATGGATGCAGTGACGACTGACTGAGAGCCAAATAGTGCTGAAAGCTCGGAGAGACTAGCTTCAATTTGGTTTGCGTAGCGATCGAGGACAATGGTTTCGTAGAGGATGAAGTAACGTTCGTAAGCCTTGAGGTAGACATCTCGGCGTTCTACTTGCATATGCATCGTTTTCGTGTTGATGTCGCTCTGTGCAGCGAGCAGAGATGCGCGAACGATTCCTAGACAGTACTTGCGCTGATCGGCAAACCCGGTCAGCAGGCCGGTTCGCACTCTGTCCCAGTACAGATCCTCGTAAACGCCTTCCACGTTGAGGCCGTCTGTAGCTGCCAGAGATATCCATTGGAACCATATCTTGAATAGCTTACTTGACTTGGTGCCAAAATACGTGGGGTCCAGGGTCTTGAAGTAAGTCCAAAGAGATTGATCAATAATCGACTGGCCAAGGACAAACCTGCCTGATGAGGAATCCACCTTGGCCCATGGCATGTCCATTCCGGGATTGGCTACAACGATCGACTTTTGATGGCGATGGCTAAGCAGGCTCAGCAAAGCCGACAATGCATCCAGAGCCACTTGGTTCAAGTCTTCAAGTCCAACGAAGGCAATCAATGTCTGCAGACTGCCAGGAGCAACGACATGATAAGCGTCATGGGGTAGCCAAAAGGAGCATTTGAGGAACGTCAAGAAGGTTGCTGTACGTCGTACATGATGCTCAGCAGAGAAGGTCTGTCCATTGATTTGGTAGTTTTCTCTGCGAGCAAGTGACAGCTCAGTGGCAGCGATATCAAGGTCAAGGAAAATCTGGTGGAAGACGGACCAAGCGAAAGCTTCATTGACCGAGCATGTTTCGGCGAGCTTGTAGAGATGGTCCGAATCCTGTGGTTCTTCAGGCAGACGACGCAGGAGAAGATTTGTGAGGTGCGCACAAGAGTTTCCAGAATTGATGACGCTGCTCGAGGGAAGTAGTCGAATGCACAACCTCAGGGCATCGATGTTCAGTTGCGGCGTGGCGGCCTCCAATTTCGCCCAATTCAGCTCAAACGCCTCGAGGCTGGAGTCGTCGCTCAGGTACAGAATGGCGTCGTCCATGGCCAAGACGGTGGAAGGAAGGGTAGGTTAGCTAAGCGAATGCATTCCAAGACGATGCTTGAGGGATGGCGGGAACAGCCCGTCTATTTTGGAGCGGACGACTCGAAGTCGCGGCGGCCATGTGGGAAAGACGAAATTTTCCGTCACCCAGCGGCCTAGGAATGCGCGGCAGCTGCCGAGCGAGCAAAAAGCAGTCGCGACCCTGCCTCCAGCTGGCTTCACTCTCTACAGCACCGCCCATGACAAGCTCCCTCGGTTCCCTCCTGACGCCTGGGCTCTCCTCCGCCGCAGTCGTGTCGGCCTCTGATTGATGGTGCGGGCCGCCAAGCAGTGACGTCGCCTATCCGCTCCACAGCAACGCGCCGCGCCGGGCGTGTTTACCTTTTTCTGGTTTGGGGTAGAGCTGGGCCGTGCACACGAGCTCCACCGCGACCGCCGGTCGAGCAGCGCCCATGCACTTTGTTTATATTGCGCGGTCGCAGCACTTGCTACGAGAGCTCTGCCTGCTGCTAGAAGACGTCTTGGAACCGCGAATGTACTCCAGCTTCCACGCCACCACTGCTTCGGCGCCCTCGCTGCGCGCCTCTGCAGCCGAATCCTACTCGGCCATGGCGCCGCCCGCGCAGGATGACCCGGGCAATATCAAGGTCGTGGTGCGGTGCAGGACCTTTGTGCCGCGAGGTGCGTCTTCAGAGCATGTCCAGGCGCTGCTGCACAGCTAATCCACGGCAGAGAGAGAAAAGGGCACCAAATGCCTGATCCGCATGGACCCAGCCACGGAGAAGACGACGCTGCTCGCCCCCGAGATCGACCCGGAGGACCAGCGCAAATCCATGGTCGAAGACAAGGAGTTCACCTTCGACCGCTCCTTCTGGTCGCACGACGACAGCGATCCCCACTACGCCCAGCAAGAGGACGTGTACAAGTCGTTCGGCGAGGAGTTCCTCGACCACAACTTCGGCGGCTACCACACGTGCATCTTCGCATACGGCCAGACAGGCTCCGGCAAGAGCTACACGATGATGGGCACGCCAGAGAACCCAGGCCTGATTCCGCGCACGTGCGAGGAGCTGTTCGATCGTATCGAGCACGAGCCGAAGCCAGACACGAGCTACCATGTCCAGGTCTCGTACTTTGAGGTGTACAACGAGCATGTCCGCGATCTACTCAGCCCCCGCACAACCCCGCCCGTCTACCTCAAGATCCGCGAGAGTCAGAAGGACGGCGTCTATGTTCAGGGCTTAGTAGAGGCGGAAGTGAAGAGTTACGCAGATGTTGCCTACCTGATGCAGAAAGGCGATGCGGTAGGTACCACCACACCTACACTACACGTTACCATACTGATCACCTTTACCCAGAGCCGAACAACAGCAGCCACCAAGATGAACGACACGTCTTCTCGCTCGCATGCCGTATTCACCATCCGACTGAGGCAAATCACCCACTCCCTCCTCTCTGACGAGACCGTCGAACGCACAGCTCGCATGCGCCTGGTCGATCTTGCCGGCTCAGAACGCGCCAAGTCTACTCAGGCTACCGGGCAGCAGCTGAAGGAAGGCGGCCAGATCAACAAGTCCCTCAGTACCTTGGGCCGAGTCATCAGTGCACTGGCAGCTCGCACACAGGACACCAAGGGCAGGAAGCCTCGACAGGTCATCCCATACCGCGACTCCGTCCTGACATGGCTGCTCAGAGACTCGCTTGGGGGTAACAGCAAGACAGCCATGGTAGCATGTATCGCTCCCGCCGACTACGAGGAGACGCTGTCGACTCTGCGCTACGCCGACCAGGCCAAGCGCATCCGCACCCGTGCCTCGGTCAACCAGGACTGCTTGTCTGCTGCCCAGCGTGACGCCCAGATCGCCGAGATGTCAGAGCAGATCCGCAGCCTGCAGGTCAGCGTGAACGCAGCCAGTCAGCGCAAGAGGGAAGAAGCGACGGAGCTAGAAGAGTACCAGCGACAGGTGTCCATGATGCACAGGCTGATGGAGGAGAACCGCCAGGTCTCGGCAGTAAAGATCAGGGCGCTCACATCGGAGGTGGAGGAGCTGCGTCCCGTCAATGCGCAGCTACGTGCTGAAATCGACTCGCTGCGCCGCCATCTTGCGCTTGCTGTAGGAGAGCTGAAGAACCCCATTGTGCTACCTCCACCGCGATCGGTGGGCACGCCCGACTTTGAGCGTGAAGACTGGATGGAAGGGGATGTGAAGGGTGCTCCGTCTGATGCAGAAGCGAGTGATGATGATTCAGACTCAGGATATGACGAGGGAGACCATGACGAGCTGGCGCAGGAGCTGCATGACGAGGCACAGGCTTTCTTAAGTGACCTTGGACTGTTTCGTAAGAAGGTTGGAACTGATGTGGATCGGTTTGGGGTACGTGACGCTCTTGCGCACGCCATAGGGTTTGACCAGGGCGGACAGTAGGTGGATGGCGAGGCGTCCGCTTTGGATGGCGAGATGTCCTGTTACGAATGCATGCAGCGACGGCGTTTGGTTTTAGTCCATTTCTAGCAATATATAGTAGTACGTAGCTTCAATCCAATAGATATCCCCGAGTGTCATGCAGGTGGTGGTATGGTGGTGGTGTGGCGGTGACGGTGTGGCGGTGCAAGCTTGAGCACAGATAACCTCCACCTCGCGCCAGGCGCGTCGACGCAGGCCGTTCAGCGTCGCAATCGGCCATGATAGCCGGATAACCATGTCGAAGCCAACCGCCAACTGGGAGAAGGTCGGCGACAAGTTCTACCGCAAGGTCCAGCTGTACACGGCCGTGTTCGACCAGGACCTCGAGCTCGAGAACTACAATGTGGTGGGGGCTCCGTATAGCGGCGCAGTAGGTAGGTACGCAACGGCCTGCGCCCACGCATAGCTCGCGAGGCCGTGTGCTGATGACGAGCAGCCGTGTATCGCGATGAAGAGAAGTTACATACCTACAGAGGGCCTGCTGTCGCCAGGTCGAGCATCGACGTGTACAGCTGCGCCGGCAAGCTGATTCGCAGCATCAATGTACGGTGGCGCGCATTCGCACACAGCGCATGCAATAGGTGCTGACATCTGTGTAGTGGGATAAGGGCACCATCAAGGGCCTCGGCTGGTCAGAGGACGAGAAGCTGCTGGTTGTCACCGAGGACGGCACGGTGCGCTGCTACTACGACCTGCAGGGCGACTTTGCGCCCTTCACGCTGGGCCATGTATGCGCCGCCACCCCCCACCCCCGCTCGCACACAGACTAAGAATGACAGGACTCGGACCAGCACGGCGTCGTCTCCTGCCGCTTCTACAACACCGGCTTCGTTGCGCTGCTCGGCAACAACCACCTCATCTCGGTCGCCTCATACGCCGAGCCGCGCCCCAAGCTGCTCGCCATACCGCCCACGGAGCCCGTCGTGTCATGGCACATCATACCGCCAGCCTACTCGCTCTCCCGCTCCGTCGAAGTCATCCTCGCCATCGGCAGCACCCTGTACGTCGTCGATGCCACCGAGGCCGAGGACCGCAACTTCGATGCCGGCCCCTTCAAGCACATCAGCGTCAGCCCGCGGGGCGAGTTCCTCGCATTCTACACAGAAGACGCCAAGGTCTGGGTCGTGAGTGGCGACTGGAGCGAGAAGCTCAGCGAGTACGACAGTCGCGTCAAGACGGTGCCCAAGGACATGCAATGGTGCGGATCCAATGCTGTTGCCCTGGCTTGGGAAGATGAGGTGCATCTGATTGGACCCAAGAGCGCAGCCACCAAATTCTACTACGACACCTGGGTGCATTTGCTGCCCGACGTGGATGGCATACGGCTGCTGACGAACGATGTTTGCGAGTTCATTCAAAAAGTGCCTGACGAGACGGTTGAAGTGTTCCGTCTGGGGTCCGACTCGCCTGCTGCAAACCTGCTCGAAGCGTCCTCCCTGCTGGAGCAGAAGAGTCCCAAGGCAGACGACCTCATCCAGCTGATTCGTCCTAACCTGGCTGAGGCGGTAGACGCCTGCATCAAAGCTGCGGCGCACGAGTACAACATCCACTGGCAGAAGTCGCTGCTCAAGGCTGCCTCGTACGGCAAGTCTGTGCTCGATCTCTACTCGTCAGATGACTTTGTAGACACGTGCGACACGCTGCGGGTCCTGAACGCCGTGCGCTTTTACCAAATCGGGCTACCTCTCAGCTACGATCAGTACCGACGCATGACACCCGAGAAGCTAGTCGAGCGCCTCACAAACCGCAACGAATATCTTCTTGCGCTGCGAGTCGCGGATTATCTACACCTTCCAGCGAGCCAGATTCATGGCCACTGGGCGCAGCAGAAAGTGCGCGTCTCAACCGACCCAGAGGAAGAAATATGCAGTCTCATCGTCAAGAAGCTCCATGGAAAGCCAGGCGTCTCCTTCGAAGAGATAGCCCGTGCTGCCTATGACGAAGGGCGCATCCGTCTCGCAACCTCGCTCCTCGACCACGAGCCACGAGCAGGTAAACAGGTGCCCCTTCTTCTGAGCATGAAGGAAGACACTATTGCGCTCGATAAAGCCATCGAATCCGGCGACACAGATCTCATCTTCCATGTACTCTTGCACCTCCGCAAGAAACTCCCTCTCGCGTCGTTCTTCCGTGTCATCAATAGCCGACCTGTCGCTACTGCCCTGGTCGAGTCCTCCGCCCGGGACCAGGACACCGACCTGCTGAAGGACCTCTACTACCAAGACGACCGACGCCTCGATGGAGCTGCCCTCCTTCTTTCCTCCGCGCTCACCCAGCCCTCTCTAGCCCAATCCCTCGACAAACTGAAACTCGCCTCCAAATACCTGTCCGACTCGCGCGACGCCCTGCAGTCTTCACACGCACCACTATCGATGAAGCCCAACGCTTGCTCCAGCTCCAGACACAGTTCGAAAAAGACCTGTCTAACGCGCGAGACATTCCTAACCAAGCCACAGCTGGCACGAGCCTCATCGGCCTGAGCACGAACGACACCATCTTCAACCTGATCAAGCTGGGGCACCAGAAGCGCGCACAGAAAGTCGTCAGCGAGTTCAAGATCTCAGACAAGACGTACACATGGCTCCGCCTACGCGCGCTCGTTGCTGCGAGGCACTTCATCGAGATTGAGGAGTGGGCCAAGCAGAAGAAGAGCCCGATTGGGTGGGAGCCGTTCTTCAACGAGGTTTTGGCTGCCGGTAACGCAAGAGTGGCTTCGATCTTTATACCCAAGTGTACAAGTTTGACGGTCAGCGAGAGGGTGGATATGTGGGTCAAGTGCGGTTTGCTGGTTAAGGCTGGAGAGGAAGCGCATAAGGCGAAGGATAGGGAGTTGTTGTTGAGCCTGAGGGATAAGGCGAGTGGCAGTGCGGCGGTGGAAATCGAAAGACTGCTGGGCATGCTGCCGCAGGGGAGACGGTAGGGTGCGAAATTCTTTGCGTCCGTTCCTGAAATACATACATTTCATCAAACTCCTCCATGTTATTTTTTCGCCCTTCGTCATCTTAATCCTCTCGCCTCATTTCTTGCTTGCACATCGTCCCAGCACTTTCCAATATGCTCGCATTTCTGCACACCATCATTCATAGATATACCGCAAGATACCGTCGCAGCGTGCCTATTGGGCCATCATTCAGCGTCTAACCGCACGACCCAGACTCGACATGCTGAAACAAGTTGGAGAGCGTAGCCATGGGCGTTTTGCAGGTCGGACAAAAGTACAATCCCAGCGATTCGTCAAGCTCACATTCCTTGAGCATATCCTCACGGCAATCCTCGTACAAAAACTCGTACCATCTGTTGCACTTGGCTGCGAGCATGTCTAGGACAGCATAGTCTGCGTCGCTGCAACTGCCGGACTCGAGGTGCAGCATCTGACTTGGTGAGTGCGGGTGGGCATAAGAGGGGTTTGAGGACTACGAACTTACCATGCCCCCGTATGTCTTGAAGTCGCGGTCGCACTGCAAACACTCATTCTCGTATGTAATCTCCTGTACACTCTCCAGGACGTATGCAGAGCCCGATCCCGAACCAGAACCGTATTCAGAAGCACAGTGCATCCGCTGTTCATGCTATGCAGAATCAGCACAGCTCCATTCAGGAAAGAGAAACACGCTCACCACCTCCAGCGCCCACGGCGCATCAAAATGCTCTTCACACTCCACACACACGTTCCAATCATCGACATGCTGTCAGAACTCCACCGACTCGTACCGCCAGTGCTGTCCCGCTCCGTTGTCGTAGCTCTGACACACGGTCCGGCACTGCGTCGCACGGCAGTGCTCAAGCAGGTCGTCCCACCCGTCTGCGTCGAAGCCACATGTTGAACATGCCCAGTGGCGCTGCGAGTTGCGGCGATGTTCGCTGATGGCGAATTCGCTCTTGAAATCGCGTTTGCAGCGGCGCGCAGTAGCTGGGGTTAGTGAGGGGCTGCACGGGTGGATGGAGAGGGGGCGACTTACGAGGCGGCGCGTGCGCTAGCTAGGGTGTTCCAGGGGTGTGGCATTGTGAGTTCAGGTAGTGAGTGGTGGGGCTGTGTGATGAGGGTGGTGGTGGGGAGGCGGAGATGAAGTGAAGGTGGTAGACAGTCGAGAGGATAGCTAGGCATAGACATCATCTGCAGGCCATCAACTTTATCGTGAATTATCAGATGGAAACATATCTGGGTGCCATGTCAAACGGACGGGGAGGTTGAATGTTCACTCCATCGGGTTTTATTCACTAGCTATGGGTAGCTTCTGGACTCTTGCTCTGTCTGCCAAGTACAACATGAAATGCTTGAATCAATATATGAGTGACCTGATATGTCTTGGAGTAAGTATTCCTTAATTCAACCCAGCGCAATATCCCGATTTGTGCCGTAGAGCTTAACAGATAGATCGCACCAACTGGACAAGCAATGAGCGATATGTAGTCAACTAGAAGCCCTCCTTAAAAGTAAACCAGTCACAAATACTCAAAAAAGAAAAAAAAAAAAAAGTGCTCTACCCAAGCACTTTAATTTACTGCAACCAGCCATGTGGTGACTCATGTGGACTGTGTAAAGAGGAGCACCCCTTCCTATGGGTTTGTGATGATCCGTATACACATTTACATGACCAACATTGACATTGTATACTGGCATGGAAGTTCCCTGGACCATACTACAGAAGCATTCCCCCGTCTTTACCGGTTTTCTACCCCACGAGCACACGCCCGCAGGACCCCGTCGCATGGATATACAACAATACGATAATTGCGGCGCATACGGCAGTAACTAGCACCAGCACCTGTACTTGCGACTGCGCCCACATTTGCACGTTCGAGACGCAACGGTAATGGCAGGGACCGTATCCAAAAGCCAGCCCAGTCAAAGAAGACTTCTTCATTCTCACGACGGTCCATGCCCTGACAACCTCCCGATGTACTCCAGCGTCGTTTCGCGCGGACACTTACCTTTACGTAGTATTTATCTTCTTAGAAGTCATAATAACTCTTGGATACAATTCCACTGGTGTTCTTTTCCAACTCCTTTGCTGTGTTGATATGAGTGACTCTTTCCATGGCGATGACGCAGCTTGACCGCCCATTTTCGCATGAGTATACAGTAGCGATCGCTATATAACCTAAATTTGCACTTATATTACTAAAAGAACAGGGTTCTAAAAATATCGGGGGTTACTGAACGCACAGCTGGCCTGTTCATGTTGGTTCAAAGGCACGGTACGGTATAGACTATATTTTGCCTTACTTATAGTAGCTGCCTAAGATTCGCTAAATGCTTCCTGGATTTCAACAATTGGAGCATCAAATTGGCTGCTGCTGCATTGGGGCTTTTCCGCAACATAACAGGTGGTGGTGACGTCTGCTAGTGACACAATGTCACCAGCTCTCGGCTCCGAGATTCGCCCTTTCCAGAATTAGCCAGACTCTTCTCCACACCTGCACAATCACGCAATCACGCCCCTTCACCAGCCCCGGATTTCCCTACAACTCTTCTTGCTCTAGCAAAGAATGCGTCGTCGAAACTAACAATGTTTTACGTGATAGAAAACAGACAAGCGTGGCTCTGGATGAGTCTTCTGAGGTTTTTCGGAGCGTCGCCGACAGTCCGCGCAGAGATACTGTGTAAGCTTCACGCTCGAACGCCGAGCTGGCCGGTGGGCGAAAGAGATTGTGGCAAGTATAGAAATGTTGTGACTCTTCAGTAGTTGATGGGTTTATGTTAAGAATGCGCTGATTTCACTCTTTTCATGGTATCATTCGTATCACTCGGTTTCTATTTCGCAATCTCTCTACATCTCTATCCAAGTCAAGACTGGGACATCAATTCAACATCATATATCTGCTTCGATAAAGATATATAGACATACGTATTAGCTCTATTTTAAGCATTTCCTGATCCTCTTGAAACCCGCACCGCTGCCATGGCGACTCCCTACCAGCTACAGGCTGCAGCCCGCTCACGTTCGAATGATACCGCAACATGTCCCAAACAGCTGCGCCAACTCACGCCCTGCCAGCTTCGACAGCAGATGGCATGCTCGAACACTGAGGCGTTGCCGAAGTGGCTCATCCCAGCAGACCGAAGAGGCTGGCGCCGCATCGTGCAGAACTTCACTCCATCATGGGTATTGCAACCCCTCCCTCTGCTGTGGTGATCTCGACTAACATCATCAGTTTGCAGTAACAATGGGCACCGGCATAGTCGGCATTCTTTTCCATGCTCTGTCGACGCTGTACCCCTCAGTGCAAACCCCGCTCAACATCCTCAGCGCGATCTTCTTCGTCCTGAACATGCTCCTTTTCTCTGTCATCTTCCTCATCAGCGTTCTGCGCTACACCCTCTACCCAGCAACCTGGGCGCTCATGCTGCAACACCCCGTGCAGTCCCTATTCCTCGGCACGCTCCCCATGGGCTTCGCAACGCTTATCAATCTCTTTGTCGCGCTGTGTGTCCCATTATGGGGCGGTCGCACGGCGTACGTAGCATGGGGGCTATGGTAGCTCGACGCGCTGATATCGATTGCCTGCTGTCTATGGCTTCCCTTCCAAATGATGACTTCGCACCAAACGCAGCACGAGACAATGACAGCAGCCTGGCTACTCCCCATCGTGGCACCCATCGTAGCAGCCGCATCGGGCGGCGTCATCGCCTCGGTCCTCCCAGATGCACACCACGCCGTCATCACCATCGTCGCCAGTTACGTCCTCTGCGGCATCGGCCTGCCCCTGGCAATGGTCGTGCTGACTATCTACTTCCACCGCCTGGCCATTCACAAACTGCCGCCGCAGGAAGTCATTGTTAGCGTTTTCCTGCCCCTCGGACCCATGGGCCAGGGCGGCTATGCCGTTATGCAACTGGGCATCCAGGCAGCCAAGCGCTTCCCTGAGACAGCAACACTGCACCCCCTGGCCGGCGAGGTGCTGTATGTGCTCAGGTGGGCCGTCGCCGTCATGCTGTGGGGGTTTGGGCTCGTGTGGGGGTTCTTCGCCGTCGCGTCTATCAGCCGTAGTAGATTCCCTTTCAATATGGGGTGGTGGGGCTTCACGTTCCCTGTCGGCGTGTTTACTATGTCGACTATCACGATTGGAGAGGAGCTGTCATCTGCATTTTTCAGGATTCTGGGTACCGTGTTTGCGGTTAGTGTTATGCTGCTGTGGGGCGTGGTGGCCGCGGGGACAGTCAAGAACCTGTTCTTTGGAAAGCTGGTCGAGGCACCGTGTCTGAGAGATATGGAGAGGAGGGCTGCGGCTGCGGCTGCGGCTGCAGAAGAAAAGGCAGGACAAGACGTGTAGATATCTTCTCCCTTTCAATATTTTGTCTGATTTATAAACTTTGACACGAACTGCTCATGCAACACGGTGAATTCGCTTGTTCCAATACTGTGTATGGTTTGGCCTCGCTGCTTCCCATTACTTCGTCTGACATAATAACCTAATCAGCTACAGCCTTACACTTCTTACAAACCACCACCTTCTCTCCCTCCTTATACCGCCCTCCATTTTGTACCGTACTCTTAGTTCTAATTTCAAACTCGTCGCCTTTACAGCGTGTGCATCTCCTTGCCCTATGTTCCGCCTGCTCATCATCGTCACTCTCTTCCTGGTCACTCATCTCGCTCGTCAAACGACTAATCTGACTGAGCTGGCTTGTGCGCGGACCTAGCGGTGGTCTGGGACTACCGTTGCGACCCCCTTTGCTTGCCCAGAAGAACCAGCTTTGCCCATTGACAATAGCAAGCGGGTTCGTAATCGAAGCGTGGTTTTCGAGGTCTGGTCGACCGGACGGCTCGCTCAGTTCCAAAGACGCTATGCGTGGTGGAGTGATGATCTCAAAGTGCGGAGCGCTTTCCGCGGGTGTACGATCAATCGACGTTGAGGCCTCGGGTGTTCCTGGAGGTCCTGAATTCGTAGTATCGTGGGACTTCTTTGCTTTCAAGGACGGCGACTCGGGTGCTCGTGCTGAATTGAGACTGAGTGTGGCCATGGATTTGCGGGGTGAGACGCTGCGCCCGCTTTTGCGGCGTATGGATCCTGTCGAGTCGAAGCTGCCATGAGAGATGTCTTGGCGCCATGTCATAATGCGATCGTTTGGTGGTTGTGTCGACACACTGTCTCGCCTGGAGCGACTAGTTCGTGAGAGGATGCTGCTTGGGCGTCCGATCTTGGACGAAGTGTCCCAGGTGTCTCTCAGCCGTATGCGCTTGTCGTACGCGCAATCCTGCCTGAAAACCTTCAAGGATCCTCTGTAGTCGGCAGTGATGATGATATTACCGCCTCGGTGTTCACAACGAGCAAGATACGCAGGGCTCTCGTTCGCTCTCGGGAACGAGCTCAGATTCGGCGTGGGCGTGGGGTGTGCTGACCCAGCCTCCGTCGGCGCTCGTGAAGAATGGGCGGACTCGGCTTTAGATACAAGGGTGATGGGAGATGGATTGCACATGTCGTAAATCGGGTCTTCTGAGGCGCTGAGTAACTTCCTTGTTTTTAGAGGTGCAAAAACAGTGCATGTGGTAATGGAATTGTGAGCCTCGAACATCTCCAAAGGTTGTTGGTTCTTCTTGTCGCCTTCTGGCATGCTGGTCGACCAGATGTACGTTTTGCGGTCTTCGCTGCCACAGACGATGTGCCCAGAGCTGTCAACAAATGCTGCTCGTATCTGGCTGCAATTGTTCTCGTGGCCCTTAAACTTCATGTCTAGACTCTTGTCTTTCATGTTATAGATTCGCAAACGGGAGTCATTGCTCGAGACCAAAAGCTTGACTTCGCCAGTTTCGCTACCAGGAGGCCAATAAGTCGCTTGAAGCCCTGTGATCTTACTGCCTTTAGCATTTTGCCCTCTGGTTGATTTGGCATGAAGCTGAGCCTGCCATTTTAAGCCTTCGGTATCGTAGAAAGTACAAAGCCCACCTAATGTTCCTGCTATACACGTCTTGCCATCGGGAGTGAATGCTACGGCTGTGATCATATCAGGGACCGAAGCTGAGTACGCAACACTCTTGTCTGGAATGCTCCACAAGCGGAGCTTCGCGTCGAGTGAGCCAGCTAAGAAGAAACGATCATCCATAGGATGGAATTGAATCGACGGGACAAAGTCCGAATGTCTGAATGTGCATAGGTTCTCTTCGCGAGTTACATGCCAAAGACGCACGGTTTTGTCCATTGAGGAGGATAGTAGGAAGTTGTTCTACACGTGTTAGCTTCGTGCCCTGCAAGCTCATGTGCGCAGGTACATACTTTGCTCCAGCTCAGATCCAAAATCGTCGCTGTATGGCCATCGTACTCTCGAAATGGCTTTTGCTGGAACACTGGTGCGCTGAGGTGCTTTGACTCGCCTGCAGGATCGCTTTCATCTCCCTCATGCGATCTCCGTTCCTCTGCATTCGACAGCACTGCCCATACGCGAACAAGTCTGTCTTGTCCACCAGCAGCAAGATATCTTCCATCTTTGCTGAACTCGATGGCCCATATTGGGTTCTGCGTCGCCGCCGATCCAGACTGAGGAGCTGGATTCGACCCTGCAGCAGGAGTGCTGTTCTTGTCGGCGCCTGAACGCAGCTCCTGTGCCAGGAACACACGATCGAACTCCTTCTTCATCTTAAACTTGGCACGCACTTTTATGTATGCTGGTGGTTGTGGATGCTTTGGGCTGAAGCCGAAGTTGTCGACGTAGAGCTGTGCGTCCATGCCCTCGGGTCGATAGTCGTCAAACTCGGAGCCATTGTCACTTGCGCCACCGAGGGTGCTCTTCTTTTGTTGCCAATGAGGCGACTAAGGAATGAAACACCCTTCCTGTTGCACGGTCAGTGATACTCGTACCGAGGTTTACTCTCAAGGATTGCGCAAGCCAAGATCGGTCAATAGGCCAACCAAATCAGCCCAAGAACGATGCGTCAACACGATATACGGTGTTATACGACAAGGCGCTAGGCTCGGCACAGCAACCTGGCGTATCCCCACACTCTCGGAAGTTGACCATGCATAAGAGAGATTGCTCACTTTCTGTCTGCCTTTGCACTTGCGCTCAAGTCGCGCGGTGCCTCGTTACTGTGCTTCTTCTCCGAAGTCGCTTCAGGAAGCGACGCTTGCGAGTGAGTTGCAGGAAGTTCAATGTTCTGTGACCGCAGCTTCTGTATGGTTTGAGATGTGTTCGTTCTTTCGAGGATTTGCTGTGCACAGATGCGCAGTCAGCCTGCAGTATGCCTTGCGCAAATTCAGTATGCACATACTTGCGAAAGTGGATCTATGGCTGCCTCAGACGGTCTTCTCCCGTCGCTACTGTTGCCGTTTTGTGCATCGTTTGAACCCACCGGAGGTGAATTAGGACTGCGCAGCTTTGCGGTAAGCCTACCGTTAGTAACTACAGATTTTTGTATAAGCATTGGGGCTTATAAACGTCAAGAATCGCTGTTAGCGCTCACCCTCGCCCTTGTTGATGTACTTGTTTGCGTCGTGACCATCCTGAGGACTCACAGCACGGATCTGTGGGTCTGTCGCTTTGAATTTGGGCAAGAGATCTGCCATACTGACGTACCACAAGACTGCATGAACGTGCTACTTGTAGAATTGCTTTTCTCGGTGTGGAATATACGTAGCGCAGGGCTGTTGCTGTCGAGGTCTGGGTACGGCGGCGTCTTGCGCAAATGTTAATTGAAAGCGACGAGTTCTAGTCCTGGTTGTACAAAGATCTGGTTGTTGCGGGATGGCCGGGTAACGAGGTAAACAAGCTTATCGATAGATCTCGCAGCGTGACACCCTGCTTCTGCTCAGCAGCTGATGCCTGGACTGGGAGATTAATCGGAAGTACGGAGTCATGTTGGTAGCAATGGCACGAAGTAAGCATCCATTCGCTTAGTGCTTGTCGCGCAGAGCATCGTACTTTCTGAGGTCGCCAGCCTCGGACGTTCGGGCGCAATAGTGACGTCACATGTTCCGAAACGACGAGACAAGCTCGAGACAAGCTCGAGACGAATCGTGGGCGCTGTGGAATGTGCGAAGGGATAACAAAAGGTGTATGAGATGAGATATGTCTACGATCACGGCGAATATGCTGCGAGCAGCATGAGACTTCGGGCCTTCTCGATGCCTTGCTGTTCAAGCTCGTGCGTGGCGTGGCGTCTTGGTGCACAAAACGGCCAGGGTGCCTCATCAGGGTGCAACATTCAGCAGCCACAGTATATTAGGGGAACGGCATGGCAGATATGATTGAATGATTGTATTGGTCATTATCCTAAAGCCATGAACCATCACGCATGCAGAGTCGCAGCGCCCAAATCGCATCGCTCATAAGGTCTACTAACGCCAGTATTTCAAAGTGCAGAAAAGAGGTATCAAAAGAAGGAGAGCAAAGTGCTCATGGAGGGGACGCATACAATCCCACTCCGACAATGCAGAGACGAATGGGTATGCAAGTGGTGGTACCCAGTACCCCGTGTCCAAAGTCCAGGTATGTATGCGAGATAATAATGATGTGGCAATAGAAAAAGCAAGATGGATAACAGAGCCGGGCGTCTAGAAGTCTTCCTCAAAATTGAAGTCTCCAGACAAGCCCTGTTCTTCTGGAGGAGGGGACGAGCCTTCTGTCTGCTCTTGCTTCTTGGTGCTGGCCATGACACCAGCCTTCTGGTAATCACCGACACGCTTCTCGAAGAAGTTAGTCTTGCCGGCAAGCGAGATGTTCTCCATGAAGTCGAAAGGGTTGGTGGCGTTGTAGTACTTGGGGTTGCCAAGGGCCAAGAGCAGGCGGTCGGCTACGAACTCAATGTACTGGCACATGAGAGTCGCGTTCATACCGAGCAGCGCGCAGGGAAGAGCATCTGACAGGAACTCCTGCTCGATCTCAACGGCCTCGGTGATGATGGCTTGGACAGCGTCTTTGCTTGGGCGGTTGTTGAGCAGAGAGAACAAGAGGCAAGCAAAGTCGGTGTGCATGCCCTCGTCACGAGAGATGAGCTCGTTGGAGAAGGTAAGACCAGGCATCAGACCACGCTTCTTCAGCCAGAAGATGGATGCGAATGAACCACTGAAGAAGATACCCTCGACGGCGGCAAAGGCGACAAGACGGTTGGCGAAGGTAGAGTTCTTGTCAGATATCCATCGTAGGGCCCAGTCGGCCTTTTTGCGGATGCAGGGAACTAGAGCATGTTAGTCGAAGTGCTGTGTTGCGTGCAGATTTTTAACTTACTGTTGTCAATGGCATTGAAGAGATATGTGCGCTGTTTAGGCTCGCTGATGTATGTGTCGATGAGGAGAGAGTATGTCTCGGCGTGGACGTTCTCCATCATGATCTGGAAACCGTAGAAGCATCGTGCCTCTGGGATTTGTACCTCACCAGAGAAGCGCTCGACCAGGTTCTCGTTGACGATGCCATCGGAGGCGGCGAAGAAAGCTAGGACGTGGGAGATGAAGAAGCGCTCATCGTCGTTGAGGCGCTTGTTCCAGTCGTGAAGATCTTTGGACAAATCAATCTCTTCAGCGGTCCAGAAAGATGCCTCAGCCTTCTTGTACATTTGCCAGACCTGTGAAGTAAGACGTTAGTTCACTTCGCTCCAGGAATTGGTTGACGCGTCTTGGCACGCGTCAAACGCGTCGCAACTTACATCATGGTACTTGATGGGGAAGAGAACGAAGCGCTGGGGTTTTTCTTGCAGAAGAGGCTCGTCTGCCTCTTCGGGTTTGATGGTGGGTGCAACAGCGTGCATCTTCTTGTCGACCTCATCTGCTGTCTCTTCCTCTAGGTCGGGAATACCGACGATAGGCTTGTAGCGGTTCTCCTTGTTGGCAGAAGAGAAGTCGATCTTCTTTACGGGCGAGTCTGACATCTTGAGTGTATCGATTGCGGATGCAGCCTGCATGTGTGTAAGTAAAAACGCGTCTATCAAAAGTTGTCCCAGCTATGCGTACCTGCTTAGAAGGCGTGGACTGGAAGGCGGACATTGTGAGGAAAAAACGATAATTCGTGCAGCGCTGTGGTGTATGATGCTACACGGCGACCGTGATGTCTAGAATAGTCGCAGCGGTAGGAGAGTAAAGTGCTGATGCTGTTGATGTCAGTTGTCTTGTCTGGGACGCGTCTCTTATGGAAACGAAGGATGTATCGCACGTGACATGGCGAGGCCGTGGTGTGTGCCCCACCAGTCGCGCCTTCCGGGCTGGGAGAAGCTATGACGTGAACACGGGTGACTCTGATCGTAGCTGCCTACTGATGCTATCTACACGCTGCTTTAATCACGATTTGGAAAATTGATCAAGTCGACTGCGCGCATTCCAACGACTCCCATCTCATGTATCTTTAGATGTCTCCATCACCTTGATTCCTGAGATGCACTTCTTCTCCGGCGACCGCCCAGCCACGGCTCGCGTCTGCCAAATATGACCGTGCAGACGCGTTTCTCCATGAACGCGCTCTCGGCCCACCATAACACTGGTCAGCCCATGCATGCTCTGTCCCGCCTTCCGTTAGACCGGTCTTTAGCGGCTAATTTAGGGCTTGGAAATGCGCAATTCAGGCTCCATTGACCGCACCATCGGCCGCACTGTCCACAAACTGCCTGGCATGCGCAAAATTTGGATCTGATAAGATAGTGATCAGTATTGATGCCCCACAGTCCATCATGCACCACGGTTGAGTTGAGAGAAAAACAGAAACGCGTTCAGCGACGCGTCTGAAGCATTGGCGATCTGTCATCACGACGTTGTCAGCAGTGTCCGTAGTAGCTCGAGCCTTGCCATTTCGAGAACAGACAGCCATCACAAACCTCCTTCGGTGACTCGGCACACGCGTCAGATCCATCACGTCTTCCGCTATCGAGGCAATCCTTCTAGAGACGGTTTGCGATCACTTCGGCAGCTTGGATCTGAAGGCTCAGCTCCAGTCCACCGCTAGTAGGCGTTAAGCTGTGGGAGTTTTAAAGCAGCCAAAGACTTGAAGCTTCATCTCTGGGTCATCCCTCGTGGCGAAAATTTTGATGAAGCCGTTCACTAAGGAATGCCGGGCTGGTAGAGTACTTCAACAAACGAGATCTTGTATTGCATGCGTTGCTTGGTCCAAGTCAGTCGGATATGCGGCGCATCCCTCAGGCTTGAGTGTTACGGCGGTCGGTCACCCCACAAAATGATTGGGCCCAGCAATATAGACCAGGGTCCGTTCTCCCTATGATCGCTGCTGGGTAGCTTTGAGGCAGACGACGTCTCTTCTCGTTGCCGGAGATCACTATTACGAAGTTCAGCTTTGTCAACAGTAACAGAGAGCTATCTCTACGGCGATATTGATCATCGAGTACTGACTCGTATCCCCTCATACAATGCCAAGAGTTCCGTATCCGCTGCGGCTGAGCCCGAAAGCGCGTACAGCCTCGTACAGCATTGATCTCCGTACGCACGCAAGGCAACTGCGACTCCTCGATTGATCGAGAGCTCACACATTTGGCTGACATCATGTCGCAATATTCCAATATGCCACCACCAGGAGCGTATGTTCCACCTAACCAAAGCCAGAGTACCCCGCCGCAAGGCTATGGTACACAACATCAGCAGCAAGGTTACCCGCAACCGCAAGCTCCAAAGACACATCAATCGTCGGGTACAGGCTATGGACAGCTTGGCCAGTCACACAAAGCCAGTGTGACATTTGGACAGATGATGAACCAAGCAGTCACAACTGGCAAGCCGATGCTGAACAAATTAAGCAAGACAATCAGCTCAAAGCTAGGGAACAAGCAATCCGCGCCCGAGACGCCACAGCATCTCCAAAGTTATCAAAACTACCAGCAGCAGTATAGTCAGCAGACTCAGACTCACGGGCAACAGCAGGGCCACGCTTTCAACTCACAAATTCAACATACCCAACAACAGACGCAAGCGCCGAACACCTATCCTCCCCAACAGCCTTCTTACCAACAACCAAACTACAGCTCGGAACACGGTGGTTACCTTACACAACAAACGTCGTCAACACCGCATACACCGCATTCTCAAGCTTCTCCACCATCACAGCATCCTTCGCATGGAGGTTACAATGGCAGCCCAATTGGGCAAGGAAATACGATCACAGAAGGAGAGCAGCATATGCAGGTACAACAAGGACAGTATCATCAAGGGCAAATGAGCCAGACTCTGGCTCAAGGACAACACCAACAGCAGCCTCTACAAGCCCAATACACTGGCCAGCATACGGGCGTCGTTGGAGGCTCTCAGCTTTTCGGGTCGGCTCCGCAATCACCGCAGTCTCCGAATGCACCAGCACAGTCATCAGCACAGCAGCCATCTCAGTGGCACAATCTCCAAACAGGCTCGGAGCAATCTTTCTCTTCCACGTATCAGCAGCAGCCTCCGGTTCCCAACGCTCATTCACAGTCGTATTTCTCAAATGCAAATGTGCAGGGCCAGGTAAACAATCAGCAGTGGACTCCGTTGTCTCCGACAGGCTCTGAAGGTCAGCACCAAGGCTCATTGCCCTCTGCCTCAACTAGTTCCCCACCCCCACCACCGGTACAAAGTAAACCGCCGGGAATACCGAATGTCTCACCTCAGCAGTCTCAAAGCTCAACTCCTACTCCACAATCGATTCCTGCGTACTCACGGCCGCCAACAGAGTTCGTCGCCGAGTTACCGGCTGATATAGGTAGCTTGACCATCGCGGAGGCAAAGCCTCTCGTACACAGTCCAGTACCACCCTCTGAACAGACATCGCCGTACCAAGCCTATCAGACATCAGGTGCACAAGCTGTACCATCATCACCTAGCTTCACTATCGCCCGCCGGGCTATTTCTATGAGCAACGTACCGTACGCAGACCCATGGCGGTTTGCAGATCCTCTCACTGAACTTCCCACGCGTGAATTCTACGTTCTTGCCGATTTGCTTTTCGATGCTCTAGATAGGAAGTTTGAGCCGCAGAATACCGGATTGTTAGAAGCAAGCAAGATATTAAGAAGTTGGATCGATTTGACTGAAGATGCGATCCGTAAGCATCCTCCTGTCTGGAAACACAAGTGGTCCATGCTTACTCCCCTACAGGGGTCTTTTCGTTCAAGTCTTACAGTGCGTTTGGCAAGATGTGGAGCTTGCAAGGCATACCGCACCTCATGGTACCTTGTCAGCCCTCGTTGTCGCCGATTTGGAACTTCAGCCAGAACCCACATGCTCCTGAGCTAAAGCTTTCTTCGGAGCAGATACGTGTAGCGTCCTACGCAACATATATGCCTGCCCTCAACCGCGCTGGGTGGTACAAGTTTTTCTTCCTCGAGATGATGCATGGTTCCGACAACATCAACAAGCTGATGCCTGCGTTCTGTTTGGAGACGTATAGACCAGGAGTCCTGCACCATCCAGAGCTAAGCAAACGCGATAAAGCAGAGGCGCCTGCGCTCCAAGCAAGGGCTGCCGAGATACAGTCTGTTGCTTTTAATCAAGTGTGCAATGAGATCAAGGCGGCGATGCTAGTTGAACCAGATGTTTGAGCGGCCTAGACATGGATGAAATGGCACCACCATAGGTTCTATTAGAGGCTATCAGTGTGGCTGTGATGTTCTTGGGACTCTTGGCCCGCGCATTCCGCACAACACGTTTATCTTGGGCAATTGATCTGTATCGATGGGTTTCACTTGATGTCTGCCTCCTGATCGTGTGCATATGCAGTGCGGGTTTGGGTTGGACAAACGTCACTTGCCGAGCCTTAGCGACAGGTACAAGTAGTGGGGCCTATCTTCCGACGCGTGCCCGTCCCGCGTCTTGAAACACAAAACCACTGTTTACAACAAGGTTCAACAAAGACAACGTGTTGTGCGCTTCCACCGTACTTAGCCGTATACTTGTCGACACGAGGTACCATGGTCCTGTCCCAACACACCCTGGTGGTTCGCCCTGGGCGCAACGATATCGATTCACAATCTCCGTCGCCAGGGTAGGGGTCTGATGACATTTGGTTGGCTGCGGACCTGCTCAAATGCAGGTCTCGATCGGCAGGCACGACGGGCTTTTTGGAGGCAGGGTGCCTTCCTTGCTTCAGGGTGTTGCACAAAACGCCAGGACGCGCATGCCAACCTCTTCTAGTCTTCTCCAGCCTTTCTCATCTGTTGTGAGCCATCAGCATCATTAACCCGCCGCCAGCTCTTAATTGAGACCTGCCAGCATCGACTTTGCTTGATCATCATTTTATCGCTAGTACCATCGACGATCGTACAGTTTCGATTCTTTCCGGCTGCGCCCAGACGTTAGACCTCGCAATGCGCGCTTCAAGCTTCCTCGCTCCGCTTTTCTTCGCCGCCTCATCCTTGGCCCAGGGTGTCGAAGAAGGCATCGAACCATCCTCCTCTGCGCCAGCCGGATGCAAGACGACGGTCGAGGGCAACTTCACCATTGGCGTCGAAAACTTCTTTTCGGCAAGATCTAAGCGCGAGACAGCTCAAGAAGTACAGAGCCCTGCACATACGACCGCTCACGCAACACTAACTTTAGTACAACAGGCTGTCGACGGACTACTCTTCTGCACACTCGAGAACGGTATCCTTCGTGATCAATACAGCCGCACAGGCTCCATCGTAGCTAACCGCCAATTTCAATTTGACGGTCCACCGCAGGCAGGTGCCATTTATACAGGCGGCTTCTCGGTATGCCAGAACAAATCCCTCGCCATAGGTGGCTCGGCCAGATGGTTCCGGTGCATGAGCGGTGAATTTGGCAATCTATACGACGAGTCGATCGGCGACCAATGCACTGAGATTAGGATCATTGCCGACTTCGTCAACGAACCTTCGCCCTCAAGCTCACTCGTCCTCCCAGCCAGTACCGCACTCAGTCTCATTCCTACTGGAGGTTCAGACGCTACTCTAACGTCTTCGGCCACTGCATCTTCTGTCGTATCGAGCTCTGTTAGCAAGAGTACCGCATCTTCAGGTTCCTCGGGAAGCGGTTCCTCTCGAACTGCGACATCAACACCATCTGGTTCTGCGACCAGCTCGGCAAGCAGCTCCACGAGCGGTTCGGCATCTGGAACCTCGACATCTTCTGCCAGCAGTGCGGCTGCTGCTCCTCCTGCATCTGAAGGTAGTGCCCCTAAATCTTCGCCCCTGACAAGAGCAGTAGTGCTTCTTGGGACAGCACTGACTGTTCTTGCTGCTGCTCTAATCCTCTAAGCTTTGCAGTCTCGAACATGCCGATGCATTTTTTGAAGCAGCATGTGAGATATGGGAGGCCATCTCCTTTGCAGAGCCACAACACTGCGTTAACGGAAGCTGCCACTTGTACAACATTCTGCGTTGGAGCGTAGATGGGATTACGATGCAATATTCTTACCTGGTGATTTGCTCATTTTTACAAAGCCACGGCACCCTTGTCCACACCTTACTATACTTGCATACACCATCGGGAACGCCTTCGTGCGGCGAAGGACTGGATTGCGCATTCACATTGGACATAACAGAGAACTTCACACTATAGATTGTGGTCGAACTTTTGCATAGACAGGTACTCTAATAATAAGACTTCGGACCAAAAGGTTTTCAACTCCTCAACTTCCAACGCCAGTATGATATGCCATAAATTTTCATGCAGTTATCTGGTTCACAATACTGAAGATCCGCAGTTTTTGCAGACCGATTTAGTTTGATTTGAGCGAAGTTTGACTTGGTACCAGCGTTAGGCAGAGCAGGTTCGTGACGATTCGTACACTTTCGACAACCCTCTGTCCTACTTCAATAATTCAGTCAAATGCACATCTCAGAACACTTGTCTTCGTGCAACCATCGCCTCAGTCGAGTTCTTAGCAAGTGTATTTGGCACGAGTGGTGGACCTGTCCACGTCTCATATACCAACTACGCGGGCCCCTTCTCGAGCTACATGGGAGGAGGAATGAATAGCATCGGTATTCCAAAGAGACCAGACTTCAACTCAGGAGATCTGCCGGGTGTCCAGTACTGCAGCTCTATCATCACACCTGGTAATCAGAAGCGAGCATCCAGTGAGACGTTTCTTGAAGCTGCAAAGTACTGTCCTAATCTCAAAGTTTACTCGCTCACTCAAGCAAAGAAGATCACCTTCAACAGCGAGAAGTGTACCACTGGTGTTCAAGTACCCGGAATCTTTGGCAAGACTTCTCTCTTGACAACGAGGAAGAGAGTCATCCTTTCAGCGGGCATTTTCTAATCACCTCGGCTTCTCATGGGCTGTGGCATCGGCCCCGTTGCACAGCTCAACAAATTCAACATCCCCGTCATCGCGGATCGTCGCGGCGTAGGTAAAAAAAAATGCAGGACCACATCTTCTTTGGTCTCACCTACCGCTACAAAATCAAAACATCCACCAAGCTTGCAAATAACCTTCTCTATGTCGTTGCTCAGTTTGCATTTAACTGCAGCGTCTTCAAGCGCGATATCTTTCCCAACCCAGTCTGCGACTATCTTGCCTGGGAGAAAGCACCACGCAACCTCATCACGCCAGCTGAGACAGCTGTACTTGATCAATACCTGGCTTCGTGGCCGGAAATAGAGTACCTTTCTGCACCTGGATACATTTGGAACTCCTCCAACCTTTTCACTACCCAGCCTAAAAATGGTTTCCAGTATACATCCATCCTGGTACTATCGTTGCCCCGCCTTCTGGAAGCTCTGTCACCATCGATAGCTTCGGTACTGATCAGCTTCCTTCGACCGATCCTACTGATCAATCTATTGCTATTGCAATCTATTGGCGTGCCCGTCAGGCTTTTGCTACTGATGCCATTAATCAATCATGACCAAAAACGGAAATTCGAGTAGGTTCTCTGGATATAACGCAAGATCACTCAACCGGAGGTGCAATGAATGGTGGGATATCCGCCAGCAGTTGCGGCGTGGGGATTATGCGGGGGATGAAGGTGACATGGTCTGTTTTATACTTTCTGTTGTTGTCACACAGAACACAGACTGCAGTTTTCCCTGCTTGCGTGCCACTCTCGTCGGTTTAAAAATCTCTCCTGTCTCTCATCTTTTCTACACTCTCATAATACCCACCAGCGCTACTGCAGCTACACATATCTAGTGCATTCTCTATTGGACATTGAATAATCCTTCAGTTTGAAAATAGCAATACTGAGCTGGTTTGCAGTCTCTTTATCAGATATTTGGTAGAATAAGAGCTGTTTAGCGGCTCACTTTACAGTCACTTACTCACTATACATTACTACAGGCACCACGTATCTTGTGCTCTGACAAGATGGCTCCATCGCCTAAGACAACAGCCTACCTCTATCATCATGTTGTACTGCCACCGAAACCATCTCAGGAAAACGACAGTCACGCTGCACATGAGAGCTCTCTGGTTGAGATGGTTATACAAGCCTTGAGTACCTGATGGTCATCGTAGACGAGACCTATACGTACACAGTGACTTCTGCCATAGGCATGATCAGAAACCTACGCAACAATCGGGACATTCACAGTAACATGAACGAATTGCAACTCGAAAGTTTTCTCTCTGATCTTACGGTTGGTGACACGAGCAATCTAGTGCCGCTCAAGATCAAGGCTCAGAACGCAGGCATCTTGATAAGCCGCTATAAGGAACATTTGTACTTTGAATTTTTTAAGTTATCGCTAGCTAATGAGGCAGTTGTATGCTCTACGCAGCTTATGCGGACATTTCCTAGCTATAGATCACGCATTGCAGTCAACAAGATAAGAAACCCTAGCCTACAAAAATCTATAGCTAGCACAATTGCTAAGATAGCAACTTAGTCTGTACTAGGATTCCAACCAAAAGCTTACAAGAATAGAAAAGATGAAGATAAAGATCGTGATACTGTGGAAGAGAGGTAGAGCAACCCGTTAGCATGTAGGGGGTAGGAAGAGGAAGGAAGTATATATAGTAGTAAGTAGTAGATTGGTATGTGATTGTAGTTGTTGGTAGTAGTGGTGGTGGTTGTAGTAAGGAGTGTTGGGCAGATGGATCGATCTTATATACCTAGCATCTGGGTGTCTGCCAAGGCAGCTACCCTGTGCACCGGCACAATACTACTGCACCTAGATTAGTGACTGACTTCTTAATGACTATTATTACAGCTCTTGGTAAAGCAACTGATGTGAAACGCATGATAAAGGCCACTCGTGAAGATGTGCTATAGAATGATTGCAGGCAGCTGTGGCAGCGCTTACTACTGTGGCTTCTCGTCTGAGTTGTTCTAAAACTCTAGTTTACTTGCAATGCAACTAGTTTGCAATCGCCTGACAGCATTTATAAGGCCTTTATGACCTGCATGGTGTTACAATTACTTGAATTGGTACGTGTGAACATATATTTGCAAACTTGAACAGTAGAAGTCGTGCACTGTGCTGA
This sequence comes from Ascochyta koolunga, assembly GCA_026119515.1. NCBI lineage: Eukaryota > Fungi > Ascomycota > Dothideomycetes > Pleosporales > Didymellaceae > Ascochyta > Ascochyta koolunga. Next base: position 873,993 of record JANLCG010000022.1, read on the forward strand.
CATCTTGCTATCTTCAGGCCAGAACCAATTGGAAAAGCCTGGGCATCAAGACTGTTCACAACATATCTGCCAAGATAATCAGACGATTACGCAAGTTCGAGCTCTTAGAACAATATGAATGTCTTCATTCTCGGTGGACAGAGTCGACCAAAGGTTGCCTTTTGAATGCTTATACCATAGTCGCCCAGCATTGGCAAGGTCTCAACCATAGTACCGAATCCAATATTGATACCACAGTATTGAAAAGCATTAGGCCAAACAACAATCTCAAAATGGAACTACCAGCTCTTGATACGTTCATCTCTGAGACGCAGGCCCGCCAACACGATCGTACGTCTTTAGCTTTCAGACATAGCTCAGAGTTCCTAAGCTTCCCTGCTGCTAGTCTCCTAGAAAATGTTGACGATGTCAATGACGACAAATACTTCCGCCTTGCAGCTATTGAGAATTAGGTCAATCACCAACTTAAGACATGGATCTCTCTGCATCTCAACGATACAGCAACGTGTAGAAGACTTCGTCGCCTAATGGAGCACTATTCCTCAAGTGCTAGAGCTACATATGATAGTAGTCCAATTAGCATGTCAGTCATGTACCTGACTCTTGCGGAACTCTAGATTGCTTGCGACAGGTCTGCTTGTGCTTAATATTATCTACTGCATAAGTACAACCATGAGCTTTGCATCACAGAATTTCAGTGTCTTGTACTCCATCTAAAGCGTCATATGGAGCGTCTGCATGAGGTTGAACGATATGTCCAACCCTGACACGAAGCAGCAGTCTTGCATCTTCCTTTGGTCTACCGCGCGTTTGGCCACAGATTATCGTTTGCGGTTAGATACTTTGAACAGTCTAGAGGGCTTCAAGACACGCTAGCTGAGATCAAGCGTAATGCTGGAAGGAAGCGCGTGCATAAGTGCCAGGAGCTGAAGAACCTTAAGACTTAGTACGACAATCTCATGAATCAGTACAACAGTCAGTGCTGCGAAACTGAGACTTACGTCTACAGCCACTACCCTAGATATACAAAAATCTAACATCTGTCCTAGTGCGCTTGGTGCTAGTGTAAGAAACAGGCAGACGCGTTAGATATTTATATACATAAATAGCTAGTGTCCTCTAACACTTTTATTGCAAAGCACTGAGGTACAAAATCGGGTATTTACACCACACCATCAACGGGTAAAATACACAGAAGAAAGGCCGCCAAAAACACCGCGTTAGAGGTGTTTTTTACACTGCAGTTTAGTGTAAATACACCGCAAAATAGTGATTTTACACTAGCGTATAGTGTTTTTACCTAACTATCTAGTGTATTTTTACTGTAAGTAAATAGTGCTAGTTAAACTAATATACGTTAATATTATACTGTTCTATAAAACTACACTATATTGCTAGCTCCTAATATCTTGCTGCAAGGTCTAGTCTAATGTTTAGTATATCCTAGGGAGTATCCTCCTCCAAATACGCGTGTTTGTCTACTAAGAAGAGGCACTTCTTAGTAGATATACCCCTCTAATAGTAGACCTATGCAGCTCTAACAAGGTTAATAATCTAATCTACTAAGACCTATATTATATTATTGTTGTGCTTGTTAAACATCCTTAGACGTAGTAGGCAGTTTGCAGAACTTAGTAGCTTAACTGTCTAATATCTAGCAATCTTAGCCTATTAGGACTAATTAGTTAGTTCTATAAAAAGTATAACTATAGTACTAAATAAGAGCTGTATAGTTTGCCTCTAGCTAGCTACAGGTAGGTCTACGTAAAACATAACTAGAGAGTTATTCCTTAATATAAGCCCTTAATAGGCTAGTAAGAAAGTCCCTACTCTAGCCCCTAATAGTAAAGACAAAGTGCAATATACAACAAGATTAGAAGGGTAAGTTCCTGTATGCTATAATGCCTTAGGATTATTAGCCTTTTACAACTTATATTGCTACCTTAGTTCTATGTCTTTGCTACTTACACTAGTTAGCTAGTGTTTTGCTAAAGGTAGTGTAGAGTTATTAGCGTAGAAGATAGTATTATTAGCAGGTATTGCGTCCTCTCTAGCATATCTCTACTATGCGTGTAAGCGTTGCTCTTATATAAGTAGGTTAAGTTCTACACTCTAGTGCTTGTGAGTTATTAAGGTAGAAAACTGCTGCACTATTTAGAGAAATCTTTCTAGTGTCTATTAAGCAAAGCACTACAGCAGGCTAAAGTCCTATATGTTCTGCCTAAGGTGTAGTAGATAGTAGTATTAGATTATATATAAGGAGAGTAAATCTAGGTTGCTATAGTAGTATAGGTCCTTATATTCGCGTACAAAGATCCTAGCAAAGGTTTAAATCTTATTAATATCTGTTAGCGTAAAGCTCTGCTAGCTAGTATACTATAGCAACTAGCAGAAACATAGGAAGTTAATAGCATATAGATCTAGTAGATAGTAGTTTAACGTAGGGGCACTATAGGTTATAAAATAGGATTGCTACTTATGTGTAGTCTAGTTACTAAAGCTGCCTGTTCTGCAGGGAGCAGTGCCTACGCAGGTAGGGACTGTAGCTTGTAATACTAAGAGACTATAGTTAATTAACTCCTAATTAGACTCTAGGATAATCTATAGGTACTTAGTAATATTATATCCCTATTAATATTAAGACCCCTTCTAGTAGTAGAACATAGATTTAGGGATATTGTAGTTTATTAAGTGCATAGTATTAATCAGGAAGCTGCGTAGAAAGTAGATAGTTAGTAAGTCTATAAGGATAGATTAATAGTTTATACCTATATCTCTTAATAGGGCACTATACTGTTATTAACTAGAGTTAGTGTGTTAATAGTGTTAGAGGCGTTAACCTGTTCCCGCATATTTATGTATAGGAGAGAGTTTAGGTTCTTGCTATTTAGATAGTAGTATTTACCCCCTCTTCCTATTATGCCTGTAAATAGACATAACTAGCAGCTTTGCTTTGCTTTCCTAGGCTGTTTTATACCTATAACTTTAGTAATAGCTAGTCTATCTCTAGTTACTAATATTACATAACCTTTTAGTGTAAACTCCTTAGCAGATGCTCTATTGTATGCTGTAACTCTGCTATCTAGCTGTTGTAGCTTAGTAACTAATAGTCCTAGCTAGGTGTTAATAAAGTCTTTATTAAAGCCCCCTAGAATAAGGTAGGTAGTTAAGGCATTAGAGGCGTCCTCCTAGGTACTTAGGTGTAGGTTTAGGAGGTAAAGTACTACAGGGGTTATAGTTTAACGCTTTTTTAGTTGCTTAATAGTGCTAATAGCATCTAAGGTAAGCCTTATCGCTAAGTCCTAGTTATTATAGAAGTAGCTATCTAACTAGCAGTCTTAGAACTAGTCTCTATTAAAAACGTTGTTTTAATACCTATTGTTAGGTCTAGTAGGATCAAAACTTAATTAGTAGAGTCTTAACTATTCTACTCTTTTTGCATAGTTATATTAGAGTTAAAGCTGTAGTAGAAGGGGGATATATTAGAACAAGTAATTTAGCCCTCTATCTTAGTTGTATTATCCTTTGCTATAAGATAGACATTTAGACGCAGTAAGTAGGCAACTAGTATATGCTACGCAGCTATTAGCGCAACAGTCTATTATAGTTAGCTTAATAACGTCTCTAACTATGTTAGTAACAGTGCTCTGCCCTGCCTATATTAGGTCCCTAATATTAACACTATAGTGTTTAGTTATAGCCTCACGTATCTTCTTAACTCTTTGTCTTAGGGTACTAACAAACGTATTAAATATGTCTAGAGCTTTTACGTCTATACTATTATACTATAACAGGTTAAGGCTAAGAGTACTATCTAAGTTAGCTAAAGTCACGTCCTCTAGCTAATCTACTACGTTAGGGTAGTTATTATCCTCTAAACCTCTATCTATGTTAGATTCTCGCAGCCTATAGCTGTAGGACGTATAGTTAGAGTAACAATTAGAATCTGCTACCTTATATTTATGTTAAGCTTTATTATTAGTAAAAGGGATATTCTGTGTATAGCACTCCTGCCTATAGCGTTGTTTCTGTCTTCTAGTAATAAAGTGCCAAGAGCCCCTATAGAGATAGAGTTAACACTTACACTATACCCTCTATATGTTTAGAGAACTATAATTTCTTCCTAGATCCTAGGGCTTAGAGTAGTTTGTTGCTATGTCTTAGTATAGCAATTGTAAAAAGAGGGCAACAAGGATTATAGACTTCACAATAGTTAGGACACTACTAGTCCTTATAAGCACATTACGTCTTTAATCTTGCCCCTCTACACTAGTAGCAACAACAGGCTACTAGGCTAGTGTGCATAGTATTAGACGTGGGAAGCAGGGATATAAATAGAGTTTAACTATACTATAGATCTACTACACAGTAACTTAATAGTAACTAATATTAGGTAGGGTTAGACTACACGCTTTGCAACAGGCATAGCTAGGTGTTTTAACAACTGCTAGTGTTTTTAAGACAGCATATCTAGCAGGTTTCAGCTGTATATTAATGCACGCAGAACTAAACCTTTTAATATGCTAATAGGACCTCTAACCCTAGAACCTACGCTAACTAAACTAGCAACAGTAAAATTATTTATTAAACGCAAACTACCTAATACACCTCTCTTAAGCCCTATCTAGCCAAAGAAGGGAAGGAAATCTACTTACCTACCCTTATACAAATGCAAGAATACTGGCAATAACCACCTAATAACTACCTTTAGCTAGCAGAACTAATAGAGTTATTAGTGCAGCTTGCTAAATTATTCTAACCCCTATACGCAGGCGAAATTAACAGTACTAAATCTAACAGGACTAATACTCTACTAGCTTAGCGTCTTTTGCAAAGGGACGTAGTAGTGTATTGCAGGCGTATAGCAACTAACTTAACTAGTGTTTAGTGCAACACTATACTTTAAGCGCTTACCCTCTTTGCTCTACGTGGGATCTACGCTACGCTGTACCTAGAGCACAGCTTAGACAATTAGGTTACTTAGTTAAACTAGTTAAATACTAGCAGTGTGTGGCTTAAACTATCCTAGGAGAAGGAGGTTGCTGCACGTATAATTAGCTTAATAGAATAGAACTTTAGCAGCATCTCTATAATTTGTAAGCTAGTTATTGTGTATAGTATAGTCTATAGTTCCTATTTCCTACTACAGTTTGCTAGTCTAGAGTTTAATAAATTAAGCGATAAGTTACGTCTGCTTAGAGCAGGCTAGTACTCCTAGTACAACCTTCTATATCTCTAGATAAGATATTATTAAACGTTGTCTAATACTCTAGAGGATTAATCTTAGAGAGTTTTATATCTAACGTGCTGTACGTTCTATATAAAGTTTAGCAATAGACTAATACTAATACTAAATATATAACACTTGCTATTTAGTAACTAAGTAATACTAAAGCACACTTTTAATACTTTACTCTAACTGCTCCCTAGTTTTATACTTAGTTATTTTCAACGTCTTAATTTAACGCCTAAACTACCTACGTAATATTAACTAATCTAGTAGGCTAATAAGAGGGTAGTATTACACCTTTACCTCTTACTGTAAGGGCTAACTACTAAGAAGCTTCTAGCTACCTCTATACAAAAACTTTTAACAAGCAAGCTTCTACCTTTGCTACAACACTAAACTACTAAACTCTACTACTAGGAAGTATTGCTAACTGTATTGCAAGACCAACGCTTACTACTTACAGATATCCTACCTCTTTCTCTAACATTAATTTACTACGCTCTGCTGCTAGGAAGTATCACTAATTGTATTGCAAGGCTAACGCTTACTACCTACAGTTCTTCTCCTACCTCTTTCTCTAACGTTAATTGCTACACTCTGCTGCTAGGAAGTACTACTAACTCTACTGTAAAACTAACGCTTACTACCTATAGATACCCTAACTCTTGCCTTAACATTTGCCTGCCGCACCTTACTACTAGGAAGTAGCATTAATTATCTTTTGTAGTTAACCTAGCTAATTACTCTAGGCACTTATTTAACTGCAACCACACTACACTACAAACAACTAACTAACCCCTAGATCTACTAGGCTAACAAAGGGTATAAGAACCTAGAGCAGACTAGGCTATTAAAGCAAAACCTCTAGAGCACACTAGGCTACTAAAGCAAGACCCCTAGAGCACACTAGGTTATTAAAGCAACGTAGGCAATAGCTTTAGCTTAAGCTTTATAACAAACTATACTTTAAATTATCTTGCACTTTAGTATAATAGTATTATACTAGCAGTATCCTTGCCTTAACTCTTAATTTATAATAGGTAACATTAACTCTAGCTTTTACATTATAAGTTTAGGACACTACACTACACACCTATTAATACTACTTAAGCTTTAGCTTATTAAGTGCTTGCGCTTAACTATAGCAGCTGTAGTTAAACACTATATATTATTACGTTGTGTTTAGAGGTAGTCTAAGTCTAGGTGTTAGATCCCTAGAGGGTATGTAGCTTAAGCTAATCCCTGCTTAAAAACTTTAGGTACTACGTTTATTGTTAGATTGTAACTGTCTAGCGCTTGCCTTTGCTAGCAGCGTTAGTGTTTATAAGACTTTGCTAGTAGAGTTCTCCTTAATAGTTATTGCACGCTATTATTAAGTTTAAGAAATAGTACAGTAGAATTAGATAGTTCTACCTTCACGTTAGCAAGCCTAAGGAGTAACATATAGGGGCGGCTAACCTATCTATTACTTCCTCTTATAAGCAGTAATTGCTAGAACCTCTAAGGATATTGTATACAACTTTCCTTATAATAAACCTAGCTTAATCTGCACGTGTTGCATGTGGAGCTAGGTAGTAGTTGTATACTACTGTATTACTAAGCTGCAGCGTTGTACTTTGTAGAGTACTCGCAATCTAACTAGGGGACAAAGGACGCTAGACTCTTAATAGTTGCTAGCAACTCTTATAGGCGAGGTTAGGGCTTATATAAAAACAAAGTCCTCTAGGACTTCTGTGATTATTAAGGGCTATACTTTCTTTATTAACTGCTAGGGGCTATACTTTCTTTATTAACTACTAGGGGCTATACTTTCTTACTTTCTAACTCTACGTGCCTCTTACACATAACCCTCTTACAACTTTTAAGTTCCTAAAGTCTAAGAGCTCCTTATAAAACCTGTAGGGGTACTTATAGGGGTGCTTGGCATAGATCCTGCTATAGATAGGGAAAACTAGAAGTAGTAGGTGCAGGATAAGGGGCAATCTTAATAAAGTAATTGTTAGCGCTGCTTATGCGCAGAAGGCATTAAATTACTTTGTGTACACTTCTGTGTGCCTAAAGGTTAGGATTGCTTTAGCAATTCATGTATCTAGGGAACGCCTATTAATTACGCTGCCTAGAGTAGCTAATTAAGGGGCATTAAATCTATAGTTAAGGTTTCTACAGTACTACTAGTAGCTAGCTGTTAGCCTACTAAGAACTTTAGACTTAGCAGTTTTTAAGGTTTTAACTCTAAACAAAGTTATTAGGTAGTTATAGGCTTACTGCAAGACCTAACGTTAGTCTATAACTAGAGTATTGCTTATAGTAACGCTACTATAGCTAGATTGCTACCTATCCTCTTCTAACGTAGAAGGTAAAGTCTAGACTAAATTATAGAAACCCTCTAAGTAATAGTCTTGTTATCTAGTGCAGCTGCCTTAATCTCTGCCCTCTTAAAGTCTACTTTGTTTTGCAAGTAGATAATCTTCTCCTCTGTTAGTGCAAGCTAAGCTAGCTACTATTTGTTATTATTGCTTAAAAGACAGTGTTGTTAATAAACGTCTAGTGTGTCGCTATCTTAAATAGAGACCTAGTACAAATTAGCGTTAGCTTACTCTAAGATTAGGATTATTTACTAATGCTAGATAGTTAGTATTATACACTTGCTAGTTATAAAAGAACTAGGCAAGATATATAGGATTACAGTCCTAGTTGTTACTAAACTACTGTATTAAAGACAATAGCTTTAACTATTGCCTATGCTAAAATAGTCTTACCTCTCTATTATATTGTACCTATATATTAATAGATAATAATATTAACGTAGATAGAGGAGTACGTCTTCTGTGCTGCCTTTAATTAATACGTAGGCCTGCTAGTAAAGTTTAATAACAACGCTACATAAGCCCTAACATTTAGTAGTACTTGCCTAGGTAGGGACTTAAGAGAGGACTTATATTAGAATACTATGTTTAGGCTATCTGTAGGCTGTATATTCCTTAAACTGTTAGTAGAGTGTAGCTACAAAGAGTAATATAGGAGAGGCACTTTCTATAAGACTAAGATAAACGCACATAGCAAAGGAACTACTGTCTGCTACTAGGTACTCTAGCTATTATTAACAGCTAGACTCTAGGTCTTAAACAAATTCAGCTGGTAGAGACTGTAGGGTTAGATTAGCCTAAACCTTATTTACAATATACTCTAATTAGTAACAACACAGTACATAATTACGTAGCGCCTTTAGAACTTATTACTTGCTAGCTAGGAGAAATATATAGAACAACTTTAACTAGTGCTAGCATATTGTCTTATATGTGTACGTAAGAATATAGATGCCTCTAGCAAACTAAGGCAGATGCCTACTACTACAAACTTAAGACTTCTACCCTTAACGTTTAAACTACTAAAACCTAGGAATAGGCAATTAAAGATTCTTAAGCTATATAGACATCGCTAGCGTCCTAAGTCTAGGGACTTTAAACTACTTGCTGCCTATATAGCTGTATATGTTAGTACCCTTATACTAAAGGAGGACTATATTAAGTTTATACATCCCTTTAGAGAGAAGGAGTAGAAGAGAACACTCTAGGCGGCATGTGATATAGAGTAGCGATTTAGAGACATTTAAGAGTTTAATAATATACCTACACAGGAGTACAACGTTATAAACAAGTATATAGCCTGTGCCTAGCCTTTTACTAAATATTTCAATAGAGGATAGCTTGTAAAGTAGGCCTTATAGACTATATAGACAAACTAAAAGAAGGCTAACACCTAGAATAGAGAGAGTAAGTATATGTATAGTCCTATACAAGATCCTATGTCTAATTACACTATAGCCTTCTAGAGGCGTTAGAAATCTTATGTAACAGGCAATAAAGATAAGTTAGTAGCCCCTTAATAAGCATGTTGTCCCTAAGCGTTAAAGCTAGGTTAGTTACTATATTGTATAGGGGGTTGCTAAAGGATGCTTGATATTAAACAGTTCCTAGAGAACTACATTAGTGTATGTAAGGGATGTAACAATAGTAGAAGGTTACTATTACTGTAAGGTTCTAGTTATAGGCAATAGTACTTGCTTCACACTAGGGATAGATAGTAGAGGGATAGCTATAGGTATATTTAATAACAAGAATAATACTTGTCTCCCCTAAAGCTGGCAAGCAGCGCAGGTTTTATGCAGCTTTACTAAGGGCAAGACTAATACTAACTAAGGATAGCTCTAGAACACTACAACACTAAACAATTCTATTGCAGGTTGTTACAGAACCTCCCCCTCTAGCTGCTGTCCCTAGTAGCAACCTTATATAGCCTTAATAAAAACCTTACCTTAAAGGGAGGAAAAAGAGTGTCTATAGGTAGGTAGTTAAGGCTTCCTGTAGGCGTGCTTTGTGCGTAGTGCCTGCGTGTTATAATTGTTGTAGATACGCCTTATGTTTGTTATAATTTTAAGGTAAAAGCATTGCTATGCGCACTATTGCCTAATTTTTAGCTTAGCAGCCTAGTAGGTAGTAAAACCTCTTCCCTTTGCTCTTCCTTAACACTACAATAATAATACTTTCGCGCACGTTTTTTGCACGCTCCTTACTCCTAGCATAGTTTACTACCCTAACCCTAAGTTTATTAAGAAGTCCTACCTTTAAAACTAATAGCTATTTACGTTCCCTAATACTAACAAGCGTGCAGACTATATTACTATAGTAGAGACTTACCTACGCTGCGCGCAGAACATTTTAAAGTAGAAGAAGGACTATAAGAAGCCTAAGCACTACTGCTGTAAGTATTATATAAAGGGAAATTAAGGTAGCTACACTAAGGTAAGGTAGATAGGAGTACGCTGTAGGTGCGCCTTAGCTAATCTATGCAGGTACCTGCTGCGCTTAACAGCTACTTAAATTGCCTTATCTATTTGCGCTACTGCTACAATGCTACTGTTACTGCTGCTGCTATCCCTCGCACTAATACAGCTATAATTAACTAAGGCACCTAGCTTACGCGTTGCTAGCGCTAGTTTAACTTAGAGCTTGCTAACTGCTACTGCATTACAGCCTACACTAGCACACCTATAGGTGTTGCTACCTAGGTGCTAACAACTTCTCCCTAATTCCTAGGTCTAATTCTAGTAGAGCAGCGCTGCATTGCGTCTGCTCTTAAGCAGCTTATAGGGCACGTAGCTCGCATAGTAAGTTTACTCCTTTAACGCGTCTAGGGCGCATACTAACCTCTTCTTAGGGTAGTAGTAGTAGTAATAATAATAATAATGCTAATAATAATTCTATAGCTAGTAATAGTAGTGCTAGTAGTGATAGTAGTAGTAAGGATAGTAGAGATAGTAGTGAAGATAGTAAGGATAATAAAGATAGTAAGGATAATAAAGATAGTAGAGACAAGTAGGCAGTTGTTAGCAGTTAAGGCGCAGCTAGCGCAGGGTTAAGGCGCACATAGTGCGCAGCATTAAAAAGGGTTTTCTTCTTATATAATAGTAGGCCTAAGGCTAGTAAATTAGATTGCTCCTTGCGTGCAATAATAGCGCGCTTAAGATAATCTTAATGTTCTTTTTGTGCGTAAGGATCTCTAACCTAATTTGTACTCCTAGATAGCATTATCTATGTTTTCTAAGTCTAATACTAGGGTCTATGTGTCTTAGGTCTTATTATAGCCTTTCTAGTAGAGTAGGTACTCTAGTTAGCCTCTCCTTGTTTGTTTCCCTAGGATCTTTTCTACCTCCTATACTTCTTCACCTTCTAGGGTCACCTCTAGTAGGTAGGTATTGTCTTCTCCTCTAGTCCTAGGTTTCTATTGTTCTAGTAGTAATACGTAGAAGACGTTATAAATACAATATAACAGTAGGAGGAATAGGTAGTATACCTACGTTCTAATTGCTTCCTAGATTTAGAATAGGCTAATAAACTTACTAGAGAGTTTCTTGCTTAGTTAGTAGGCTAGGTTAATGTTCTTAGTACTAAGTAACACTAAATCGCCTAGGTAGAAGACTTTGTTCTTATGTTTCTTGTTGTAGTACTAGGTCTAGTACTCTTGTGCTTTTTCTAACTGCTCTACTAGCGTTACTTATGCGCTATGCAGTTGCTTTACCCTTTAAACTACATCTAGTACCTCCCCCTTAGGCCTACTGTCTGCAGGAGGCTTAGTAAGTAGTAGGTGTTTACTATATACAGCATAGAAGGGAGTTGTTTTAGTAGATTTATATACTAAGTTGTTATAAGCAAACTGTGCAGTTAGCAGTAGCTTTACCTAGTTCTCTTAGGACTCTAAGATAAACATCTAAAGATACTGCTTAAGCGTTTAATTCTAGCGTTTAGTTTGCCTATTAGTTTATAGATAGAAGGCTGTGCTAAGCCTGCGCTTTACCTATAGTTAGTAGCAGATTTCTATCTAAAATACAGAGGTAAAGATAGTTCCCCTATCTAATACAATACCCTTTTGTATCCTATACTTAAGTATAACATATGTAAAGTAGGCTTCTACAAACTGCTTTACATCCTATGTCTTTAACACAGGTAGATAGAGTGCTATCTTAGAGAAGTAGTATATAATTACAAGGATTGCATTAAAGGCGCAACCTAAGGAATCCTTAGCTAGGGGTAAGCTAGTAATAAAGTCTAGTGTAACTTCTTTAAAGATTTCCTTTAGTGTAGGCAATAGTAATAGCGTCCTATACTTGCTATGCCTTAGAGCTTTACTCCTTTAGTAGATAGCATAAGTTCTTACGTATTCCTAGACGTCTTAACTAAGGGTTAGCTAGTAGTAGGCTCTCCTAATTAGCTTAAGTGTCCTACGTGCGCTAAAATAGCCTGCTATACGCATGTTATAGTTCTAGAACAAAATCTCTTACCTAATAGCTAGTTCCTCTAGAACATATATTCTGCTATTATATCTTAGGACTTTGTTTTTGTCTAAGTGCTATACCTGCGCTTTACTGCGTCTTTAAGTACTGTCCTTACTTATTAAGCTTATAATCTAACCCTAAGTAAAGGCGTCCCTTTATTATAGTTAGTGCAAGGTTTTAATAAGTAATTAAGACTCTACTGTTGCAGGTTTGCTACTAACTAGTACCCTAGCTAGTAAGTGTAGCACGTATAGCATGCATTCTATAGCGCTAGTAGTAGGGACCTTCCTAGTTCTGTAAACTATAGCAACGTGCGTCTTACACGTGCCTAATAAGCTTAGCTTATTTATAGATCTGCTTGCTCTACTAGCTATATCTATTACTAACAATTTGTTCTATAAGGTAGGTAATAATTAGGTTAGTAACAGGTTCTCCTGTTTGTAATCTACCCTTCTAGAGGGGCTATCTACAGGGTTTGTTTTGCCTAGACAGTGTTCTACCTTAAAATTAAAAGCCCCTAGGTACATAGCCTATCTAGCTTGCTATAGGTTTAGCTTTTATGCAGCGCGTATACTGCGCAGGTTGTTATAGTTACTTAGCACCTATATAGTGTGCTGTGTACCTTTAAGGTAATACCTCTACTACTTAAAGCTATATACTATAGCAAGTAGCTCTAGGTTATAGACCTTATAATTCAGCTTAGCAGCTTGTAGTTTTTAAGAGGTAAAGGCAACTAGGTGCTACTACTTATCTTTAAAGAGTTAGGAGAGTATGCCTAATATAGCAAATATAGACGTATCTATCTCTACTTAGATAGGGAGCGCAGCGTTAAAATAGCGCAAGATAGGCACGCTTAAGAAGCAGGTCTTTAGCCCTTTAAATAAGTAGTTTGCAGCTTTATTCTATTGCTAGTCTTAGTTTTTCTTTAACAATTCTGTAAGAGGAGCTGTTTCTCTAGCGTATCCTTTAATAAAACGCTAATAGAAGTTAGCAAACCCTAGAAAGGATTACAACTCTTTAACGTTAGTAGGCTGCAGCTATTAGGTAATAGTGCTTACCTAAGCTAGATTAGCGCATACACTACGCGTGTTAATAATAAAACTAAGGAAGTGTACTATGTCTAATATAAATATGCATTTCTATAAGTTAATAAATAGTTCTACCTTATGTAGGGACTAAAGTACTAAGCGTATAGCGCGCTAGTAAAGCGCAATATTATTGCTCCCTGTGTAGATAAGGATATTATCTAGGTAAACTACACAGATATAGTCTAAGTGCTTAATTAGGGCCTTATTAATATAGGCCTAGAAACTTATAGGAGCATTAGTTAGCCTAAATAGCATTACTAGGTACTTAAAGTAACTATATTAGGTCCTAAAGGCAGTTTTCTACTTATCCCCTGCTTTAATCCTTAGCTAATAATAGGCGTTGCAAAGGTCTAGGGTTGTGTAATAACGTGCGCCTAACAGGCAGTCTAGTATCTCTCTAATTAGTAGGAGCAGGCAACAATCTTTTATAGTAATAGTATTAAGACCTCTATAATCTACACAGAGGCAGAGTATCCTATCTTTCTTAGGAACAAAAAGTATAGGTGCTCCTATAGGACTTATGCTGTGCCTAATCTACCTATTACTTAGCACTTGTTCTAAGTATTTACGTAGCAGCTTTAGCTCGCGTAAAGAGAGGTTATAGAGCAGTCTATATAGGGGTTCTTTCCCTTCTATAAGTAGGATTGTATAGTCTAAAGATTTAAAGCTAGGTAGAGTAGCAGCAGCTTCCTTACTAAATATATTAACGTAATCTACTAAAGTGTCTAGGATACAAAGTTCCTGCGCTATGTGTGCTTTGTAGATATAGGTATTACATTCTAAATTAACGCTAGTAGCTTGCAATACTCCTAAAAGGAGGGGATTAGAGTTAGCTTCTTTAAACTCTATAGAGGTAACTAGCTAGATGCTAGCTGTAGTGTATCTCTAACGCTAGGATTGTAATCTACAATCTAGATAGATGTGTTCTTATTAGAGGAAAGGATTCCCTAACAGTAAGGGAGTTCCTTCCTTGTTAACTTTATACATAGTAGTAGACACACAACACTTAACGCCTATATTATTAGTTAATTATATCTACAGCGCATATGCAGCGTACGTGCTTTAGCGCTGCGTGCTAATCTATCCTAGGCGCAGGAGTTCTGCCTCCTTAATAGGTAGCAGGTCTATTTCTATAGCAATCCTTTAGCTAATTAAGCTTACATCTGCCTAAGGGTTAAGAATAACCTATAATTATTATTCTAGCGTTGCCTCTCTAGATGCGTTACACGTGCGCTTTATACCTAGTAAAATATGTACTAGGGTGCGCCTTACTGTCCCTAGGTAGCTAGTAAGGCTTAGCCTTTTCCTGTCTAGTTGATTTGAACTAGGATCTAGTTAGGGTTAGAGTTAGGGTTAGAGTTACTGCTTTAACATTTGTTAGCATAGTAGCTAGTCTTGTTACACTTAAAGTAGGTAACGCTACTCTTGTTATGTAGGCCTTTGTTAGTAGAGGCATTATCTCCTTGCTTTTGCTCCTTATGCCTCTAGGTACCCTTGTGGCGTGTGCTAGGTATGTAAGTTAGTAATAAACAGCGCAGGTTGCGCTTAAGTGTAGAGCCTAACGCTACTAGGTCTTTGCGTGTAGCTAGTACCTAATAGTAATTAGTAATTGCCCTTTGTAATTCTAGCTAAAGCTTAGAGAATAAGTGTTAGACCCTCTATTCTTTAGTATAGGGGTAAGTTAATCCTCTAAGACCTCTAAGTAGGTTGCAAAAGCGCAGACTATTTAGTCCTTCTACTGCATAGCTTAAGCGTAAGCTATAGCTAATTCTAAGGTGTAGTTTATAGGATTAGAGAGTAAGTCTAGTAAGTACTATTTAAAGTACCCCTAGCTAGGTGTCTCTTCTTATGCTCTAAACGTGCGCTTAAAGTGCGTGTACTAAAGCTCCCTTAGGTCCCCTAATAGGTACTGTATTACCTAGAGTATCCTATCTTTAGGGTTGCTAAACTCTTATAGTAACAGTTAGAAGGCTATCTTGCAGGAGTAGAAGAACTTGCAATGTTCTTTAAGATTCTTTCCCCTATATTTAGCTAGGTCTTTAGGTTTAAGCGCGCTTTGTAGGTTAAGGTATAAGCGTTATAGATGCGTCCTGCTTGTGCGTACTAGCCCTTAAGGTCCCTTTAACAGTCTCTACTGTACTTAGAGTAGTGTAGTTCCCTATGCCCTCTAGTTATGCAATCTTAGCTTTAAGTAAGCGTAGGCGCTATAAGGCCTAAAGCTTATTGCGTTAGCGTTTAGCAGCTTAAATGCGCTCTTAAAGCGTTAGAGGTGCGCTTATTATAGGAGTTAGGATCTCTTTGTTAATTAAAGAAATCCTACTAGAGTTGTCCTCCTGCTAGGTTTAAGATAAGGGTAGTTAGATCTCTCTTGTAGGTGCCCCCTAACTGTTCGTTTAAGTAGTTAGAGCTATCCCTAGACTATTAGATTAACAAAGTATTATTATGTAAGGTTCTAGTTATAGGCAATAGTACTTGCTTCACACTAGGGATAGATAGTAGAGGGATAGCTATAGGTATATTTAATAACAAGAATAATACTTGTCTCCCTAAAGCTGGCAAGCAGCGCAGGTTTTGTGCAGCTTTGCCAAGGGCAAGACTAATACCAACTAAGGATAGCTCTAGAACACCACAACACTAAACAATTCTATTGCAGGTCGTTACAGTTACCTATATCACAATTATGCAGTAAACTACTCTACTCTTAGGGGAATACGTCTATAGCTAAAGACTAACTAGAGGTTCGCTAACAATTAGACAGTAGACTACCTTACACCTAGGAGAGCATATCTCCTGTATAGGAGCAACTAACCTTAGTTCTACTATCCTAGGAGGTTTGCTAACAGGTACAGAGGCGCCTTAGTCTAGAACTTGTATTGTTAAGCATCTATTGTTAACGCAACTATCACGCAGTACTACTAGGCAGTGTTACTACATATTCTAATGCTAGACAGTACCTAAGCAGAAGAAGTATATACAGTGTTACTAAACTAAACTACAGGGGTTATAGGAGACGTACCAACGCTATACTTTATAGTTACACACCTAATAGCTAGGATTGTATATTGCTACGCAACTAGGCAACTAGCAAAACTATTTAGGAGTTAACTAGTTTATAGTAGGGTCTTTTACAAAGCTAACATAACTTAGTTCTCTAAGACCTCTAATACTACGTCTAAGCAACAAACTACAAATTAATATTGCTAGCACAGGATACTAGAGAAGATAACGTTGCTTAAGACACCTCTAAAACTAAAGACGTAAATAGCTCTACTCCTATCACACTCTATCTAGTTACAGCAGCAGTGACTAAGTGTACAGCAGACATATGTAGCGCTTAGAGAGTGTCTAATATTGCAGAGGTCTTTCTAACTACACTTTAGCTAAAACTAGGAACACTATAGCCTATAGGTGTCCTGCAGATATTCTAAACTATAGCTAGGGAGTACTAAAGCATACAATAACGCTAGGGATATATGCAAAGTTTGCAGAGTTAGTAAAGACAAGGAGGTAGAAGTCTAATGCTAAAACATAGTAGTCTATTATAGATGCTTAGACAACTCTAGCATAGGCAAGAGAGCAGTATAGGACTCTAAACGTATCTAACAACAGCTAGGAGAGTAAGAATATTACTAACACTATAGCACTACAGTTAATTTAGGGGTAGCAAAGACTTACTTACACTAACACTAACACTAACACTGTTACTAGCACTAAAGCTAACACTTAGGTACTACAGCTAAGCTAGGTATTACAAAGACTAGACAACAACAATACTAACTCTAGAGAAGTAAACTTTGCTCTGCGCCAGTTACTACTTAAATCTAGAGTGCTACTACTAGCTATCTCTAACAGAGGTAAAGCAAAGCGCACGTATTTACAGCAGAAGGCTTAGAGACCTATTAAGATTAGCAGTGTAAGCAAATTAAGTAAGGAGGTTATGTTAGCATCTAGCAATAGCAATAGTTGATACAAATATTACATAATGTTAGCTGTCCTAACTTCGTGCTATAGTAGCAGTAATAACTTATAAGATGTATAATACTTTAGATTAGGAGCAACGTATGTATGGATATATACGTCTAGGTATTGTACACTGCGTATGCGGGTAAATCAACTACAACGCAGTGTAATACAGCGATTTACCCGCATACGCGGTGTTAAATACACGCACGCGGTGTCTTTTACACTGCTGTTGTACCCCAGTAAAGGTAATAGTCTTTAAACTTAAAGTATTGCAAGCGTTTAGTAATTAGCAAGATACTTCTGCGTATATAATTAGCAAGGTTCTTAGTTACTAGGATTATTAAGCTAAGAAGCCTTTATGCTTATACACTCTTAGTGTACACTAAGACCTCTTGTAGATGCTCTCTTTATTGTATTATTAAAGGCGTATTATTCTATTGTCTAAAGTTAAACCACATAACGTTACACACTAGAAAAAAAAAAAAGTAGTCTACCTTCTAACTAAAGAAGATGTGTGTCTAAGGAACGCGTTGCATTATGCGTACTTTAACACATTCTTAGGTGTTTTAACAAAAGCAACTCTAATGTAAACTACGGCTGTTCCAAATCTGTGCATGTACTATGTGCCACAGCGCTTAAAGGCTCTAGATCGATTTATGTACCGCCTACCTTTGGCACTAGATAGCACGCCTACTAACAAAGTTATTGTAAGTTTACTTTTTACTTAATCCTCTCTTTAATTAACCTTAGGTACGCTACGTGTATCTACATAGATTTAAATGTTTACTATGCTAACTGTTTCTCTTCTCTCAAAGGCTAGCCTATCTAACTGCCCTATTTATCTTTCTGTTGAGGAGTACAAGGCTTTTAGGACGTTACCCTTTAGTAATTAAATTATCTACTCTAACACAATTACGCAATTAGCAAGCTCTGTGATAGATTTTACTAAGGTAGAAACGCAGTGCCTAATTCTTTAAACTATACAACAAGTTGGTTTGCTAAGCAGAGACATCTAGCAGAAAAATCATGCGGTTGTAGTAGAAAAGTCTTTTAGGCATTTAATGCTAGAACAACTCAAAGTTGCCCTTTAACGCGTATTAGAGGACTAGGAATTATAGCAGGCTTTAGTAAGCTTCTTACTACCGGCCCGCCGTGTGCTGAGCTTGACTTAGTCTCTTAAGATTCGCACGCGTGCCCTTAATTACCTTGTTAAACTACGTTTAGTCTCCTTTAAATAGCTTAGGAGACTTAAAAGGAGAGCAGTTTTTTCTACAGATAATAAACAGAGAGATAAGCTTTATTTAAGGGCTACAGAAATTGCTACGCTATGCACTAGCACATATGATATTAAAGACGTTAATTTTAAAATTGTTCTGCAGCAGGATTCTCCTATCTTGGTACTATTTTAGAGCGCGATAATTATGTAAGAGAACTGCGATTCAGTTAGATTAGAGCATTAACCTCTGTATAACTCTCTGCTTTAGTCTCATAAAGCAATACTGTATTAAGTGTTTAAAAACTGCGTACGTTAGTCTTGCAAGACAGTACAGGACTTTGCGATGCTGTGACAGCGAACTAGGCGGTATTTAATCTAACCACTGCGAGCGATTAGTGCTCCCTCAAACAGCTGCAACACTACTAGCTTGCTGTTAATTCTAGAACGCTCCTGGTACACTTTAACCTGCTTACTACGGGGCTTCTTTTTAACGGGCTTCCTTTAGCTTGCTTGCTGGCAGAGTATATGCAACATGAGATGTATAGATTGTTGTTCTCGAAACCTACACTAGAAGTGGTCCCAACAGACGAGCTGGGCCTGGAATTCAGTGCAAAGTATACCTATCACGACTACAAGCTCAATTTCAGAATGCAGTATCCTAACATGTTAGTTGTATCAACCTAAGGTAATTCTTGGTAAGTACCATTTTGATCGGCGATAGCAACCCATCGTTTGAGGATCATTCTAACAAATGGTAGACTTGAGCTGATTTCTTCGCGCGTATTCCGAGGCTGGTTGCCACATTCCTTTGTGGCAGGTTTCATTCATTGGTACGATCATACCAACAATGAAGTAGTGTTTCGGCCCTGGCAGTCTCCCTAGAACCCTGATGTTAATTGCTGGCGCCTGAAGCACGACGTTCAAACCAAGACTTGGCGATTAGTAAAAGGATCAAATGTGCTTGTAAACCTGAGCAGTATCTCAGCTGATGTCCTGTCGGGGATTTTCTAGTCATTGGAAGAAGCAAAGCACATCCGCGTTGTATTAGATACTGCGACTCAGACCGTTAATGTTCATCTACCACGACCTTAACTTAGCTTTTTCATTAATCACAACTCTGGTGCGATATATTCGCGACAGTTCTGTGGAATAATTATTGACAGTCAGCAAAACATCGGTAGCTTGACTAGTCTCACCAGTAAGCTCCTACTAAGAAAGGACGGCTCAGAGCGTATTATACTAATAGTAGTACTACGACAGTTTGGTGTAACGTCTATTAAGTATGCAAAACGCTCCACTACTGCGCATGTTACAGTAGAAATTAGTAAAGACGACGCGATAAAAGTGTATGCATATAATCTTAACAAAGACCTAGGGCACATTACTGACAGTGGAGATCTGGAGTCTAAGCTAATGATTTCCTACTTACACGCTGTAAAATCTAGTTGTCTTCCAGACCCCCTGACAAAACTAACTGGCACAGAGGCAGCCCTTGAGATTCTGCAATCTGCTGCGGTACGGTTATTTGATCTCCTAACTAAAAGAAACGTTGAACTGCTAGTACAGATAGCGGCCCTCTCTACTAAGAGAGCCTTCTATCCTAAGCACGAGAAGGTGATGCAACAAGTTTTGTGGAACAAGAATCTCCCTGCCCTTTCTTAGCATCCTCACTTTCGTACATGTGTAGATCAGATGTTTAATCATGCAGAAAAGATGGAGATATTTTATCTAGATTACGATGTTTTTACTGTCATTCGCGATGCTTGAAAACGCTTCTCCTCAGGTATGTTAGTAGAGACGCACCTTGAAAGACAAAATGATCATTCTATGTACTAATAATTCATAGACATCCTTCTCGACTGGCATAATCTGTTTCGAACGACCAATTTTTACGTAACTAGGCACGGCGGAGAGCATTTGATTATCCTTCAAGACGAGGAATACATTGCCAGAGACACGCAACCGCAATCTAGAAGAAGCAAGCAAGCAACTATTGCTGCTAAATTGGTGTTACGCGATAGATTTTCCCTACACAAATCGACCCTAAACCTTAAGGATGTACTTCTCTGCGCGCACTTCTCCAACAGCACCGTCGAGGGTGTTAAGAGCTCTTTTGTGTCCTCAAGTCTACGATATGATTTGAAATGGCTGGAGGACTCTTCAACGCACCTCAAAAATATGTGGTGCAGTCTTCACTAGGGTCTGGTGACTGCGTCTAGCGATGTCAATGTCTTCAACATTATGATATGGCTGTTCACCATAGCTTATGCAGAATCAGCTGATATGACCGCCATCCAGGCCCTGGCTGCCTTGTATAAGGATTCAGAATAAGCTACGATAAATCTACCGCCTGCATCAACGTTCAAATTAGCTGCCGGCAATACTTAGAGGCCTGACGATGTCTAGGGCATTATCTAGCGCAAACTGTATCTGTTTAAGGTTTGTGCAGAGTCCAGACTTCTGCAACAATATTTTGAAACAGAACAACAGCACGTCAGCAGGATTAAATCTTTTTTTAAGGTTTGCAAGAATACTGTTATTGAATTGTTTCTGGTTGCGCTATAGCAATAATGGCTAGTTCAAAGACCTTTGATGCGGACTTCTACAGATATAAGCGAACTCCTTAATGTTGCAGCTGAAATAGAGGATATCAAAGCTAAGTGCGAGGGATGGTACGATAATTGCAAGTTTTCCTAATATCTTGATCGAGTCTCAAGGTCGTGTGCACGTTAGGCAGTTTCACCGGTCAATCAACCACGTCAAACTCTTCCAATACCCATCTAGAAGGAAACACTAAGCCACCACCTTCCAAAATTCACTCCAGAAGATGTCTTTGCTGCAGCACTGCCCCATATCTCTCGACAGTATGAGTAAGGTTTCTCAGTCGACATTTTTTTAACTCTCTCTACTTTTGCTTGTAACTAACCAGACGTAGCCTGGGATCGGAGTGTGTCGGCTCAAATCAAGATGCCTTGCGAGCCAACAATACCGGTTCTGGCACATTCCCTGCCTTCGGATGACCCAAATATGCGGGATAGGCCTGAGGAACTTTGCTGCAGTCTTCAGAACTACGCGACGTCAAGAACTGAGAAAGACTACGTGGAGCAGTTACGTGCTAGCTGCGCCGCTCTTAATAAGCAAACAGGTAATAGCTTAGAGCTGCCTAATGTCGCAGCTAGCTTTCTGGAACTACTTTAAAAGCATCTCTGTAATTACAGAACCTTGTTGAGAATCTTAACTTCGCACTAGCAGGATGTGTGAAAAACAGCAGATTATTCAATGACCAGATTGGACTTAGTACGGACCAATTAGTCTGGCTGCCTCCTTAATTTTGGCTCTGTTATTTACATCATGACCGCTTTAAGTCGCTGTCCAATGTGTGGAAGTTAACTATCATCATGTATGGCGTGGCTATCACACATCTTCATCGCGCAACA
The DNA here is from genome assembly GCA_026119515.1 of Ascochyta koolunga. NCBI lineage: Eukaryota > Fungi > Ascomycota > Dothideomycetes > Pleosporales > Didymellaceae > Ascochyta > Ascochyta koolunga. Next base: position 895,759 of record JANLCG010000022.1, read on the forward strand.
CAGCTAGTAGAATTATCTAAAAAGTCAGTCAATCTCTATAAAGAACTTCGTTACGTTAGTCACAGCAATTGGGATCTATCGCGATTTCTAGAGACACTGTTATTAGAAGCTAAGAGTGGCATTATAGTCTGCAAGGAACAAGAGTTCGTTGCAAGCCACATGCGATCGCCATAGAATAGGGATAATACTGTACTGCAACTGCTAATAGGTGGTGGCAAGAGTAGCGCGATCGTACCAATACTGGCAGCCTTCTTCACCGACAAGGAGAAGTAAGTTCACTCACACATTCCAATCTAATATGCTAATTGAATCGATTTTTAGACTTGCCAGGGTCATTGTGGCCAAGTAACAGAGTCATCAAATGCTCCAGATGCTTGTTTCCAAACTTAGTAGCCTTCTGAACCGTTGTATCTACTACATGCCATTCTCGCAGAACATGAGACTAAGCTCTACAGACGCTGATAATGTTCGCAGGATATACGAGGATTGCATCTAAAATCGTAGAGTGCTCTTAATCTAACTTAAGCATATCCTTTCTTTTAAGCTAATAGCTATTGAATCTGTGCTTATAGATTAGCCTAAACTCGCACGATCAATGTTAGCTACACAAGCATACTTCAACAAAGTAACACGCAACATAATTAATAAAGTAGATCAAAATCTGAGTGTTAAGTCTGAGCTTATATACACTATAGGCCCCTAAGAGGCTATTGACTTTGCTCCAGAACGAGACTATTACGGACTATTACTTATGCACCACAACGCTGCACTAGAATGTGTTGTAGCCTAGAATATTATTTAGAAGCGTCGCTATTGTCTAGATCTACAATTCCTGCAGTGCAGGTGCGCGAATTGTAGCCAGTCTTGCCGCAACGCCTGCAGTGTCTGTCTTTACGCACCCTCTTTGCACCTTATTTAGCTACCTCCCTACTACCACAGTTCTTCTTAGCTATTTAATCTAGTACGTCACCTAATATAAGACTCTTCTCTGTCTAAACATATTTTCTTTTGCAACTGCGTTGCTCTGTTAGAGTATTACTCGTTATAGATCTCCTTATTTCCTAAAACTTTAGTATTAGCGTTTTTCTCTATTATTTTAGTAGAAAGAGCTATGCTATTCTAAAATCCCCTAAAAAAGAGCATTTAAGTAAGGAAACTGGGGCGCTACGCAAATCCGGGCGTTACGCGCACAGTCATCGTAGCCTGTGCGGTGACAGCATTGTACTAGTCGTTACTAGTGTAGTGCTAATAGTTGATGAATTTATTGATAGCACCGCACTCCTGCTAGTAATAGAAATTCGGAAGGGTACCGGGTGTGTCGCCTTCTCCATTTCCAGTGTAGTAACGTTGCAAGTTTTCAGAAAGGGTTTTTGCGGCTTGCTTGACGCTTTTTGTCCCTGTAAATAAGTTAAGGCGAATTGACATCTAGACGAATCGCAATAATATCAGATACCAGAAGACTCTAGAGACAAGAAGATCCGGAGTTTGATAAAGATATTTCTACCTTCTCCAATACCACGGCTGTCTGTATAACTGCTGTTTGCAATTGTTATCGCCTAGAGCGCTAGACGTCGACCCCCTTCGTTCGTGACTCGATATGTGGCTCTGGCTAGGCGCTCTGACTTAGAGACTGAGATGTCTTAGGAAAGAATATAAATGCTTTCCTGGGATGTTTCTGGTTCCAAGAAAACCCGTAGGGTTGCAATAAGTCATAGGCTGTCGAAGTGGCCGCCAGACATCATCACAGGCTGCTCAAACCGTCAAAAACCGTGTAACCTCTGCCCTGAGCGGGAAAATTTATTATGGTTTGATAGTGTCATAATTACTAGGTTTTTGTATGGTCTATCGATCATCTGTGCTGCGAAAGTGGCTTGGATCTAGACTGTTGAAGCTGCATGTACACTCTGCATTCTAACAGTATACGAGAAGCGACAAGATCAGCTAAACTGACTGCGACCTTAGTATTGATAAATTGTCGTAAAGTCCTAATGTTTCACCAGCAGTGGAGGTTTGGCAGAGAAGATGGCTTATGCTTCCGGTCATCGCATGACCGCTATTGATTGCCGACAACTTCAGAATCTGAATAGAACAATGACCCGGTCAAGCATTGCAATTCAGATTGATCCTTGCACTTTAGGGCATTTTGTTGCTCTTTATAGGATCTCCATTACGAAAACTTTCGTACTTTATTCATTGTGAGCGAGGTCCGCGCCCGGTGCGGCTCACACCGAAGGCATCCAGCGCGAAACCAACGTGGCAACTGTGACCTTCTCTGGTTTGAGGCATAGGGCAACAGGTTTGTATGATGCAAAGATTGCCTTTTTGGATTAAGCACAATTTAGTGGTGACGCCACTGGATATTGATACGAACACCCGCGGAGAGCGAGCATTGAGAGAAACTGGAGCTAGATGCCTGAATGTGGGCGCCCGGTTGCAAGGCGTTTGGTATAGACGAAGGCTGAAGTCTGGAAGGTGTTCATGGAAAGGCCGGGATCCTTTCACGTCTTCTATAACCCTATTTGAATGACAGTAATGGCTGCAAAGCGTAAATGTTCGCGTCATGTTCGCGGTGACCTCAACCTCCGACCTCCGAATCCCGGACCGGCCAACGCTTTCAATCCCTCCGACAGCACTGACAACCTCACACTCGAGACACGTTAAGCTCATCTTGCAGTAGTTCACACCAACTGAGCTGATTCCATGTGGTTTCGTCGCTGCCATGAGCGGATCACGCCGCGGAAGGTTGAGCCTCCAGCATCTATTTTTATATGACCGCATGACTTGCAGGTTGACACAACAACTCCATAGTCTCATCGCAGAATGTGGGTTGGTTCGCCACCACATGAGCTCATGGGAAGATGTAATGACGAGATGCTGTGTGCAGGACAATGATGCCTCGACATCTGCGTGACTGTACATAAACGGTACGCCCCCATCGTCTATAAGAGCCATCCCTCCATCATGTCATCTACAGCACTCAAGTTCCGTACTTTCACACGACCAATTGTCCGATCAACACCCATCTTCCGTAATACAATCAGAATGTCTTCCACCAACGAGTACGGACAGGGCAAGTCTCACACCCAGGGCGACTCTGCCGTCCCCAAGAAGGTTCAGGAGGCCGCTCCCTCAGGTCTTGAGGAGGCTCTTCCCGACACTGTAATTATGTCTTCTTATCAATTATCTAGGACAACTTCTAATACTTTATCTAGGTCCACCCCACCGATAACAAGGCCGACCAATCCACCGCCAAGACGCACGCCAAGGATGACGGTGACGCCTCCATTGTCCCCAAGAAGGTCCAGGAGATCCTCCCTGAGTCTGTCGAGCGCGCTGTCCCCAATGCAATTCACGACACTGGCAACAAATAAGCGTTTCGTTATATGGTTATGGCTTTTATGAATGAGTGTAATTTGCTTTGATCGCAGCACAGTAGTCCTGTATAATTCTTAAATCGATGTTGAATTTTCAAAATGCTCTCATCGATTGTGCCTTGTACCTCTCTTGTGGTCGTGCACTATTACTTTTTCCTGAATTATGGTTTCCGGCAGCTCATGAGTTGTCTAAAATCTTGTTCATTTCCTGTCTCCAACTTCGTTCTGTTCTCTTTCGAATTGGCAAGAGCACGTTGCGTGCAGAGTTGACAACCCAGATGGTAACTGTGCGATTCTTAGTACCGCAATGAACATGTGTACTAATAATAAACATATACTACAATGGAGTCTGGCCAGAAAGCTTACGATGGCATGTTAACCTCGGTTGACAAGTACCTAGACCCCGCATGTGTAGTAAGCCCTTTTCCGACCCATCCGCAATCTTCCGGCAAGTCAAATACGTATATTCCTTTCGTTCCTTTTGTAGTAAACTTCAGCACCGAGAATACGACAAGACGGTCATAGCTATTTAACAACCTTGAGAGATCTTTGACGATGGTATTCAAGTTGGATGTAGAAGTAAATAACAGATCTTGCCATATCTCTTGAAACTAAAACTGACTATATAATGTGTAGACCTATAAAGGTAACATCATAAATAATGAAATCGTTCCAACCCCTAAAACTCGCCATTCCATAAACCCAGCAACCGGCAAAGCCTTATACGAAGTCCCTGTGGCCCGAAAAAGAGGACCTCGATGCTGCCGTCAAGAGTGCCAGGATAGCTTTCAAATCATGGAGTAACACATCTTTCTCCGAGCGTGCAAGCCTGCTCCTCAAATATGCCGACATCATTGAGTCTAACCGTGATGAGCTAGAGAAGCTCCTCACAGCCGAGCAGGGTAAACCTCTCTCCCTCTCCAAAGTAGAAGTCGGCGACACTGTGCTCACGCTTCGAGCTTTCGCCACAATGGAAGTGAAAGACGAGATTTTGAAAGAAGATGACGAGAAGATTGTGTACTCGACCTATCCACCCATCGGTGTCTGCGGCGGCATCGTGCCCTGGAACTGCCCGGTCGTGCTTGGTATTGGAAAACTGGCTCCCGCACTCATCACAGGAAACACGTTCATCATGAAGCCCTCGCCATACACGCCGTACTGCGATCTCAAGCTAGGCGAATTGGCAGCACAGGTCTTCCCTCCAGGCGTTGTGCAAGTTCTTTCCGGCGAAGACAACCTCGGCCCATGGATGACAGAGCATCCCGGCATTGACAAGATTTCGTTCACAGGATCGACTGCAACGGGAAAGCTTGTGGCAGCGAGCTGTGCGAAGACGCTTAAGCGATATGTGCTTGAGCTGGGAGGTAATGACGCGGCGATTTTATGTGAGGATGTGGACATTGAGAAGTGCTTGCCAAAGATCGTAACGCTTAGTTTCCTCAACTCTGGGCAGATCTGCATGTTGACTAAGCGCATCTACATCCATGAGAAGATTTACGATGAGTTCCGAGACAAGATGGTGGAGTTTACCAAGACTCATGTCAAGACGGGAGCCGGTACGGAGGAAGGTGTTGTTATTGGGCCGTTACAGAACAAGATGCAGTGCGTAGTGATTTCCAGGTTACGTGAATGCTCTGCTGACATTGAAAGGTTCGAAAAAGTTAAGGGATTGTACGCCGAGATCGAGAAGAGCAACTGGACGGCTGCACTTGCTGGATCCGTTGGAAAGTCCGAACAGGGGTACTTCATCACACCAGCAATCATCGATAACCCACCAGAGGACTCTCGTATCGTCCAAGAAGAACCTTTCGGTCCAATCGTACCTCTGCTCAAGTGGTCTGACGAGAACGACGTAATTGACCGAGCAAATGCGACGAAGACTGGTTTGGGAGCATCAGTGTGGGGCAAGGACCTGCAGCGTGTTGAGCGCATGGCGAGGCAACTGTCAGCGGGCAGTGTCTGGGTGAACTCTCAGTAAGTGTCCAAAGTTACAGAACCAGAGGAGAGTAGGCTGACAGTGCATGTTTAGCTTTGATGTTGCTCCTGATGTGCCATTTGGGGGACATAAAGAATCTGGAATCGGAATGGAGGGGGAATTGAAGGACTGAAACACTACTGCAACAGCCGCAGCTTGTGGGTGTGGAAGAAGGTGTTCGAGTGAATGCGCTCCTACTCTTGAGATACATATTTAATCCTTGCAATTGAACCACAAAGCGGAGCGACGTGTGATACGCCTCGTGATGAGCTGTGATGTGTGAGCTTAGCTCGTCCCCACAATGTCAATCGGACCTACATGTGAAAGCGTCGACTCAAAAACAGAAAACGTACATCCTAATAGATGGACCCTCGGGTTAACTTTCTATTTCTCAGTACATTCCGCTGCGTGGTTTCTCTGAGCAAATCTTGGACGGCGCTCGTCAAAGCTTGTGGGGCTGGGTGGACTGCACAAATCAAGAGAACTAGATGCTGGGTAGCTCTCCGCGGAGGTCGCAAGCATGCCTTGAGCCTTGCTTGCAGTATTATCTTGAGACTACCCTTTACAGCTCAGAAGACTGGGATGAGCCTATTCTGGCCTTGACAGGCCATGCAGATCTGCAAAGACTCATTGGACTCACCAGGAACCACTCCGTTAGGTCAAAGCCAGAGCTGATTTTAAAATACTTTGCCAGCCACAGCAGCAGCACGAAGCTGACTAGCCCAAGCAAGAACCAAGCCTTCGATCTTGCGCGAGCACGCTTACTATGGTACCATTTTCGAAAAAGAGTCATTTCCATAATCAGTGCCCGATTCTTGCCCTAGAATCATGGCAAGCCGATCGATCAGCTCAATCAGCCTTGCAGAATGCAATCAAATCTGCATCAACGCTTCGAAAAAACGAGAAATGCTCGATTATTCGCAAGCTGTTGGCAACAAGATTGGAAAAGTGTGGCACGGAAATCCAAGGTACGAACGATCTGCAGCAACATCTGGCATATGACCCAACCATAGGGCACTTGTATGTCTTCCAACATGCTTGCTTTTCGAAGGCGAATATAGCAGCATGAACTAGCTAACTACCTATAAACTTTTAAGTATCTAATCCTCGAAACTAAATCGTTCTAACCAGTTTTCAATACCGTGACTACTTGACCATTCACGTTAGGCATTCTTACACCTCGCGCTTTATTTTGTGTGCATGCAACGACACGCCAAGCTGTAAAATAGCCTCTAAGCATTGAGCAAATTTTTCATATTTGGATTTTGGCATGTGGAACTACTTGAGCTCATGAACGACCTGGAAAAGTACCGACAGTCTCGCGCACCATTATTGATAATGCTTGTCAATGTCGTTATCTTCGTCAAATGCTGATGGTTATGTGAGGACATGGATCAAGCAGCGTACTGGTAAAGAGTACTTCATAATCGTTGGTGTTTTCAGAGTCGTTGTTGGTGTCATTGTTAGGGTGGTGGTTCATGTCAGTAGCTACTCGTTATGAATTTCTGTCAGGTAAAATTCAGTATCTGCACATGCAGATACTCAGACAGCCATCATCAGAGCAATGATTGACGGGACAGGACTCGTGATCTTGAAGGAGTGATTGTGATGTAAAAAGCCTCCAACTTGGTGTCGAAGCCATGCTGCAACAATCGAGTGGGGCAACCGCGTGCAAAATCTTGGCGTCACTAGCGCGCCCACGATCGCAAAATTCACGCTGCAGCATCTCGACCTCAACACAACACGCTCAACGCAGGATATCCACTTCTTTGCGCTCTCCCAATCATCAAAAATGGCACCCAACACTGTACGTACACTGCTTTGCTGTCTGTGATCGCACGATCACGCCATGCGCCCAGCATGTGCAGAACAGTAGGCTAATACGCCAACGTAGAAGGCATCGGCCAAGAAGGCACAGAAGGTGACGAAGAAGTTCATCATCAACTGCAGCCAGCCCGTCAACGACAAGATCTTCGACATCCAGGCTTTCGAGAAGTTCCTCCACGACCGCATTAAGGTCGAGGGCCGCACCGGTAACCTCGGCGAGGTCATCCAGATCTCCCAGCAGGGCGATGGCAAGATCGAGGTCATTGCTCACCAGGAATTCTCCGGCCGCTACCTGAAGTACCTGTATGTACACTTGTGGCGCATTGCAATGCGCACATCAGCGAGAGGCTGTTGCTTGGTATTTAGTTGCTAACGATGCGCAGCACCAAGAAGTTCCTCAAGAAGCAGCAGCTTCGTGACTGGCTCCGTGTCGTTTCCACCTCCAAGGGTGTTTACGAGCTTCGCTTCTTCAACGTCGTTAACGACGAGGCTGAGGATGACGACGAGTAAGCGCGACGTCTTGATTGACGGCCGCACGATGTCAAAGCACGATGGGTTACGCAACAACTACAGCCAGGACAACGACACGCTCTTCAGTGAGTGTGCGGGTTCTTGCAATGGGAAAGAGCAGTGTTCCGTCGGGTAGATAGCGCGATCAAATGAATCGTTGCACCTGCCAAACTATGAGCAGATTCGGGATTTCGTGATGTATGTGATCATCGTTTTTCTGAAAAGCTGCCAGGCCGTCAAAACGAATCGAACGTCCCTCACCGGTCTCTCAAGCCATCGACTAGGCCTACCCCTCTATAAAAAAATCCTTTACACACCCTTCTCGCGCTAGCATAGCATGCAGCAGCTCCTAGCTGGCGAGTCCACAAGTGGGTACCTTGGGCGACTCCGCAAGATGTGCAAAGACGGGTACTAACGAGTGTCTGCAAGTGCATCCGCATAGTGCGATGGGTCGGTGAGTGTGAGGTGTGTGTAGTGTACACGTCATGAATACAAATGCTCTACTCGCCGTAGGGTGGATAGGTGCGCTTTCCATATGAGCTGGTGGTGAGAGAACGGCGGTTTCGTATGCTGCTGTGGAGCACTGTCAACGTGCGGTATGTATATGCCAGTGGGAGCTTGACAGATGACACGACATCAAATGCCAGGAGATAACCTGCTGTGCGTTAGGCTGGTATGATAAAAGCTGGCCAGGTTGGTCTGGTAGTGGGAGCGTCCTTGAGCACTGTAGATCTCACTTCACACAAGAAGCCTCGAAATATTAGGATGTTGATGGAGCCTACCCCACAAAGTATACGGGAGTTTAGCACAACATACGGGTGACTGTTGTCCATATGCTGATTATTGTGCAAATCTTGGACTAACCCAATGCAGCTGGAGATGGTCTAGAGCTATCGTAAGCAACGACCGAGATCTAGATGAGCTTATGCAATGCCAGCGAATGCGAAGATCGAGGCCGTTGCTGAGCAACCTCGTTTCAGTAAACTCTCGTAAGTCGGTCATGAGAGCGATGTGGGAGTACCGTTATGCCTCGTGATGAGAAATATACATCGAGTCGGCCCGTAGAGAGACAGTTGTGTACAAGATCTTGATCGCGGTTCTAAGAGCCGTAATGCAGGGCAAGAAGATTAGAGGTAGGGTTCACGACTCAACGATACATCTTAGCGGAAGTCATACTGTAGAGTCTGCAGCTACGATGTGGATAAAGGGGTTGAGAAGCGGTGAGACATTGGCTGATGTGTACAGCAGATGGCGACATGGCACATTGTGACTGTACCTACAAATGGATAGCGCCAGAGCACGCAAAGGCTCGACATGATGACTCTGCAACGCGTGGCATGCTGATGAATGAAGCGTGTCAAATGCAGTTGCCCGACGGAATTGTGGCTGCGAACACGAACATGGTTCAGGGGCGAGAAGCACATGGCAAGGACTCGATATTTCCATGGTTGACTCGTCGATTGTCGATGGACTTCCTAATCGGGAAAGCAAGTCGAGACTTGTGACGAACGGTGCACAAGGTAGTGCCGGAGTGATGGCCGCCGGCAATAAGCGAGGTATCGTGAGGATATTGGCTTGGTGTTGCGGTCTGATGTCTCGGACTCACAGTCCCAAGAGAAGCCCCGGACCCAGATGTCCCCTCGGAATGGACGCGGAGTGGAATGGTGCATTCGGGTTTGTTCTTTGTGTCGCGATCGAGTAAAGCGGCGATGGCTGCAGTGCAGTCTAGAGTCTCAACATGTGGATTCCTCAGCCTGATCTGACACAAGAGTTGGTCAAACATACAAGGCACCGGGCCGGTCTGCCAAAATTGTGTAAAGAAACTGCTTGCGTCTTGGGAGCATGTGGAGCTCTCCTGCCACGGGCGCCAGTTGATGTTCTGCTTGGTCGAAGAACCCTGGAAAATTTTCGCTGCACTTAATGCCGGCGCCTTGGCATCAGAATCGCGATGCTCAGTCAGAGCAGGAGTGCATGTTGACGGTGATGCACAATTGGCGATCTAGCATGTCAGTCGGGCGTGCAAGGGGCTGAAAGCAAGTCAGGCGGTCATGGAGCGCCGCGAGCAGTGACAGGGCGCCCTTTCATGTACGATGACACGTTACTCGGAACAGCGACATCCACGGAGATGCTTAACTTTGACTCTAACTGAACGCATCACAACGCCAATTTGCGGGGTGCCGTGTTCCAAGAGCAAGTTTTCGCAGCATCAGTGGCAGACGGGGTTCTACCCACGAATGGTGTCAGGCGCCAGCTGATGGTGCCGTGAATCTGGAAGTTGAGTACCCCAGAGTCTCTCCTTGGTGGAGACATGAGGTTAGTATGATGCGGCGTAGACTAGTGGAAGAGCAGCCTCCGGCGAGCAGCGCGCCTTGCCCGCACACATGAACGGAACGAGCATAATGTCGCGCTGGACATATGGCGCTGAATGAGCATCCCGAAACCGTCATTGCGTGATGCTGAGTGTCTCAATGTCTGTCGAGGTCGAGCGAGGCTTGGCCAGTATCCCGCAAGCTGGCGTCGAAACTCAACACAAGCACGACATGGTGTCGCTTCGGCAGGCGATCACGAGATAGCGGCAGACCGTCAGACCGTGCGTGGTTGCCTCCTGACCCAAAAATTACACAAAGCGCCAGGGATGTGTCTGCTGCACCCGGCCTAGTATCCTGACGCCAAAAGCTTGGATTTTCGTTCCCCGATGGCATCATGCGAAAAAGCGCTGGAGGCACCCAGTCATAGAATTTCTCTCAGGTAAAAAGTCAAAACGATTCTGACGACTTGTTTATAAGGACCTGGCTTCCCCAGACGGCCACTGATCTTAGAGAGTGACCTTTCCCCAGAACATGTTCCTACCACAACACCTTACTCACCAACTAAACTCGCACAAAATCAACTCTTGAAGCATAGCGCCACAGTACCCTTTGCTACTTTTGCCTCCCCGGACCCAAGCCATACTATCATTGGACAATCTCCCACAGCCCACATCTCAGCTGCACCCCAGGCTTTTCTTTCAAGCCATGCCAGGCCGTTTGCTCCAATCCCTCGCCAGGGTAGCACCATCGCCGTTACCTAAGCTCGACAAGACTACCACTCCTCAACCGCTTTTCCCTCCTGTTTACTCATACGCACCCCCGGTTGAAGAGCGAGTCAGATCACAGGAAAACCTCATCATGGCCCGCCTTCCTTTCGTGCGCCACCACAGCCACGACATCTCCAGAAAGGGCTCGCCGAAAGGCACCCCCAAGACCAGTCCCAAGCTCGAACCCCATGTCGCTGCATCTATGAACATGAGCGTCGAGTCGCCGCCAGTCGTCTTCTACAACAACCCGCAGACGTCAGCGGGCGCTATTTTTACTGGTCAGCTCATGCTCAACGTGCATGAGCCCCACATCACCATCGACAAGTTCGAAATGAAGCTCCTCGCAATCGTCACAACCAAGAAGCCCGTCGCTCAGCACTGCAGCGATTGCTCCAATCAGACCACTGAGATTCACTGCTGGGATTTCCTGACACACCCTGCTTCTCTTCGCCATGGGCCCCACAGCTACCCCTTCAGTCACCTGCTTCCAGGCCACCTGCCAGCCACCACCCACGGCAGCCTTGCAACTCTTGATTACTATCTCTCCGCCGTAGCGACTACCTCGAAGGGTGACAAAATTACTTACAAGCGCGCCGTCGACATCAGACGCGCCATCTTTCCCGGAAACGAGAAGCACTCCATCCGCATCTTTCCGCCAACGAACCTGACTGCTTCGGTCAAGCTCCCTCCAGTCATCCACCCGATTGGCGACTTCCCTATTGAGATGCGCCTCTCAGGCATTGTCCAAAACAAGGCCGACTCGCAGACCCGCTGGAGGCTCAGGAAGCTCAACTGGCGCATCGAGGAGACCCAGAAGTTCATCGCCCCGGCCTGCGCCAAACACATCTCCAAGGTTGGCGGAGAGGGCAAGGGCGTACTTCACGAAGATGTTCGCGCAATTGCGACTGAGGAAGTCAAGACTGGCTGGAAGACCGACTTCGAGCGCGGCGAGATTGACGTTGAGTTCAACGCCGCTTGCAACGTTGCCCTCAAGCCACTCTGTGATATGGATAGCCAGAGTGGCATGAGTGTGAAGCACAACCTCATCATTGAGATGGTCGTTGCTGAGGAATGGGCTCCGCTCAAGAAGCTTAGCCAGGCTACTCCCACAGGTGCTGCACGCGTCCTCCGCACTCAGTTCCATCTTGTTCTCACCGAACGCTCTGGCATGGGCATCGCTTGGGACGAAGAGCAACCCCCGTCTACGAAGACGTCCCTGCTAGCCCACCTACCTACATGGACGGTGTTGAGGTCCAGTTTCCCACGGCTGACAGCACCACCACGTCCCGCTCAGGTTCGTTTAGCCTTGAAAGCTAGACATGATACCCCGCAACACTACGATTATAATACCGTCGGTTTCGGCGACTCCAACGCGCTTACGAATTTCCTTCTCACCACGATTGGCAATTCGACTTTGAGTTTCTGGTGGACTGTGTAGGATATACCCATTTGCTTGCCCTGGCTGGGCTTCATCATCTCTTCTTGTACGCACAGAGCGCGGAGTTTTGGGATGTGGTTGAGTTGAGCCTACATGAGCTCCTCTGTATGGTATACCACTGGCGTTCTGCATTATTAAAAAGTTTGTCTTCATTACCACATAACAATACACTGCAGCACAACTGCTCATCAAGCAACTGTACAATTACCATTTCTCGCATGCTTTTTGTGATGCTTACTTTTTAGTCACCCAACACTAGCTCCCACATCATTTCGGCATCAGAGCCTTAACCAACAACGCGAACTCATGCCATCTTCCCCTGCATGCACAACTCACGCACGTTCACCGCCGTAGAACCCGTCGCCATCACCAGACCGCGCCACAACGCCCTACCACGCCGCAAATGGCTGCCAAGCCACAGACACTAACGACTAATTTTTTTCTCAGCCCACCCGGTGCACTACATCAGGGATCACGACACGGTCGTGCATACCCGTCGCTAGAAGAGATCTCGAACGTCCTGCGGGACCTAAGAGACCCACAGGCCCCAGGTGCCACGCAAGAACACGCACAAGCACATAACGCGTTGTGCGGTGCGTCGGCATGCAGGCCGACGACAAATTTACGTCTTCACGGGCTGACAGTTGCGCGTCGATGATACATGGAAATCGGGGCGAAGGGATGGAAAGAAAGGTACCCGCTGTTCTGCAGGTGATGTGCACCGGGACCAGGGTATATCAGGTAACACATGTGTACAAGTTGGGCGCGGGTGGAAGCGCGTGCTGAGGCACACAGAGCCGCTGAGGAAGCCGAAGTGCAAGCCTGACCCGCATTGGGAAATCCTGGGTGTGAATTTGCGACCGGATGAAGAGATGGGGTTTTTGGATAGAGTTGCCTATTTGGGGCGTCTGGTGGTGCGGCTCTGCGGGGAAGACTCGCGGCACTTCTACGCTGGGCAACACACCGGTAGGAAACCACGCATCGAGGTCGGCGTTGCGACGTGCTGTGAGCCCGCCATGGTGATACGAGATGGGACTTGCTGTCCAAGTATGGGAATTGCGTCATCTCGACGTGGGAATCATGGCGTGACAGAGGACAATGCCGAGAGGCTAACAGAGAAACGTCACGAGGAAATCCCAGAGAAAAGCCGCGGCATCCATGTTCACGACTACATTACTCCTCCAACTTGACAATGTACCGCTGTTGTCGATTCTCGGATTCGCGATGGAGTGGAAAGTGAGTTTATTTCGGATCTGCTACGCGGAAAGAAATACCGAACGTGAGGTGAAAGACAGGCTCGGCTTCGGTCGCCGGAATCCGTGCACAACAACAATACCGTTGTTGCCCATATGTATCTTCAATAGACATGCATAGAAGCATATAGAAGACTTCCCAAGAAGCTCGGAGTTCGAAAATGAACGCACAAGGGTGTCGATACAGTAGGTATTTAAATGCGCACAGCAATAATAAATCACTCGATGCCTTGGGGTCGCAAGCGGTGGTGTTTGCAATTCAAGACTGTGAAAGATATTGGCTAACATGGCCAGCAAAAATGCAAGCCTTGAACAAGAGCTGGATTACTAACTGTGGTGGTCAAAGAGCCACAAGGTTAAGAAAACAAGAAGAAGTGGAATGCATTCGATTATGAACCGATGTACAGTCATCGTAGCTATAGAACCTAGTTCAAGCATTATCAGAATTTCGTACAGCACTATAAATGCCGCTGTGTCATGTTGAATCTCTTCCGTATTGACGATGCTGAGACGACTTGTACTAACAAGTCAAAGGGACCAGCGTACAGGCCTGGTCAGAGTTACAACGCCAGGCATTTCGCTCGGTTCGTAGCCATCAGTGGGTGCTGGAAGAGACACACCCCCTTGCGATGTGTGGATTCGACGGCGAGGCTTGCGCATAACTGCTCGACACGAAGGACATGTGTTTGAGGCCTTCATCGCAGAGTCGTTGACCCACTTGTCTAAACATAGCTCATGGAACACATGTCCGCACTTCGTCAGCTCTGGTGGCTTTTCTTCCTCTCGCTTCATACAGTCAATTTTGGTAATGCAGATAGAACAGTCGGCGTCTTTGGGAACCGTCTCAGCAGGTTTGCAAAAAGCCGCTGGTTTGACCTGTTCACCGACCCCCTGATACTCCGCCTCTATATCATCAATACTAAAGTCGACTGGATTGATCAGTGGTAAAGGCAATTCGCCGTTATAATTAAGATACTCCTGTCGGTACGCGCGAGTGAACGCAACCATCTGTCTGAACCCATACTTTTCGTGGAGCTGCGGTAGCAACTCATAAAACATCGCCAGATTGAGACGAGTTGTGATATGTTGGTTCAAGTATGCCGCTTCGCAGATCTCAGTATACGTCTGCATGTTTTTCAGCTCAGTTAACTCCCTCGCGTAACCCGGATCCCTCTGACGCTGCAGGCTTATGACTGTATGAACAAACAACACCATCTCTATTAGAGCCGAGTCTGAAATCGCAAAGTTCGGACATCTTGATGAGATATAGCGTCGTAGCTCTGGTTTAAACGTGAGGACTTGGGCATCGGTCGGTTCCTGAATCGTGAAGATGACTAGGGCGAGACTAGGGCGAGGCTGCATTTGCGTAATACTGATGAGATTGTGCCGACTTCTTGTTGTGAGAGAATTTCGACTGCTGCTGCCGTAATACCACGGATACTAGGACAGTAACGGCGAATTACAATGCAGTCGTTCACCCTGGACACGGATATCTTCGGTCGGTGCCAGCTTGAGATCTAGTAGATCTGACGTATGCAGCTGCTGATAGCGGTTGACAGTCGGTTGATCATACTGGATGTGTATCATTGGTGGAGTACAAGGATCGAGTCTCTTGTAGTAGATGTGTCTAATCCGCGACGAGTGAAAGGCAGGCAGCTGGTGATGTGTACGGACGGTTTCACCGACATTTTGTCTCCGCCCAAGATTTCAATCCGTCACTGTATCAATATTCCCAACAAAAGAATCATCAATGGGGCTCTTCGTTATATATCACGGTAAAAACAGTGTTGGCTGGGGTTGATTAGGCTCTAATGTATACCTTCCGGCTCTATTCGCTAGAAGCACCTAGTCTGAGTTTGGCAGCAAAAGTGAAGGTGACTACAAACAGGAAACTAGGCGCAAGCATTTGCGATACGAAGCTTGCCCTTTTTCCGCTTCCTACTTATACTCTTCACTTGACACTTAACTTAGTTTTCTCTAAATCCCAAATCCTAGACACCCACGCCTCACCATGTCGACCAACACCCTGTGCGATCTTCGACTCCACATCTACAACTTCATCATTCACGCCTGTGGGCAATTAGATGAACGCATTATTCAGATTATCGCTGGCAAGTCAGACCTTACTAGCGTTGCAAAAGTACTCGTCTCGAAACGTCGACTAAGACTGATTTTATGCAGGCAACATTACATTTCTCATCAAATACACTTTCGGCCCAGGCGTTGAGCCGGCCAAAATCTCTATCCCCATTATTGACATCCGTGAAGGTCATGTTCTCAAGGCAAAACAAGCTACCGTTCTTATGCACAGGGAAGCTGGCAAATTCGACATCATTGTCAAGACAGAAGTCAGGTGTCGTCAAGCTTGCGATGCACACATCATATCTGTCCTGACAGAGAAGGTCGATGCAATGATCAAAGAGATTTTAGTTATCTAAAGCCTATTCGGTAAGACTTACGTTTGATGGATATGGGGACTTTGATGCAAACGAAACTTTACATGGAGGCTCTGTCACTTAGGGCTCAATTATAGTGGTTCCGTAGAATCTCAAAGAGCTTTCTGACCATTGTCAGCATCCGAGTCACGCAAGTTGACTTCATCGAAGAGTTGAGGATAAGGTGAATGCAATGTTTTCCGCGATTAGATATAACTGTGCACTTGCATTTTATATGTATGGACTTCAAACTTGCGATGTAATGCAGATTTTCGCGGCGGCTGATCAGGTTTTGCCACTAGAGGCTAGGTTTTTATCGCGTGAAGGTGAGGTGAAGGAGAGTATCCGCTTGTGATACGTCACTTGCGCCCACAAACAATCTCCAATCTCTCATTACCTATAGCCTCCTCCCATCACTTTTCTTCGCTCTTGTACCTTGTCTCACATACATAATACTTAGGTTGCTCCTGTTTTGACCAGCAACCAACCCAATATGCCAGCACCAAGAGCACATTCGACACCTATGGCGCCAACGATCTCGATGCCACCCGCTATTCCGGGACCACCAGGTGTACCAGGTCCGCCGCTTGAGACGATCGAACAGCGCATCTATGATTTGCTTGCTCCCTTTCGCGAAGCTGACTTCGATGCCGACGGTGAATTCGACCTACCTTCTGTCAAGAGCGAATGTAAAGCACTTGTATTGTGCGGTAAGTATCATTATGCTTTCCAAACAACGCAGTCGTTGAAATACCCCAGAAAATGTCGCCTTTCTCATCCGCCACAACCAGGCCAGCTACGGCAAGCGCATCGAACCGAACGACATATCTTTCGCGTCAAAGAGCTGGACCACCCGAATGGTTGGCAATAGTTCCGTGGGTATCGGCATCTTTGTTAATGGCAACGGCTTTTCGCACACTGTCTTGAGGACAACCATAGCGAAGGGTGAGGATGTGGTCGACAAGTTGGCTGAGAAGGCGGACGAGCTGCTGCAGCCCTTCTTTCCGGGAATTTGAGCGCTGTTAGACTGATACTTCGGTACTTTCCATTGCATGGCGGGCGTAGCCGACATGATTGTGGAATGTCAATTTCCGACTTGCAGCTCACCGTAGAGATCGTGCGCCACTATAATCACCGATTTGATGCTTCTCTTGTGCATGCTACAAAGCCGAAGCGGAGTTGGATATATTTGTTGAGTCATAGGTCGTATGTAGTCCTCTCAAGTTCTGCAGCTTTCGAGCTTGCACTATCAAACAGCTCTTCCCGATATTCAATGCGATTCTGGGGAAGATATATGTAGGTATCGCGCCTTTACACATCTCTATAAGTAACTTTTTATTCAAGTGATGTAGGCACAACTTTATTTAAATCGGTGGAGACCAACTTGCTTTAATCACCTCCAGTGGTCGTTGCCTTTGAGGACGTTTATAGGCGAACTAACCGGTAAAGTCGTTTAATCTGCCGCCTTTGATCCTATCACTGGTTTTGGCAGAAATAGTAACCGCGTTGCTACAACTGCTGAGAATAACCCGTGTAATATCACTGGCAGCACTGGTGGTTGCATTCAGGATCAGTCCGTTTGTACCAGCTAACGCTACGCTCAACTTTCCCACGAGAGGTTGCCTCAGACGTGACTTCAACTCCAGAATCATGAACACGTTAGTATGAAATGTTTCATGATGACTTAGGCTGACTTGGCACAGATCACAACAATCTTGCCCAAATATTCTAGAAATAGCAGTAGAAGGATTTGAAGACAAGACTCAATCAGGTTGCCGGATCCATTATGTCCTTCTTTTACAGCAAGAGGAATGCGACGCTGGATTTCGAGGTAAATATCAGCAAGCTTACAGGCAATGTTACACTTAAGAAGTTGTTGAGCGCACAAAGGCAAACGTGGTACTATTCCTACTAAGGTCGTCAGTGTGCATAGTGCATGATTTGTTAAGGCCAATATGAAAAAAGCAACTTGTGCTATGCATTGCGTATTATTTTGTAGTGTAAGAGCTTGCGTGGTTATGGCTGAGTCACGAGACTGCTGGCATTATCCCTTTGAGAGACATCTCCAATGGAAGTTATAACGGCCTCGATCTCAAGAGCTAGCGGGTCTGTATCCTGCTGTGATGACTGCACACACTTGCATCCGCCACTAGCAGCCGTGCCAATCACAGCACCGCTAAATACACCGAAAGGGACATTGCTTGATGAACTGTTCATGAAGCGAGTCATAGGTGATGGATATGAAGGGGTAGGATGTGCACGCTGGAGCTCCAAGATCGGCGTGTGATAGGAACAAGTGAAGCTCGAAGGGTTTGCGAAGTTTTGGCCATGGGAACCTTGCAACAAACCCTCCCTAGTCTGGCTTAGCGGAATACAGATCAAAGCACTAAAAATACAACAAACCGCTTCGTTATGTATGGGGCTTGAGCCTCTTGTGAGTGGGGGCCATCCATGGTCGATAGCAAAGACGAAAATTGCAAACAGACTGCTGGATCAGACACAGCGAATTCGAAACGCAACAACGAATATATACGTAAGACCTGAGAATGACCAAGTCTTCCACACAGAGAACCTCTCCAATAATACATTTGACTGCCTGATGAAGCAGCAGCATTTCCTGGGTTGACGTTGCCCCCACTGAGTGGTCTGCATGCCAGTGTCGACGCGCCCATCATGGATCCTGCTGACCACCCTCTGAGGGAGCAAGTCACATATCTTGCGATAATCTGGGGCTCAAGTCTAGCGTCAAAGAGGGACTCAATGCTCCTGGCCCGCACAGGTATGCGTTTAATGTGGAGACTGCAGCATAACGGAGATCAACACCCACAATTTTGGGTTAATGCCGGAAAGCTAGTAGTCTAGATAGGCGATCAGGTTGGTTTCGGTGGCCAGTATCATGACTAGACGTGTCTCACACCTGGTAACCCAGCGTTCGCGGTTAAGCAATGGTCCGTTTCTGGAAGTAGACGGCAGGTCGAAGGCTAATCATTACCAGCGGTGAGAGCGGTGAAGCACAGATGAGCTGTAGAAACGCCAACATCAGGCAGACAACCATAATGCAGGAGCGTTCCAAGTCTTGGCGGTCGGATATGGAGTGGTACTACTTCGTGTGGAGGTTCGAACTAGAGGTGTGGATGTGTGCTCGTGCAAGACGGCAACACCCTTTTGAGGCCATGATCCTTGCTTCCACGTGTCTGGTTACCAGCTCCTTGGGCGGTACGAGGCACAAACCATTGATGCATGCCTTCTTGAAGCGGTGAAAAGGCATTAGACCATCTTGCGTTAGTATGTTTTTCACCGCTCTTGTCAGCATTGGGCCGAACCATGTACCGTCGAGCATGCTTGTTATGGGTCGGCAGGTTGTGGAACGCCGCAGACATTTTTGCCACCTTGTTCTAATTCGCCCAGGCTGGGGTTTACCAGACCAACTCTCGACATATGCAGACCTCGGGTTTGAGCGGTATCACGTGAAGCCGACTAGAAAGTGCGCCTTGGTACCGGGCTGAGCTCGAGCTGTTGTTCTCAAATCTTGAGGTTAGTGAGGCTCGTCATATACCTCTAAAACACAGAGGTCTTCATCGCTTAGAAAGTACTAATTCCTGGCGTTGAAGCCCCGGGGGCGATTGTGAGAGCGGCAATACAGATGACTTCAAGAGAAAGGATGTATAACGCGTGAAATGTCAAGATTAGCCGGACGAACCGTGCGCAGCATATGGTCGCTGGTATGCATCATGCCTACCTTGCAATAGAAAATGGGAGGGAAAGGTTATTGCAAGGCTTATACCAAACTCCAAAGAGAAAGTCCGAGCAAGCGGGTAGAAAAGGGCCCGCGTTGCGCTAGAACTGATTTTAGTTTAGTGCAACGGAACCGCGACATGGGTTCGGAATCCGGAGGTGGGGGTGGTTCTGAGAAATCAACAAAATTCCTGAGATAGCCGTGACTTTTTCACATCGCAGCGCACATCCTTGCTAAACCTTCAATCCGCATAACAACTTGATATCTGTGCCCTCACATCACATAATGATAGGTACAAACGGGACCAATGGGACATCAGTGGGTGCGAAGCTCTTGTGGAGGCATTCCTCCCTGAGCGCACAGCAATGCATCAGTTCCTCCAGAAAGTGAACAAGATGCACGGATTGCAATTATCGAAATACCCAGAGCTCCACCAATGGAGTATTGATAACATTGATCACTTTTGGCAGAGTGTTTGGGAGTTCGTGGGCGTCAGGGCTCAAGGTCAAGCAACAAGAGTCAGACACTGATTAGACCACCAGCCTCTTGTATGCTAATCATGCCACAGGCAGTAGATCCAGATGCGCCAATGTTCCCTCGCCCTACCTTCTTTGAGGGCGCAACATTGAACTTCGCCGAAAACTTGCTCTTCCCGACCCAACAAGTCGAACCAGATTCGCCTGCCGTTATCGCCGTAACCGAGACAACACGCGAGACAGTATCATGGAAGGAGCTGAGAGAAAGAGTGATACACTGTCAAGCTGGTATGAAAGCTCTGAAGTTGCAAAAAGGTGATCGGGTAGCCGGCTATGTTGCAAACCACGCGAACGCGCTCGTGGCTATGCTGGCTGCGACGTCACTAGGAGCCATATGGACAGCAGTCAGCCCAGATACAGGCGTACATGCAGTACTGGAACGGTTGCGGCAGATCGAACCCGTCATACTATTTGCAGATAATGCTGCTTTCTACAATGGTCGAAGCCACCCAGTAGTACCCAAGGTCAACGAGATTGCCGCTGGGTTGCCTTCGCTGCAAGCAGTCGTGGTCTTCCCTACTGTGCCTTCAGTCAATGTTGACCCCAAATCCATTGAAGTGGCTTTGGGTAAAGCCTATGACTATGCCACTTTCACATCTCTATCTAAGAACGCAGAGCTTACCTTTGAGCAACTCAGCCCAGACCACCCAGTTTACATCCTGTACTCCAGTGGGACTACCGGTGCACCAAAATGCATTGTTCATGGAGCCATTGGTACACTTCTTCAGCACAAGAAGGAGCACATCATTCACTCTTCGATTAAACCATCCTCACGGCTGTTCTACTTCACAACTTGCACATGGATGATGTGGCACTGGCTTGTTTCTGGCCTTGCTTCAGGAGCAACACTCGTACTCTACGATGGTTCGCCCTTCCGTTACATCGACAGCAACAATCCTTCAACATCTGTCCCAGACGATCTTGCCATGCATCGCCTTATTGAAGAGTACGGCATTACACACTTTGGTACTTCAGCAAAGTACTTGTCAATCCTGGAGCAGAAGTCTGTTGAGCCCAAGGCTGCTGGACTCGCCCTGAGCAAACTGGAGGCAATATACTCAACAGGTTCACCACTTGCTCCTTCAACGTTCTCATACGTTTATTCTGCTTTCCCATCTAATATTAATCTTGGTAGCATCACAGGCGGCACAGACATCATCTCCCTTTTCGGGGCACCGAATCCTCTGATACCTGTGTATGAAGGCGAGATTCAAGCTGCTGGGCTCGGCATGGCCATCGCTGCTTTCGATTACACGGGCGAAGACATATCATCAACTGGCGAGCCAGGAGATCTGGTCTGCACAAAACCGTTTATCTGCCAGCCCGTAGCTTTCTGGGGTGGCGAAGGCGTCAAGAAGTACCAGAGCTCATACTTCGACAAGTTCACGAATAAGAAGGGGGAGCCGATCTGGCACCACGGCGACTTCGTACGCTTCAATCCCAAGACCCGAGGTATTTGGATGCTTGGACGAAGTGATGGTATTTTGAAGCCAGCTGGTGTACGATTTGGCTCAGCTGAGATCTATAACGTTGTGCTTGAGCATTTTGCCGAAGAAGTCGCAGATGCGCTATGCATTGGGCGGAGAAGAGAGACCGATGCGGATGAAACCGTGGTACTCTTCTTGAAAATGGCTGAAGGCCATCAGATTTCTGACGACCTGGTACTGAAGATCAAGAGTGCAGTTAAGAACTCGTTGAGTGCAAGGCACGTTCCGGCTATTGTGGATGAGTGTCCTGAGATTCCAGTTACCACAAACGGGAAGAAGTAAGTTTGCCAGTAATGTACTAGGGGCTTTTTGCTGACCATTTGCAGGGTTGAGGGCGCGGTCAAACAGATACTTTGCGGTCTGAATGTGAGGACATCTGCAAGTGTCGCAAATGCAGAGTGTTTAGATTGGTACCGAGAGTGGACCAGTAGGCATTGAGAAAAAAACCTGTAATGCAGTAAGATTACGTTCGCTTGCGCGCACTAAGAGTTCCAAAACCTGGTTTTTGCATTTCTTGTTCGGCTCCATTTCTGGCTGGCAACGTGGAGCCGTCGCCAAGATAAAATCATCATCGCTCACAGTGCTCGCGAATGTTCTACCGTCACCCAGGGCATTGGGATGTGACAGCTGACACAATAGGTAACACTGGCTCTTGTGTAATCAGAGCCACGAGTGCTATGATGTTGCACAGGACGACAGTCCAAACCAGGCCTTAGGTCCATTACGCCAAGCAGTATCGTGATACAGAGTGGGGCGCATACCCGTCGCATGTATATGCGGAGTACAGCGACAGCATTGGGTTTCACAGCAATGGTGATATGCGCCCAACTACCAATGTAGGCATCATGCAGTGGCTGACACCTGACGTATCAGGGAGCGGGAGTAAAATTGCAGCCCTGTGTCGTACAACCACAATTGGCAACAATCAAGTATACTTGCAAATCTCAGTTTTCTGGCGTCTAAATCTGCAAATCAATCAGTTCAAGTCTCTCTATATAAATTGGCCTACAAACCAAGCCTGTGAGGTGGATTTGATTTGACAATTTGAAGGATTTGATAGGCTTGTATAGGCCTTGTGTTAGAGTTGTGATTTTTTAAGCTTATGTAAGGTGGCTTTTGGCGCGTTGCTAGCTATTAATCGCGTACCTAGCTATCGCGTAGTTTTTACTACCTCTGCTTATTGCTACTATCTAAATAGCTTACTTGTGTTATTGTAGTAGCTATTGTTATTAGCTTAACGCTTACTTTTTGCTACCTTTGCTTACCTTTAAGCTTAGTTATGCCCCTAAAACACGCTGCTAATAGCTAGTTATCTAGTAAGGCTGCTGCTAATGTAGGCAATTAATTCCCTAAGCGTTAGTAAAAGCCTACACAGCGCGCTGTTAAAGGCGATAAGTTACTCTGTGGCACTACCAGCCAGCTAATAGAGCTGCTGTCAGGACCAATAAGTTCCGGTAGTTCCCTACGAGGCCAGCATGGCCCAATTAAGGAACAGGGGTAGCGTAA
This sequence comes from Ascochyta koolunga, assembly GCA_026119515.1. Taxonomy (NCBI): domain Eukaryota; kingdom Fungi; phylum Ascomycota; class Dothideomycetes; order Pleosporales; family Didymellaceae; genus Ascochyta; species Ascochyta koolunga. The sequence goes on from JANLCG010000022.1 coordinate 918,912, forward strand.
CTATATAACGCAAGTGAATCGCTCTACTCCTTTAGTAGTAATTTGTCTATCCTTAACCTGCAATACTATCCTCTACTTTCTAATGCTTAATAGCGTGCCACCCTTATTAAAAGAGAACCTAACATTTAAATTGCTTACTATTACACGTTATTAAAATGTAGACTAGATAATAGAGCTAACAAGTAAGCTAGTCTAAAAGCAGTTAACCCTTAGGTACACTAGTACGCCCTAGATTTATTATTAAGGAAGACTCTGCTACCGCTCGCATCTAAAGCCTACCTTCCTTAGTAGAAAGGGACGCTGCAGAGAACTCTGGACTAGCTAAAGGTAGAGCGAACAAGCAGAGACTAGGAGGTTAGTTAACAACTCCTCCTAGACTACAAACACCTATAATAGTCTAGAACGCTTTACTACGTTCTCTAATAGACTAGGAACTAGAAGACCTCTGCGCCTAGTTAAAAAGGGCCTAGAGGCAAAGCAAGATTAATTAACTCTGTTAACTAAGGGCTAAATATAAGTTAGGAGACACCTTAGTGCTCCCTCTAACTTTAACTCTACTAAGGACCCTCGCAACAACATCCTTAGGCCTATTAGCTAACCTTCTAAAGCTAGACCTACCTTAAAGGTATAATAAGAAGTTAAGAGCTAAATATAACTACTAGGAACGTAACTGTAAGTTATATTTCCTACGTTTGCCTATAAACTTTACTAAAGAATACTAAAAGGTAGATTTTAGGGCAATGTACCTCTCTAAGCTACTTAAGACTCTATAGAAATTGTATTGCATAACAGAACAGACAAGTTCTCTATCCTAGCAACTAACCTAGGAGACACTTAAAACTGTTATGTTAAACGCTCTAGGAACGCTATTAGAACAGAAACAGTAAGCCTATAAAACTCTTAAGCAAATCTAGCAAAAGCTAAATTAGTTACCTATAGATCTGCTAGATGCCTTTTAACCCTTATAGGAGGAAATAGGCTTAGCCTAAACTCTAGAGCTTTAAGTAATAGAGTACATTTTATCTCTACGCAAAGACATCTAGAGAGACCTATTCCTACTCCTAGTTAATAGGCGCAACACTCTGCTAATAGTAGAAGAACATGCCAACGTTATCTACTACAGAAGGAATCTAGATAAGGAGGCAAAAGTCACTCCTGCAAAGAGGTAGCTACTAAAAGGTAGCAATAAGAGTAACAAGACAGGGGGACATAAAAACCCCTAAAAAGACAAAAATAGCCTAAAAGAGACTATAACAGACTATCTTTACACAAAACTATAGGTACCTAAGGCAAAGGTAGGGGTCTAACCTGTTACAACTGCAGAAAGCCTAGTTACACTGTAGCTAAGTGCCAAAGCCCTCTAAAGAACAAGGATGCTACAGCTAACTAGAAGGAAACTACTTTAGAATTAAAGAAAGGCTTAAACCTTAGTTTAGGAAAAGGGAAAGGGTAGGAGGATTAATTCTATATCTTTCTACCTACATAGCTTTAAACTAGGAAACATAGGACCTTAGGAAATTAAGGGAAGCTCTTTACCCCTATCCCTCTTAGTTATTAACTGTGCAGTGCACAGTTTAATCCTCTAAGCCTATAGAGGCTATAATTAATAGAGGTTCCTAGCTAAACTTAATGTTAGCTACGCTAGCAAAGGAACATAATCTCTAAGTAGACCCCCTACCTAAGCTGCTGGCTAAAGGCGTAGATAGGGGTAGATTAACAGTGTATAGTACTACAACAGTAGATATAACTATTACTAATTTACGTAGTTATAAAGAGACCTATTAAGTACTATTTGTAGTAACAGACCTTTAAAGATACTTAGTGTACTTAGGTCTTCCCTAGATTAATATATTTTATCTAAGGATTAGCTACGCTACTAGACATATGCTCTTTTAGAGGAATAAGGACAATAAGGTTGTCTAGTTTACAAAGGTAGCTACAGAAGACGCTAAGCAGTTTAAGAGCAGCATAAGAGAACCTAATACAGACGTCTATGCGTGCCTTGTTAACTTTATAGGCTATAGGGAGTTAGAAGATAACCCTATAGGTTATTTACCCCTAGAATATGCTAAGTTTGCAGATGTAGGCTTAGAGGAGAACTCTAAGAGTCTTCTAGAGCATAGCTACTACAATCTATCTATAACTCTAACACCTAAAGGTATTCTACCTCACTAACTATTATACAACCTCTTAGTAACTAAGCTAGAGATACTTTAAAACTATCTTTAGGAGTATATAGTAAGAGGATAGATACGTTAGTTAAAGTCTCTAGCAGGGGCACCTATACTCTTTGTTAAGAAGAAAGATAGTAGCCTAAGACTTTGTGTTAACTATTAAGGCCTTAATAAGATTATAATTAAGAACTAACACCTACTACCCCTAATTACAGAGTTACTAGAGAGGCTCTCTTAGGCGAAGTATTTTACTAAGCTTAATGTAAGAGAGGCCTACTATAGGATTTGTATTACAGAGGGAGATAAGTAGAAGACTACTTTCTATACTAGATATAGACACTATAAGTATACTGTTATACCTTTTAGCCTAACTAACGCCCCTGCCTAGTTTTAAGCATACGTTAACTATGCTCTTATAGGACTAGTTAATATATATTATATTGTCTATTTAGACAATATCCTAATCTACTTAAATACAAAAGAAGATTATATACAGCATATAAAGGATGTACTATAAAGACTATGTAAGTCTAAGCTATACATTAAACTTAGCAAGTGTAAGTAGCACACTTAACGCATAGAGTATCTTAGATACGTAATTAGCCCTAAAGGGGTTAGTATTAACCTAGAACAGGTGAAAATAATCTAAGAGTAGCTACAACTACAAACAGTCTGCAATATTTAAGTATTTATTAGCTTTATAAATTACTATTAACAATTTATCTATAGTTTCTCTAAATTAGCCTTACTATTAACTAAAATAACTTATAAAACCCTAGGGTCTGCTAGGGGGTCTAGCAATAAGAAGAGAGGAAAGCTAGAAAATAGACATTAGCAAAAAGGCAGATCTGCTTTCTAGAAGCTTAAAGACGCTTTCACCTAAGTTCCTATACTCTCCTACTTTAATCCTTGTTAGAAAATAAGAGTAGAGGTAGACGCGTTAGGAGGCGCAATCTTAGGCATATTAAGTTAAAATGTGCTAGAAGAAGATAGAACAGGTTAATAGAGGCTAATTAGTTTCTTTTCTTGTAAATTAATCTAAGCGGAATACAATTACAATACCTATAACAAGGAACTACTAGCTATTATTAAGAGTCTAGAACACTAGCGCTACTACCTTAAAGGTATACACTTTAAGATCCTTACAGACTACAAGAACCTAAAATAGTTTATAGAAAATAAGACCCTTAACTATTGCTAGGTTTAATCCTATCTAGCCTTAACTTAGTTTAACTTTATCCTTACCTACTAACTAGGGACTACTAATCCTGCAGATAGACCCTTAAGGCAACTAGACTATAAGGTAGAAACAGAGAAACCTTTACTAAAGTACAATAAAGCTTTTGTATAACCCCTTTAAGATTTGTTCTCCTCTAAAGGAAAGAACAACTTCCTAGTGTTAGCTGTTACAACACAGGCATCTCTAAGGTCTAAAAACAATTAGAAATTGTTAAAGCCCTCTAAAATTTCTAAGTAAAGGAAAGTACTACAACTAGGGATCTGCTTAACTATAAGGAAGAGTCTATAGTAGAACTAGCCTTAGATGCAACCTCTAATAGATATAATACTAAAATAGACTATAATAACCTAAAACAATTGTTTACAGTCTATAAGGGGTTAAGGCACTTAACTACTCTAGAAGAGAAGTCTAAGGCTCTCTAAGAATGCTATAACAACCTACTTAGAGGACATCTTAGGGGTAAGAAGACAATAGAAAAGCTTTAACAACACTATAAGTAGAAGGGAATAAGGAAAGATACAAGAGACTATTGTAAAAGCTGCCTAGTATGCAAGAAGGCAACTCTAGCGCGTTACAAGCTATATAGTCTCCTAGCACCTTTATCTCTACTAAACGCAGCCTAGGAGGAAGTTACTATAGATTTTATTATAGAATTACCTCTAAGCTGCCTAAGCAACTAGGTATACAACGCTATCTTGGTTATAGTGTGTAGACTTACTAAAATAGCTTACTACATCCTAGCTAGAGCTGATTAGGACAGTACAGACCTAGCCTAATCCTAGATAAGAGAAGTTATACGCCTACACAGTGTCCTAAAGAAGATAATCTCTAATAGAGGCCTACTTATAGCAGCTAAACACTAGGATACTTTCTAATACTACCTAAACTTAAGAAGGGTGTTAACTTCTGCTTATTATCTACAGACAGATAGGTAGACTAAAAGACAGAACTAGACACTTAAATAGTACCTACAGTGCTACTATTACCTAGAACAAGATAATTAGAGTTTATAGATATTAGTTACAGAATTTGCGTACAACAATAGCATACATGTAACTACAGGCACTACTCTGTTTAGAGCATACTACAGTATAGATCCTATTAGTCCTAACTGGCCTAGTATAGCTTATAGCGACAGAGAATTGCCTCTAGGGGAACAAGTAGCTAGTAAAGTTATTACTCTGCAATAAGAGTGTAAGAGGAAAATTATTGCTGTAAATAAATACTAGAAATTATACGTAGACAAGAAACGCTTAGCATATACGTTTAAAGTAGGTAATTAAGTAATAGTGTTAAATCAGCACATTAGGTTAACAAGACCTAAGAAGAAGCTTAACTAGAAATACCTAGGTCTAGGTTACATAGTAGACTAGTATAGTCTAACAGCATTTAAAGTTAACCTTCTAGGGTTATAGAGCGTACATCTAGTCTTCTATGCGTTGCTGCTAGAGCTGTATAATCTAAAAGGTCTTATTCTACACCTAGAGGTCCTAATTGTAGACACACTGCGTAAGTATAGTAATAATGTCTATAAAGTAGACACTATACTAGATAGACGTAAGGGAGAATATAACTAGTAGGAATATCTAGTTAAATAGACTAGCTATAAAGACGAAGAGAACTCCTAGGAGCCTAGTTAAAATATCTCTAGTAACGTCCTTTAATAATTTTAGAAATCTAAAGGTATATAGCCTAAGAGAAATACAAAGGAAAAGCCTTGTAGGAGTTAAGGGCAACCCTAAAAAAGAAGGGGGATAAGCAAAGGTAATAAGAGGATCCTAAGGAGACAACGTACCTTTACTAGTTTTCCTACAGGGTTTTTAGGGTGTTTAATAGTGTTATACTCTAGGATTACCTTAGCCTAACTTACAAGCATCTCTTAGGATCTATAATTATCTATTATAGACTACAAGAACCTAGTCTAAATTATAACAGTTTAATCTATAAGGGCACGAAGCTTCTAACATTACAAGAAGAAAACACAGGATATTAAAGTAAGTACTCTATTAAATTTAAGCTAAAGGCCTAGGTATATCTAGGATTTCTAGGGAAATCTAACTATAGAAATTGTTTATAGTTATGTTGTTATACTAGCTATAATAGTCTATTAAGACCTATTATAACGCGCTCTTACTACTCTTAAACCTTGTTATGCTTATCTAGCCTCTTCTACAGAGTCTTAATCTTCTTAGACAAAGAGCCCTTCTTAGCGCTAGTAGTAAAGCTCTTCTCCCTTATAAGCGCGGCCATCTCTGTAACTAAAGTATTACCTAGTTTTCTGCGCTTAGAACTAGGGTTTAGAGCATAATTACAAACCTTAGCCTATAATAAGTTAGAATAGTCTATCTAGAGATAAGATAAGTATATATACCTGCTTGCGTAGTAAATTAGTCTCCTTAGCAACCCTATTAGTAACAGCAGCCTTAAGGGTGCGCTTGCTAGCTTTAGCACGTACTAACACAGCCTTCTTGCTGCGCTAACGCTAGTCTAGGCAGAACTTAGAGTAAGGGTCCTTATTATTAGCTATAGCACTAGTGTGCAGGTAGAGGTAAGCAGCGTAAGGGATGTAAGTGCTACTAGAGGTGTAAGAATAACCTATAATAGACTAAAACTACTTAAAGAGGACAACTTACTAACTATAGGCCTAGGAGATAGGCTAATAGAGGGACATAAGCTTAAACTTAGACGCTTTCTTTTCTATCTTAGTTAATAGGCGCTATAGGAGCTTATTATTAACTATGCCCTAGTCTAGGTCCTAGACGCTAAACTCTAAAGCCTAGAGAATGTTGTAAATCTTAGCTAAGTTACTGTTGTGCTTTAAATAGAGCTGCTAGAGTTAGTTATAACCTATAAGGGGTTACAATTAGGCTAAAGGAGGGGAATACATATAGTAATACACTCCTAGTTAGAAGAGAAGTATTAGAAGCAGCGCATGACCTGCTCTAACTTACCTAAGTCTATCTACAACAGCTATGCCTTATACAAGTTAATATTAGTAGGGGTAATTCAGACATAGACACAACTAGTCCTTCTATAATACTTATACTAGCCTATAGCAAAGCTACAGACGCATTAAACACAGACCTAGTATAACTGCACACTATTGTGCGCTATATTGTTGCCTACAGCGTTTAGATCTATAATCTTAAGTAGTCTAGACGTGTAGGGGGCGGTAGGGTGCAGTGCAGCAGGCTAGTAGGCTAGGGGATATGCTGTTAAAATTGTTAGAGCCTAGAGAATCTAGTTAGCTGCCTGTAGAGTTATAACAACCTATAATAACCTATTAAGAGTTATCCTAGACTAGTAAAGGGGAACCTATCCTAGCTAGAGAAAAGCACTAACTTACTAAAAATTAGAGTAGAGTGTAGGAGTAATAGACTAAAATAGGGGATAATGTAGGGTATATCTAGGCACTGTACTAGCAACGCGTTACCCTACTTATTTTCTAGGTAGTAGCGCAACTCCTAGGTAAAGGTAAAGGTAAAAGGGAAGGTAAAGGTAGAGCTGCCTAAACCTACGCATAAGCTTAAGGGAATACCTCTAAATACCAAAGCACTACTCTCCTGTAACCTTGTCACTGTCTAATCTATAACAGACTATAATTACCTACTCTACCTAAAAAAGCCTGTAATATCTGTGGCTTAGGGCGAGCCACCTTAGAAGGGGATATTGTTAGGACTAATAAGTTCTAGTAGTTCCCTACAAGGCCAGCATAGCCTAATTAAGGAACAGGGGTGGCGTAACTATATAACGCAAGTAAATTGCTCTACTCCTTTAGTAGCGATTTGTCTATCCTTAACCTGCAATACTATCCTCTACTTTCCAATGCTTAATAGCGTGCCACCCTTATTAAAAGAGAACCTAACAGCTGCTAGAAACACAGCTAGCGGCACCTAAGCCGCTGCTGTCACCCTAGCTAAGTGTACCTACTAAAGCCCTTATAGAGGTAGCCGCTGACGTGGCTGTTAACCTACTTATTAGGCAGGTTGTTAGTGCGCCTAAGCAGCTATAGGAGCTTTAATTGCTAAAGTCTTAGCTAGTTACTGTGACGCTGTTAGCGGCGTTAAGGGTAGCTATAGAGGCTTTGTTAGAGGAGGATAGTAGGGAGCTAGGCAGCTTTAACGCGTGGTTTGTTAATAATTTTAAGGGGATTAATTAGAGTAAGCTGTGCTGTTATAGGAAGCTATTGCGCACTCTTATAGGTAAAAAGAGCTAGGTCTTTTAGCATAGCTATTGCGTAGCTTTATAGAGGAGTCCTGTAGAAGTAAGTGCTAGGCAACCTAAGCGTACTTACTTTGTGTGCTACTAGTGTTACTATAACGCAGTTACTAGCAGCATTATTAAGGTGTTAACAGCTATAAGCTCTATAGTAAAACACCTAGGTAGCTAAAAGCGCAGCTATTGTATAACTGCGCGCAGGAAGCAGCTGCTAAAACTAGCTAGAGGTTAGCAAACTATAGCTAACGCCTTAAAAGCAGGTATAGAGGTGTTACAGTTAGCTACTAACGTACTAAGTAATTTTAACGTCTAGCGCTTTTAGCTAGCTGCTGTTACCTAGCTTATTAAAAATAACTACCTGCTGCGCAAGTTTAAGACTAAGAGCTTTAGGCAGATGCTCTATTTTGCTAACCTAGCTGCTAAAGAAGCGCTATAGGCAAGTTACTATAGCGTTGCAAGGTTTGTAATAAGGCTCTATAACTACCTAAAGCTAATTGTAAAAGCTAAGCTAGTAACTACAGTTAGCAAAGTCTATATAAGCTTTAATAGCTAGACTACTAAAGGTAGCAAACGTAGCTTCTTTAGTGTTGTTGCTTACTACGCTAACACTAAGGGAAAGATTATTAACTTACTAATAGCGCTACTGCAGCTTGCTAGCGTCTATAGCAGTAAGGCAATTAGAGACTATGTTAACAAAGCTCTATTATCTTTTAGTATAACGCTGCTGTAGCTAGGTTACTTTGTGTTAGACAACGCTACAGCTAACAATATAGCTATTAAGAGTCTAGCTAAATAGTATAGATTTGTAGCGTCTTAGCAGCGTCTCTACTATAGTCCTTATACTCTTAACTTAGTTAGCTAAACTGTTATATTTAGCAAGGACAAGGACGCCTATAATAACAACCTAAAGTATAAGAAGATAGAGGAGAAGTTTATAGCTAAGTAGCAGCAGCTAGGGCCTTTAGGCGTGTTTCTAGACATTATTAACTATATTAGTACGCTAAAATAGTACTCTAGCTTTGCTTGCTTCTAACACCTTACCTATAACAAAGATTTAACTAATAATAGTAATCTACTTAAAGCTGTAGTTAAAGCTTACGTTACCTGCTAGAATAGCTACTACGCTGCCTTTAAGCGCAGCCTTACACTCTATTAACTAATTACTACTTACTTAAACTACTATATTGCGAAGGTTGCAGAGCTTAATTATACTGCTACTAACAATAGTAACAAGCTGCTAGCTGCGCTAGCGTAGATGTAATTAGACAGTCTTACAGCTGCAGACTAGGCAGTAATAACTAAGTACGTAGAGGTTCTCTAGCTGTTAAAGACAGCTACAGAGCAGCTGGAGGGGCGTAGGAAGAAGTAGTAGAGACTTAACAGTTGCTTTAGCGCTATCTATAAGGTTATACCTACGTTTAAGCAGCTAATTGCTACCTTTAAAGACTAGTTAGTAATGTAAGAGAAGGTTAATTTTAAGCAGCTAGAGGCTCTAGAAGACTATATAGCTATTAACTTACGCGCAGCTGTTACTAAATTAAAGCTCTACTATAGCAAACTTAGTAACTCCCCTACCTATTACGCTATAATTGTCCTCTATCCCTACTATTGCAACTACTACAAACTTGCTTAGGCTTATAACCTAGCTTAATTAGCAGCTACTAACGCTGCCTTTTAGCAACTTTAGCGCCTCTATAACTACTATTAAGCTCCCTAACTGTAGCTGCTAAAGCCTACAGCATAAGGTAACGCTATTAACAACGCTATTAACGCAATACTTAAGGCAGAGAGCAATAATAAGGTAGACTCTAGCAATAAGTATAAGCGCTAGTAAGCTAACAAGCTGTGTTAGAGTTACGCAGATTTTAAGCAACAAGGCAATCTAGTACGTTACTAGCTTACTTTGCTACCTAAGTACCTAGCGTTAGCTTAATTAGCGCTTGATATAATAACTATCCCTGCCTCTAGCTATAAATGTAAGCAACTTTTTAGCAAGCTTAGTAATCTGTTAGAGCTACAGCAGCGCAAAATTAGCTCTAACTTACTAGCTGCTCTCTAGTGTGTGCGAAGGTGGATGGCAGCAGGTTTGTTAGATACTAATAATAAGGTTGATAAAAGTACGTTAACTGACAGCGATGTTGACAGCTTGTACAGAGTATGCGATTAGGACAATTCTATACAGTAATTACAGTACAATAAGATAATTTTAGCATACAGCATCAAATATACTTCCAAATCCTTCAAACAAATTGAGTCTATAACCTTAGTAAATCCTCTAAATCTAGTACAACGTCAACTATCGTCAAATCCAATCAAACCCTTGCAAAGATTTGACTTGATTTGTTTGTTGCCAATTGTGCGTACAACGTCGCACACCACAGCTCTAGCGGTCCGTTCCACATACGGCTGCAGCCTATCGGTAGGAAGCGATGGCGTTTGAAGCAGGCAAAATGTGTTCGGCGACCCTCGCATGTCGTGGTACGCCTGTCCTACTGCCAGGCTCCAGCCGCGGATGTTGAACAAACATCTTGCCCTTCATCTTGCTTCCACACCTCAGGCAGAGCTATAGCCGCCGAGGCAATACCAAGCGATGAAATTTCAGCTGGATTCCTTGGTGCTGCAAAACAGTTTGGGTCCGGGGATGCTGGCATGTCGAAGCATATGCCATGAAGTACGATCCACAGCAGCATCACATCAATATTCCTATGTATTATCCCATCTCGTGTATGAGTTGACATGAAAGGCTTGTAACGGAGCGAATGGCTCAGGCCCCGCCAAAATTCGCTCACTTTGATATCGAGGATGCAGGCCCATGTGCACTTTCCGAAAGGCTTGTGCCTGAAAACCCCAGGGGTAGAGCCCCGCCATGTGAATCATGAAAGGGGCGCCTCTTGCGCTAAGAGAAAGATATTCAATCGGCGAGCTCCCTTTTCGAGTTCACCGGACATTTCGTGAGGGCTCGCATTTGTACTGCAGATCTTCATGTAATACAAGGACCTTGGTCACGCTACTGTTCAACAAATAGGCATGTCCCGAAGCTGCCTGCCCCTTGATGTGGGTACCCAGCCGTAACATTTCTCGTACCAACCTAGTTTAACACTCTTGCTGGCTTGTGGTCTTCTCTCTCGCTTCAGGCCAAAAACGTGTCTGAGTATCGATTATCCTAGTAACCTATTTGTTGAATAATTAGAAGAATCATTTGGAGCCCCATCGTAGTAATTTTACGACTGTTCTTTCAAGTGCGGAACTACATGTCAGATCACGGTTCCCACTAATGCGAACTTGCTTCTGACTTTCAGCCACGATCGCACAAAATCACGGCAGATCTCCAGTGTACACATGCCAACACATCTTTGGTTACAATCTGCTCAGGATGAGGAATTCGGTTTGGCTAGAGATGAAGTCCTTCAGGGATGATGGGTTGGTTGCACGACTCCAGACTGGCCTTTGGTATCGTAGTCTGTAGTACACAGTAAATTGCTACGATCCGGTTGTGTATGTATAAAGAAGGCCTGTAGACATGATCATCATCATTGCATGACCTTATTCAGCACCGCGAACGATGTCTGTTCGTCAGGAATCCGCTGGGACCAAAAGTATGTGCCTGTACCACAACTTCATCACGCTCTTCTTAGGCTGACATATTTGCTTTAGAGAACATAGAATGAGCTGCAATGTTCGCGAGAGTACTCTGGGAGCAGGTGCTCAGTTCGACTCTGAACGAGCCCTTACGAACGGGGCTCCCATTGCATCCGTCAAGAGCGGCGTTTCTGTCCGTATAGGTATCACTTACTCACTGACACTAAAAGGTCTACAGCTCTCTGACATACTCAGATACATCCCAGCCACCTCAATCTTACTCTTTGCTCCGTTTCGCTAGTGCGCTGGCCTCAGACTCTCCATTCGATGGCCTACATCTTGCTGGAGCTGAAAACCCACTTGTCAATGAGCAAGATAATAGAAAAAGTGAAAGCGAAGCTCCGCCAAAAATTTGAGAAGCAGACGCAGAAATTGCTACGAGTATTTTTTCCACTGCTAGTGAAAAGACCTACGTCGAATGACCTAGTGTGTTGTAAATTGTGTCTTTGCTCAAAAGTGTATTTATCGGTACGCTGGCAAAGTTTGAGCATCAGTGTGGCATTTTGATAGGATTTTGAATAACTTAACTATTTGACTTCCCATCGCACGATCTAGATTACTTGTGGGGCAAGGGAAAAGCGCCACTTGCTCTGTGACTGCGCCTCTCTGTGAGGCTGCGTACCATAGGCGTATATACACCTCCTAGCAATATGGTACCGGTTGTCAATGTTAGACAGTTCAATTCAATGTCGCATGGAGCTGTCTAAATTCTCAGGAATTTCCCGATTATCTCTGAGTGGTTCTATCGTAGTTTGGCGCTTTTTGAAACAAGCCTACATGACGAAGGCTTTTCGCCGGACGATCCAAATAAGATTAAGGTATTGGCATTGCCATGGCTGTAACCCACGCCGCAATCATCTCCCCACCCACTTTCTATTGATCTGACTCTAGTGTAGAAGTTTGAAGCACTTTCCACAGCATGGATGAGACGAATGAAGGTTGCAGTGTCTCACTTCCGCTATCTGGAGGATGGTAGTGGTTTTGCAGCCTCGCACGGCTGTGCAACGCGCCGCAGGTCTTTCGTGCCGGGATGACGTTCGCGCTTTTTGCCACAAGTGGACTTAGATAAACAGATTAGCTCATTCGAAATGCCACATGTGGCAGGTTTGGAAATTGGCATTAATCACGGGGGAAATAGACCCAGACCCACTGGCAATGCCGGAAACTCACAATACTCTACTCGAAAGCCCGCCATATGTCACAACCTTTTTCGCCTTTTCATGCACGATTGTTTGCACTTAGTCAGTTTAAATAAACTGACACATGTATTTGTCCGTAGTTTTCATCTTTGTGCAGATATGTATTCACGTGAAGGCAAGCTTCTTCGAGAGGAAGAACCACGTTTCGGCCTACCGTTAACAAAGCCACTATAAACCAGGGAGTTTCTTAGAGTAAGGCAAGTTAAAGACATAATAAACAAAACAGGGTCAGCGGATATCGAAAAGTTCGATTCGAAGCCTTCCCGGTAAAGATTGATTTATGGCTGCGAGTAAGCTTCTGCGATTGAAGTAATTGCAAATAAGAAAATCTGCCAGTGATCAAGATGATAGTAGAAGACATCGGTAATGGTGTCAGAATTATAGTTTTTGATGACCAGGAATGATTCAGACGCAGGATGAGGTACTTACAAATACCCCAAACTGATCAGGAAAATGATACCGGTCCTTTTTTCTGATGCTCACGCATGTTCAGTGTCCAGACTAAGGGTAAAGGCATAAGCAAAATGGTTATGTACTCCACAAGATTAAGAGCTGCACCAATGGACCCGATGATGGCAGATACTGGGAGGTAATTCGCATCGGTGGCTCTCTTCTCCCAGGTAGACCTAATAGGCAAACACTGAAAGACGACAGGGAGAAAGAAGACTAAGCCATAGACGAAGATAAAGGCGATGATGCCTCCTACGCCCTACCTGAACCACCGAATGAAGTCTAGAAACAAGCACAAGTGCAACGCAAGAATGGCTACCTTTGAGAAGGTCTGAACAGCGATATGGAGCATGTAACAAATATAAAAGGGCTTCAGGAGTACGAAAACATTAAATGTTGGCACCTTCCAGGAGTGGAGGCCGAAGCCTTTGAGAGACATCTCGAGTATGGTGATCAGAACTGTAACCAATAGAACCTGCCCGATATCAGCCAAGTTGTCACTCTGTATAGAAGCACTTACTGCGGCGATGATGGGGTATGCGTCATCAGGCCAAAAATGCCGCGGCTTCAACAATTTCGAAAAGTAAAGACGTAGAGGCAGTAATAGTGTTACTAGTATGATAGTAGCAATCTAGGCTTTCTGTGGATATGGTTCCATCTACAGTATCTAAGCTACAGGCAGCTCAGTCGACCATGGTGGCCAAAGTTACTCAACAAGCCTTGATCTGCTTGTGTCTTCGCAGATGCCACCCAGCCCTTTTTAGAGGTTGACGATCTGCATTGACTTCTGATATGACTGCAAAACCACAACACCTGCGTGAGACAAGATACAGGCACTAACACCGAAGCACTTTGCAAAAGAAACTGACGTCTGCAAATCTGGAGCAAGCGTTATCTTCAAATCGTGATGTGTCCTCTCCACTTAACGCAGCAGTGTATAGAAAGGGCTAAGCCGATGAGGGCAGCATACATAGCCAGTTTGATTTCGATATCTTGGTAGCATGGAATGAAATTACCCGGTTGAGCTGCAGCACGTCTTTTGGCCATCGCATGCTATCCCAGAAAGACCTTCCGGGAGCAGTCTACTACAGCTTAATCTTACGACAGACTGCGTATCCAGAAAATAACTGGGCGCTCGCTACGCTTGCACATGCAGTATTCTTCAGTCCCAGACCTGGCGGCAGCTGACGTTGATACGTTTCGTACCCATGTAGCCTCTCCATTTCTTAAATGCCTTCTCCTCTGCCGACGTCGCTCCCGGTGTTCCCATAGGCCAGTTAGCCAAATACGGAGGACAAGTGCTTGGTAAAGTCCTGGCCATTGCGTGCCAAGCCCACCTAGCATTGCCAGTGAGGTGTACGCAGTCGCCGCTTCGAACCCTTATTGCAACGGTCCGAGGCGCGTTTTCTCCTTCTCCATCATCTTCTCCTTTAGCCATAATGAAAATCCCGTCACAGCCGACACTAAAGCTGGCAAGTGCGCGTTGGCATTGCTCGCTCACATCGCGATGGACAGGCATAAAATCTTTTGCGCCATACACGAGTACCACTCCGGACTCCGGGTGAATGTGGGGAAACAGGCCCGTGACAAGCTTGGACAGGTCGCCCGGAAAAGGCGTTGCGTGCTTTGCGTAGCTTCGGGTTGGCCAGTCGTATTGTTCTCCAAGCGTGAGCCACCGAAGTTTGGTGTACAGAAACTGCTCGTTGTTGAGGGGTTTTTGTTTGCCTGGTACTTTCGGCGTCAGAACGTCTTCTGCTGCAGATCTGTCACGCAAGAAGAAGCTGTTGTCGAATCGCACTGGTTCCGAGGTCGGTTCTGGGGGTACCGAATGTCGTAGTCTGCCTGCAAATTGATCTTGTGGCTTGGATATGCTAAGTCTCGATGCATAAGACAAGACGTGAATAGGACCTGAGTCTCTGGAGGTAGAAGCTGTGGCACTACCTGCAGGCCAGGGAAATCACGATGCTCGAATATCTGTGCATCGGCTAAATCCGCACGTAACGGTCGTCCTCCTGCATAGGCTTGGCATGCAGCTTGGATGCGCGACGCGGGAATGGCGCCAGCATGACGCCAGATATCCCTTTCCTCTGGGCTGAACTCATTGCATTTGCTCAGATCGAAAATGTTAGGATCGCTCTCCAGTTCAGCTTTTCTCATACTTTGGTACCGCCAGTGCTCTTTCTGGATGAATTCTGGTGGTGTTGCATGAGTATCGTGATGTACGGAGCCCTTCTGTACAAAGTATCAGCCAGACTCGTTCAGTATGCTGGCGGCGACATACGAACGCGCTCGGTCTGATCTGTGGAAAAGTCCATTGCTAACTTTGGCTTGATTGGTCGACTACAGCACGCGTGCGTTGACGGTATCGCACTGATAAGTTTTCGACACGCTGCCGTGCCGTTAAAATGCCTCAAAAGTCTCATCAATCAAGGAATATGTTACTGAGCAGGGCGGTATGAGGTCGTAGATGCCCTGGTTGCAGCAACACAACGAGCCGCGAAAAGATCCAGAAGATGGTCCGTGTGTGCTTAGTAAGCCATGTTCGCTGTCCTTCGAGTGACAACCTTGGTACCCACAGCAACTTGACAGCACCACAGCATATTTGGCGTTTTAGATCTTTTCCTCAGATATAATTCACATTAACAATTTGTACTGAATAGCTACAAGCAGAACGAATTTTGAAATAATCCCTCATCGAGACATGCTCATAAGCTATACATATATCTGAAAGCCTTTCGACAGTCTTGCCAACATGTATGCCTGACGTGAAATATTCAGAGGATGAATCTGTCTCATCGAATGAGAATGTTCAATCTATTAATGAGTC
Source organism: Ascochyta koolunga (assembly GCA_026119515.1). Classification (NCBI taxonomy): domain Eukaryota; kingdom Fungi; phylum Ascomycota; class Dothideomycetes; order Pleosporales; family Didymellaceae; genus Ascochyta; species Ascochyta koolunga. Next base: position 934,659 of record JANLCG010000022.1, read on the forward strand.
TGAGTAGACTTCTATGAATACGAGTGGCGTCGTTGTGAGGTCTTAGAATCTTCGGCAAACCCTTAATTGATTAGAAAATCGAGAAGTGATGGGGTGGAGAAGTGCAACGCGATGAGAGGGTGTTTTAGGATGTTATGGTTATGGGTTCGCTATCAGAAGCAGCCTCCATCACCACAGAGTTTTCCGTGCAGGTTCACAAGCTTACAAGGCTTCAGTTTGTTCCTTCTACGACCCTGACGTTTGGTCTTCTTCGAGCTCCCTAAACATCCTCGAAATGGAACTTGACAAGCAACGTACAAGTGGTCTCATGACCGCCCAAGTCCAGCATACGGATGAAGCTCCACCCAGGAACAACGTACATCAGCCTTACAGCCGCCACAGCAAAGATGGGATTACGAGCAAAACTATCATCGCTTTTGATAAGTAGCCTTAAGAAAACCATCTCGCTGTCCTCATACTCCCATTCGAGTACTTCATTCCAGACAGGGTCATTGGCTGGCGATGTCGCTTTATGCATCAAGGTAGCCATCCTAGAAGGCTTGTAACCAGCGGTCTTGCGTTTGGGCGGCATGTTGTTCAAATCTTTCGGGTGGACGAGGGTGCAGGTCACGTATGGTCGGATGTCGCCATGTTCACGGTCGTCTGGTAGAGGAACGTCGGTGGCACCGGCGACGTGCACGTGAAGCTTTTTGCGTCTGCCGCTCAAGATATTGCCATTGCCACCAGCACGTAGAGCTGCAGGTTTTAAGACGTAGCCGCCTGAACCAGCGAAGAGGGCTTCATTGAGTTGCATGCTGGCGCCGAAAGTCTGCCAGTTCAAGGCACATATTTGTGCACCAATACCCCAGAACGGCACTGGTTGGAGGTTCTTCGAAGATATTCGAGTTCCTTTCGGATAGACACGCATGAGGTGATGTGCATTGTGTCGAGCAATTTTAGGACTGTTCGCTGGTAGATGCTTCTTGAGCCCTGACTCCGAAACATTGATGAGCTGGTGGTGCGGCGCATTCTCAAGGTCTGCCTCAAACCACGAATTGTTTACTGGCTTTACAGACTGGGCGTACACACCGAGCTCGGCAAGCTCAGGAATGATGATACCTTGAGGGCATTCTTGCTTCTGCTGGTTGTACTGTTGGTGCGCTTTCTTTGCCTCTTCGTCTTCAGAGCTGTCGCTGTCGCTACTGCTATCTTCTTCATTAGGCAGATGATACTCCACAACGACGACGATTTTGTTTTTGAGTTCTGCAAGAGTGACGTGGTTGCCTGACCCTTCTTGTTCGAGATGTCCCTTTTCGCGTACAGCCTTGCTAAGCAGTCGTTGGCCGAAAACCTCCTGCATGATCCATGCAAGTCTCATTTGGCCATGGACGCCGCAATGGTTCTCGAGGGAAATCATAATTGGAGCAGCATCTTTCCCGTTTGCAATCTCCTCGTCCACGACATCACGGATGGTCTCGCACACCGTACGAAATGGAATGTTAGACACCAAGGTGTAGCCATGTGTGACTTTGGGTTCCTCAGGATTTTCGTCGTTCTACGTCAGTGTCAGCTACCCGATCTTTAGACAGCGCATCAATGTCACCACTATCGCCTGACTTACATCCCACGCATCGATCTCGCAGCAGCGAGACCCGGTGTGCAAAGCAATTTCATAAGCTGAAGCATCAGACGAGCCATATAACTGGTGTGCCATCAAATAAGTGTTGTGACTGGAGCTGATGAAGTACTCCGGAAGTGGATGGCTGCGATCGATCACCGCCGGTGGGACCTTGATGTGGCTTCTGTCGAGTAGTTCCCTTAGTGCCGTCGACTGCTCTTCTGAATCTATGCCAGATTCGCCTTTTGACAATATGTTCTCTTTGTACAGGACTTCTTTGAGCGCCTTGCTGACACGGAGCTTGTCTTTGGTGATGTGTGACTTTCGCGATGCATGACCGCCCCCGCAACGGTATTGGCATCAATGGCCTCACCCCTGTCCTCATCGTCTACTTTCGATGTTCTTGAGAAAGGATTCAGCTTCGAAATCCCTGAGACTAGATCCGCCATAGTGACTGTGGCTCAGGCTGTGGCTGTGATGTAGAATTGTGGGACGTTAAGGATGATGTTAGGAGGTTGGAGAGATGGCGGGGAGATGATGACGCCTGGAGGGGCTCGTGCTTGGCTGGCGTGAGCCGGCTGAAACGGAAGGCAAGGCCCACACCGCAAAATATACAGCCTCAACGACGGTTTTCCGAGCTGTATTGCAGACGCGCGTGTCCTTTTCGCGATTTCTCGAAGGTGTAAGCCATTGCCGAGTCAGTGAAGAGCTGACGTTACAGCGGTGCTGACTCAGATACCGAAACGTGCACACTCTTCTACATTAGTATAACTTTTCAACTTATCTTCTGTCACGCGAATTACCCAGGTAGGATGTGGTGGATCTGCGTATCATTCACCGAAGGAACTTTACTTCACAATTTTTGTCATAACCTTCAAAGGCTAAGTGCCTCCCAAACAAGGCTTTTGCAATCAAGCATAACACACCTCCGCGAACGACACCTACGTTCAACGACTGCGAAGACTGTCCTCCAGGTTCCGATTGCGCAGAAGCTTTGATATACATTAGCAATACATATAGCTCCAGTCAAGTACATGCTAGCGGTCGCTTGTGGAGATCAACTCCAGCTGTAAAACTTCCCCAGTCGCCAAGACGTCCCCCGCAAACTCGTTGATTTCTTCCGTCCAATGCACCCCCAGATACCCCATATGCAGCTCCGGATATGCACAAACGGAAAAGTACTCCAGTATATCCAGCACACAGCACATTAAGTCGACATGGACGAGTATACCCGAGCGAAAAATCTCCGGATCTAGTATCATCGTCACCAATGAATGCTCCAGTTGGTGTGGATCAAGCACAAAAAGATCTTCGCTCCTGGAGCGTCTAAGATGCTGAGGTATTTACGGATTTCGTTAAAAATCTTGAAGTGGAGCTTGGCCAGCATGACAAGTAACACAAGATGTACCGAAGTGCAGATTGATCTAAGTACTCTCCGCCCGTGAATGAGGTAGAAGGAAGTATATAAACGAAGCATGACGTCTGCAAGTTTTCACTGCTCGTTTTATTCAATTTACATAAAAGGCAATCCACACTCAACATGAAGTCGATATTCATCAGCAGCATAGCACTTGCCAGCGCCGCGGTAACATCAGCCAAAATCACCTTACCCAATGGCTGGTTCAAGATCCCACCTGAAGAGAAGATCGAATCAGGCAAGTTTAACGGCAAGCCACGATATCTGACATGGATGGCCGATTCTCAGATCAAGCACGGCGTTGAACCAACCTTTGCCTACACAGTGTCAGCCTATCTCTCTGGTATTCTTCTTGCGTACGACAGGACAGGAGACGACAAGTACCGCGACTATGTTAAACGCCATGCAGACACTGTACTGTATCCTGCCTGGAACGGCGAGATTCTGCTTCACAACAACAGCAACTCCATCGACGACATTCGCTTCGGTCACACATTTCTAGACATGTACAACATCACAGGCGGAGAGGAGATCTACAAAGTTGCTGCAGACAGTCTTAAAGACCAGATCGATCGGTCTTTTCGCACACCGGACGGAGGTTTCTACCATCGCTACCCAGTGTATATCGACCAGATGTGGCTGGACGGTATCTACATGCTTGACGTATTCTACGCACGCTGGACCCATGAATTCCAACCAGGCAACACAACAGCCTGGAACGACATAGCACTACAGTTTGATCTTATAGACGCTGGCACTACCGTCGATCGCGAGCGCACAAATGGGCTTCCCGTCCACGGCTTCGACGTTAGCAAGAAAGCCATGTGGGCTGATCCTGAGACAGGTGCCGCACCGCACGTCTGGGGTCGTGCTGTGGGTTGGTACATCATGGCGCTCGTTGACACTCTTGACTACTTTCCAGAGAAGCACGAAGGCCGTGCAAGACTGATCGGGTACCTCCAGGCTGTTGCTGATGCCATTGTCGCAGCTCAAGACTCGAGATACAAGGGATGGTACAATATCATGGATCCTGGGCTCGAGGGACGCTCGGGCAACTACATCGAGAGCTCAGGTTCTGCTATGTTCGTATATGGTCTTCTCAAAGGTGTAAGACTTGGATATCTTGAGGATAAAAAGTACCTCGATACTGCGCTCAGTGGGTACGAGCTCATGACCGAGACATTTGCCGAGAAGCGCAAGGGTGATGGTGCGCTGGTATGGGAGTGGACTGTTCAGACTGGTAGTCTGAGTTCAAACGGTACCTTCGAGGTGAGTTTGCGAACATCGAAGATTATCAGATCAGCTTGCTAATAGCCACAGTACTACGCAAGTATGCCCCTATTCGAGAATGATTTGAAGGGTGTTGCACCTTTCCTCTTCTCTAGCTACGAATATGAGCTCTACGTCGAAGGTCAATAGTAAAGTCATTTGAAGCTAGAGGCGGCGTCCGACTGAAACTAGGATGGACCTGCCGTAGGGCCTTGTAAGGCACCTTGTTGGCTCAATGTTTGTTTATGGTTTCTAGATGCAAAACCTACACGGACCAGATTCCATTTTATTCATCAATTGCATGGTTTCTATCTTCTTTATATGTTTCTTTCTGCAGTCACACGTGGAAAACGACTTTTCCGGTAAAAGACGCTGTGTCATTGCGGTAAGGAAGCCAACGTTCAGCCCGACCAACGACGACCAGCCCATGACTCCATATTCAGAGCTATTAATGACTGCTTTCATTCAATACCTATGGCAAGTTTCGAACTTGCCGTGGAGCAGAACAAGCCGCTCAACCGGTTTGGCTTAGTCATCACATTGCAACCTCTCGTGTGGTTCTCCTCACCTCGGATGACCGCGAACATTAACAGGACTCGGTAAACACCACTAGCGACCGCTACACTAGTCAAATCAACGTCATCAAAACATTTGTAACGTAACAGCAAGGAGAAGCGGGTCCGTTCGCATGGGTAGGATTTCGAGAATGCGGGGTTGTGGCCGACACGGCGGTGGGGAAGCTGGATAGCTATAATAGCAATGCGTCACCTCAAAAACGCTGCAGTTTCTCTGAACCTCCAACCAAGATAAAGATAACATACAGGACAGGATGGCACAAATACTACAGTCAGCTCAACAGAAGTTGTCTACCATGACGAGCAGTAAAGTGGGATCCGAGTACAAGTTCCCAGCATTCGACGAATTGCCGAAGGTGGAAGGCATGCCTCAAGGCTCGATATGGGGATTCTACGACAAGGACGACAAGAAAGACGAAGTCGGGGGTCTGTCACCATGTCCAATACAATCAACCTTGAACGATGTGTAACTGACTCCAACCAGCCATCAATCTTCTCACACCCGCCGTCGTCCAAGCCGCTTCCAAGGAGATCAGCACCGGAGAACATATTCAACTCGACTGGCCGCTTCACAATGTGCAGTTCCCTGGCTTCAACCGCAAGGAATTCCACCATAAGAAGATCAACTTCTCCGACTTCACGGACTGGAAAGCCATGGATGATGAGGTCTACATAAATACACAGTCTGGTTCGCAATGGGACAGTCTCAAGCATTTTGCCCACCAATCCAGTGGCACATACTATAATGGACTGACGCACGAGGACGCGAAGCGCACAGACACGAATGGCACGCATAATTGGTGCGAGAGGGGTGGTATTGTAGGAAGAGGCGTTCTTTGCGACTGGCTGAGTTGGTATGAGCAAAACTATGGGAGAGTGCCTTCAGCGGTGTCAAGACATGAGATTCCAATCACGGAGATCGAGGAGACTTTGAAGTGGCAGGGGACCAAATTGAAGCAGGGAGACATCCTCTGCATACGCAGCGGATACGTACGGTGGCACAACGAGGCAAATGAAGCTGAGCGCAAGTCTGGCACTCGCGAAAACAGTGTTGCCATCGGTATCCAGGCCAACGAAAACACCATTCGGTGGCTGTATGATAAGCACCTTGCAGCTCTTGTTGGCGACACGGTTGCGTTCGAGGCGTGGCCGCCCAAGTTTACAGATGGATGGTGTCTCCATGAGTGGATTCTTGTTCACTGGTACGTACTTTCGGTTAACAGAGTAAAAAAATGCTAACAAGACAAGGGGAATGCCCATCGGCGAGATGTGGGACCTTGAGAAACTAAGCGAAAAGTGCAAGAGCTTGAAACGCTACACGTTCTTCCTTACTAGCGCGCCACTACATGTAAAGGGTGGGATTGGAAGTCCACCAGGTGCCATTGCTATCTTCTAGGTCCGCTGCCATCATTCGACGTTAGCTCTGGCTGGCGTCTCCTTCACGAGTCAGTTATAGATATATCATAGAAAGGCCAAAAAATCATGCAGGGTTACAACCTCCCAATGCGGACCTTCCGACGCCTTACCAAGTTTGCATCTGCTTGGAATAAACCCTCACGGAAGAAGATCTATTTACCTTGCTGCTGACTTTGACCAGTAGACTTCGCAATCGCTTGACTGAAGTCCTATATTTCGCTTCACACTCTTCAATGCACACGTCTGGTCGATTTACAATCACAAAAAACCCCTCCTTTTCGCTGTTCAGCAACTTCCATTTCGATGTAGTCGCGTGGATTGAACTCCACCGTGGGGCCAGCCATTACTGTTAGTCATTTCGGGACTTAGCAGAATTTGTTGGCCGGGAATTGTGAAAGATACAAAGTAACAAACACGCTGTTGTGTTTTTGCTTGAGTTCACCAAACGTTCCGAAGGACACAGCTCATCGTATCTACCGTCAGCCTTCGAAACAGCGTGGCTCGGACTGCAACTACAGAAGGCACTCTCAAGATATCGCAGACATTCTAGCTTACTATAACACAGTCTAATGCTTATCTCAGAAGCGAGCCAGCTGTTTAATGGCACTTCTTCGATCGTCGGGAGTCACACCTGAGACAACAATGTGCATCTTAATGGCCGACCATTACAATCTCATCGAACCCCTCTAAGCTGAAGTGGTTGCTCGCTCCCTCGCAATACCAGCATCTTCGGGAAACAGACGATGTGCATTCTCAATCGATGACACAGAAGGGCTGACAGTATTCAGATTTCCCTCCAGTCTGAGGAACAACGCATGTCGGTATCGCCGTTTAGCCTTTTGGCACATCTGGCGGTCGCCACCGGAAGCCAGGCATCCAGTGATCCTTCTTCAACGACATTAACGCGCTGTTCAGCGCGTCCCCAGCCAACATGTTTGCAAAAGGATCTCCTTTTTCCATACCATTGACCTTGACAATGTGGGGTAGAGACGTGTTGGCTATCCAAGGAAAAAGACCCGACCAATGACGGCGCTGGAGCCATTTATAGTCACGTGAGGACGCACGCACTTCGCGTAAAACAAGTGAAAGAGCATGCAAATAACACTGCTGGGAGCTTGAGTGCATTAATGGGTCTCTGGTGATATAAATCAGCTATACGAGGAGCATAGTAAGTAGAATTTGAACCCAAATCCCCTCTAATACATATGTGCTTCAAGACAAGTTCTCCAAGAACCATATCAATCGATATAGGGGCTTTTCTCGAAAGACTGACTAGACCATGTGGCCTCTACATACCTCTCTCTAAAAAATAAAAATAAAAAAAGAGCTCTACGCGTACAATCCTACTATTTTGTGCAGTGCTACGCACGCATTACAGCAAGGTAGCAAACAACACCACACGCGTCCTAGAGGTGTTATAGGATTTTTGTAATTCACTTTTTAGTAAGGAAGCTAAAACAAAGCCTCTTATCATATATACGTAGGCAGTATCTAATTGCGCTCGTCATGCATGGCTCACTAGTTCAGGTCACGGGGTCTGGTCAGTCTTTCAGGAAAACTTGTATGAGAAGCACACCACTTTTCCCCACTCCAAGCCCAACACAATTTCCCCGTCAGATATGCAAGAATCGACCTACCCCCATATTTCCTACCATGCATCAAGGCATCCATTGGGTACCTTATCACCCTACTAAAGACCTAGCTGGGCACCTTCTGGAACGACGTCAGTGCACGGTAATCTCGAGGTAAGTAACACTACTTGAAAGTTCACATGTGAATTGGCTTGTAAGTAAGGAGAATTAAGCATATGAGAATCAAGGGTGTGAGAATTTAAGTAAAGGTAAAGACAATAGCAATTGGTATCTCATAATCTATCAAAGCACTTGCTTCACGACAACATCGTAATACCCACTGACCTAGCGGGTATGTCGTGAGCCAAACAGGCCAGGAACAAGACTTTTGACGCGCCGCCCAAGACCAACTGCAGAATCAGAGCTTGGAGTGCGCTTCTTCCTCCCCGATCTTAGTGGGTGCGCCTTTCCCGCCGTGCATCGCTTCCTCGTCATACTTGTCGGGCTCCGAATCACTGTAGGCGATGGAGATGTCCGTGATCTCGTCACCGACTTCGCACCAGACGTCGCTGGTTGCGGGAATCGGGCTGATCTTGCAAAGGCCCCAGTACGTGATGCTCGCGACCAGGAAGCCGGCGAAGAAGTTGAGGTCGTAGATTCGTTTTGCTCCAACCGGTACTTCGCGACCGATCGCACCTGCAAACCCAACGACATTAATGAGGATACCCGCGATGTAAGCAGCATATCCGCGCCAATGGAAACCAAGCGTGTAGTAGTAAGGACCGGTCTTTCTGCCGGAGTATAGATCCTTGATCTGGAGATATCCCTTGCGGACGATGTAGTAGTCGCAGATCATGACACCTGCAATGGAGGAAAGGAACACAGAGTAGGCAGAGAGGTAGGTGGTGAAGCTGTTTGTGTCACTGAGCAGGTTCCACGGGCACATGACGAGGCCAACGAGCGCACAGACGTAGGAGCCACGGCGGATAGAAATCCAGCGTGGGAGCAGGGCAGTCATGTCTGTTCCGGCAGAGATAGAGTTGGCAGCAATGTTGGTTCCAAGCTGAGCGAGCGCAAAAGCTGCGGCGATCACAAAGACTCCAAAGCGTTGGCCGGAGCCACCTTCCTCGAGGAACTTTGTCAGAAGATCGAGAGGGTTCCAGATGGGTTCACCGCCAAAGATGACAGTGGAGGAGGATGACACGATTATACCGATGAACGACGTAATAGCGAACCCAACGGGGATAGTGATGAGCTGGGGAAGGAAGGCGTCAGAGGGCTTGCGGGCGAAACGGGCAAAATCAGGGTCATTGACGATCAGAGTAGCGAAGTTGGCAATGGCGGACATGATGCCACGAACCATAAGCCAGCCGAGATCAGAGCCAGACTTGGAGCCAGGCTGGTGCACAATGGGACCGAGGCCTTTGGCGCGAACAATAGACCAGATGAAGAAGGCAAGACCGGCGGTGGGGACAACGTAGGCCTTGACGGTGAACAGGTGGCGGATCTTGTGGACAGAAGGCCAAAGGAACGGAAGGGATCCAAGCCAAAAGAAGAAGAACGAAACGAAGTGAACGGTGGATGTGCCAGAGCTGGGAATGCCGTTCTTGATGCCACCGGTTGCGTCCTCGTCACGCCAGTTGCTCCAGATAGATCGGATCATCAGGTAGACGCAGGTACCTCCAATCCATCCTTGGACACCGTACCAAATACAGGCCATAGCTGCGCGATTGAAGACGGGCCATAGTGCTCCCCAGATACCGAAAGAAGAGCGGTTGACAACGGGGAACGAGATGTGATAGGTGGCACCAATGCGACCAGTCATGCAAACGAAGCACGCAGCGATGGAGTATCCGAGCCAGACACAGATCCAGGACTGCCACCATGACAGGCCGTCGGCGATGTTACTACCTGAGATCATCCATGTGTTGATGTTGAAGGAGTCGGCGACCCAGAAACCGACGAAGTTCCATGCACCTGGGAAAGGTCAGCGGCTGTTTTGAGTGATCATTTTCCTTCGCTACATACCCCACTGGCGGCGTTCAGGCTCGACTGGTGCAAGATCGTGGTTGTACAGCATGAGCTGGGCGGTGGTGAGACCTGGCTCGCTCTCCACAGCGAATCTCTCCGCATAGTGGGCAGCCTTGGACTTCTTGGCTGTTGTTGCCATTATGGCAAAGTTGAAAATTATATGTTCTTTGTTCGAATGGTGGGAGACGAGGTGGCAGTTTATCTAAGTACTAAGTAGGTTTTGGTGCCTCGTAGGATTGCTGACCCTGGCTCGAATGACGTTGAGCTGATGGATATCGCGCTTAGACTTCAACAAGGCTCTTCGAGGGATGGGTGGCTGATGTCCGTTAGAGTCGACGATTGGTAGATAGATGCCAAGACGGATGTATGGAGGGGGTCTGCTAGCTCTGATTCGTGAAATGGTCGTCAAAGATGAGGTAGACTTGCGTTCGAGTGATCTCTTGGTCCGGCTTGCATCATTGGGGGATCACTTGATACTTATAAACCTCAGGCCGGAGACGTGCTGGTAAGATTCACAACGGGCTTGGATCCATACGGGACATCCAGGGACGCAAAGGGTTTACCGTCGAGTATAGTAGGCTCACCCCGGGAGCTGATAAGGCGTCTGTGATAGCGTCCGTGGGGCGATCTTCCACTCCATGAACCGCGCTACTGCTGCTGCAGCGCCACAATTACCTACCCACGGACGCTGCGATAGAACGGCACGCGACAATTTTGGTCAAATGCGCGTCGTCAGGCGAGTAGCATACGGTCTGTGGCAGGGCGTGTGGTCCTTGGGTAGGTAGTTATGACGCAGGCGCATCGTAACGGCATCGCGAGCCGCCCAGTCAAGAACACAAACCTTCACGAGCGTCTACAATACCATCTCAGTGATAGGGAATACACGACAATCACTCCCGCGGAAACTTGACTCGATAGAAATACGTCAAGAAGAAGCCCATCCCGGAAATCCATCTATCGCACGCCAACAGCCGCACTTAGTGTGGCCGCGAAGTCGCATCTCCAGAATGCAAGGGTCTGCCCTCGCTTGACGGCAAACTACGGTACAAAGGGGTCTAGTGCCCAGCCATAGGAAGATAAAGGCAAGTGTGGGGAAACGCGCTGCGACGGCCGGCCGGCCAATCAGCCTAGCGCAGGACCCTCTTTACTCGATCTCATCGAGTAAATTCAAATCTGACGGCCTTGTATATCAACCTCGACTGTAAATCTCAGCAGATGCTCGTCTCGTTCTCCGGTGCTTCGGCATTCACAATGCCACTTAGCCGCGCAAATGTACGACGCCTTCGACATCAGACAGTTCTTCACTACAAGCGAACACAACTCCCAAACCAATCAATAAAATGCCATTGTATCGTGCAGAAACCACCCTTCCCACTACCAGTACGAGAACCACACTGCAAAGATCGCCAAAAACAATGAATTCCGAACAGTTCTACTCTGGTACTTCTTCGGTGTGTCTAGCAGAGCACCTAACTGCAATTCGATAAGCACACGATGGCTTGAACAGAGGCGCAGCAAGGATTATGAATTGAACCGTACAGTCCAAAAGCTCCAGCATAGTGCATGAGTGCTTCTTATCCGGAACCCAGGCACTACTGCGAATCGTGAGGGTATTGCAGTAGGCAAACGAGCACATTCGCTCGAGAGGCTCCCGCGCAGTGTCGGTGAGGCAAGTGCATGCAAGAGGGATAGCTCTCTGAATGCGCCAAGCGCGGTGGCAGTGGGCTAGAATCGAAGTAATTTCGCGGGATGGAGCAGGTATGCGCAACCGGTCTGAGATGGGCTGGGCTGATGTCAGCCCGATGGCAAGCCATTCCCCGAACCGTCAGTGCACGGGTCTCGTTTCATCGACTGGCTCTTTCCGCATATTCATTCATCCTCCTCAAAACCCGTAGGCTTACTCCCCTCCATGCTGTGCATACAGAAATGCAGTCCATCTCATAACGCGCAGGAAACAGACAATAAAACGCACCTCCACTCGTCACCCTCGCTGTTCCCTCGTGACACACCCATGCTGTTTTCAAGACTTGACTTGGGTTATCCTCTTCATCTACCACCACCCAGTCCATGATTTACACAATCCAACATATCTTCCTCACCACACTACAAACCGCCATCGTGTACTGTCTCAAACACTGCATGTCAGGGGATTGGTTGGCTACTTTACATCACCTCACCTCTCAGCGGCTTGGCTGTGAAGCACAAGGCCAGCGAGTACGATGGAGGCCATTCATTCATTTGCCGAATTCTCACGAACCTGCAGTAGAGGTGAACAGTAGATAAGTAGGGGGCTTGTAAGTGAGGGGAAGGGGGAGTGTTGGTTTGGACCAAGGAGACGTTGAGATGGGGAAGGGTATAGAGTCTCCATCTATCGATATCGTTTAGATTCGATATGTTTTCACTATGAGTCCAGCAATCATTAACAACAACCATATAATTCATCCTAGCAAATACTCGTCTACAAAACATCCCCACTCAGCAAATCCTTCCGCCCATGCACGCTTTCCCACTCGCCCCACACGCCTCTCCAAACATCCCTCTCGCTCCTGCCCAAGCCGGCAAACATGGCGTCGAGGCCATCGCGGCTTAAGCTCGCTGTGCCCACCACCTCCCAGATGCCAGGCATAAGCTTCTCCCTGACGCCGGGCTCGAGGCGTCCGCTGAGTTGGAAGCGGCAGTAGCTGGCCAATAATGGGTAGAGGAACGCGCTCGTCTTCTCTCGTGCCGCTTTGACGGGGTCGTTGAGCGTCTTGCTCGTCTTGCCCTGCCCGGTGTGCGTTTTTGGATCGAGCTCTGCGGCGGGTTGCACAACGTTGCTAGCACCCTGCCGAACATGGCGCCGTTGGCTGACGTCAAGGCTGTGACGTTGGGGCCTTTGAGCCACGAAGGCAGTGCGCCGCGCCCGGAGTGTGGTGTGAATAGCAGGAACAGCAGGTTCTGCAGGAGCGGAAGGAGGATGTGGAATCTTCCGCCCAGACGTCCACGATGCAGAAGCAGAATAAGGCGTGCGGTTTCGCACAGTCTGGCATAAATGGCAGGGGCATGAGAAGCCGGAAGAGTCGGTGAGGAGCGCGAGGTCAGGGTTGAGATGGCGGAGAGCGTTGTCTCAATGGAGTGCTGTGTTGCTAGAGACGGGGTGGAGGAAAGGATCGTGTTCACGGACGTGAGGAGAGCATTGAAACCCGTGAGGTCTGAGGTGCTGGTGAGGAGCGAACAGAGCTTTGGGAGAATTATGAGTTGATTGTTCTTCAGCTCGATGTTGGATTCGTAACGGTCTTCGAAAGTTGAGATCAGGGTACTCAGAAGCCTGTAGGATGATGCAAGGTCGAGGGGATCGGTCGATTGGGAGAGAGTCTGGACGAGGTCTAGCTTTTCGAAGACGGCGAGCTGGGCGAAGACACCTTTGATTGTAGCCGTTGTGGCCAACTTGCACTGCTCGGATACCGGCTCACGGAGGCATTTGAGCGTGAAGTTGACTAGCCACTGAGTGTTCGGGTAAAGCTTGAACTTGGCCACTGTGGTGTGCAGGCGTGCGACATACTCGGCTAATTCAATGGGACCCTGACCGCCAGTGACCATGTAGGATTCGAGATCCGCATTGTCATTGATCCAGGTACGCAGCCAGGCTTGGGTGGAGTCTAGTAGCTTGGCCTCGACGAGAGCGGCAATGGAGAGCTCGTTGAACGCATCAATGACATCTGTGAACGATGCAGCGTCGTCATTTGTCGAGTCGTTCGTCAAGCATGTCTTGAGCACCGACACGTACTGTTTGGGTTGGAGTAGGGTGTTCTGCCTCTGTACAGCAACGACGGCGCGCATGATGGCCAGACTAGCTGCCGAGCATCGCTTGCCTTTACTCGCGACTGAATCAAGCTTTCCCTTGAACTTGCCCAGGTAGATCATGTTTTGTGACTGACTTTGGTTGGAGACGACCTGGCCAAGAGTAGACTGGGCAAGTTGTTGAAGCAGATGGAGGGTTGCAGGCGACACAGGGCCTTGCTTCGTCAACTGCTCCGCAATCTCGAAGAGCACAGCACCATCGCTAGAGATTCTCGCGGTAGCATTGGATGCATCCATGAGCTGTACCATAATACTGAGCATGCTCGCAACATCTCGTGAACCGGATGCAAAGAGTGTTGTCAATTGGTCCAGCACAGCCTCTCGCCTCTCTCTCGAGATGGCAGTGGGCCGAACGAAATTGTAAGATGAAATTACTAGCCGATGCATGCGGTCATTGCCATGACCAATAAGCTCGAGCAGTGCAGCGACATAGGTATCTTGCAACGACGAGCCTCCCTGCTCAAAGATGGCTTGAGCCAACGACTGACTGGCGACAGTGCTTGCCGGGTCGTTTAGACATGATACAGCCGTCAGGAGCTGCACCAACGACCGTTGAGAGGCTGCGGCATCCAAATGCCCAAACAGCTGAACGAAGTCGGCACAAAAGAACTCGACCATCTTGGCGTGCTCATTTGAGTCAAGACCACCACTTGAGAGGATTTGAAGAATCTTGGCCAGACTGGGTTGGATGAGATCCTCGGAACCGGGCAGTGTCTGCAAATGATCACAGACATCGAGCAAGAACAGCATGGCTGCGGCTCTTGTAGGTGAGTCGACTCGTTTGCCGCCTGCAGCAGATATATCGTTCAGAGACTGCTCGATCAATGGCGACAGTAGCTCTTCCTGCTGCTCTACTGAGCCATGCAGTTCGATAGGCCATAGTTTGGATACTAGTTGACACAAAGCAAGCCACGAAAGCGATAGACGTGTGTGAGAGCTGTAGCGATCATCTTGAACCAAGGTCGAATAGGACTGCAGCAGCGAGAGCAACTGTGGCTTGAGCGCTGCAATGATGTCGTCAGAGACAATAGACTGGAGTATAGCTGGTACAATGACTGCGGTGCTTGCGGCTCTCTTGTACGGAGCGAGTTTCTTGACGTTGACGTCTTGCTGTGCTTGGGTGGTCAAGGCGCTGCTGAGATCGTCCATACGCTGAACGTGCTCTTGTAGCAAGGTTGCGATTTGTCCTTGGGTCAAGGACTGCTCGAAGTGCTGCGCAAGAGCCTGGTTGATAGCGCGATCTTCCCAGATCATATCTCTGCACTCTTTGAGAGCCTTCCGGTTCTCATGCCTAAAGCTCTTTACGAGCTGTTCGTCCCAGCGACGGAGGAAACCAAGCAGATTGCGGTTCTTTGCGAAGCCAGACATCAAAGGGACGACGACGCGCTCCAATATGACCGTTCTACTGAGGGGCTGGTTGCGGCTCTTCGGACTTGGCTTGCCAATTGTCTTCTGGTCACCTTCTTCAATAAAGCCAGGTCCTTCGAATTGAGCCTTGGATATTTCTTCGAAGACAACCTGTGCAAGATCTATCTGTTGGTCCTTGGAAGGTCCTGTGAGGCCCCTTGGCTCAGTCACGAAAACACTCGGGTCGAGCTCAATCAAGGCAGCCATAAGTGACCAGTACACCGGCTTGTCTTTCCCAAGAGGGTACTTGATACCGGAATGATACCAGAAGAGGTCTTTCAGAACATCAGACCTGACAGTCACGCTATGCGCCTCGAGGATGCTGATTGCATGGACAAGCACCTCGATGGCGGTCTTGGGCGTCACAAACTCGGGCGGCGTTGTCAATGAGCAGCCCGCACATTCAACCAAGGCCACGAATACAGCCTCAATCCATGGCTTCTCAGCAAGCTTGCTTCTCGGTGTCTTGAATGGCGAAATACGAATGGCTAGGTTTAAGAGCTGTGATGACGCACCAGACAACGCTGCCAGGTCAGCGGGAACAGAGTCGCCATTGTCCTCCATCTGGGCAGCCTGAAGAAGCTTTTCGCGTAGTGGTACCAGATTACTAGTCAACAGTTTTGCCTCGCGGTATTTGGTAGTAGCCTCAGTGGACTTGTCTGCATCGGCAAGGAAGGCAGCTCTGGCTGGGGCGAATAGATGCCTTGCTAGGAGCTTTTCGATCGTTTGTGTTGCGCGGTCCGTGGAGGATGTCACAGACTGGTCTGGATGCACCGCGCGCAACGCTTTGAAAGTGTTGAGGAGTGTCAGAGCTGGGACGAGACAGTGTGTGGAGAAGTCGTCAGCAGAAGAGCCAGGCTCGTCGGGCGCAGCAACCGTGCGCAGCTCCCAGATGTCCACCACGAGAGACAGATCCAGCAGCGCTTCCACGTGATTGCTGTCTGAGGTGGATGCAGGTAGGGCAAGGAGCTTCTCAATGGCCAGCAGCCAGTTTTTCAGTATGCTCGCGGCTTGCGCGCTCTCGGTCCGCAACACGACCTTCATGAGCTCAGCCTGGACTGCGTCTTCGCCCTGGTTTTGCGCGATGGTCAAGGAAGTAATAGACTGGAGCACTGTGCTGATGGTGAGGAACAGTTTCTGCAGCTCCGAGGGCGCGAGGACTGTCGGTGCGGTGGAGGCATTCGCGGCAGCAGCTCCACGCTTTCGCTTCTTAGAGGGCTTGGTGCCCTCCGGCACCGTCTCGCTTGAGTCAGATGCGTCGCTCATCTCAACCTCGTCCAAGGCAGATGCAGGCTGGAAGTGGTCGAAGTGATCGACGAGGGTTCGCTCGAGGATGGCAGGGAAGGCAGCATCGCGCAGGTGAGGGGCACTGCGCGAGACGGGCAGGACGTCCAGCATCCAGTCCAGGAGCCCCCACAGGGCAACCGTGCCTCGTGCTGTCCTTGCCACTTCCGTCTCGTCCTTCAGCTTGTCGAGTGCCCAGCGCAGAACCCATTCCGCTCTTGCGCGGACAAGTGTGGCGGTGATTTTGGCACGTTGCTCGCCTGATAGCGTGGGCCAGTTGGCTGGGAGGCCAATGATGTGGGCGGCCTGCTCGACTTGGTCGTGTATGTGTGTGAAGTTCTGGTTGATAGCGTGCAGGCGAGGACGGGTTGGCGCAGGCCCGTGTTCTGGGGTCTGGCGTGGGTCAGGGAATGTTCGCTTTGTGGGTGTGCTTCCGGCATGACGTACGGTTGTTTTCGGCGCCATGATGCTCCCCGGCTCTTGTGGTGGTGTTTGTGCACAGAAAGGTGGTGCAGCACACGGACCGCACAGGTTCGACGTCAACTTTTTGAGCAGGGGCCAGCTTTTCGCGCATGGCAGGGCAGGGGCCATGTCGGCCGACGTCAAACACACCAACACCACGGCCTGTCCGAGCCGCATCACTGCCATCGCCGTCGTCCGCACCCCAACACCACCAATTGCCCCCGCACGCCCCGCCGCCATGTCCGACGCTCCCTCCCAGCCCATTGCGCCCATCCCGCGCACCACGCGCCCCATGAGCGAAGCCCTGCTCAACGAGAAGGTACACATAGTCACGCATGCACGCACACCAGCTCAGCCACGCCTTGGGAGCTGCTGGCGAGCATGAACGACGTCTTGTACAAGGTCACATGACTGCACTCCAGCTCCTGCACAGGCAACTGCAGCTCCTGCCCTCCCACAAGAACCCATCACATGCTACACCACACCACACCACACCACACCACACCTCACCACACCTCACCACACCTCACCACACCTCACCACACCTCACCATACCTCACCACACCTCACCTACACCTTCACCAACACCAGCTAACAACCCTGGCCAGTGGGACCGCTGCCTCTCATCCATGCTCATCCGCTCCGGGCTCGGTCTGTCCTTTGGCATCGTCTTCTCCGTCCTGCTCTTCAAGCGTCGCGCATGGCCCGCCACCGTCGGTCTTGGATTCGGTGCCGGACGTGCATGGGAGGAGTGCGACAACGTCCGTCTTCACCCCCACAAGCATTCGACAGCTGCTGACAACGGCACAGTCATTCAAGCGTGCAGCTTCGCCTGCCAAGGACGGTTTCCGCGTCGTCAGGCCATAAGCGGACAGCACAGGTGGACACGAGTGTCGATTCTTCCAGCGTATTATGAGTTGGGTACACGAAAAGCGCGCTGTACAGTAGGGCATGGTATAGAGAGTTTTTGCGCAATCGAACGCTATACTTTTGACAACCCACCTCGACCCTCCACCCAACATTTGTTTGTCTTGGCGCCCTGCTCGATTGGGGTTGGCTAATCCTGCACGAGTCCGTCGATTGCTCTTTGTCCACAGCAGTTCACTCCTTCACAGCTCACCCAACTCACCAATCAGCTATTCGCTTGTTTCCGACCCTCGCGCTAATCCTGCAGCATCTAAACCGACCTACGCACCTTCAGCCATGAACAGCCCACAACCTCATCATCAAACAGTCATCGACACTCCATACCCGCGGCCAATCCTCAGACATGTCTTCCTCAGAACCTTTAGAAAAAGCCATCAAGTCAGCCCACGTCGAGCGCCTACGGTCCAGGCTTCCCGGCGTCTTTTCCTAGTCAGAAAAAGCGCGCCGTTTCGCCAGCCACAAGCTCCTCATCCAAACCCCTACAGACGGCTCGAACACACGCAAGACAGGTGACAAAGACATAGCCGTGCGCGCGATTTGCGACCCGCGGTAACCCTGGCTGTCACGCAGAATTCGATACTACCAACAACCCGCCAGGAAGCTGTCGCTGGCACGAGGGTGCGTTTCCAAGCCGCATCTCTGGTCTCGAAGCATGACAACGTTCACACTGTGATATACCGTCTAGAGTATGACCGCGATGCCAATATATGGGTCGACATGGACGAGACGACCTGGGTGAGCACAATGCCCAGGACATGCGAGACGAGTATCCGGAGGGTTTCAAGTGGAGCTGCTCCGGTGTTCAAGGGGATGGTGAGAGCATTCAGGATGAGGGGAGGGTGCAAGGTCAGACTGCAAGGTCAGACTGCACACGGTCGGGTCGATCAAGAAGGCAAGGCCCTGGGCTCTGCTATGCATGCATCTCTATCCTCTCTTGCTTGTTACGCACATAGCATTGGCATCTACGATCAATACCCGAATTCAACCGTCAGTCAATCCATTCCATGCTTTGGCCTTGCTATGACTGTCTGCTGATTTGGATGAGGCGAGAGGGCTTGCTTTATACACCATTATTCTGCAAGTAAGGAAAAACGTAAGCAAAGTACGGGAACGAACCAGAGTATAATTAAAATGAGCCGCTAGATCAGACATTCCCTCTTCTCCAGCCCGCCCTTCGACCGATCTAACATTGATGAACGAGAGAATTAAAAACACCCAGCTAGCGATTCCCAAGCCTCCAAACATCCCCTTCATCCACCCACATCTTAGCCTCATCCCCATCCAACCAAACTCTCTTCCCACACCCCTCACACCTCACGCTCCTCTCGCCCTGACACTGGCAACACTGCCCCTCATCCCCCTCCTCCTCAACGCGGGGCAACATCATCCTTCGCTCCAACCACCTCGCCAACCCGTCCTCCACACTCCCCCTAACCCTACAAACCCGCACGTCCCTAACCCCAGTAAACAACCTCAAAACCCCGACCCCACACCCCTGAAACGCACCCTGCCAGACCCTCAACTCGAAAAACTCGGCGCCAGAAAACGCAGCCGTGACCTGCGCAGCGCTGAATCGAGGATCCGTATCCAGTCGAAGAGTGAGCCGCCACCTCGAGATCCGCTGCAGTGCCTTGGGGCGCAGCACCGGTCTCCCGGATCTGAGAGGTGCGGTAGCGCGGTGAGCAGGGATGGATGGGCGTGGAATGTGTGGCGCGTGTACAGCAGGGTGATTGATTCGTGGTGTATGCGTTTGCAGGTTGCGAGGATGGCGGGGTGGAGGGGGTGGTGTGGTGAGGGGGTGCAAGGGGGTCGGGGGCAGAGGAGGATCTGGAGGATTTGGTTGTGTAGTTCGGCGGGGAGAGTGAAGAATATCGAGGCTCGCTGCGGGTTTATGACGGCTCTGTTTTGCGCGCTCGTTGCCGTGGCTTGGTCTGTACGTTCTATCTTGCCTTCTGCCGCTGCGGGTACAGCTTTTGTTTGATCTTCTGCGTCGACCACGCCATCTGAACGCGCAGAGCTGATAGGTTGTGTCGGCGCTGTGTGGAAGTGGGTCCCGTGAGAGGCGAGGTAGAAAGCCGTTTCCATACTCTTTCCTCTTCTGCTGCCTGATCTTCGATTGGAGTTGATATCGATGAAGTAGCGTCCGCAGACTTGCTTGGTTCCCGAGACGACGTGATATGTGGTGATGTAGCCGACGTCGACTGATTCAACGGTTCAAACGAAGATTGTATCGACGGAAAAGATGGCCGTATGAAGATCGTACTCGGAGGGTATGTGTGTATATATAATATATACTCTCCACGCTCTGTCAATAGCAATATTGTTGAATGGAACGTTATGAGCTGCTGTAGTTGCTGATATATCCACCCTTAAGCACCTATATACTTAACCACCAACAAGATAAGCACATTAACATCACGTTACGTCAAGCCACCAACTCCCGAGTCGAGGTGGTGGTTACGCACCAGCACAAGCCTATGCCTATTCCGGCATCGGGCCGATAGTCAGATAGCCGAAGTGTGAAGGTCGCGCCACGAAACTGAGCCCGTCAGTCCACCTGCCGTAACCTCGCGTTGAGAGACGTGTGACCTTATCGCTGAGATTCACTTTCATGTTTTTGGCCTCAAGCTGTACGCGTTAGTGGGCTTTCGAAGTGTGTGGGATAGGCGGCGCTGGTTGGCTGGAGCGGAGTGTGGGGTTCTTCACTTGGCCCGAACTGATAAGGGCCTGGAGTTAAGCTCGCCCAAACAGCATCGTATTGACAATGGAGAGAGTCTTCTTTACGACATAATCCACGAATTTATGGGCTTGTTTCAGGTTACACGTTGCATGCTCAACAGAATATGCCTTGTCACCGGGCCGCAGTGATGCAGTGGTGTGATGCTCGTCATTATCTCCGAGATTCCTCAGCTCAGGTCAATGCGAGTGATCAAAAACCTGTGAACAGGGTTTCTGTTCTCAGGTCAGTCAATGTCTTCACATTTCGAGAACTGTGCGGACAAATCTTTGATCTTGTTTTGCTTTCATTGCTTATGCTCTTGGTGGTACGGCTATCTAGTCATGTCTTTGTCGTATGCAACGAGGTAGGATGATCTCATAGTATCCATACATTATGGGTTTGTCATATCAACCATGCCACTCGTAGTCCCCTCCCTTCAGTCCGGTATGCTCAACCCTGAAAATGCTGTTGTTATCGTTGCGTGGTGTTCGGCTGCCTTACGCCTGTATCGACAACTGTTTCACACTACAAGCCCAGCAACGCCGACAGCTACAGCAGCCGCGATGCCCTTCCTCACGTCGGCTGCAGCAGTCGGCGCCGCACCTACCACCATGTGAATCGTCTGCGTCTGTCCAGTCTTGCCTGTTAGTGTCCCCATTCCGATTGATCCCACTCCCGGTAGCGGAGCTTGCGATATGGCCTCGAAGTGAAACGTTTGGGTCTTCGGAATCCATGTACGAAGCGTTCCAATATGCGTCTCGATCCATTGGACAGTCACGAAGTCGTCCCCAGTAACGAGTGGAGGGAGAGATACTGTCGTTGCAGGAACGGGGGCACAGGATCCGCGATTGGAGGTGGAGGCACACCTGGATTGACTGGAGGCACGGCTGCAGGCGCTGGAGCTCGCCCAACGGGTGGCTCCGCAGCTGGTGGCGCGACTGCAGGAGGAATTGCGGCAGGCGGGTTCACTGGAGCAGGTAGTACAGCTACAGATACCTCTGGGACAACGCTCTCAGTTGTATGCGTTGCGAAACCCGGTGCATGACGAAGTCTGGTATAGAAGTTAACGTACGCCCTCCATCAATAATATGGATCAATCCAACAACTCACTCGAGACCATCATGGACATGCGACTGCACTGCAAATGGCGTTGAGCTGGCTGAGTGGGGTATCACACCGGTGCGTGTAGTCGGTGTGTAGGGTGCAAGAGCAGAGAGTATGTTACGACCAGCAATACTGCCACTCGCAAGAACTGCGAGGAGTACTGCAGCAACAGCGTACGCACGCATGGCGTTCGGATAAATCAAATCGCGGTTGATTGCACCACTTCAACGGCCTGAAGCACCAGACGGAACCCTGTTGTAATGCACGTTGTGCCTGTAGAAGTAGTTGATCGGCTCAACGCGTCGAGAACGAAATCCGTGGATAATCAGAGGGTTGCACCACTCAAGGTCTAGTAGGTGTCACCGCTGGCTGACCGATACTGGTGGGTTGGTATTGGAAAGGTATACCCCGAAATTCAACGGCGGGATACAATGCAGACCAAAAACAGACGAAGATTGATCAAGGTGTAATGAAGGAGGAGAAAGTAGAAACCGGAAGGTTACCGCCATAATTAGGGCAGGGAAGGAGGAGTTGAAGGCAGTACCTTCTCGCTCCTCTTCAACGTTCTCTCCTCACCCCCACCGATGTTTCCTACTGTACAGTGTCTGCAGTGTCCATGGCGATACGGGCAAAGTCCAACTCACCGTTCAGAGCACAACGGCCCCGCCAGTTGATCTTCGTTGGTACTACCTGGTCAGCGACGTCAAGGATTCCTCGATATGCTCTTACCTTGCTACAACAGGTGCACTGTCAGAGACAAGAGACTGGAGAGGTATTCAACAGCCATCGTCAATACTTTCAAAGCCTACATTCTGCTTCCAGCCTTACCTTCCCTCGCTACCGGGACTCGACAAGAGCTCTTCCCTCCCTTGCTTCACCGACCTCAAGCCCGAATTTCCGGTCAGCTGTGCCTTGCTTGCACCTGCCTGTCGACATCCAGATCTGCATTTCCGTAGTTTATTGAATGCACCCAGCTACACATCGGGAAGCCTTGCATTCGCCGTACGGTCGCAGTCTCGTCCATGTCTGTGTCGGCTCCACAGGTGCGGAAATCAAGCCTTTTTCGCCCTCGCCTGTGCTACTGCTAACGGTAAAGAGGCAAGCTAGCTTAGCGCCGGCGAAGCTTAGCTTCTGTCAACAGGCTCGAAATTGAAGCAGCCGCACCACAGCAACAGGGGATAAGGTGGACTTGCACGCGCAACATGAGCTTTGATGTTGCGGTAATGCCCGTGTGCTGGGGATTCGGCGCGTGTGAGAGTAATCAAAGTTATGTTGGCAGAGTTTTCAAGTAGTGCAATGGTTGCAAGGAGGGGTTGGTGCAGATGCAGATGCAGATGCATCGAGCCAAGAGCGCTGGATTTTGCGAAAGGGAGCCTTGCGTTTCACATCTTTCTCCTTGACTTGTTCGTTAGACCGCAGTGTAGCGGTAATGCCTAGAAGTGTTGAGTGGTGAGGTCGCGCCAGCTATGCAAACTAATCAGAGTTAAGATACCCAACCAGTCGAGTACCAATGCATCAATTGCACGCAGAATCCCAGGCATCCCCAGCAGCCTGCAAGATGGAGTGCGATGGATGGTGGTGTTGGTCGTGCTGTGTATAATAGCAGACTTGTCCTGTTTTACCTAAGATCTGACGCGCAATTTGCCATGGCCTGCCGAATTAAGAAAGCGAAAAACAAAAAGGTCTTCGCCCAATGCAGCGAGCGGAGAGCAATGCACCAGCACATTGTCCAGGCAAGTCTGAGCGCCTCGATGTGCACATGCATCGGCACAATGCATCGACGCAACCCCTCCATCGATCCTTAATCATGTACAAGGGAGTGCCTGAGCGGGCTGGTAGCGTGAGCCCTCGCAATGAGCTGTCAGTGATCTTTTACAAGACTAGAAGCCTTCAGAAACTTCTAGCGATGCGCACCTGCCTTGTATGCAATTGTGCTATGCTCACCAAACCCGTGTTCAGCTGCAACGCACCGCCACATCCAAAGATACACTATACACACGAGCAGCATAGCAGAAAAAAAAAGGGTCCAATATCTGCCATCTCCACGTCCAAATAGCTAGCCACTCCAAAAATACACTTTCCCTCCTCCACTCCTCTCTGAGATGAGGCAAAACCTTCCAGGGTTCCGCAATCACGAGCACCGACTATTGGTTGGCGCTCGGACAAGGCAAGCCAATCCGCGCACCCCTTCTGATGATAAGCGGCCGCGCCATCTGCCAAGACCCATGTCAAGCGCGGCGCAGGTACGGCGTAGTACCTGCATTGGCTTGTCTAGCTGTTTTCTTGCTGGCGCGCTGTACCAAGGTCGCGCGACTCGACTCGCGAGACCGACAGACAGGTAGACAGCGGTTCCTGGTTATTGTTCAGCAGCCACGAGGCAGTGCGTCATGTCCAAACAACAACAACATCAACACAACGACGCTACAAAACAACGCTACGCCAGTCCTGCAACCCTACAATAATAAAGTACAACGCCTCCAAGAAAAAAATGCCGAAATAAAATAAAGTGATTGACAGCAACACTTCACCGTCTCTTGTCTAGAGGTCCGGCACTTCTCAATGCCATGGCGCCGCGCGAGTGCCTGTCCATCTCTCGACTATCTATATATGGATCTACATATAGATCTACCCATTTATCTACCTACCGAGTAAGCACCTACCGAGAGTACCGAGTATACACCCACCGAGCACCCATGCATCAGCATTTGATTTGATTTCATCTCATTTCACTGCTGGGCAAGGCAGGACAAGGCAAGAACACCACGGAGGGGCAAGGGTACTTACACAGTAATACCAGTAGTATAGACGGATAGACGAGAATCATCATCTACCCCTCCATCCATCCATCTACTCCTGCAACCCATCCACCCATGTATCCCCATTTCCCACCATCACAAACACTACGGTAAATCCGCCCACGCCAGACACACGACGGAGTCAGTTCCGTAGTCCAGTCCCCAAAAAGGAAAAAAAGGTAAGAAAAAAAGAGCGCCAAAAATCCGATCCGCGGCAATCCGGCCTTCTCCTGGCGCTGACACTGACGCTACCATTTGAGCCCGGATGGCCGAGAGAGGGGCCGAGGCGGGGTTGCTGTCGAGACTGGGCTGGGGGAAAAGAGGAGAGAATGGAAAAGGTATCCGTATTATGTTTCGTATAGAAGGGATGTGACGTGCGGGTGGGTGGTAGTATTAGTAGTAGTCGCAGTAGTAGTAGTAGCAATAGTAGTAGTGGTGGTGGTGGCGGTAATAGTATTAGTAGCAGTAGCGGTAGTACAATATATTTTCACTCCATCATCAAACTACGGGATTATCGTAGTAGCGTGTTCCCGAGAAGCTAAACCCGACCACCAAGAAACTAGCCTAATGCTGTCAAAAAAATGTCGCCAGTGCGGCGGTGCAGGGGTGGTATCAAGCCCAATCCAAGAAACCCATCGTAAGTAAACCTCCGAGAAACATCAAGCCTGAGCCCTGCAATGTCCAAATTGGAGCCGTGTTTAGAAGAGAGAAGACATGGATGTAAAGACCCGCTGGGGGAAGAAGACGATGCAAAATAGGCTTGGCGTGACGAGCCTGTACGGAAGGTATATGCACAAGAAAGTGTAGAAACAAGAAAGTGTACACTACGACGCGCACAGCAGTCGCGCAACAACAAGGTGGGTATCCAGGGAGTGGTCCAGGACGTGTATGAAGCGGTCGGCGCGTCCGAAGAAAACATGGTCTAGTGACCAGCAGAAGTGTGATGACGAAAAGTAAAAGAGTGTTGGGTAGTCCAACGGTAGTGGGGTGCAAGCAAATATCCAGAAACGCCGTCGCCTAAGTCATGCGCTCGTAATGCCGCGTCCCGAAGATCTGTTAAAAGAGTCTCGGTCGTGTGTGGCTGTCGCGATAAAGAAACGTGGGAACAGTGTGATTATGCTCAGTGGTTGATTGTACGGTGCTTCAACGGCACTATTATGCTAGTGTCCAGCTGAGGAAAATAACCACTAAGGGGGCTAAGATGGAAATGGGCGGTGCACCGAAGAGCTTTGCGCCGTTGTTGTAGGTGATCTGACCTGGTGTCATGTTTTCTTGTTGTGAGAAGAAATATGTCTTCGCTGCGTCTGTGCCCTGCGATGCATCCGGAGGGCTGGTTTGCGCTGGGATGGGGCAGACCTTAGCTGGGTCATATGTCGGGCAACGCTTCCTGTACTCGTTTTGCGAGCGGTCCGTGTCGGTAGAGTTGAAGTATCCCTTCACATAGGACAGAGTCATGACAGTGTCAGCGTCGGGGGTCCAGCAGACCAATTGGGGTCTCCGTTGCTCCAGTGGTTGAAGAAGATGCCGCCGCCCTCGCTGGGGATTTGCTCAGTCATCTCCCAGAGGAAACCACCGTCGACGTAGAAGGCGACACGGTTTGCGGTCCAGTCGAAGCGGTATTCGTGGAACATGTTGTCAGGCTCGAAGGGCAGAGGGGCAACCTTGTAGGTGGGGGTGCCAGCAGCGTCGTTTCCATGGGCAACCGACTCGGGTGATTGCAGAACGAGATTGACAGCGCCTCCTGAACTGTTGAACTGGTGCGAGAGGAACTCCATATCGATTTCTTGCGAGTTGTTGTAGTACTGTGGACCGTTAGTAGTGGCCTTGGTAGACATGGACGAGAGCATCTTACGAAGAAGAAGGCACCGCATGTCCCCGATGAGTTGGAGAGCTTCATGCCAACACGGAAGCTGCCGAGGAGGATGTCGTCCCTGACGGAGACAATCTCCGAACCATTGACGTAACCGTGGTCGTGGTCACCACGAACCCACAACTCCAGGCCAGCGTCACCGCCGTGGTCGGCGTCACCACTCCAGGTTTTCGAGTCCTTGAGGGGGTTGGGGATGATGTTGCCCATGCTGAACTCCTTGCCGAAAGCGATCCTCTGGTTGTCGGCGGGGACCGAGACATTGTAGACCTGCGGTCTCCAGCCTGACTCGGTGATGTTGTCCGTGTCCATGTGCAGGAAGTCGTTTTCCATGAGCTCGGTGAAGACGGCATACTCGGAGTCGGTGGTCTGGTTGAGCGAGTATCCGCATTCGCAGGCGGCGTTGGCTGTGGGCGCACATGGTCAGTATGTTTGTGTTTACGAGCACGGCACACTCGGCCGCCCGGGGCAGCCTGGGCGCCCTAGACCAAGACATCGACCACGTCCAACACCACACCCAACGTACCGAAGCGAGAGACGGCCAGCAGCAGCCAGGGCACGGCGGCCATGGTGGAGTGAAGCATTATTAGGTGATTAGGAGTAGGTTGCAGTGAGCGACTAGGGTGAGGAGAAACTGGATACTGGTGGGCAAACCAAAGGAGGGCAACAAGGTTTGTAAAGAGGAGTGGGAGGCGCTGGTAGAAAAGTAGTCGAGCAGGCGCCGCGCTGGGCAGGGCAGACTCAGCAGGGTAGAAAGGGTAGCGGCAACAGTGCAGGGTTCCCATCTGGCAATTACAGTACGAGCAGCCAGTCACGAGCAGGGTCTGAGCGCTGCAGCGCTGCCGTTTTCCTCTTAGCAGCATTACCGTGCCAGAGACGCCGAAATCATCATACGGGTTTTGGTGGAGAGCCTAGAGCATTGGTGCACGCCCGGCGTGGTGGCATTCGTCTGCCACTGCAAGTAGCAAGACTGCGCACACTCTCGCGCTGCAAGGAAGGACCGTCGACATGGCTTGCCGGAGTGCGGTTGGCCTCGTTGTGCCATGTCCGGAGGCTGGCGTACCACAGCAGCAGCCACCGTGGACCATGGCCAGAGACTCGACGTCCCTCGAGCGGGAGGGGGAATGACACCAGAGGCGCAAGTCGAACTGCTCGGATGACCCAACGGCGTTGCACAACCGCAGCCTCCTTGATTGGCCGCCAGCAAGGGCCAATGTCCAAGAGCGACCAAGAGCATCCAAGGAGCACCCCTGACTGTCAAATTGGAGTGCCGCCTGGACAGGCACGACTCTGGGGAAGCCATCTTGCGAGCGAACACTGCACGGCGACGCACGCACTGGAGCCAGCTACGCCCCTGTGCCAGACCCCCACTGCGCGTCGCGCGAAGAGAAATCGAGAATCCTTTGTGCACTGCGCACAAGACCGGCATGCGCCGATCCAGACACGGTCTAGCCCAAGTGCGCCGCGCCAGCCTCTGCCGCGTCCGCCGCCGCAAGTGCAACGGTCTTGGTGCCAGGGTGCACAGGCAGACGGGCTGCGCGAATGCAGCCTCTGCTTCCAAGCGACCCCGGGAAAATTACATTTCGAACCCGCGCACGCAGATTGCTCGCACGAACCGGCGAATCCAAGCCCGCCAACACCTGGCCACCATGGGCATGGGCTCGGCAGCACTCTCTCTTTCTGGAAGCGCACAGCAAACGGCAGCTCTACCATCGCACCCAACGAGGCGCCTTGAAATTGGGATAGCTACGCCTACGGCTGCCATTCGCCCCTCTGTCCGAATAGGATCGTCATTTGCCTTGTCCTTGGCCCAACACGAGGGCGCCAGGACAACGCCAGCGGAGGAGTAAAGTCGCGTTAAAAATAATTTCTCAAGAGGGGCATCCTTCCGCATACCCGACGTGACCGCCACTCGCCGCCGGGAACATGCTTCCTTGATCACCCGTGACTCGATTAGGTAGAACAGCCTCGCAAATTTGTCCAGGCAACAATATTCAAGAGTGAGAGGAGCAAGCAAAGCCATACGCAGTTCGTTTTCCAAAGCCCCCATGCCAGAAATGCAACACGAGTCCAAGTAGCCTTCGCCTTGGCGCCAGAAACGAGCGCCCCAAATCGTATATCGTTGCCAAAATGTGATCCAACGCCATCGCCCTCATCCAACATCGGTACATCAAACGCTTCGTGGGGTATCATCACAAGAATCCAGACTCGGAGAGAAGTCTGCGCATCCGTTAGTCACCTGTCGCTGCCCTGAAACCCGAGGCGGCTATAGCATGGAAGCTATGGATCCCTTCACCTACCTTGCAATCTTCTCGTCTTCGCGCTCGCGCGGCTCAACGGATAAACTCATCTCGTACATTTCATGCACGTCGCCTGCCGATTGCATATTGGTCAAAATGTAGTCCTGCAGATCAGGCACAGGCTGCAGTGGGTACGGCACGTTCTGGTACTGCTGAATGTCGCGAATCACCTCGGCTGTCTTTGCCCGCTTGGCAAAATTGATCAGGTTCGTTTTCTTGATTAGTGAGGGGATACCGTCTTCAATGAACGTCAGGTCAGTAAGGTAGACACCTAATCGAGTCAGCCTCATTCACCGTATTACCACTGCTGCGCACGAACCGAAGAAAGGTATGCAAGGCGGATTCGCCCTGTGGAGGGTATCTCGGTACTCTGCAAAGTTCCGCGTGCTGCCCATGAGTTTGCGCATGCTTTCCAACACACCCATTGACCGCTGGTTGACGGCGCTCCACGTCCGGTTCAGACGGTGGATCGGCGCTGTCCCCAGCGCTGAGATGATGGACGTCAGTGTCGAAAAGTTGTTCAAAGATCGACATTTCTGACTATGGTTAGCCAAGAAAGAGATGGGTGTATACACCGCTGGTCCACTTACATCGGCAACATTGACAAAGTGCTTGATGACAATCACTCGGCGCTTGACGTCCTGCTGTGTTAGGATCATCTGCGCTACCCAGTTCGTCAATTGATTCGAGTGGAGAATGAGTGCCTTCACGTTAGCAGCTGGGTCCGGCTCGCCGGGTGCTAGCTTCTTTTGCCACGTCTTGTTGAGGCACTCTGTTGGACGAATCTTGCCGTACAATTTGGACTCAATAATGGTCAGCTGGCGAGCGAACTCGGTAGCGTCAATGTCCAAGAACTTCAGCTTCTTCATGTGTTTCGGCAAAATCGGCTGTGGCGTCTGGGCGCTGAGAGTCAGTACGAGGCGTTTCGTTGGCATATCTGGGCCGCGAGAACGCTGTTCGACAGAGGTCATAAGAGGAGCGGCGCCGGGGGTGCTGGTTGTCGCAACGTGATCCTTTGCGAAGTTGTACACTCTCTGGATCAGTATCCGTGCCTCCTCATCATTCCCTTCCATCCAGTAGTTGTCGAACCAACTCTTCAGAATGTTCACCACACGGAACCGGATAGGCTTCTGTTTCCTATCCACCCATGTTTGGTAGTCTTCTTTGGCCAGGCCATGAGGTGGTTGGATGCTCCACCGCTTGACCAGCATCTCGAATAACTCAGAGGCGGTAGTGAACGATCGGTATGTGAGGAGGAATGTGTTGTTAAACGCTGGGTCAAGACGGTCGTGACGGGTGAGTTGCTCCACAAGTCCTGCCAATGTACCACCACGCAGTTGTGGTGGGGTCACTTTGTGGTCGTAGGAGATTTCGCCTTCATGGTCGAGCTTCAGATATTCTGGAATCTCCTCCACGGCAGTTTGCGGAATGACTGGCACCTCGCCGAAGAAGTCCTTAAGCTTCTTGTTATTCCTTGGAGGCTGTATCGGGTCGATCTTGTTCTCGTCCAAGACAGTGCCTTCGCTATATGTCTTAGCCTGGGGCACATCCTTCAGCAGCGGTCTCAGCGTCGCTGAAGGTCCTCGAGCATGCGAACTCGCGAGCTCAGAGTCTGTGTCGGTGAATCTTCGGGAGTCAGTGCGAACAGCAATGTCTGAGAGGGGACAGATTCTGACAGGTTCTGTAAGAGTCCGTACTGTTGGGCGACGGTGGTTTCGAGATCTCGGGAAATAGCTCGCACGGCGTTGACTCGATCCTCTAGAGAGTCTCCACGCAACTCGGCCCACTCGTCGCCCAATGGTGCTGCAACTCCTTGACATGCTATAACGAGCTCTGAGACTACATCGTACACCTTCTGCTTCTGGATGCTGAATTCGCTTAGTTGCTGTTCTTGCATAGTCGAGCTTATCGAGGAAAGGTTAATCGATTCGATGGTAGACAGCCAAGGCCGGCACACTTCCAGAACTTTCCCTCCGCAGTGCATATATGATCTCCCACCAATTGGTGTCTCTGACGCGAAATTACTTTGTCGCGCACGACGCATTGTTCGTCCAACCGACGTACGCTCGATACGATGAGTCGTTTAATGTCCTCCAGTCTCTCGAGTACACGAGAATCCAGCTTCACGGTAGGCTCAGTAGAGGGTTCGAATTCGTCATCTATGAAAGACGAGATCCCGTTGTTGTCTCGCGCGTCTGTGCCGTTATTGTGCCAGCTTCCGCCAATGCCGCTACCAACAATGAAGCCGGGTACCAAGCGAGGAATCTCTTCTCCGCGCTGCTGACGAGCGACCTCAACAAAGCCGTAGACTCCATTCAAAACACCGTCAGCTTCTTTCAAGCACTTTGAGTACGAATCTGGGGGCGGAAAGTCGGACGCGGCAATGTGCGAGGACAGAACTAGTTTGGAGAATCTTGACATGGTCTCTCGGAAATGGGGGTACAGAGCCTTGTTGGTGGAAATGATGGAAGGATTGCCAGAGTGATTGTCGGTAGTTCCGGAACCAGCGGCAAGCAGCAGTCGCAGGTGGTCGGAGATGTCTTCTGCCCTTTTGACAAACTCTGACCTGTCGCTGTTGTTGATGGCCTGGCGGTAGCGTTCGATAGCTCGGCGCATGTCCTCGACCATCCTGTTCCAGGTAAGAGGGACTGGATTTACCTCGTCGTAGAACTTGCGTGACTGCACAGATGTCGAGGGTGCGCCTGCGGGGGCTGTTGGCGAAGGAGGTGGATGTGGTGCCGTTTGGCGGGATGGCAGCGCCGGAGAAGCTCGAACCGTTCGCATCGCGGGATCTTGGCGCGAGGCCCTGGTTCATAGACTCCATGGAAGTGGCGGGGAGACTCCGTCTGACAGGCGCTTCCTTCCATACGAGCCCTTGACGCCGTGGCCTTCAAAGTCGGAGGCGGAGGTGTCGTCGTCGGTGTCGTACATGGTGCCCGAGGCAAGCAGCTCGGCGGGCGGCCTGGTGGAGTCGGGTATGAAGACGTTGACGCGGTCGCGGGGCCGCTCTCATTGGCGGCAGGGGACTCGAGGGGCAGCTCCATGGTGCTGACGCCGGTCAGGGTGTTGAAGTAGAAGAGCCTGCCGTCGGGGGTGGCCTGGGGGATCCAGAAGGCAGCCTCCTCCTCTTTGGTGCTGGCATGGTGGTTCTCGCTGTGGCGCTCGATGGGCAGCAGGGTGTCGTTGCCGGTGAGCGACTCCGTGTCCGAGTTGGTGTAGTCGGTGCCGCCCAGCGAGTGGGTGTCGTGGTCGTCGGCGGGCTCGATGGCGTTGCGGTCCTCGTCGAGGCTCTCGCTGGGGCGCTGCACGACGGTGCAGTAGTTGCTCGGGAACCAGCCGCGAACACCGTTGATCACCCCGTCCCACCATCCGCTCTCCAGCTGCGTGATGACCTGGATGATGTCGCCCTGGCGGAAGCTCAAGCTCGTGCGGTCGTCGGCGTCGTAGTCGTAGAGTGCCTTGACGTACATGCCACCCGGCGTGATGGTGCCACTGTAGCCGTTCATGTTGGCGGACGCAGGCGCGGCGCTTCCGTCTCGTCAGGGCGGGGATGGGCAGGCAGCAAGGTGCCTCTGGCTGCGAGCGCGGCCTCCCTCTCTGCGGCTGCGCGGTGCGAGGAGCGACGACGACAGTAGTCGAGCAGCGGGCGCTCTGCTCTGGGGGCACCGAGACTCCTGGGACTTCGGGCGTGTAGATGTTCCACGTCTTACCGACACAGTGCACACAGTACGGCTCAGGGAGGGGACGCAATCAGGCTAGAGGCGGCATGCGAATTAGAGCCCTCACATTCGCGCCAACACGGAGCGACGCAGCGAATGAGCTCTCGCAACAGGCACGCAGCTTAGGTGAGGGACAGAGACGAGCGCAGAGCCTGAGGGAGACAAAGTGCCA
Source organism: Ascochyta koolunga (assembly GCA_026119515.1). Classification (NCBI taxonomy): domain Eukaryota; kingdom Fungi; phylum Ascomycota; class Dothideomycetes; order Pleosporales; family Didymellaceae; genus Ascochyta; species Ascochyta koolunga. Next base: position 967,131 of record JANLCG010000022.1, read on the forward strand.
CAGCAGCGAGCAGCGGCCAGCGGCCAGCGGGCGGGTCGCTGAGCCGTGGTGGTCGTGAGCGGTCAAGCCGGTCACGTGCTGGCCCGCCGGTGCTGGTGTGCCGGTGCTGTGTGCTGCCGGTGCTGTGTGCTGCCGGTGCTGTGTGCTGCCCGTGTTGCTGGGTTCAAGCGGGCGTATGTCAAAACCGCATCCTCCTCGACACACCCGGTCTTGCCTTGTGTCCATCCAGCACGCTTATTCGCGCATCTACACAAGTACATGTACCTACCGGTATGCTGTCTGCAGTACACAACCCAGCGTTTGCACTCTGTACAGCCGGCGCACATGTCCACACCCCCTCAACAGGCTGCCCTGTTCAACATGGACTGGCAGGCACTGCAAGCAACTGACCGACACACTGCAAATTACATCTGACAAACGGGAGCCGCCAATATTGTGGGTGCAACCCCACCACTGCTCAACGCCTTCACGGAAAAGGACTGCCTGTGAAGAAGCCGAGTGTTTGGCTGATGAAGAGGGCGGCAGGGCGGGGCAGCGCACCCTGGCATTCGTCTAGAACGCTGCTTGACTCGTTCGACTTTATAGGTGCGGGCCATGATACGAGGAAACGCCTTCCGGAGCTGCACGGCTGCCGAAGCATCGAGGACTGTGCGACCGTCTTTCTTCGTGCGACCGCACTCGTCCTCGACGTCTGACGCTCCATGTGCGCGCCCTGTACAGGTGTTTGCCTGCGGGACGTGTGAGGATCGAGTCTACTTGATGCCACTCTGCGCCGTGTTTTGGAAACCTTTCATGGTGCTTGCGCAACACCTCTGTGATTGTACAGCTGCTGCTGCCCTGACCTGATCCAGAGCATGAGTGCTGGTGATGAGACAGCCACGTGTGACAACCTTCATGCTGATAACCGATGAGGGCTACCGACACTAAAAGGTCCGATAGAAGCTCGGAGGAAAAGCTGCCAAACCAACGCCATCCCACTTGCTGCATAGCTCGTCGCGTGGAAGCGGCAGAGTGCTGTCCAAACTCTGCCACACCGGTTTTATGGGTCAAGTTATATTGTAGTGTACGAGTCGACCAGCACCAGGGAGACTTGTAGTACTCACATGCATGTCCTGCTGTCAAGAAACGATAATTATGAGACCCTCGAGGCAGCGTCATTTGGCCATGTGGTAGGCACAAGGAGGCCGCATGGCACACGTGGGGGTGCGTCAACCGCAGGCTGAACGGCATGTCATCACCGCGCGCGGGCAGACGGCCTGTGTTTAGTCTGACCAACGACTTCTGTCATTCGTTCGTCTGCTCGAAAATAATTTCGTGGCGGTACCGAGCCCACGGCAACACGGCAGCGATCCGTAACCATTTCTATAGATTGCATCCAGGAGGTCGACGCGGCCCTATTCCTTCTTGAGTGTTGCGGGAATCAATTTAGCGCGGGGGCTGCTGGGTGATGAGCAGAGCCCCTCGTGGACAGAGCGCAGTGATTGAGGGGCACAGTGGCTGTTTGGAGGGGGTCTGAGATGAGGGGGTCTGAGATGAGGGGGTATGAGACTCATAGGAGACATTCGTCTCGAAAGACGATCATGGAGTGACGGTGAAGAGCTACGACACTTGTCTGCCCTTGGCGGTGCCGTCTAGCGATTACTATGGTAGGTAGGCTGCGGGCCACCATGTAGGGATTCTGACCATGTCCGATCCAACGGACACAGGCGGGCTGGCGGGGCACTGCACGTTTGTGGTCTTCTCTCACGGTTGCTGACATTGGTTTCTACCGACATGTCTTCGCGCGATACGTCGAGTCGCCAAAACTACTGCGCAGTTGGCCCAAGTTTGAAGACGAAGACAACTTGCAGGCTGCGCATTGCGTACTGCGTTCTGCAAGCCTCTGCCCTCTGGCAGCTGTGGAGCGGTGCTAGGTAACCAAGTGGGTCCGGGGAGCGGCTCCCTAGCCCGGCGGTATGGATAGACTTCCAGGAACAAGTCAGCGAGCCGGCGATCGCCCTGGCCGCGTCGAAATTACTGGTAGCCGCAACGTGTGTTGGTGAAAGGTGGAGGGCAGCGCTGGCGTCATGGTGGGAGAGGCAGGGTAGCCCCTTTTCTGCGCCGTCGTCATCAATGACACAGGCCGGGAGAGGTGAAACCATGTGTCTTGTATGTTTGGTGTATTCTTGAGCTGCTATGTCAGTATCGATGCAGCAACACGTGAGGCGGTGAGGGCGCCCATGCATCTGATAGTTGGCAACGTGCGAACTACCACTGCAACAGGTAAAAAGCAGTTTGATGTTTCTTACCGCTTTTTCTTTGTGCTGTGCGACGAGTGGACAACGAGTGGAGGACGGGCAGGGTCCGCCGTTGACAGCATGTGGTACGGCGCAACCATGCTCGAATCGCGGCGTGACAGAAAAACAATTGGGCCGTGGGTTGTGATGGGCAGCTGGGTCGAGCTGGGGGATGCGTCTGGGCCATGCTCGAGAAAGCAGCGGAGCATGTGGGATGGTTGGTGATGGATGGCTGTTGAAGTTCCTGAAGTGAGGGCATGTTGTGGATTAGTAGAGGGGTGAAAGAGCCAGCATGGGCGAGCTCTGCGAGGGTGAGTTCTGCGAGGGTGAGTTCTGCGGTGATGCTGAACATGGCAGGCAACAGCACACATGTCAAACCAGCCATGCCACGGCTCCCAGACACGGACGTGATGTAAGCCGGCTAGCGCTTGTATGCTTGCACGTATCCGCAGCGTAATCATTCACGATCATGGGGTGGCTGGTCGAGGGCACGCTGGAGGGCTTGAGCGCTGGAGGGCTTGAGGGGCGCTCCCCCATGCATGCACAGGCCAGAATTGCGGTAGCCTCGCAGCCTCACAGGTCACCCCTCTCTCTTCTACCGTCCTGGACTCGGCCATCGCACAGCACTTGACCTCGAGCCTCCATCCCATCCCTATCCATTCTTGCATTACGCGCGCAGCCATCTGGTGCTGTCGCCGCCCTGCCTTCGTCGTCCACCGGCCACTACCGGTGCTGTAGCGCCATTCGTATGCACGTTTTGCGGAATGAGAGAGGGACACGCCAGCTGCACCATCACCATAGCCCTAGCCATCACCACACTCTAACGCCCACGAGCACCCGGCCGTCGAGCCATCTCCCCACCTAGGGTTCTGCGAGCCTGTCCGCCGCCTGCCCTCCACGCCCCGCCATGCCTGCTGCCATGGCCTCCAACGCCGCGCCCGCCGCCGCTCGCAAGCCCGGCCAGCCCGAGAAGAAGTACAAGTGCCAGTTCTGCAACCGCGCCTTCAGCCGGAGCGAGCACCGCAGTCGCCACGAGCGCTCCCGTAAGTCTCCTGCCCCGTCTGTCCCTGTCGCGATGGAGTTTGATAGAGCTGTGTGTTGGGGGCGCGGGGTAGCTGTTTACTGATGCGGGACCGTCGCGCGGTCGTCGCGCTGCGGGGTGGCCGCTCGCCATGGTTGCTGTTGCTGTGCTAACTGCCCCTCCTCGCAGACACCAAAGAACGCCCGTTCAAGTGCCTCAAGTGCCGCAGCACCTTTGTGCGCCGCGACCTGCTGCTGCGCCACGACCGCACCGTCCACGCCAAAGACGGCGGCGCCCCTCTCCCCAGCGAGCAGAAGCGCCGTGCCAGCAACAAGACGCACGACGCCGCCGCCGCCGCCGCCGGCCCCTCCAAGGGCCCCCTGCCCCTCGACACCACTGCCCTCGACCACCTCGAGGCCAGCGAAGATGGCATGGTCGACGTCGACATCGAGACCGCCGCCATGCTGATGACCGACTTCCACCACAAGGCCATGGCCAGTCAGGAGCCCGACATGGTCCTCGACCAGCACCCCGAGCCCGTCATCTCTCCCACCGGGCCCCAGCACATGGAGTCCTCGGCGCCGCAGGTCCCCTACACGGCCCCCGGCCAGAACATGCTGCCGCAGATGCCGTGGCGCGACTCGATGGTGCCCCAGCCAGAGCCCGAGTCGCTGCAGAAAACACACTCGGCCTTCCACGCCCACAACCACCTCGCCCCCATGATGGAGCGCACCATGTCAGGAAACACAGCCCTTGCACCCACCTTCCCCTCGATGAGCGAAAACAACCTCGGCACCCCCAGCGCTCTCTCGCCCTATCCATCCATGCTTGGCCCCGTCTCACCAGTCGACTACCGCAAGTCTCCAGGCCCCAGCCAGGCGCTGACCATGACAAGCGCACCTCAGCTCGAGTCAGAAGAGCAGTGCCGCAGAATCTACGACAACATCAAGCAGTACGACAGCGAGAATGCCCTCTTGGATACCTTCCATCTGCCTAGCTTGAACACACTCAACCGCCTGCTCAAGACATACTTTGACCTATTCCACCACCATCTGCCCTTCCTGCACCCAGCAACCTTCCACCCAACCGAAGTGGCTGCCCCTCTGCTCTTGGCTGTGCTCTCCATCGGTGCCCTGTACATTTTCGACCAGGATCAGGCCTATATGCTGCACATTGGCTCCAAGGTTCTCGTCAACCAGTTCTTGCAAAACAAGGAGAACTTCAGCTCGCGCAAATGCCCATTGTGGACCATGCAAAGTACACTACTCAACATGCAATTCTCCAGCTGGAGCGGCGATCCAAAGGGTCTCGAGTGGGCCTGCTCGATCAAGAGTCTTCTCGCAAACATGGTTGCAGGAAACCGCTACGAACTAAAGATTCGCTCAGAAGCTCGCGAGGGTGCGCAACCGAGCCACCAAGAGTGGATCGAGGATGAGCAGTGTCGCCGCACATACTACGCGGTATACATCTTCTTCGGTCTCCTAACTTTGACCTACAACCACACACCAGCCATGGGCTTCAACGAATTCGACACACTGGAGTTGCCGTCTTCAGAGTCGCTTTGGACCATGGGTGGTGACGACGAGGAGGCGTGGCGCGAAGCCCTTGCGACGTCGAAGATCATCACCTTCCGCCAGGCGCACGACAACCTTTTCCAGGGTGAGACAGCTCGTTACAGCGCGTTTGCGACTCGTGTCATGATCAATGCTTTGTTCCTTGAGGTGTGGTATCACAAGCGCAGTCCAGAAGCCCTGCAGGACGTGGTTACTGAGTACAAGCTTCGCCTAGCGCTTGAGACCTGGGAGAAGTCACTTGACCTGTGCGAACCAGAGACGGTTGTGGTTCGTCTGAGTGCGCCTCACAAGGGCCATCCTCTGATCTTCAACGCTATGGCGCTGTACCGTAACACACGAGCTCGTCTTGTTGTCGACTTGAAGTCTATCCAGGAGGCTCTTCGCTACCACGATTCCTACGAAGTTGCAGCAGCTATGACCAATGCGCGCGACAAGGTCCAGCGCTCGCAAGAAATGATTAAGGTCATCCAAGAATGCTTTGACTGCATCGAAGTCGCAGCTGTGCAAGGCATACGCTGGGTGGCACGCACTTCCGCTACTAACTGGAGCATCGAGCACCCACTCGCTGGCATGGATCTTGTGGTCATCCTCACGCTTTGGCTCTACCGTCTGGAACACGACGAGGAGCCCGCCAACGAGGAAGAATTAGCCATGTACAACAAGTTGCGCAACTTATTTGACGACGACTCTGTCGATGTGTATGGTGCCAAGTTGAGCTCCACTGTCGCCCGCCTGTGGGGAAGTATGATCGACGAGGTGGTTGTATGGGGGTAGGTCGTCCTCGTCAAATCTGCGGAATTTTTCACTAACACCTCACAGCATCACCAAGCTCATGGGCGAGGCCTTCAAGCTCCACTCGCAAGCCCTCGTTGGCTACGAAGACGCCATGTCCTCCAGGTCCGGATCTGCGTCGCCACTAGCAGCTGGCGCCGTGCAGGTCCTTGAGATGCAGATGGCCTACTAGACCACATTTTACGACATCTCCTTTCTCCTTTTCATCCCCTTATTAGATTGTCATACTTTTCGTCTTCTCTCATCCTATCATATCTCTGCATCTGGGGGAGGGCATGGCTTGGAGTTCCGGTGTCACCTTATCTTTTACGTTTTTCTTTTCTTTTCTTTTTTTTTTCCAGATCGAAGCAACATGGCGCATTGGGGCGGTCGGGTCCAGTCCATACACACTCGAGCTCAGGCTCTTTCGTTCTGGCATCCCTCTAATATCTTTCCTCTCGCTCATACCCACTGGCTTTCTGGACTAGTTTGGAGGCTGGCCCCAAGTGCGTTTCGGTTCAACTCGGTCTGGCTGCGAGCTGCCTCGACAGCCTTCCGATAATACTTGTTTTGATATTCTTGTTTCTCATCCGTTACGGCTGGCGTGGATTTCGTTCTGCATATACCATACATGCCTGATTATTGTCTTTACGGCGACGCAGGGAGGGTACTAAGGCAGTGGAATGATGACGCAGGTGGTGGTGTGCGTTTTCATCCCAAAGCATTCGTGTACAAAATATGTTTCCTGGGAAAAACTCTTCCTACCTGTGCAAGAATGGCTGTGATGTCCCTCCAATTCATGCGTGAACTGCAGCGAGCAAGCGGTCTGCTGCGCCAAGCGCACTAAAATGCGCGTTAGCGCCATCCTCAGAAAAAATGTATAGCACCGAGCTCTCGCGCACCAAGCTCACGATCACGCTGCCATTCGCTTTCTATCACGCACCACGTTCCCCACCCGCCATATCACCCCTCTAAAACCAGTCGCATTCATTCGCAATGGCCAAGGAAATCGAAGAGAAGAAGCTGAAGAAGGAGAAGAAGGACAAGAAGGAAAAGAAAGAGAAGCGCGCGGAGACCGACGGTGTTTCCAAGCCCAAGAAGGAGAAGAAGGACAAGAAGAACAAGGATGTCACAGATGCTCTTGAGGCTGCGATTGAGGTGCCCGAGGTCTCTATGATGGAGATTGACAGCGGTGCCGGCGCAGAGGGTGACGAGCCCGCCGGCGCACTGGTTCCCTTTGCTTTCCCTCTCGCAGACAACGACAAGGAAGTCAAGAAGATCCTGAAGACAGTCAAGAAGTGTGCGTGCTGCAAACCTCTGCCATTCATTACAGCTGCGCCTGAGAAAGCCCGCTAACGCACTCAAACAGCTGCGAAGACCAAGACCCTCCGTCGTGGCGTCAAGGAAGTCGTCAAGGCTCTCCGCAAGTCACAGGCGTCTGGAAACAGTGCAGACATCAACGAACCGTCTGCCATTGTCGTCATCGCTGCCGACATCTCGCCCATGGACGTCATCTCGCACATCCCCGTCCTCTGCGAAGACCACGGTATCCCTTACATTTACATCAAATCGCGCGCACAGCTCGGTGAGGCCAGTGCAACCAAGAGGCCCACGTCCGTCGTCATGGTCGCAAAGGCCGGGTCAGGCAAGAAGGCCAAGGATGTCAAGGACGACGATGCGAAGGAGTTCGAGGAGGCATACGGTGATCTGCAGAAGCTGGTCTCCAAGGCGGCGAAGACAGTGCGCAAGTAAGCGCGTTGCGAAAGGAGCGCATGTGATACGTGTGTCATCCCCCACTGCATGACTTGCATGTTGGATTCTTACTGTGCAAAATGGGACAGGCGTATGGCGTTACGACCTATCTGAGCTCCTGTGCTCGGCGTTGTTTACTATCTTCTGGCGGTGGGCGTGTCTTGTATCACGAACATATGATCCAATCGACGCATTGAAACGACCAGATTTCTTCCTGACTGCGTTTTTAACCCTATGTGACCGCAATATTCTGACAGCGCAGATACGCAATCAGAAAACACACAGGACTAGGAAGCTAGCGAGCAGAAAGGTAAGCACCAAACTCCGCCTTCCAGCGACCGACCACGACACGACACCCACCCCAGGCGTCCTCGAGAGTCAAACCGTATTCCCTCCTTGTGTCTGCACTAACTGCCACAACGCGACTTCCAATCCCAGCAAAGCACATGCTCCACCCATTCAACTACCCACCAACCAACGCTCACCTCCCGCTTAATCCCTCTCAACCATCGCTAATAACCCAATACTGATTGAAACAGCAACGACCGCACAACACCATCCTCCCCACCCCCGTGAAGTGCATCTTTGCTTCTCTACAGGAGTCTGACGTCCTCGCTATCTGGGACTTGCGTATACTGTCTACTGATGAAACCACTCTTCCTTTGGCTGCGTGACGCGCGAGTGTAGCCGCTTGGGGGAGTGGTGAAGGCTTTGATCGAGTGTGAGATGGCGAGGGGGAGCTGTTATATTTGGGTTGTGATGGTAGAGATGTGGTTGTATATTTGTTTTCAGTGGGGCGGAGAGGGCGTAATCGGCTGTTTTGAGTTGATTTGCGTGGAAAAAAAGGCTATAGGTACTGGGGATGACTGGGGGATATGCAAATGGTGAATGTCATGTTTGAGGCTAAATGTGCGTCGCCCCGATCAGACAAAGAGCGCATAAATCGTGCATCTCTGGTATCCCAACGATGCAGCATGCCAATAGTATGACCATCTCTTCATCACCCCACAACTGAGTTAACCAGTGACGTCCGGCTCGAAATCATACCCATACACAATCGCATCAATCTTCCTCCCCGGATAACTCTTCAGCACACCACACTTCTTCACCCGCCCAATCCTCTCAAAGCCCAACGAGTCCCAGATCTTCGTGGAAGCCACATTCGTCTCATAAACCAGATTGAAAACCGAATATGTAAACCCCTACACGTGTCAGTCGAAGCCATACCACTCACACACAACACATACCAGCTTAGGCGCCCACTTCAAATACTGCCTCCCCAACAACTTGCCGACGCCCTTATTCCTCGCCGCCCCAGTAACCAGGAATCCCGCATTACATACATGGCTACTCCGACCAGGATAATTCGGCTTCGTATAGAAGCTGCCCAGGCAAATCCTACTCCACTCGCCATCCAACCCCGCAACGTCCTCCACGCTCGCAACCTCGCCTTCCAGCATCACGGCGCCGAACACCCCGAACCAATACGCCCCGAACTTCTCTACTGGTAGCGCTTCTAGCATCGGGTACGTGTCGCCAGCTTCTATCTCCGCGGAGAGCTGCGCGTGCAGGAAGGTGATCAGCGAGGGGGCACTTGGGATAAGGAAGTGAAGGGGATAATGGTAGCGCGTGTGCCAGTTTTCAAAGTCACGTGTTCCGGGGTGAAGAGGTGGGCAGCTTGGTCTAGTTTGTGGAGGATTGGGGGATGTTGGGTCGTCGAGCATAGCTGGCATAGTAGCGGTTGGTGCAACTTGGCGGTCTTGAATTCAGGTCGGGTGGGAATTGGAGGGGGAAGCGGGATTGGAGGCTCAATGGCGGTTTTGAGGCTGATAGGGCGTGATCGTGATCATTTGTACTTGTCGATCTAGGTATGGGGAACATGTGGGTTGGAGCGCGGGGCTCCGATCTCGCACCCCGATTTTGCATCCGTCGGCAAATGTCTCCAGCGCTTCGCATTAACGCGATATCTCGACTGAGAGATTCTGCTGGGCAATTAGCAGTGATACTGTTGGTATCTGTGCCGAGAGCGATGGTGTTGTGCTTGCACCTAGGATCCTACCTCAGGAACCGGATTACATCATTGTGGTGCATGGTTGATGTCACTGACCACAAACAGTCTGCTAATGAATACATCTTAATGCAAGTGAAACAGAGCGACAAGGCTTTAGGGTGAAGCTTGATGATTGTGTACGAGAAGTAGGCCAAACTGATAGACATGGGAGATGCGTTTGGCAGCAAGGTCGAAGCTCATGAAGAGATAGTGGGTATCAATTGACATATCCAGAGATTGTGAAGATCGTTTGGGGGCGTGCCTAATTAAATTATCGTGACGGAATGATCTTGCTGCTGATTCGTAGGCATAAGGACAAAAGCACAGAAATATATAGATGAGGCGAGGGCCATGCAGAAGATGGGGATCACATTGGGCGGATTGTCAGGAAAGACGCACACCACTGTCGACTGGCTCGTTCGATGCTCAGCCCTTGATTTTACACCTCGATCGGCTTTCCACCCTGCTCGCCGCTCTTCAACGCAGCCTCCACGATTTGGAGATCAGCAAGCGCCTCCTCAGGGCTTTGCCTGGCATTTGGCCTCCCCTGTGCTAGTCCCTCAGCCCAAGCCTGGACTTCCTGCTTCACACCACTTCCCTCCTCGGGGAACTCCTTGGCCTCGCTCTTTCCATCCCGGCTAACGACGACTTTATTCCGTGTCACGGTGACGGTCCCCTTCTCGCTCGCAACCACATACTCGCTCCCGCTGTCCGTCGTTCCAAACGAAACGCTCAGCGTGCCTGAAGCTCCAGAGCCAAGCTGGAGGGTGGCGTGCAGAGTGTCGAGGGGGTAGATGCTCCTGCAACTGCGCTGTGAATGCACTAAGCTTCTTAACTTTCTCGCCTCCACCTTCAAGTAGCAGCCTGGTCGCAGCAACAAAGTGCACACCGCCGTCCAACAAAAATCCACCCTGGTACTCCGGCACTTTTCTCCATGGTGTCTCGAAGTACTTGTTGCCCGGCGCAACAAGGACGCTGACGCGCGAGCGGAAGGTCAGAATACGGCCCAACGAGGCGAGCTGCTCGTGCGCAAAAAGAAACGAGTCCTGGTAACGGAAGTTCTCAGCGACAGAGTATGTGGCGTTTGTGTTGGAGGAATCCGAGGTCCAGGCGATCAGCTCTTTTGCGGTCTGAACATCCTTTGCAATTGGCTTCTCGGCAAGCACATGTTTGCCTGCCGCGAGAGCTTTCTTAATGTATTCTGGCTGAGCGAGAATGGGCAGGCTGTTTGATTTAGTATTATACTTTTCGGTTGGTTTAGTGCAGGAATGATCCATACGCAATGATTACGCCTTTGATGTCCTCTCGCTTCAGAAGGTCGTCATATGTCTTGCCTTCTGATTCCTCGCTGTACAGGTCGACGTCTGAGAGGTGCTCAGTCAGTGACTTTGCATACTTGAGCGAGCGGGAGTAGACTGCTTTGAGGCTGAGGAGCTGTGTTGCTTGGACTGCAGGAAGATGTTCTTCTTTGGCGAAGATACCGCTGCCTACTAGAGCAATACCGGTAGCCATTGTGAATAATCGCGGTGAGAATGTGGATGATGTTCGAGGAAGCTTGCAAAGAGAGCAAGATTTCGTTCGACTTCGCAACGTTGCAGCTGGCTCGAGTATATATAGACGTCGTCAATGATCTAGACAGGTAGACCAAACGCCGGCTAAATGGTAAATGTCTTCGTGTGTTGCTGCTCGCGAAGAAATAGAACTTGTTGCATCATCGATTGCGGGGCCTTGTCTTGGTGTTTACCGGCCCCTCCTACCGGATAGGGTAACTCGAACAGCCGTTCCGCGGAGTTAGTCATGGCCCCTGTTATCCCTGGAGATGTCGTAAGATGGCGTGTTGAGAGAGATGTAGTACTGGGGTTGGATTGCAGTCAGGCAGTCGCAGTCACTACGATAGATAGAAATTCTCATCTTGGGTATCTAGGTTTCGTATATGCAAGAGCAGGGCGAGTTCTGACGATTGACAGGTCTTTAACTCTGGTCATTTGCTTTCTGCGCGACCTGCTCGTCTGTAATTCCAAGCTTCTGCAAGTCGACCGTCAAAGGATCGCTCTCTTTTGTGCTCTCGGTAGGCCCTTCATAGCCTGGCGGTGGCAGAGCCCACTCAGGGAGACTTGTCTGGTAGTCCCATCTTCCCTCCTCACACCTGTATCTCCTTGCATGCAGGTAGATACCCAGCTCGTGTGTACCTGGATCGCTGTACAGCGGTGTATCACATATGTCGCAAGTCTCGCCGGTTTGTTTTTCGGCCTTCCTCTTGTTGTACGCGTCTACCATCTCGTCGTGGTATGCGACGGCATCAGCGACTTCCTCCTTCCCCATACGTGAGAGGCGCGCCATGATGTCCTCGTCATTCTCGTCTTCAGACACACCACGTCCGAGTGAAGGGCCAAAGACGCGCTGATTGGCGTAGATGGGGTCGTTAGAGATGGGGTGGCCAAGGTACTGCAGGTGCACACGCAGCTGGTGCGTGCGCCCAGTAACAGGAAAGCATCGCACGATAGAGTAGCCGCGAAGCTTCTTCCACGGCTGGCCATTGTCATGTTCTTTCTCTGATTTCTCCTCGTTTGGTTTGCCGTCGTCTTTTGGCGGGTAGTACGCCAGCCGCTTGAAGACCGTTCTTGACTCTCTGCCGTTTGCACGTACAGCATTGAGACCGAGCTTGGGGCTAATCTGGAGAATGGGTTTCTCGCATACAATCTCGCCGTCGGGAAACTCGCCGACGACACGTGTAATGTACTCCTTCTTGACTGTCCGCCCGCGTATCTGCGCGCTCATGTCTTCAGCTGCCTGCTTGTGTTTGCCAATGAACATGATGCCGCTCGTCAACCGGTCCAGTCTGTTGCAGGGCAGCGGGTTCCAGCCATAGCCTCGGTCAGCCCTCATGACCTCAATGATGGAATTGAAGTTGTAGCGGCCTGCTGGGTGGACTGGCATGCCCGCCGGCTTATCTATGACAATGATGTTGTCGTCCTCGTGGACAATACCTATAGGACTCGCGGTGCATGGTGGCTCGTGTCGGTGGAGGGTGTGTGAGATGACGTCGCCGTTCTTCACAATCGTGCTCGTGCTTGGTACGGGTTTGCCATTCAGCACAACACGCCCTTCCACGATGGCCTTTTCATAGTACTCTTGGGGACGGTCGCGGAACTCGCTCGCGAATATGTCGAGGATTTCACGCCCCCGCCAGCGCTCCTTGCAGAACGTGTTGTACGTGTAGTGGTAGGGCGTGACCTTGCGCAGGCCATCCTCGAGATAGTAGGGCGGCGGCCAGGGATTGCAGGGGGTGATTGCGACTGCGGGTGGCTCCTTCCAGGGAAACGCGTCGTCAGGCAGCGGGGGTATTTGTCGCGCACTGGCGAGGGAACGAGAGCCATGGACGTGGCGCCGGAGGGTGTTTTCGGAACGGGCAGGCGTCCTTTGGAGGCCAAGTAGGCGAGGATGCGAGGAGAGGGCGCCAATGTGACGGATGAATGCGGGGCACTGGTGGCCGCTGTGCTTGGGCTGCGGAAACCCTTGGTGGGAAAAAAAAAACGAACTGCACAGCAACGAGCCGAGGCATGACGACTATCGATAAGGCACCTTGCAGTCTCGCAGTACGCCATGCCATGCCCTCATACCATACTACCACCACAATAACACCAGCTCGCACCTATCACAGAATGGCCCTGCATGCATTGAAGGCGCGCCGTCGCAGCGACTACAAGTTTCAGCTCGAGTACCGCACAAGATGGTACGTCACTGCCCTCCAGCAGATACCTCCAAGCTACAGCTGACGGCACTCAGGAGCGACAATGACATGTACCACCACCTCAACAACAGCGTGTACTACTATCTGTTCGACAGTGTCGTGAACACATACTTGATCAAGCACTGCTCTCTGCACCCGCCTACTTCTCCTCAGATTGGCCTAGTCGTGCATTCTCACTGCGACTACTTTGCACCCACCGAATTTCCAGCCGTCATAGACCTCGCCCTAAGAGTAAACAAGCTGGGCAAGAGCTCAGTCACCTACGAGATAGGCGTCTTCGAGCGGGGCCAAGAAGAAGCAAAGGCTGTTGGGCAGTTCATCCATGTCTTTGTCGATCGCGACAGCCGGAAGCCAGGGAAGGCAGGCATGGCTGACGCGCTGAAACATGGCTTGCAGAAGATCCAGATGGACAAGGCGAAACTGTAGGAGAAGTGCGAATCCGACTTGTCGACTTTCCTATCATGCTCCACTCGCTCGTGAGTATCGGCAAATCGCCCGTTCGGCGTTGAGGCTCTCAGCCTTGTCGACCGAATACGAGCTAGTATTCCGGGGAAGGCGGGGGTACCAACCAAGTAACCCTCGCACCTTCCTCGCCACTTTGCCCCCCGCCTCGTGGACCTCGCACAGCCGTGGCTACCTGTCGCTACCACTGCTCGAGCCTTCAGCAAAATCTCTGTTGCTGCATGCTAGTCTCTCTAATTATTCCCAAGAGCATGCAGGCCTCTCCGTCCATCTGCTCTTGCAGCATAGTGTATCTGCAGGCTACTCCATTTCACCAGCCAGTTTCACAAGCCAGCTTCTATAGCTAGCTTCTACTGCTCACCGGATTCATATCATGGCATACCCTAAATAGCACGCGTTACCTCCGCTGCAAAGCTTTCGTTACCGACCCCAACTTAGCTTATTCTCTCGTCCGAGTTTAAATCACTGCTCAGCTCTGGACTTCCGCACGTCTAGCCTCCAAAGCTTCAGGGCTTGTCTTCAGCCTTGCTGGCGCTATTCCTCGTCTATTCGCTTGACCGGACCTAACACAGACCGTGTATCATGATATCACGCAGCGACCTGCTTGCTAAGCCCTTTACAGACGTCGCATAACGCAGATCCCACTCGGAGATACTACGCTTGCTTGGGACTCGACCCCAGCTCGGTACACACGTATGGAGGAACCGTCTATCCGGTTGACTATCAACCACGTGGGCTTCTGATCGGTTTTGCCTCCTAGAAATAGCGCAGGGACTGCAGTACCTTGCTTTTCAGTCTGCGAAACAGCTTTGTTTCGCTCATTGTGGAAGGCTGTAGAGCTTGTGTGAAAGGCACTGTATGTTCAGGTACTGAGCAAGGCTACAGCATATCGCCATCATCTCTTGGCTAGGTCTTCCGAACTGTAGCAGACTTTTGGAGGCCCACCTCGCCAAGAACCTTGAGCAGCGCCTCTACCGCGGGATATGCAACATGCCGAAGATAGGTCACGACAGGAAACGTTTGGCTAGTTCTTTCTGCCGCCTGGTGGCTTCAAAATCTCCGGTTGGACCAGTCACTGCTTGCATGAGTCTACTGTTTCCCTCAGCTGACCTCGCCAAGGCAGACACCCCACATGATAAGCATCCGGTAAGTCTAGCTCATATGATATGGTATGCCCAAGCTAGCTAAGCTTTGTGCTATATCTTGCACACATTGCTCGTAGACTTACAGTAGGCTCATGCCATACGCTAAAGCCTTCGCTTGTGGACTATTTAGAAGTCATCCTTGACAGAAGCTCGGATATGCAGGTGGTCTGGTCGAGCCTGGAGTAACTTCATAAAGAATTAGACAATATATAAAACTGTCGACATGTTCTATTAACATTAACTGTCTCAAGCTTCATCTTCATAAAACTCTCTAGACGGAGACAGGAAATAATCTATTCCATCTTCTATACTACCAACTCAGCATCATGCACCTTACCAACATTCTCCTCTTGGCCTCGTCGGTGGCTGCTATATCTCTCCCGAACCTTCCCGATATCAGCCAACTCTTTGCTCGCAGGGATGGTGACAAGTGCCCAACGGTCTGGACAAGCATCTCGAAGGAGTTGACCGGCAAGTTCTTGACGAATGGACAATGCAACCCAGACGCACGTGCAGCCATTCGTGCCGTATTCCATGACTGTGGAGGTATGTCATCCCTACTTCAACTTATTTACTACCTACTAACAAATATAGCATGGAACAAGGCACAGGGTGCAACCGGTGGCTGCGACGGTAGTCTTATCTTGGCTGATGAGCTCTCTAATTCCGAAAACAACGGCCTGCAAACCATTGGTGCCTACCTCAAGGGCCGCGCCGATTTCTGGAAAGTCAGCGTTGCAGATATGATTGGTATATCTTCCCATTGCCTTGCAGTCACCACATATGCCGCTAACACACGTCAGTCTTTGCCGGTTCCCATGCAATCGTCACCTGTCCCGGCGGCCCACGTGTGCAGACCTACGTCGGCCGCAAAGACTCCAGCATCACGGCACCAGCCGGTCTACTCCCAGACGTCAGAGCTTCTGCCGACTCCCTGTACAAGCTCTTCCAAGACAAAGGTTTCGACGCCGTTGACCTCGCCGCGCTACTCGGCGCACACTCCACAAGCAACCAGTTCCACTTCGACGAGACCGCAGCCAACGTTGGAGCCCCTCAAGACTCCACACCGGGTGTCTGGGATGTCAATTACTATTCTGAGACCACCGCACCGCCAAAGGGCGTGCTGGTGCTACCGAGTGATGCCAAGTTGGCTGCGCATGCTACTGTGGGCAAGGAGTTCAAGGGATTCGTTGGAAACGCAGGGAAGTGGAACGGCAAGTTTGCTGATGCGATGGCAAGGATGGAGAGGCTTGGGAGCGACGGAACGACGAACCTGATTGATTGCACCAACGCGCTACCGAGTGCCACCAACGCGAAGAGGGAGTTGAAGGGTATGTCTATGTTTGCTCCAAGACATTAGTGCTAGTTTCTATAACGTATTTATGATTAATGACTTCAATTTTCACCCAGAAGATTTGCATGCTACTGTGAGTGATCCTTTGTTGTGTGACTGCACCATCGTCGCATCGACAAGTCATCCAAACACTCATCTCCCCAGGACTCAGACCTGGATCTCCACACCGCAGTCTCTAGACCGAGCCTATTCCGATCAAAGGGACTCGGCACTGGACTGAACATTTGGGTCGAGCGCTACCATTGAGCCAGGAGACCCTGATGGTGGTTGATGGAAACTCAGGCAGTGGTGGTATACCCATTGAAGTTGTAATTTGAGGTGAAATAGGACTGGCGATTATGAGCTCCGCAAGCAGGGTGATATGGGGTTGTTTCTATTGTGCTTTTCATTAGTGGTCGATTCTTAGGCAAATGCAACGATAGGTGACGCCCGCTAAAAATGCCTACGCTTAGGATTGCGTCTCTTACCTGTTGCTTTGTGGCCGCGGTAAAGTCAGTTTTTTGATAGCTGGGACTGCGAGGCACCGTCTGTCACAAGACCACCATCTGCTGCCTAGCATCTAAACATCTAAACATATCTGCTATTCCAACAGTTCTAAACCGCAGTCTATAGTCTATACATCATCGGTATAAACCCACCAAAAAGCCAAACCCTACCACGAAACATGACAGCAAAGATCGTTTGCCTGCGCCTCCCACCAAAGCTACTCGCGCCCATCAGAACCCTCGAGCTACATCTCCATCTCCAATCCGCCATTACCCAGCTACCAAACTACCTGCCAGCAAACAAGAGAGAAAAACTACTCAGTAAAGTCTCAAACACAAATCCAACACGCAGACTTCTAACCGCGATAGATCAAATACTCTTTCTCCTCAACAGTCCTCTCTTCCTCCACGCCATCACCCCGCGTCTCCATCTCACAAACTCCTCTCGCATCGCCTCAACACTAACAACGACTACAACGACCACAGACACCTCCCCTTACTGCACCTACCATCGACATCCACCGCCTCAATATAACTACCACATACTCCAATACTAGCTGGGCGACGCAGCTGTGCTACGGCACCTCTGTGTTGATTGAGGCGCGGGACTTGAATTTCGAGCGAGAGAAGGGCGGCGAGGTGAGTGTGGGCTGGTTTTATGAGGAGGTTGATTTTCTGGCTTGCGAGTTTGGGGCTAGAGAGGGGGTGGTGAGTGGGGGTTTGGGGGTTGAGAAAGGAGAGTTGGGAGTTGGGGAGTTGGAGATGAAGGTGAAGTTGAAGCTGAGGTTGAGGTTGGATAAGGGAGTAGGATGGGGTGGCGTGAAGAAGGGCAAGAAGGTGGAACGTGGTGGGTGCAGAAGAGGGGCATGTTGAAGTTGAGGATTCGATTTGGGGAGGGAGGTGGAGTTGATATGCGCTGAACAAGGGTTGCAGGACAGCGGATAAGGGTCCGCTACTTGTAAATCTTCGTGAGTACTTTCAATCAATATCCAAGATTGTATATCTTGCACAGCAATTATCGTGGCTAGCCTCCTGGAAACTGTTTCTTGCATAAGATGACTCGTTCCAAGAACCTATATTAACTTCCAAGTGTTATGACAACACAAGTGTACGAAGGAAGACAGCCGTCGTTCCTTCAAGGTTGCTAGTGCTGACGTAGGTTGTGCAGGCATCACCTTCCTTCGGTAACCCATCTTCTCTACCCCGCGGCTTTACTGTGCGGCATTTATACTGGTATCGGACTAGGAGACCGACTGTACATATAGGTTAGCCTATCCCGAGTATTGACGATATATAAGCAGCATGGAACCACCAAAATCAAGTCACCAAACCTGTCCTCGAATCACAACCATCAGATCACATCTCCAAAATGACCTTCACAGTCCTATCCGACAATGACGTCAAATTTATCCTCTCCGCCTTATCACAGCAAGACGTATCAAATGTAGCAGACGACTTCATCCAATCACTCGTCCAATACTCCTGCCACAATGAGGCACAATACCAGCCCGAGCGCACCGTCGTCAAGCGAGGAGAGCAGGGCAGCCTCTTCATGCCCGCAACAACCCCACAGCACATCGGCGTCAAAATTGTCGGCATCGCCCCTTCCAAACCGGCCACATCGCCGGACGCGAAGCCAAAGCCAGGCCTCCAGGCTACCCTTACTGTGTGCGATGCCGAGGGGAAAGCAGTTGGCGTTCTCAACGCAGCGGAGATCACCGCATTCCGCACCGCCTTGGGGAGTATGCTTTTGTACAGGCTGAGAGAGCGGACGGAGAATATCGTCGTGTTTGGCGCGGGTGCGCAAGCCAGGTGGCATATTCGACTCGCGCTTATCTTGCGTGGCGAGCACGTGAAGAAGATTACCATCGTCAACCGGAGTAAAGCCAGGACGCAGGAGCTTGTCGAGGGCTTGAAGGAAATCGGTGTACCGTCACATGTCAACCTCGAAATTTTCGATCAAGGTGCGAGCCTGGAAGATCTGGTCGTCGATGCAGATGTGATCTTCTGCGGTGTGCCGAGCACAACACCACTTTTCCCAGCGGCATATCTAACGAGTGAAAAAGCGAGACAGAAGACAAGATACATCGCTGCTATTGGAAGCTATCGTCTCGATATGCAAGAGATCGACCCTGAGCTTCTCAAGGCCATTGCAGACCCACAGGGCATATTCAAAGACAAGGTGTGGCAGGGGAAAGTGGCGGTCGATAGTGCCGAGGGTTGCCTAGCAGAGGCGGGCGAATTAGACAGAGCAGGGATCAAGAAAGAAGGGATGCTGGAGGTAGGCGCAATCCAAGATCTGAGATCCAATAGCAATCCCGACGGCCTGGAACGATGGCTAAAAGACGGCTTTGTAATCTACAAGAGTGTGGGCGTAGGAATCATGGACATTGCAATCGGGAGCAAACTGCTCGGACTGGCACACGAGAAGGGACGAGGACTTCATCTGGACGACTTCTAGATCCACAATTACAATCCAACCCTCCCACCTACTAAACCCAAAACCTCAGCACTTTAAACCCCCTTGCCCACCTGCTGCTGCTCCACCAAACACCCCGCAAAAAAGCCCTCAACCCTTCCTTCCCCATCCAGTCCTATGACTTTCGCAACATATTGATCGGGTCTCACAATGACCACGGCGCCTTTGCGTGCGTCGACACCGTACTTCTCGTATGCATGTCCGTGTCCAGCGTTATAGTGCTCGTCATCGACATACGTCTTGTGCAGGTCTTTGATGCCCCATTTCCCTGTCTTGGGGCTGAAGACTTCAGGGATCTGGTGTTGTTCTGTTTGGGAGAAGGGGGTGTGTAGGATGAGGAGGGGTTCAATGACGCTGTCGGGGTGGGAGGAAGGGGGCGTGAAGCGCGTGATGATGTGAGAAAGGGAAGTGGAGAACTGTGGTAACTTATCAGCATCATGGGGGTCTAATGAAAGGGAGGGTCAGGTTCGATGGAGACTAACCTTTTCCAATCCCTTCTTGCAATCGACAAGCGTGATATCTCCTGCAAAGACAACGACTCGCCACCGCCCGTCGCTCCGCAGCACACTCTGCAGCTGCACGGGTTTGGCATCGCAAAATCGAACCACTTGCGCAGATGGGAATCGCATGCCAACATTTACACCTGTCGCTAGCCCGTCGCTACTCCCCGCTGAATCGGTAACAATGCTATCCTCATACTGCGCTGTAAACCCAGCCATATACCTCCCGCTCCTAGTAAAATACTCTGCAAACTCACCCTCCCTCTCCTCACTCCTGCTCAACATAGCCGACAGCTCCTTATCAAATGCAATCAAATCTGCCGCCGTCCTGCTTCGCTCGCGTACATACGAAGCGAGTAGAGACGGCGGCGAGAGATCAGAGAGAACAGAGCCCAGTTTCCACCCGATGTTGTACCCGTCCTGTAAGCTGACGTTCATGCCCTGTCCCGCTTTGGGCGAGTGCGTGTGGCACGCGTCGCCCGTGAGGAAGACGCGCATAGCCTTGTGGAATTGCTCAGCTAGGCGCTGCCCGATGCTATATACGCTCCACCAGTAGGTGGAAGCGAAATCCATCGAGTATGGCGCAAAGATGCGCTTTGCTGCACTTTGTAAGTCTTTGAGCGTTACATCTTTTGGCTGCGATCCTGCGGGTAGCTGGATGTAGAAGCGTACGAGCGAGCCGCCTTCGCGAGGGATGATTATCAGGTTGCCGCTGGTGGAGTGGATGGTGCATTTTCGTCGGATGTCTGGGAAGCTGGTGAGCGGAAAGATGTCCATGACGCCCCAGATGGTATCGGTGCTATCGCCTAACATTTGGTAGTTGAGGGAGCGGCGGACGGTCGAGTGTGCGCCGTCGCAGCCCTGGGGTGTGTGAGCAAGCTTCGTTCGGTGTGGCCTAGGAGGTATACGGTACTTACTAGAACGTATTTTGCCTCCCAGGTTTCTTTTTCCCGTCTCTCGAAGCCGAGACGCGGACGCAGCGTGCATTGGGGTCTGTGACATTGTCTTGATCAACCTCAATGCCCTGCACCGTCCATCCGTACTCAATCCCATTCGCCGACCCTTCTATCCACGTATTATTCTCTTTCATAATCTTCTCCATCTTCTCCAACATCAGCCCGTTCATCCTAGCCTGGTTCAAAATGACATGCGGCAGGTGGCTCAGTCCCTGCTCAGTATCAATGGATCTGCTCTTCCTCTTGATGCCGCCCTTGCCAGCATCGTCCACGCCCCAGAAACACACTTCATAAATGTGGTATGCTTCTCTTAAGAGATCCTCGGCAAGTCCGAAAGAATCGTAAATCTCGACGGTGCGGACTTGCACGCCGTCTGCTTGTCCAATTTCGAGGGGCCCAGAGCGTTGTTCTAGGATCGTGAAGGGGATTTTGTAGATTGAAAGCCAGGTCGCTGCGAATATGCCGGCTGAGCCGGATCCTACTATTAGAACATCTGTTTTAGGCATCTTGATGAAATTGTTGCAGCAGATGAGTGTGACGAACCGAGATGTCGAATAAAAAAATGCGAAGCGGTGACGGCTGCAACAAGAAGAATGCTTGGATAGAAGCAAGCGTGAGAAAGAATATGTACTTTGCGTTCAGTCCAAGTAACGATGCTGTGGTGTATGATCAACTTTGTAAAGACTTCGGGGGATGATGCGGGGAGCGTCCGCTAGCGTGTATGGAACGGCCATGGGTGCGGGAAGTCGAACACTGCTTCGGAATATTAGCGTAGATGATTCGGCGGATTGCAGGAGCTAACTGCTTGATATCAGGTGTGTATTAATGGATGTTGGAGTTGGTATTTGCATGTCTCAAGGCAATCACTGCATGCGTCATGTTACATGTTGTGCTTGGGTGATTTATCATGAATATCTTGAAGATAGGTAGTGATGCTGATTCGGTAGTAGACATGTTGTACATCCAAGTGTTGTATGTAAAGTAGCGTCTACGCTCACTCGAACATGATCCTCTTGCCTTTGAGCAGCGTACCTCCCAACAGCTTACCAATTGCATACCCAATGTACGCACCTGTAACAATCGTAACGGGCCACTTCTGCCACTCACGATCCCTGGATAGGTCAGCATATTCATAACCACCCATATCACAGCCTGTACGTACCAGTCCAATGGGATAGGCACAGCGCCCAACCAAGCACCCAACACCGTCCCAATCATGCCTCCGTATACTTCATCAATGGGCAGCAGAAGCGCCACGGCCTCCCTCCAGGTCTCGCCACTGACCCCGTGCACATAGACCAGCGGCAGCGTGCTCAGCACCGCAATGTGTGCGCCAGCCAAAAGTGTGTGCGTGTGATGCGTGGTCACCGGGGCGCCAAAAAGGACGAGGGTTGCGGTAAGTAGGGGCGTCGAGGCTAGAGCGGTGAGAAGGAGAGAGAGGAAAGCCGGCTATGCAGTATGTCAGCGGTATTGTCGCGTTGATGCCACAGGCGCGTTCCAACATACAACAATTGTTCCATTAATGCCCTTCTCTACCTTGCTAGGCGCAGTCTTCTTCTTCTCGCCCGGCTTCTGCTTCCTGATCTGTGGCGTGCTTGTACCGCTTGTTGGCGGGAGGCATACTGCCACAAATGCTATTTGTAAGACAGCGAGGGGCAGTAGCGTGCTGAGGAGCGCAGGGACAGGGTCGGCGACCAAGTCGCTGAATTTGTATGCGTAGAGCGATAGGACAAGAATGGGGTGGATGTGCGTATAGATGCGCGCTGCATCGGTGTTGAGAGGCTCGACAGGCATTGCAGGTACTTTTGGTGCGAGAGCAGCGGGGATGCCGGTTGCGCTGGCCATTGTGCTGATGTGAGGGCGGGGGATATGGGTGTCGCAGGGAAGACTATTGGTGGTGGTTCACGTATCAATGGAAGCCAAAAGGAGTGGAAGTGGCGCCTGGCCGTGTCGTTACTGTTTGGTATTGATGTGAAGGTTTTGGAAGTGTTGTCCGTGCAGGGTTGACATCTAGCGCGAATAATCACCGAGCACCTCGATGGTTTCACTTGCTCATGCAAAGACATGGAGACTAGAATTTTGTGTTTGCTTTTGCTGATCCTGGAAGATGTTGAGAGCAGTTCCCTGTCCTAGCAAGTGCGATTCTCGTGACGCGTTCTTGCACATAGCATCCTGTAGCTGCTGCCTAGTCGTTCTTAGGAAGCAAGTTCCTCAGCGACAGATCATACACAACATCCTCCACATCCTTGACCCTGTACTTGAGCCCATCGCTACGGCGGCGCAAGCTGTCGTTCTTCAGGTTGAGAATCTGGAAGCCAGCAAACAAGTCCTTGACGAACTGGTTGATCAGGATAGGACGCTCGTAGTCACCGAGGGTGACGGCGTTGCGTGCCAATCGAGTCTAGGCGAACGGTTAATAAGGCGAAGCAGGGTGTGGGGGCAGTCCAGCATACCAGCTCTTCGACGAGTGAGATAAGCGACTGCAGGTACTCCTCAAGCGTGAGGTGGAACTCATCTCGCTCCTTGAGGTTGACCGGGACTGTCAGATGTTAGCTCTCTGCTTCGTTGCTTGCTCACGACCACATACTCTTCAGCATTTCGCCCAGCTCTTCGATGGTGAGCAGTCTTCCGGCCTTGATTTCGCCTCCGTCGTACTTGTACCCGCCTAGCCAGCCCCAGAAAAGAAAACCTTCTACCTGTGACGATGTGAGCGAGGTGCTTCGATTCAGAAATCAGTAACGTACCGCGCCCTGCATCTGACGAGACCACATGTTGTTAAACTTGTAGTACGGTAGCTTGGATGCAGCCTGCGACAGCTTCGATACATCATCGACGACAGTATTGATGGACTCTTCCGCCGCCTTGAGGACCTCAGGAACTGCATTGTGGGTAAGCAATTACTTGTTGCTCTTCTGGCTGGCGACTTACGATTGGCAACGGGTGTCGAGTGAGCTCTTGACAGTACAAACGAAACATTGCGGTCTGGAGTGAGTTAGTAGGTGTTTTTTTAATGCTTCTCGGCCCCGTACTGTGCTTCTCAAGCGCTTGGATGATGTCTCGCAGCTCCTGTCGCGTTGTGAGTACGTGCTCACGTGCAGCTTGCGGGGCAACCTCTCACATCACGAACAGCTGTGTCTTCGTCGACGCGCGCCTGGAGGTCCTGGAAGATGGCCGGATCGACCATGCCTGATTGTGACGACATTGTGATTGCACAGGTAGGGGAGCTTCCGGTGATACTTTGCCTACAGCAGGTGAAGTTGGTGTTGTTTGGGGCAGCAAAACAGCGACGGAAAATTTGACCTCAACTCACTCGCAACGTCACGACATTAGCATAGGCAGGCTTTCATTGCACAACTGTCTGACGTTCAATATCTCACTGCTGCCTACAAACAGATTCACGATATCGCAAAAGCTCTCACACAATCACGCGATAGCCTCACTAACATGACGCACATCCTCCACAAGCAAAAGACGCGTCACGATCACGGCAGCTCACACTCCACTCGCATCATCCATGTGCAAATCAATATTCTTATAGAAAGCTACAGTAGATGCGTTCCATGGACGGGCATGTGCGCCCTTGGTGCCTGGTCTTCTAGCAAAGGACGAGGTTGATGTCTTCTTCAACCAGCCGCGTGAGGCAAGCCGAGCCAACGAAAAGGTCGCGTACACTAGAGGTAGTGTAATACCAGCGACACTGTACCAACGACTATGAGCAAGCCTAGGGAGTCGCCGACTAGTTGCAAATATAGGAATAATCTGAAATGATGCCGTCACACCACGACCTCACTGCACGCGCGCAATAAACTCACTACTATACTTGATCTAATCATGCAGTTAGCATGTATTCAAAGATGCAAAAGATGTTGGATCTGTCCAACGTAGTGATAAGGTAAAACCTACAAAAAGAGCTGCCTTTTCCAGCCTGCGAGAAAGGTATTTGTATGGCAGGGGCTTGGCATACGCTAGAGCGTGTTTGGGACGGGCAGCACCAGCGGCTCAGCGGGTGACCGTTCTTTGCCAGAGTTTTGCTGGGCTGCTGAACTTCGGCCGATAGCTGACATGCTTTACAGACCGTTGCAGACTACATCACTGCGTTACTCCAAGGACCATTGGGGAGGTCTAAAAGCTTTTAACTAACTGCAAAAATCTGATCAAGGCAGCCTCTTAGTCGAGTGCATTGTCGTTATCATACTTTATCGTGGAATTGCGTTTTGTCCCTAACTAGTAGCTACCCTATCTCCTCTATGCCTGTGGTGTTTCTTTTCTCTGTGTGTTGTCCAAGTGCTAGAATGTCAAATGCGTCACCGTATGTTGCTAGCAGGGTTGTCAACAATCAAATAGATTCAATAATATTGTTTTGATTTTGTTTAATTACTTTAAAACAATCAAACAAATAGCTACTGCTCCTAATAATTAAATAAAATCAATACTCTAGCT
This sequence comes from Ascochyta koolunga, assembly GCA_026119515.1. NCBI lineage: Eukaryota > Fungi > Ascomycota > Dothideomycetes > Pleosporales > Didymellaceae > Ascochyta > Ascochyta koolunga. Next base: position 992,147 of record JANLCG010000022.1, read on the forward strand.
TCTAATTATTGAATCTGTTTAAATTTGTTTGAAAAATTGTCACGTGTAAGGTTGTTGGGGTACCTGGGATAGCAGCCAATGATTGATTTCCTAGGGTTGTTACCCTCCCCCCTCCTTTATTAACACTATAGCAATTGTATAGTTGCTAGTAGAGCAAAAAGATAGCTGTAGTTACTAGGAATTAAACCTGCAAGCTTAAAAAAGGCCCTAGATTTAGTCCTAACTAACAGACGCCTGTAAGCGTGTGTAAATTTAGTTATAGACGTCTACTAGCCTAAACTAAACCCCTTCTCTTCCTCCTCTTTTAGATAGAAGATCTACAAGACTATTAATATATATATAATATGCTAAATAGGGTAATATTATAGTGTTATAGTAGAGTAAGATTCTAGTAATAGCTTACGCCTAGTATATAAGTATAAGTATTAATTATTATATATAACTATTAAAAAATTACTAGCTACAACTATACAGTAAATTAATAAATTAAGCTTAGTAATAACTAAAGTAATACTACTAAATTGTTTCTACTTGTTAGATTTACTCTATCTCTGTTGTAGCAAATTATATAGCGTTTTTACATTAATCCTTAGTAGAGGTAGTAATGTTAATAGGCTGGCTGCGTTCTTTTTGCGCGCACAACGCGTTAATAGCTACACCCCTATCTATCTTACTATATCTATAGCTTATTTACTATCTATTATACCTCTAAAACGTACACTTAAGTCTGCTAACGCAGCTAAATTAGCTACTAAATACCTAAAACGTATACTAAAGCCCTTGTTAAAGAAGCGTAAAGGAGATAGCAGCTAGTCTATCTATTATACTATACTAGAGCCTCTATCTATAGAGCCCCTAAATACACCTTTAACCTAGTTAAATAAGCCTATACTTATAGATGCCTTACCCTAACGTACATCCCTACGCTAAGACCTATAGTTAGCTACTCTAGAGGCCTTACAAATTACTAATAATAATACCTAGGAGTTATAATTAATACTTAATAAGCCTAAGGCAGTAATTATATAACTGCTAGCTGTAAGCTTCTAGTTATAGGCAATAGTACTTGCTTTACACTAGGGATAGATAGTAGAGGGATAGCTATAGGTATATTAATAACTAGAATAATACTTGTCTCCCTAAAGATAGCAAGCAGCGCAGGTTTTGCGCAGCTTTGCTAAGGGCGAGACTAATACTAACTAAGGATAGCCCTAGAACACTACAACACTAAATAATTCTATTACAGGTTGTTATAGAACCTCCCCCTCTAGCTACTATCCCTAGCAGCAACCTTGTATAGCCTTAATAAAAACCTCGCCTTAAAGGGAGGAAAAAGAGTGTCTATAGGTAGGTAGTTAGGGCTTCCTGTAGGCGTGCTTTGTGCGTAGTGCCTGCGTGTTATAATTGTTACAGATACGCCTTATATTTGTTATAATTTAAGGTAAAAGCATTACTATGCGCACTGTTCCCTAATTTTTTTAGCTTAGCAGCCTAGCAGGTAGTTGTAAGGTTCTAGTTATAGGCAATAGTGCTTACTTTACACTAGGGATAGATAGTAGAGGGATAGCTATAGGTATATTTAATAACAAGAATAATACTTGTCCCCTCTAAAGATAGTAAGCAGCGCAGGTTTTACGCAGCTTTGCTAAGGGCAAGACTAATACTAACTAAGAATAGCTCTAGAACACTACAACACTAAATAATTCTATTGCAGGTTGTTACAGAACCTCCCCCTCTAGCTACTATCCCTAGCAGTAACCTTATATAGCCTTAATAAAAACCTTGCCTTAAAGGGAGGAAAAAGAGTGTCTATAGGTAGGTAGTTAGGGCTTCCTGTAGGCGTGCTTTGTGCGTAGTACCTACGTGTTATAATTATTATAGATGCGCCTTATATTTATTATAATCTTAAGGTAAAAGCATTGCTATACGTACTGTTGCCTAATTTTTTAGCTTAGTAGCCTAGCAGGTAGTAAAACCTCTTCCCTTTACTCTTCCTTAACACTATAATAATAATACTTTTGCGCACGTTTCTTGCACGCTCCTTACTCCTAGCATAGTTTACTACTCTAACCCTAAGTTTATTAAGAAGTCCTACCTTTAAAACTAATAGCTATTTACGTTCCCTAATACTAATAAGCGTGTAGACTACATTACTATAGTAGAGACTTGCCTGCACTGCGCGCAGAACATTACAAAGTAGAAGAAGGACTATAAGAAGCCTAAGCACTACTACTATAAGTATTATATAAAGGGAAATTAAGGTAGCTACACTAAGGTAAGGTAGATAGGAGCACGCTGTAGGTGCGCCTTAGCTAATCTATACAGGTGCCTGCTGCGCTTAACAGCTGCTTAAATTACCTTATCTATCTCTACTGCTGCTATAATGCTGCTGTTAATACTACTACTGTCCCTTGCACTAATATAGCTATAATTAACTAAGGCACCTAGCTTACGCGTTGCTAGCGCTAGTTTAACTTAGAGCTTGCTAACTACTACTGTATTACAGCCTATACTAGCACACCTATAGGTGTTACTACCTAGGTGCCTATAACATCCCCCTAGTTCCTAGGTCTAATTCTAGTAGAGCAGCGCTACATTGCCTCTACTCTTAAGCAGCTTATAGGGCATGTGTCTTATATAGTAAGTTTACTCCTTTAACGCGTCTAGGGCGTATACTAACCTCTTCTTAGGGTAGTAGTAGTAGTAATAATAATAATAATGCTAATAATAATTCTGTAGCTAGTAATAGTAGTGCTAGTAGTAATAGTAGTAGTAAGGATAGTAGAGATAGTAGTAAGAGTAGTAAAGGTAGTAAAGGTAGTAGTAAAGATAGTAAGAATAGTAAAGATAGTAAGGATAGTAAAGATAGTAGAGATAAGTAGGTAGTTGTTAGCAGTTAAGGTGTAGCTAGCGTAGGGTTAAGGCGCGCGTAGTGCGCAGTATTAAAAAGAGGTTTTCTTCTTATATAATAGTAGGCCTAAGGCTAGTAAATTAGATTGCTTCTTGCGTGTAATAATAGCGCGCTTAAGATAATCTTAATATTCTTTTTATGCGTAAGGATCTCTAACCTAATTTATACTCCTAGATAGCATTATCTATGTTTTTAAAGTCTAATACTAGAGTCTATATGTCCTAGGTCTTATTATAGCCTTTCTAGTAGAGTAGGTACTCTAGTTAGCCTCTCCTTGTTTGTTTCCCTAGGATCTTTTCTACCTCCTATACTTCTTTACCTTCTAGGGTTACCTCTAGTAGGTAGGTATTATCTTCCCCTCTAGTCCTAGGTTTCTATTGTTCTAGTAGTAATACGTAGAAGACGTTATAAATACAATATAATAGTAGGAGGAATAGGCAGTATGCCTGCGTTCTAATTACTTCCTAGATTTAGAATAGGCTAATAAACTTGCTAGAGAGTTTCTTGCTTAGTTAGTAGGCTAGGTTAATGTTCTTAGTACTAAGTAACACTAAATTACCTAGGTAGAAGACTTTATTCTTATGTTTCTTGTTGTAGTACTAGGTCTAGTACTCTTATGCTTTTTCTAAGTGCTTTACTAGCGTTGCTTATGCGCTATGCAGTTGCTTTACCCTTTAAACTATATCTAGTACCTCCCCCTTAGGCCTACTATCTGCAGGAGGCTTAGTAAGTAGTAGGTGTTTACTATATATAGCATAGAAGAGAGTTATTTTAGTAGATTTATGCACTAAGTTATTATAAGCAAACTGTATAGTTAGTAGTAGCTTTGCCTAGTTCTCTTAGGACTCTAAGATAAACATCTAAAGATACTACTTAAGCGTTTAATTCTAGCGTTTAGTTTGCCTATTAGTTTGTAGATAGAAGGCTGTACTAAGCCTGCGCTTTACCTATAGTTAGTAGCAGATTTCTATCTAAAATATAGAGGTAAAGATAGTTCTCCTATCTAATATAATACCCTTTTATATCCTATACTTAAGTATAATATATGTAAAGTAAGCTTCTATAAACTACTTTACATCCTATGTCTTTAACGCAGGTAGATAGAGTGCTATCTTAGAGAAGCAGTATATAATTATAAGGATTGCATTAAAGGCGTAACCTAAGAAATCCTTAGCTAGGAGTAAGCTAGTAATAAAGTCTAGTATAACTTCTTTAAAGATTTCCTTTAGTATAGGCAATAGTAATAGCATCCTATACTTGCTATGCCTTAGAGCTTTGCTCCTTTAGTAGATAGTATAAGTTCTTACGTATTCCTAGACGTCTTAACTAAGGGTTAGCTAGTAGTAGGCTCTCCTAATTAGCTTAAGCGTCCTATATACGCTAAAATAGCCTACTATACGCATGTTATAGTTCTAGAACAAAATCTCTTACCTAATAGCTAGTTCCTCTAGAATATACATTCTACTATTATATCTTAGGACTTTATTTTTGTCTAAGCGCTATACCTGCGCTCTACTACGTCTTTAAGTGCTATCCTTACTTATTAAGCTTATAATCTAACTCTAAGTAAAGGCGTCCCTTTATTATAGTTAGTATAAGGTTTTAATAAGCAATTAAGACTCTACTATTATAGGTTTACTACTAACTAGTACCCTAGCTAGTAAGCGTAGCACGTATAGCATGTATTCTATAGCGCTAGTAGTAGAGACCTTTCTAGTTCTATAAACTATAGCAACGTGCGTCTTACACGTGCCTAATAAGCTTAGCTTATTTATAGATCTGCTTACTCTACTAGCTATATCTATTGCTAACAATTTGTTCTATAAGGTAGGTAATAATTAGGTTAGTAATAGGTTCTCCTGTTTATAATCTGCCCTTCTAGAGAGGCTATCTACAGGGTTTGTTTTGCCTAGATAGTGTTCTACCTTAAAATTAAAAGCCCCTAGGTATATAGCCTATCTAGCTTACTATAGGTTTAGCTTTTATATAGCGTATACTATATAGGTTGTTATAGTTACTTAGCACCTATATAGTGTGCTATATGCCTTTAAGGTAATACCTCTACTACTTAAAGCTATATACTATAGTAAGTAGCTCTAGGTTATAGACCTTATAATTTAGCTTAGCAGCTTATAGCTTTTAAGAGGTAAAGGCAACTAGGTACTACTACTTATCTTTAAAGAGTTAGGAGAGTATACCTAATATAGCAAATGTAGACGTATCTGTCTCTACTTAGATAGAGAGCGTAGTGTTAAAATAGCGCAAGATAGGCGCGCTTAAGAAGTAGGTCTTTAGCCCTTTAAATAAGCAGTTTATAGCTTTATTCTATTACTAGTCTTAGTTTTTCTTTAATAATTCTATAAGAGGAGCTGTTTCTCTAGCGTATCCTTTAATAAAACGCTAATAGAAGTTAGTAAACCCTAGAAAGGATTATAACTCTTTAACATTAGTAGGCTACAGCTATTAGGTAATAGTGCTTACCTAAGCTAGATTAGCGTATACACTATACGTGTTAATAATAAAACTAAGAAAGTGTACTATATCTAATGCAAATATACATTTCTATAAGTTAATAAATAGTTCTACCTTACGTAGGGACTAAAGTACTAAGCGTACAGCGCGCTAGTAAAGCGTAATATTATTACTCCCTATATAGATAAGGATATTATCTAGGTAAACTATATAGATATAGTCTAAGTGCTTAATTAGGGCCTTATTAATATAGGCCTAGAAGCTTGCAGGAGTATTAGTTAGCCTAAATAGTATTACTAGGTACTTAAAGTAACTGTATTAGGTTCTAAAGGCAGTTTTCTACTTATCCCCTGCTTTAATCCTTAGCTAATAATAGGCGTTGCAAAGGTCTAGGGTTATATAATAATATGCGCCTAATAGGTAGTCTAGTATCTCTCTAATTAGTAGGAGTAGGCAATAATCTTTTACAGTAACAGTATTAAGACCTCTATAATCTACATAGAGGCAGAGTATCCTATCTTTCTTAGGAATAAAAAGTATAGGTGCTCCTGTAGGACTTGTACTATACCTAATCTACCTATTACTTAGCACTTGTTCTAAGTATTCCTGTAGCAGCTTTAGCTTACGTAAAGAGAGGTTATAGAGCAGTCTATATAGGGGTTCTTTTCCTTCTATAAGTAGGATTATATAGTCTAAAGATTTAAAGCTAGGTAGAGTAGCAGTAGCTTCCTTACTAAATATATTAACGTAATCTACTAAAGTGTCTAGGATACAAAGTTCCTGCGCTATGTATACTTTGTAGATATAGGCATTATATTCTAAATTAACGCTAGTAGCTTGCAATACTCCTAAAATGAGGGGATTAGAGTTAGCTTCTTTAAACTCTATAGAGGTAACTAGCTAGATGCTAGCTATAGTGTATCCCTAACGCTAGGATTATAATCTACAATCTAGATAGATATGTTCTTATTAGAGGAAAGGGTTCCCTAATAGTAAGAGAGTTCCTTCCTTGTTAACTCTATATATAGTAGTAGACACACAACGCTTAACGCCTATATTATTAGTTAATTATATCTACAGCGTATATATAGCGTACGTGCTTTAGCGCTGCGTGCTAATCTATCCTAGGCGTAGAAGTTCTACCTCCTTAATAGGTAGCAGGTCTATTTCTATAGTAATCCTTTAGCTAATTAAGCTTACATCTACCTAAGGATTAAGAATAACCTATAATTATTGTTCTAGTGTTGCCTCCCTAGATGCGTTACACGTGCGCTTTATACCTAGTAAAATATATACTAGAGTGCGCCTTACTATCCCTAGGTAGCTAGTAAGGCTTAGCCTTTTCCTGTCTAGTTAATTTAAACTAAGATCTAGTTAAGGTTAGAGTTAAAATTAGAGTTAGAGTTACTACTTTAATATTTATTAGCATAGTAGCTAGTCTTGTTACACTTAAAGCAGGTAACACTACTCTTGTTATATAGGCCTTTGTTAGTAGAGGCGTTATCTCCTTACTTTTGCCCCTTGTGCCTCTAGGTACTTTTGTAGCATGTGCTAGGTGTGTAAGTTAGTAATAAACAGCGCAGGTTGCGCTTAAGTGTAGAGCCTAACGCTACTAGGTCTTCGAGTGTAGCTAGTACCTAATAGTAATTAGTAATTACCCTTTGTAATTCTAGCTAAAGCTTAGAGAATAAGTGTTAGACCCTCTATTCTTTAGTATAGGGGTAAGTTAATCCTCTAAGACCTCTAAGTAGGTTGTAAAAGCGTAGACTATTTAGTCCTTCTGCTATATAGCTTAAGCGTAAGCTATAGCTAATTCTAAGGTGTAGTTTATAGGATTAGAGAGTAAGTCTAGTAAGTACTATTTAAAGTACCTCTAGCTAGGTGTCTCTTCTTATACTCTAAACGTGTGCTTAAAATGCGTGTACTAAAGCTCTCTTAGGTCCCCTAACAGGTACTACATTGCCTAGAGTATCCTATCTTTAGGGTTGCTAAACTCTTATAGTAATAGTTAGAAGGCTATCTTATAGGAGCAGAAGAACTTATAATATTCTTTAAGATTCTTTCCCCTATATTTAGCTAGGTCTTTAGGTTTAAGTGCGCGCTTTATAGGTTAAGGTGTAAGCGTTATAGATACGTCCTGCTTATGCGTACTAGCCCTTAAGGTCCCCTTAACAGTCTCTACTATACTTAGAGTAGTATAGTTCCCTATACCCTCTAGTTGTGCAATCTTAGCTTTAAGTAAGTGTAGGCGCTATAAGGCCTAAAGCTTATTATGTTAGTGTTTAGCAGCTTAAATACGCTCTTAAAGCGTTAGAGGTGCGCTTATTATAGGAGTTAGGATCTCTTTGTTAATTAAAGAAATCCTACTAGAGTTGCCCTCCTACTAGGTTTAAGATAAGGGTAGTTAGATCTCTCTTGTAGGTGCCCCCTAACTGTTTGTTTAAGTAGTTAGAGCTATCTCTAGACTATTAGATTAATAAAGTATTATTATATAAGGTTCTAGTTATAGGCAATAGTGCTTGCTTTACACTAGGGATAGATAGTAGAGGGATAGCTATAGGTATATTTAATAATAAGAATAATACTTATCCCCCTAAAGATAGCAAGCAGCGTAGGTTTTGCGCAGCTTTGCTAAGGGCGAGACTAATACTAACTAAGGATAGCTCTAGAACACTACAACACTAAATAATTCTATTGCAGGTTGTTACATAGTAAAACCTCTTCTCTTTACTCTTCCTTAACACTATAATAACAATACTTTTACGTGCATTTCTTGCACGCTCCTTACTCCTACTATAGTTTATTATCCTAACCCTAAGTTTATTAAGAAGTCTTACCTTTAAAACTAACAGCTGTTTACGTTCCTAATGCTAAAAAGCGTGCAGACTACATTACTATAGTAGAGACTTACCTACGCTGCGCGCAGAACATTATAAAGTAGAAGAATAACTATAAGAAGCCTAAGTACTACTACTATAAGCATTATATAAAGGGAAATTAAGGTAGCTGCACTAAGGTAAGATAGATAGGAGCACGCTGTAGGTGCGCCTTAGCTAATCTATGCAGGTACCTGCTGCGCTTAATAGCTACTTAAATTACCTTATCTATCTCTACTGCTGCTATAATACTACTATTAATACTACTACTATCTCTTACACTAATATAGCTATAATTAACTAAGGTACCTAGCTTACGCGTTGCTAGTGCTAGTTTAACTTAGAGCTTGCTAACTGCTACTATATTACAGCCTATACTAGCATACCTATAGGTGTTGCTACCTAGGTGCCTACAATATCCCCCTAGTTCCTAGGTCTAATTCTAGTAGAGTAGCGCTACATTGCCTCTGCCCTTAAGTAGCTTATAGGGCACGTGTCTTACATAGTAAGTTTACTCCTTTAACACGTCTAGGGCGCATACTAACCTCTTCTTAGGGTAGTAGTAGTAGTAATAATAATAATAATGCTAATAATAATTCTGTAGCTAGTAATAGTAGTGCTAGTAGTAATAGTAGTAGTAAGGATAGTAGAGATAGTAGTAAGGGTAGTAAAGGTAGTAAAGGTAGTAGTAAAGATAGTAAGGATAGTAAAGATAGTAAGGATAGTAAAGATAGTAGAGATAAGTAGGCAGTTGTTAGTAGTTAAGGTGTAGCTAGCGTAGGGTTAAGGCGCGTATAGTACGCAGCATTAAAAAGAGGTTTTCTTCTTATATAATAGTAGGCCTAAGGCTAGTAAATTAGATTGCTCCTTGCGTGCGATAATAGCGCGCTTAAGATAATCTTAATATTCTTTTTGTGCGTAAGGATCTCTAACCTAATTTATACTCCTAGATAGTATTATCTATATTTTTAAAGTCTAATACTAGAGTCTATATGTCCTAGGTCTTATTATAGCCTTTCTAGCAGAGTAGGTACTCTAGTTAGCCTCTCTTTGTTTGTTTCCTTAGGATCTTTTCTACCTCCTACACTTCTTTACCTTCTAGGGCCACCTCTAGTAGATAGGTGTTGTCTTCCCCTTTAGCCCTAGGTTTCTATTATTCTAATAGAGATACGTAGAAGACGTTATAAATACAGTATAAAGGTAGTAGGAGTAGGCAGTATGCCTGCGTTCTAATTGCGTCCTAGATTTAGAATAGGCTAATAAACTTGCTAGAAAGTTTCTTACTTAGTTAGTAGGCTAGGTTAATGTTCCTAGTACTAAGTAACACTAGATTACCTAGGTAGAAGACTTTGTTCTTATATTTCTTGTTGTAATACTAGCTTTAATACTTGCGTGCTTTCTCTAAGTGCTATATAAGCATTACACGTGCGTTATGCAGTTGCTTTACTCTTTAGACTATATCTAGTACCTCCTCCTTAGGCCTACTATCTACAGGAGGCTTAGTAAGTAGTAGGTGTTTACTATATACAGCATAGAAGAGAGTTATTTTAGTAGATTTATGCACTAAGTTGTTATAAGCAAACTATGCAGTTAGTAGTAGCTTTACCTAGTTCTCTTAGAACTCTAAGATAAATATCTAAAGATACTGCTTAAGCGTTTAATTCTAGCGTTTAGTTTGCCTATTAGTTTGTAGATAGAAGGCTGTGCTAAGCCTGCGCTTTACCTATAGTTAGTAGTAGATTTCTATCTAAAATATAGAGGTAAAGATAGTTCCCCTATCTAATACAATACCCTTTTATATCCTATACTTAAGTATAATATATATAAAGTAGGCTTCTATAAACTACTTTATATCCTATGTCTTTAACGCAGGTAGATAGAGTGCTATCTTAGAGAAGTAGTATATAATTACAAGGATTATATTAAAGGCGCAACCTAAGGAATCCTTAGCTAGGGGTAAGCTAGTAATAAAGTCTAGTGTAACTTCTTTAAAGATTTCCTTTAGTGTAGGTAATAGTAATAGCGTCTTATACTTGCTATGCCTTAGAGCTTTGCTCCTTTAGTAGATAGTATAAGTTCTTATATATTCCTAGACATCTTAACTAAGGGTTAGCTAGTAGTAGGCTCTCTTAATTAGCTTAAGCATCCTATATACGCTAAAATAGCCTACTATACGCGTGTTATAGTTCTAGAACAAAATCTCTTACCTAATAGCTAGTTCCTCTAGAATATACATTCTACTATTATATCTTAGGACTTTGTTTTTGTCTAAGTGCTATACCTACGCTCTACTACGTCTTTAAGTGCTATTCTTACTTATTAAGCTTATAATCTAACCCTAAGCAAAGGCGTCTCTTTATTATAGTTAGTGCAAGGTTTTAATAAGCAATTAAGACTCTACTATTATAGGTTTACTACTAACTAGTACCCTAGCTAGTAAGTGTAGCACGTATAGCATATATTCTATAGCGCTAGTAGTAGAGACCTTCCTAGTTCTACAAACTGTAGCAACGTGCGTCTTACACGTACCTAACAAGCTTAGCTTGTTTATAGATCTACTTACTCTACTAGCTATATCTATTACTAACAATTTATTCTATAAGGTAGGTAATAATTAGGTTAGTAACAGGTTCTCCTGTTTGTAATCTACTCTTCTAGAGGGGCTATCTATAGGGTTTGTTTTGCCTAGACAGTGTTCTACCTTAAAATTAAAAGCCCCTAGGTATATAGCCTATCTAGCTTGCTATAGGTTTAGCTTTTATGTAGCGCGTATACTGCGTAGGTTGTTATAGTTACTTAGTACCTATATAGTGTGCTATATACCTTTAAGGTAATACCTCTACTACTTAAAGCTATATACTATAGCAAGTAGCTCTAGGTTATAGACTTTATAATTTAGCTTAGTAGCTTGTAGCTTTCAAGAGGTAAAGGTAACTAGGTGCTACTACTTATCTTTAAAGAGTTAGGAGAGTATGCCTAATATAGCAAATGTAGACATATCTATCTCTACTTAGATAAGGAGCGCTGCGTTAAAATAGCGCAAGATAGGCGCGCTTAAGAAGTAGGTCTTTAGCCCTTTAAATAAGCAGTTTACAGCTTTATTCTATTACTAGTCTTAGTTTTTCTTTAACAATTCTATAAGAGGAGCTGTTTCTCTAGCATATCCTTTAACAAAACGCTAATAGAAGTTAGTAAACCTTAGAAAGGATTACAACTCTTTAACATTAGTAGGCTGTAGCTATTAGGTAATAGTGCTTACTTAAGCTAGATTAGCGCATACACTATATGTATTAATAATAAAACTAAGAAAGTATACTATGTCTAATGCAAATATACATTTCTATAAGTTAATAAATAGTTCTGCCTTACGTAGGGACTAAAGTACTAAGCGTACAGTGCGCTAGTAAAGCGTAATATTATTGCTCCCTATATAGATAAGGATATTATCTAGGTAAACTACATAGATATAGTCTAAGTGCTTAATTAAGGCCTTATTAATATAGGTCTAGAAGCTTGTAGGAGCATTAGTTAGCCTAAATAGTATTACTAGGTACTTAAAATAACTATATTAGGTCCTAAAGGTAGTTTTCTACTTATCTCCTGCTTTAATCCTTAGCTAATAATAGGCGTTGTAAAGGTCTAGGGTTGTATAATAACATGCGCCTAATAGGCAGTCTAGTATCTCTCTAATTAGTAGGAGTAGGCAATAATCTTTTATAGTAATAGCATTAAGACCTCTATAATCTACATAGAGGCAGAGTATCCTATCTTTCTTAGGAACAAAAAGTATAGGTGCTTCTATAGGACTTATGCTATGCCTAATCTACCTATTACTTAGCGCTTATTCTAAGTATTCCTGTAGCAGCTTTAGCTTGCGTAAAGAGAGGTTATAGAGCAGTCTATATAGAGGTTCTTTCCCTTCTATAAGTAGGATTGTATAGTCTAAAGATTTAAAGCTAGGTAGAGTAGCAGCAGCTTCTTTACTAAATATATTAACGTAATCTACTAAAGTATCTAGGATATAAAGTTCCTGCGCTATATATACTTTGTAGATATAGGTATTACATTCTAAATTAATACTAGTAGCTTACAATACTTCTAAAAGGAGGAGATTAGAGTTAGCTTCTTTAAACTCTATAGAAGTAACTAGCTAGATGCTAGCTGTAGTGTATCTCTAACGCTAGGATTATAATCTATAATCTAGATAGATATATTCTTATTAGAGGAAAGAGTTCCCTAGTAGTAAGAGAGTTCCTTCCTTATTAACTCTATATATAGTAGTAGACACACAACACTTAACGCCTATATTGTTAGTTAAGCATATCTACAGCGCATATACAGCGTATATGCTTTAGCACTACGTGCTAATCTATCCTAGGCACAGGAGTTCTGCCTCCTTAATAGGTAGCAGGTCTATTTCTATAGCAATCCTTTAGCTAATTAAGCTTACATCTACCTAAGGATTAAGAATAACCTATAATTATTGTTCTAGTGTTACCTCCTAGATGCGTTATACGTGCGCTTTATGCCTAGTAAAATATATACTAGGATACGCCTTACTATCCCTAGGTAGCTAGTAAGGCTTAGCCTTTTCCTATCTAGTTAATTTAAACTAGGATCTAGTTAGGGTTAGAGTTAGAGTTAGAGTTGCTGCTTTAACATTTATTAACATAGTAGCTAGTCTTATTACACTTAAAGCAGGTAACGCTACTCTTATTATATAGGCCTTTGTTAATAGAGGCATTATCTCCTTACTTTTGCCTCTTATGCCTCTAGGTACCCTTATAGCGTGTGCTAGGTATATAAGTTAGTAATAAACAGCGCAGGTTGCGCTTAAGTGTAGAGCTTAACGCTACTAGGTCTTTGCGTGTAGCTAGTACCTAATAGTAATTAGTAATTACCCTTTGTAATTCTAGCTAAAGCTTAGAGAATAAGTGTTAGACCCTCTATTCTTTAGTATAGGGGTAAGTTAATCCTCTAAGACCTCTAAGTAGGTTGCAAAAGTATAGACTGTTTAGTCCTTCTACTGTATAGCATAAGCGTAAGCTATAGCTAATTCTAAGGTGTAGTTTATAGGATTAGAGAGTAAGTCTAGTAAGTACTATTTAAAGTACCTCTAGCTAGGTGTCTCTTCTTATACTCTAAACGTGCGCTTAAAGTGCGTGTACTAAAGCTCCTTTAGGTCCCCTAACAGGTACTACATTGCCTAGAGTATCCTATCTTTAGGGTTACTAAACTCTTATAGTAATAGTTAGAAGGCTATCTTGCAGGAGTAGAAGAACTTATAATATTCTTTAAGATTCTTTCCCTTATATTTAGCTAGGTCTTTAGGTTTAAGTGCGCGCTTTGTAGGTTAAGGTGTAAGCATTATAGATGCGTCCTACTTATACGTACTAGCCCTTAAGGTCTCCTTAACAGTCTCTACTATACTTAGGGTAGTATAGTTCCCTATACCCTCTAGTTGTGCAATCTTAGCTTTAAGTAAGCATAGGCGCTATAAGGCCTAAAGCTTATTACGTTAGCGTTTAGCAGCTTAAATACGCTCTTAAAGTGTTAGAGGTACGCTTATTATAGGGGTTAGGATCTCTTTATTAATTAAAGAAATCCTACTAGAGTTGTCCTCCTGCTAGGTTTAAGATAAGGGTGGTTAGATCTCTCTTATAGGTGCCCCTAACTGTTTATTTAAGTAGTTAGAGCTATCCCTAGACTATTAGATTAACAAAGTATTATTATGTAAGGTTCTAGTTATAGGTAATAGTACTTGCTTTACACTAGGGATAGATAGTAGAGGGATAGCTATAGGTATATTAATAACTAGAATAATACTTGTCTCCCCTAAAGATAGCAAGCAGCGCAGGTTTTGCGCAGCTTTGCTAAGGGTAAAACTAATACCAACTAAGGATAGCCCTAGAACACTACAACACTAAATAATTCTATTGCAGGTCGTTACATAGCTAGCTCTAACACAGTAACAGAGGCTATAATTAATAATAATAATAATAGTAATAGGTAGATTAGTAACTATAATAGCGTTAACTTTAGTTAATTATAAGGCATAGTAAAGCTACTAGCAGGTCTAAAAGGTAACACTAGTTAGATCTATAAACACAGCTAGCAGGTATAGAAAGAGTACTTATTTAACCTAGAGTTGCTCTATTTTGTGTGTAAATACTGCTACACATATAAGCTATCTAGAGTAGTACACTAGACTACTAGATTAACAAGCGCTGCTATATAACACCTTACTCTTAATAAACCTAGTTATTAACTAAGCAAGATAAGTCTAATTGCTCTAAAGCCTTAATAGCAACTTAGTTAATAATTGCTACAATTTACTAGTTAGCGCGGCCTTTAGGTCTCTATATCTGCCTATAATAAACTAGGTAACTTTAATATATATAGATTTTAGTAGGCTGCTATATTATAGCTAGTTAAGAATAATTAACCTCTCTAAGAGTTTAAGATGCTAGCGTTTTGTAGTATAATATAGTTTGCTAACCTAGAGGCAGAGACAGCGTTATAGAGATCCTATAATAGCGTCTTATAATTTGTAATAAAGCTATATAGCTATATATGTAACAGAGCTTATAGAACTATACTTAAGTAATTAATTAAGTTAATTAGTGTCTATTTTTCTATGTAGAACGTGTTGCTTAAATATAAATAAAATGTGTAGGTTACGTAATCTTGCTTAATAAGCGTTAGGCTAGTGTTAAGGCTGCTTAGAACCAGCGTTGCTAGGGTAGAGCAGCTTAACTAAATTAGCACACTCTATTAGAAAACAAGCTACGTATATAACTCTACGCGCTTAGTTATATAACATACCCCCTAGTTAATCCTATATTAGGAATAACTAAACTAGAAGTGTGTCCTTAGTAATTATAGGGCTCTAATCTTAGATTTTTATATTTCCTTAGATATCTAAGATTACTACGCGCCTATAGCGTACTCTAGGTACTCTTTCTTTTAAGAGACCTCTCTAACTTTTAGGCTACTATTATAAGTAGTTTATTACTATTTTTAGCACTTATTTTTAATAGCTAAATTTTTAAAGCCTATAGCTAGCTACTAAGCTGCTTAGTTATAGTTAAGGTAAGCACTTCCTAGGTTAAGCATTTCTAGGTAGTAAGAGTAAGCGTAAGGACTATAATCTAGCAGCTTTACCTTTACTAACCTAGTTACTTCCCTATATAAGTGTTCTACCTACTTAATTTCTCTATTTCTCTAGTTATATCTATTAATATACCTATAAGTATACTAAATTGTTTTCTACGCGCCTAAGCACTCTCTAGCTAATTATTTCTAGCTTCTTAATATGTTAAGAGCTTTATTGTTAGATGTTGTCTAACTAATCTTACTATTAACATTTTCCTAGCTCTTTTCTAGAGGTTTTGCTAACTTAGGTATAGAAATAGACTAAAACCTAGCGCCGCGCGCGCACTACTGCTGCCTCTGCCACCTAAGCTGCTGCCTAAGCTGGCCAGCTGCCAGCTGCCTGCTTGCCCTTGCCTGCGCCTGCCCCCATGCCCTTGCCCAAGCCTGTGGCTGCAGCTTCGCCTACTCCTTCAGCAGTTGCTGCCACTACTACTACTATAGCCACTACTACCGCTGCCGCCTACACCGCCGCACTGCCACCACCACCCGCCCCTACACTGCCTGTCCCCACGCTGCCCGCCCCCACCTCAGGCGCTCTAGTGCCTGGTGCGCGCAGGTTAATACCCTGCACGTACTGCGTAGACGCGCTGCTGGTAAGTAGCTTAGTTGCGCTGTACGTTAACAACGCTACTACCAGCCGCCACAGCAAGCGCTGCTAGTGTTATGCCTTTAGGCACTCCTACTGCCTACTATAGGTATTTTAAAAAAAAAGTAGTTAAGTAGTAGACTAATAGCTTGTAGCCCCCTACCCTTAAGCTACTTAGGCTTAAACTAGTAGAGGAGCTTACTTCCTCTAGTAGAGTAACAACTTTAGTAAGTAACTTAGTTTTTAGTAGATTATAGTAGCTAATAAGCGTTTAGTAGGCTACTAACCTGCGTACTGCTATCTAGGTAGTAAAGGGCCTACTTGCAGATAGGTACAAATTTTAAGTACCTATTTATAAGTAGGTTCTTTAAGATAGAACCTATAGAGAGGGGGTTATCCTCTCTACCTATAGTTAATTTGTTTTTGTAAGCTCCTTAGCTGCTAGGCGTGTGCTTAAAAGAGCTGCTACTAGTAGTCTAGGGAGACTTATACCTATTTAGGGAGGGGTTATCCTCCCTAGTAATTTAAAGATCTTCTCTTTCTCTATTAACCTGCTCTTTTCCTGTAACTAAGTCTTTCCCTTCTTAACTAATACTCTATAAGTTTAAATGTAATAAAAAACGCTTATAAGCTTGTCTAGGAAGCGCTTTTGTAAGGCTGTTAGCTAGCATCTTACTAGTTTTAAGGTAGGTTACTTAGAGGTTTCCCTTAGCGTACTCTTATTTTAACTATATATTTTAGATATCTATATAGCATAGCTAGGTAGTAAGCTGCTTACTCTTATTAACTACTAGTTAGATAGTTTATTAGTTGTTATAGAAAATCTCCTACAGCACCCCTAAGTCTAGCTAAAGTTCTCCTAGGAATTGTTTTAGAGCTACTAACTCTTTAGCTACATGCTCTAAAGCGAGTAATTCAGCCTTAGTAGTAGAAGTAGTTACTGTTAACTGCTGTGCAGCTTTCTAGATAATTAGACTGCTAAAGAGCTACATAATATACCCCTAGGAAGATTAACAGGACTCTCTATTGTTAGCAAATAAGGCGTCTCTATATATAAGTAGATAACTGCCTTTATAAGCGCTGTACCTTATACCTAGATACTTTATTCTATACAAATAAGCTAAAACCTAAGCAGCTACTTTAAAGTAAGCTGCTCCTAGATTTATTAAATAATAAGATAGCTAAGAGGCAGCATATGCTATATCTAGTTTAATTATAATTGCTGTATAGAGTATAGACCTAACTTGTTCTTAAAACGCTTTAACCTCTTGTTTTAAAGCTTCTCTACTATATTTAAGCAGCTCTTCTATAGGAAATAGGACTGTAGGGAAGGAACCCTTCTCTACTATCTTAAATTTAGTAGCAAGCTTATTAATATAGGAGTTATATGCAAGAGTTATAGTATAAGCCTGTTAAAGTTGTACTTTAAGCAAAGCTTATAAGCACTAATTCTATTAGTTCTTAGGGATAAGTAATAGTTCTAGAACAGTAAGGGTAGACGCCTAGGTAAAACACCTAACAACAACTAGGGTAATAATAAGTAGTATAGAGGAGACTATCTAGCTTAAAGGTTAGGTTAAGATTCTAAAGACAAACTTAATTAATAAGGTTAAACACAAACTATAAGGGTTGTGTTCCTACTTGCTATATACTATAGGAAATACAAGAGCTTACTAAGCTTACTATAAGCTATATAAGCTAGGCTTAATATAAGCTGTGTAAGCTATTACGTAGGATCTACCTAGCTTATAATACTAAGGGTAAGCTCCTTACGTAACTGCAGTAATTACTATGCCTTTAACTATACTACAGAGAAGTAGGTCTATAATTACTAGCCTAGTACGTTTGCGTACGCTAACTACCTAGACAGCAACTAGCTAGGTATAGGGTTTGTAACACTATCCCCCTCCTTCCTAGGATTTGTCCTAAATTCTATTAGCTGTTCTTTATAAGCGTGCCCTGCTACTACCTAGTGCCTATAGCATTACTATATCCTCTGCATCCTAAAAGCAACTGCGTCTTAGCATTAAAATCTGTTACTATAATACTATTGCTCCTATCTCCTACAATTATTACTTTATATCTAGCTATAATTGTTACATTATGCCTTCTGCAAATTCTTGTTTAAAGTATTTAGAGTGCGTGCGCGCTAGCTATCTATACATTAACTTATCCTAGAAATCCTTAGATAAGACAAGGGCAGAATATAAAAAGAAGGTAGAAGAAGATAAAAAGTTACTGTTAGATATAATTGCGCGTCTACTATAAAATAAGAAAATTCTAGTATAAGTAAAAGATAGGGCTTTAAAGAAGGCTATATACCTTATAAATAAGTTAGTAGAGGAGGGCAAAGACGTTTAGGCTAAGGAAATTAACTGTCCTGCTACTAACGCCTTAGTAGCTTATTCTCCTGCAATATAGTCTACGCTTAACTTCTTAGATACTACTGCAAACTTTAGAACTAGTTTAGTAGTTATTAGTAGTTTGTAAAGTACGTTACTAGTTCCTATGTGTTTTCTAATTCTAGGTATCCTAACTATTTAACTAGGTACTTGTTGCCTTTACCTATATTACAGTGTTATATTATTTTCTTAACGTCCTACTTATTATTGCTGTTAGCCTAATAGTAGAAGTCTTTCTAGATTAGAGTTCTAGGGTTAGCTAGTTCTAACAAGCTTATGTAGAACACTAGATAGACCTTTACATCCTTAGGCAGGTTAAGTCTATAGTTAACTAGGCTTATCTGCTTTAAAATAAAAAATAGTCTAACCTTAACTTTATTTAGTTTTTATAGGTCTTTACGTTTAAAGATTTTTAGTAAGGAGATAGACTTTATCCCCCTCTTTTTAGCTAAGGTGCTATTTTTTGTTTCTAGTTAACATATAAGATTGCTTATAACTAAGCTTTTGTAATATTTTTAAGCAATTTCTAGTATACTTCCTTTAGCCTTTCTACTAAGGATATTACTAATTCTGTTTAAATATTAGTGTTAAATAACCTAGTAAATAGATTTAGGTGTCTTCTGTAATTCGCAAAGAATAGCGTTACGCCTATTACTTCTAATAACTTGTTATTATAAGCAATTTGTGCTATAGGTAGCAGTAAAACCTAGTTATCTTGTTACTAGTTGCTATATATCTGTAGGTATGTTTCTATAGTTTAGTTAGTTCTTTTAGTTTGTCTATCTGTCTGTAGATAGTAAGCAGTTAATAGCTTCTTCTTAGTACCTATATACGCTAACAGTGTAGTCTAATAATTTAACGTAAAGAGCTTATCTTAATTACTAATAATTAATTCTAGTATACTATAGTATTAGATAACCTAGTCTAGGAACACTTATGTGAGCTGCTCTACAGTATAGCTGTAACAAAATAGTATTATCTTAGCAGCTTTTGTAAATCTGTCTACTACAACAAAGATTAAGTTGTAGGCGTAGTTAGTAATAGGGTCCTTAGAGATTAGTAATTAGGTAACAAAATCTATTATAATGTTTGTCTAGGGCGCTGTAGGCAGTTCTATAGCCTACGCTTCTCTATACTTAGCGTGTATGCTATACTTGTTCTATTAGCACTATATACAGTTTTTAATAAACTTAGTAACCTTGTCTTTTATATTACTAAACTTATAATATTGTTTAATAAGTTCTATTATACGCGTTATTCTAGGGTGTCTATATAGCAGGTTGTTATAGTAACTAGCTATTATTTCTTCTTAAAGTTCCTCTAGTACTTGTAACAGGATGCATTATTCCTACTAAACTTGCATTATGTTATTAAGTTATTGCAATAGTCCTAGAGATCTATTATTATTAACTCCTAACACTATAAACTAGTTTATTATTTTTTCTCTAATAAGGTTGTGTTAACAGCTAAGTACATTAGCTCTACTATTGTCTTTGCCTAGTGTATACAATATCTTAAATTTGTATTATCCTAGCATTTCTAACTAGCGTACTTGTTGTTAATTTAGGACCTTAGTAGTAGTAAAGTATACTAGGTTCTTGTAGTTAGTATAGATAGTAAGTTCTAAGCAACTTTCTATATACGCTCTCTAATGTTCTAGGGCTAATATAATTGTAAGCAGTTCCTTATTATGTACGTTGTATTATTCCTCTAGTCCTAAGAACTTACGTAAGTAGTACGCAATAGAGTGCTATAGTCTATCCTTTTCTTATATAATACATGCGCCTAATACAAGATCTAAGGCATTAGTTTCTATACGCATTAGTTTACTACTAGTAAACGTAATTAACATAGGTAGTGTAATACAGGCTTGCTTAAGTGCCTTAAATACATTATCTTATTCTTTTCCCTACTTAAATAGCGTGTCCTTCTATATAAGCTTTGTTAGCAGAATTATAATCTTAGAGTAGTTCTTAATAAAGCGTTAGTTAAAGTTAACAAATCCTAGGAATTCCTAGATCTGTTTAACTGTCTTTAGCGTTAGCTATAATTTAACTACTTCTATCTTTATTAGACTAATCTTAACTCTATATTATCCTACAATATACCCTAAGAATTTAACTTCTTTTTAGTACTAGTTGCACTTTTTAGGTTTTAGTTATAGATCTACCCTTCTTAGGTATTCTAGCACTTTAGTTACGTGTTAAATGTGCTCTTCTAGTGTCTTTAAGTACACTAGGATGTTGTCTAAATATACTACTACTGTCCTGTTAAGGTGTGCCCTAAGGACGTTGTTAACTAACTCCTAGCACGTAGCTAGTGCGTTTGTTAGACTAAACAGTATTATAAGGTACTTATATAGTCTATATCTTGTTCTAAAGGCTGTTTTCTATTCTTCTCCTTTCTTTATATAGATAAGGTTATACACTCCTCTTAAGTCTAATATAGTAAAGTATTAAGCTCCTACTAGCTAATCCTGTTACTCTATAATGTTTAGGAGTAGGTAGTAGTTTTTAATAGTAATATTATTAAGCTTCCTAAAGTTAATATAAGGTTGTAGCTAGCTATCCTTCTTTAGAATAAATATAATAAGGTACCCTACAGGTAATTCTAATTGTCTAATAAATCCCTTTTTAAGGTTCTCCTAAATGTACTTGCGTAGTACTTTAAGTTCCTTCTCTAATAACTAATATAGCCTCTTAAAAGTTAGGTTCTTTCCTTTCTAGAGCTTAATCTTATAATCCTAGGGTTTGTGCTTTAGTAGGGCTTTTACTATAAGCTCTTCTTTAAACATCCTAGTGTACTGTCTATATATATCTAGGATAGCAGGAGGTGCACTGTTCTTATTCTCCTTAACTCTTACTTAGGGACCTATAGGGCATTTAGCGTCTATAGAGTTAACTGCTCTAACTTAGCGCGTCTTATTTGTTAAAGAGATATTATTAATCTTCTTCTTATCTACTAGCTGCGGCGTGCGCTGTGTAGGCTGCGATACCTTATTACTATAGGTACATTGCTTTAATAAGAGCTGTTCCTTCTTCTAGTTAATCTCTAGGTTATGCTTTTATAACTAGGGTAGCCCTAATATAACATTATGCGTAGCTATTACAAAGACGTCTAAGGTTACTTCCTTATAGTGTCTATAGATGCTAAGTAGGACATTAGTTACTTTGTGTGTAATCTCTAATTCCTCTAGTATAGGTTCTCTATTAGCTACTTAGAGCAGATAGGGTTTATCCTTACGTTGTAGACGTAGTCTAGCTAGTACTACTACCTATAAAGAGATATAGCTTAACTATGCTCCTAAGTCTAAGAGTGCCTGTATCTTTACTCTACCTATTGTTATAGGGAGTTTAATTAGTTAGTAATTAGTCCTAATCTAATTAATAGATTAATTCCTAGCGCTCTTAAGCGCTGTCCTAAAAAAGGATTAGGCTGTCCTCTAAACCTATTAGCCTGCTTTACTCCTTTGTAAGTTATATAGCTAGGGTTAAGGCAGTGCTGCTATATCTAATTTATACAGGTCCTATTAATTATTATTTGTTAGGCTCCTTTAGCTAATAATAAGCTGTTTCTAGAGAAGTAGCAGTTAACGTGTTTATTAATAAGGTGTATCTTGTAGGTGTTATTTTTATAGTATGTCTAGGTTTTCTTGCATAGCTTCTTCTACGTAGGAAAGAATGCGCTTCCTATTTTTTCTAATAGATAGATAGTGTATCCTTTATTATAACATACAGTAAATAATAGCACTCTATAGTATAGATTTCTTAAGTCTATGTTATACTGTAGTGTGTAGAACCTATCTATATAGTATAGGTTTTCCTTAAATAACTATTGTTTATACTAGCATAGGAATTCCTAGTAGTCTTTAATAGGTGTTGTAAGGCATTATTCTTAATACTTATAGTAAGCCTTATTACACTAGTTCTCTAGTTCCTTATTATCTTCTATACTAGGAATAACAAGATCTTAACGCATCTATACGTATGCGTTATCTAGCGTAGGTTATAGGTTCTAGCAGTTAAAGCTAGCCTATTATATGTTCCTACGTTTCTTACAGCGTGTTTATTATTCCTTAGGTAAATCTTGTTTAAAGATCTTAGTGTTATTTATTATTATAAGGCTATCCTAATGTTACTTTATAATCTAGTTAAGGTTATTCTCCTAACTCTTAACTTTACTGTCTGTTACTGTTTATTAGTATAGTGTAGGTGCGCATAATTAGCGCTTATAATAAGACTTAATATAGTCCTTATCCTTAGAACTAGACTCTAGGTCTTCTATAAGTTGTCCTATATCCTTAGTAATAATTTCCTATTTACTAGTATTAGTATCCTTAGCAGGCCTGCTAGTAAGCACGTTAAGCTATCTAAAGACCTTGTTCTTCTAATAATAGTTACACGCAAAGTAGCCTAGTTTGCTACAGTTATAGCAGTCCTTTAACTTGCTACTATTATTATACTTTCCTTTATTCTTATTGTTCTAGCGAGCTAGTAGGGCTCCTAGTCCTTTGTTTAGGTTAGAGATCTATAGCTGTAGGGCTATAGTAACTGCTGCCTATATTATTATAGATACATTATCCTAAGTTAAGGCAATATTAGTTTCTATAGTTAAGATTATTATGCTATTAGTTGCGTAGTGTAGTAGGTTTAACGTTTACAACCTATACCTATAGATTATCTTATAGTTCCTATTACAACTTGTAGATTTTAATATTAATTTTAATTAACGTGTTAATAAGGTTATTAAAGGTGTTAGTGCTTGCGCCTATGCGTATAAGTTCTTCCTTAATTTTTAGTTTAAGACCTTGCTTAAACATTATTATTAACGTAGTGTTATCCTAGTTAGTGTTAGCAGCTAATTGTTAGAATTTAGCTGCGTAGTTAGTAGCTAACTTAACTTATTAGATGCGTTAGATTTTGCGTTATATAATAGTAGGCTTGTTAGATACGCTAAATACTAGCTTAATCTTAAGTTTAAATTAGTTAAAGTTGCTAACCTATTTGTCTACTTTATCTAGGGCGTTGCCTATGTTATACTATTAGATAAAGGGCTTAATCTACTTAAATGCGTTACTTTGCATATAGCTAGCTACTAGAGTAACTTGCTTGTTCTTAGGTACTTTCTCTCCTTAGAAGAGGAAGAAGAGGTCTTATTATATAAGCTAGTTGTTAAGCTTACTACAATCTCTATAATAGAGGTTAGGTTTGTTAACGTTTATAACGCTAGACCCTATAGTGCTAACGTTGTTTATGTCTATGTCTCTAACACTTAAGTTACTAGGGGTAGCACGTGTTCCTAAGGTATTACTTATCTTAGAGGTGTTTAAAATGTTAAAGTTGTACTTTAAGCAAAGCTTATAAGCACTAATTCTATTAGTTCTTAGGGATAAGTAATAGTTCTAGAACAGTAAGGGTAGACGCCTAGGTGAAACACCTAACAACAACTAGAGTAATAATAAGTAGTATAGAGGAGACTATCTAGCTTAAAGGTTAGGTTAAGATTCTAAAGATAAACTTAATTAATAAGGTTAAATATAAACTATAAGGGTTGTGTTCCTACTTGCTATATACTATAGGAAATGCAAGAGCTTACTAAGCTTACTATAAGCTATGTAAGCTAGGCTTAATATAAGCTGCGTAAGCTATTATGTAGGATCTACCTAGCTTGCAATGCTAAGGGTAAGCTCCTTACGTAACTGTAGTAATTACTGTGCCTTTAACTATGCTGTAGAGAAGTAGGTCTGTAATTACTAGCCTAGTACGTTTGCGTACGCTGACTACCTAGACAGCAACTAGCTAGGCATAGGGTTCGTAACAAAGCCTCTCTATTTCTAATTATTTAAACGCCTAGAAACTATTTAGCAGCTCTATAGTCTTTAATTTAATACTTTTCTATTAATAAGCTTATTAGCTGTTTAGTAGTAGCTTAATTGTTATTGTAATAGGCAAGGAGGATATTATTAATATAGAAGAGTAGCACTATTTTCTATTTAGGATTATAGAACAGGCATAGCTCTTCTTTTAATGCTAAGAGACTAAGCTTCTAGAGCGTACTAGAGAGCTCTCTATACTATAGGACTAGTAAATTGCGTAACCTATATAGAGCTTATAGTAGTAGAATAACTTACTTAGGTTTCTTAAATCTATCTAGTAATTTATAGAGCACCTAAGGTTTATCCTAGTAGCTTGTGTTTAGAAACGCGCTAGTTACGTTATACTAACAGAGCTCTAGGTTAAACTAGGCTACAATTGCTACTATAGTGCAAAATAAGCAAGTAGTAAGTGTTGTAGCGTAGGTTAAGACAATTAAATCCTTTACCTGTAGATCTCTACATACGTAGATCCTTGCCTTACATTTAAGGAAGTAGCTATCCTAGTTAAATTTGTAGGTAAAGACCTATTTAAGTAGCAGGGGCCTTAATAAGGCGCTTAATTAGTTAATTTCTCTCTATATTTCCTTCTTAATAAGCATGTCTATCTCTTTTTAGTAGGCCTAGCGAAAAAGAGCTCCTAGTAGGTAATAGAGTAGATCTTTCTATTTGCTTAGTAGTAGAGGGAGCTTATCCCTATATAACTAGCGCTTGTTTTAAGCAACTAGTCTTTCCTTTTTTAGGGTTAAGGCAATAATTACTGCGTAGGCAGTAAGTAGCTCCCTTCTATCTATACTATATTTATTCGCATGTTTAAACAGTAGGTAGATAAGCTAGGCGTATCTGTAATTATTTATAGAGCTTATTATAGAGTACTAACCTACTCTATTATTAGCAGGCTTGTTACGCTTATAGTTCTCTATCTAGCAGCTCTATCTTATAGGTAGGCCCTAGACTCTCTACTAATACGCGCGTCTCCTACCTGCCTTATCCACTTACGTTAATCTTTAAGAAGGTATTAGAACAAGTAGTAAAGTAGGTCTTAGTAGATTATTAAGATCCTTACTATCTACTAGCTTACTCCCTTCTTCTATAGTTAAGTACACTTCCTATAAGCTACTAGTTAGATTATCCTCCTTATTAGGAGCTTCCCTACCTATACTTAACTACTCTAGTTTAGGTATTTAGTTAGGGAAAGTAAACCTATTTCTTAGCGTTGTTCTGCACAGATCTCTAGCAGCTTGCTGGCTAAGCTTGCCGCGCGTGCAGTATCTATCCTAGGGGCTCCCTCTCTACTAGACTAGCCTTCTAGCAATTAAGGTTCTCCTAAGTGTTACCCCTAAGCTAGTGCTTAGTAGACAAGCTAAGCAATAGGTCTCTTTATTTAAGGGGGAGCTCTATTACTTCTTCTACCTCTATTATCTTATTAGGTTTATATAGAATTTCTATAACTACTTCTGCTTCTTAGACTATAAGGGCTAATAACTTATCTAATTTATTATAAAAGAGCTCCTTATTAAAGGTTATATTACGCGTTATAATTACCTAGTTTAGTTTAGGGACCTATATCTAGTATATGTTAGAAGCTTAGTACCCTACTAAGTATCTAATATAACCCCTTAGAGTTACTTTAAAGCTTCTCTAATTACGCCTAGCTACTTGTTCCCTATTTAGGGGATACGCTCTGCATCTATAGGCGTATATCCTGCTCTAATTAGGTCTTAGATTAGCTGTTAGTGCTCTTACCTACTTAGGTTTATACTAGCAGAAATAGTAAGTAAACTAGTAATTAAGCTCTTTGTTTAGGCTCTATAGCTTGTTTAAGTAAGTTAGACTTATGTTATAGAGCTATATTGCTGCTGCTACAACCTCTAGCTAGAGCTTCTTAGGTAGGTTTGCACTGCTCCTTATTTTAATAGATTTAGTAATTATTTCCTACTCTACTCTTTCTACTGCCCTGTTTAGCTTATAGGTATATAGTAGTATACACTTAATATCTATTCCTTATTAATTGCCTAGCGCTTATATTAGGAGCTCCTTGCTATAGGAGAGTAGCAGTATTATTATCTTAACTTATCTTGCAGATACAGAGCTTATACTAGGTACGTACCTAGCTTAAGAAACTTATAAGTACCTACAGTATCTCTACTTAAGTCTTCCTAGTAGTAAGTATGTAAAGAGCTTCCTACTATAGTACTCCTTAATTAAAAGTATCTATAATTTGCTACTCCTTCCTATAGGCATATTAAACAGATCCTAGCTAATTCTCTAAAAGGGTTTAGCAGGTTTTCCTATTTCTATTAAGATATAACTTGCTTGGCGTAGGTTATTAAGCAGACCTTATAATCTTTTTAGAGCGTGCTGTTAATGTGTACGCCGCGCGCTTGTTGTACTAGTGCTTTTAGAGCTTCTAGGCCTAGATAACCTACTCTAGCGTGCTAGAGGTTTTTAGCAGAGCTTTGTAGGTAAGACTTATATAATTATTTTATTACTGTGTTAAGGATTAGAGGATAAGAGTAGTAGGAAAGTAGCTTATATTTAATAAAAGTAAGGTTGTAAGCGCGCTTAAGAGTAGCACATACAACACTCCTATTTAGATTATTAATATACCCTACTTAGAGCAAGCTGTCTAGCCCTAAGTACTAAACTCCTTTCTCTTAGAGGCGTGCCTTAGAAATAATATTAACGTAGAAACCTTCTACTACTACTACATCCTTAAGGAGCAGGTCTTCTATATATAGGCTGCGCTTTCTGTGTAACGCGTTTTTAAATAAACAAGCTCCTTGTCCTACTACTAGAAACGCTTATATGCCTACCTCTACAGTGTTAGTAGAGTTAGCTAGGCGAAATAACCTAGGTACAAGCTAATCTACGCTATTAACCAAGTGTGTAGCCGCTCTATTATCTAAAATTATACTCTCTAAGAGCAGATAAGCGTTAAAATCTATAAGGTTATAAACCCTAGGTTTCTTAGCTAGGTTGCTTAGTTGCATTATTTTTAGATTAATTAGAGCAGCTTGTACATTGCTAGGAAACTTAACTTTAGGTACTTTTGCTAGTAGAGCTGTTATAGCTAATAGAGCTTTTAGGGTCTAATTAAGCTGCTTAATTGCCTTCCTAGTATCTGTATACTCTTAGCTCTTAAGCCTCTAGAGAGTATCCTTGCAATAGCTTTCGCTTATATAGATAGGCAGTAAGGAGCTCCCTCTAACTACTGTCTCTAGGCGTTAGCAGTTAGTTAGTTTCTACTTATAAGTCTCTCCTTTTTTGTTTATAAGGGCAGGAGTACCTACTTAAGCTCTTAGAGTTAGTAGCAGGAGCTTAAGTAGTATCTGTTTAGCTTCTAAACGTTGCAAATACTCCTAGGTTATCTTTTCCTGCTCTTATAGTATACTTATGCATTAAACTACTAAAGACCCTACTTACTTTGTCTAAATTAAGTAAATTAAGCCCTAGGATACTATCCTAGATAATCCTTTAGTTTATAGTACAAGCCTAATCTAGGGCAATCCTATAGCTTAAGGCATCTAAGAAATCCTGCACAGCAAGCGCCCTATTAACCTCTAGAAGCTTGTATAACTTAGCTCTTCTATAGAGGTAAGACTACCTATTGTACTAGTCTTGTAGAGCAGCTCTTAACTATTTAGCTGCTCTAAGATGCTGTTAGTACTCTGCTCTAACCTAGTTCTAGGTGCTAATATCTATTAGAGCGAGCTCCTCTTTTAGTGCTTGTATAAGCGATTGCAGCGTTGTAGTGTTATTAGTAACAAGCTTTACTATTACTAGTAAGAGGATTAATAGCAATACTATTATATTAACCTAGTTCTAGATCTTCTAAAGGCGCTCTGCCTTAGTAGCCTACTTGCTTGCTCTAATCTTGTATCTAAGGAGCTCCTTATTATAGTTCTTAACGCTTGTTTAGCCTGTTAGAGGCTTGTTAGGTTAGGTGCTCTAGCTTTAGGTAGATTAAGCTAGTAGTTAAGTAGGGAGCGAGCCTATAATAGGTAGTTTAGGCGCTCCTTTGTGCATACCTAGGGCGTCTTTAGCGTCTAGATCTACTATATCCTATATGTTATAAAGCTTAGCGTGCTACATAAGTTAGATATACTAATTAGGCTAATTAGATCTTGTTTTAAGCTAATAAGGTCCTATAGGGACACCTAAGAGAGCTTGCTTATTGTAGTTAATAAGCTTGCCTATAGTAGCGTTTAGTAGGGATAGAAAGATAATTAGGTAATTAGAGCAGTTAAGCTAAGTCTAATAAGCTTGTTTGCTAAGTGCGCAGGAGATCTACTATACTTAGGAAGCTAGGCTTATAACTATAATAGAGCTTACAGGACTATACTTAAGTAATTAATTAATTTAATTAGTGTCTATTTTCTATGTAGAACGTGTTGCTTAAATACAAATAAAATGTGTAGGTTACGTGATCTTACTTAACAAGCGTTTGGCTAGTATTAGGGCTGCTTGGAACCAGCGTTGCTAGGGTAGAGCAGCTTAACCAAATTAGCACGCTCTGTTAGAAAACAAGCTGCGTATATAACTCTACGCGCTTAGTTACGCGACAGGTTGTAAACCCTAGGTTTCTTAGCTAGGTTGTTTAGTTACATTATTTTTAGATTAATTAGAGCAGCCTGTACATTGCTAGGAAACTTAACTTTAGGTAGGATACCTTTTGCTAGTAGAGCTGTTATTGCTAATAGAGCTTTTAGGGTCTAATTAAGCTACTTAATCGCCTTCCTAGTATCTATATACTCTTAGCTCTTAAGCCTCTAGAGAGTATCCTTGCAATAGCTTTTGCTTATATAGATAGGTAGTAAGGAGCTCCCTCTAACTGCTATCTCTAGGCGTTAGTAGTTAGTTAGTTTCTACTTATAAGTCTCTCCTTTTTGTTTATAAGGGCAGGAGTACCTACTTAAGCTCTTAGAGTTAGTAGTAGGAGCTTAAGTAGTATCTATTTAGCTTCTAAATGTTGCAAATACTCCTAGGTTATCTTTTCCTGCTCTTATAGTATGCTTATACATTAAACTACTAAAGACCCTACTTACTTTGTCTAAATTAAGTAAATTAAGCCCTAGGATACTATCCTAGATAATCCTTTAGTTTATAGTATAAGCCTAATCTAGGGCAATCCTATAACTTAAGGCATCTAAGAAATCCTGCATAGCAAGCGCCCTATTAACCTCTAGAAGCTTATATAACTTAGCTCTTTTATAGAGGTATAACTACCTGTTATACTAGTCTTATAGAGCAGCTCTTAACTATTTAGCTGCTCTAAGATGCTGTTAGTACTCTGCCCTAACCTAGTTCTAGGTACTAACATCTGTTAGAGCGAGCTCCTCTTTTAGTGCTTGCATAAGCAATTACAGCGTTATAGTGTTATTAGTAACAAGCTTTACTATTACTAGTAAGAGGATCAATAGTAATACTATTGTGTTAACCTAGTTCTAGATCTTCTAAAGGCGCTCTGCCTTAGCAGCCTACTTGCTTGCTCTAATCTTGTATCTAAGGAGCTCCTTATTATAGTTCTTAACGCTTATTGTTTAGCCTATTAGAGGCTTATTAGGTTAGGTGCTCTAGCTTTAGGTAGATTAAGCTAGTAGTTAAGTAGGGAGCGAGCCTATAATAGGTAGTTTAGGCGCTCCTTTATGCATACCTAGGGCGTCTTTAGCGTCTAGATCTACTATATCCTATACGTTATAAAGCTTTGCGTGCTATATAAGTTAGATATACTAATTAGGCTAATTAGATCTTGTTTTAAGCTAATAAGGTCCTATAGGGACACCTAAGAGAGCTTGCTTATTATAGTTAACAAGCTTGCCTTTAGTAGCGTTTAGTAGAGATAGAAAGATAATTAGGTAATTAGAGCAGTTAAGCTAAGTCTAACAAGCTTGTTTGCTAAGTGCATAGGGAGATCTACTGTGCTTAGGAAGCTAGGCTTATAACTATAACAGAGCTTACAGAACTATACTTAAGTAATTAATTAATTTAATTAGTGTCTATTTTTCTATGTAGAACGTGTTACTTAAATACAAATAAAATGTGTAGGTTACGTAATCTTGCTTAACAAGCGTTAGGCTAGTGTTAAGGCTGCTTAGAACCAGCGTTGCTAGGGTAGAGTAGCTTAACTAAATTAGCACGCTCTATTAGAAAACAAGCTGCGTATATAACTCTACGCGCTTAGTTACGTAACAATATGTAACTACAGGTTATACACGCGTTAGTAGAGGCAGAGAGTTAGATATATATAAGCTTTAATAGATAGACGTCTAAAGGTAGTAAACGTAGCTTCTTTGCTATAGTTGCTTACTACACTAATAAGGACGCTAAGATAGTTAACCTACCTATTGCGCTGCTATAGGTTGTTAGTGCCTACACTAGTAAGGCTATAGCTAACGCTGTAGCAGCTATCTTACAGTACTTTAATATTAGTTATAGCAAGCTTAGGTACTTTATACTTAATAATGCAGCTAACAATAATACTACTATTAACAAGCTTACTGCAATATACAACTTTAACAGCATAAATTGCTATCTCTACTATACCTGCTACATACTTAACCTTATTAGCTAAATAATTATGTTTAGTTGCAACGCTAATGCGTATAATAACAAGCCTAAGAACATAAAGGAAGAAGAGTACTATATAAGAGAGTAGCAGAAGGATAGACTATTAGGCGTCTTTTTTAGCGTTATTAACTAAATTAACACGCTAAGCTAGTACGCGTTATTTATAAGCTATTAACACTAGGCTTTAAAGGAGATAGCTACTAGCTCTGCTATAACTACTATCTACAAGCCTATTAAGCCTATTATTACACGCTAGAATAGCTTCTATAGCTTACTTAAGCGTAGTGTTAAGCTTTAACAAGCTATTATATTATACACTAATTATTACATAATAGAGACTAAAGCTACTAACTCTACTACGCAGACTTGCAACAATAAGCTCCTAATAGTACTATCTTAGATAAGGTTAACTAGGCTTACTACTACTAACTAGGTAGTAATTAACAATTATATTACTATTCTACAACCTCTTAAGTTTGCTACTAATTGTCTATAAGGTTGTAGTAAGAGTAGATATTATAGCGTGCTATATAAGGTTATCCCTATATTAGAGTCTATAATTAATAAGTTAGATAGCTGCCTTAAGCTATACTAAAGCGTTAATTATATGCTATCTAAGGCGCCTAAAGACTACCTGCTAATTAACCTACAAGCTATAAGGCAGAAAGCAACTTAATACTTTAACAAACTACTAGAGTTACCTATCTACTACACTACTATAATACTCTATCTGCGCTACAAGACCTACTACTAGCAACTCTAGCGTAGTAAACCTAACCTTCTCTATACTGCGCATATAGGCTTCCTACAGCTCTAGGCACTATACAAGCTAACAGACGCAACTATAACCTTACTAATCTCCCTACTAAAGTATATAATAAGTAGCTTTAATAACGCAATTAATTCTATACTTAACACTAGTAATAACAATTATAACGTAATAGAGAAGGATAAATATAAGGAGTAGCTAGAAGAGCCTGCGTAGACAGCTTAATAACATAAGGAGGGCGTAACAGCTATATAATACTAGTTATTATTAAAAGTAAAGTACCCTAACCTTACGCAGCTTGCGATTAATGTACTTACAATCCCTACCTCTAAGAGCAACTATAAGAGAGTCTTTAGTGCTGCTAGTAAAATCTTAGATCTATAGAGGTAAAAAATAAGCCTATAGTTACTATCTGCGCTTATTTGTACACAATAGTAGATACATACTAGCTTTAAACTACCTAGCGCAACAGCAGTAGTAAAGTACTACAAAGAGACGCTTGTAAAGGAGTTTAAGATTAAGGATTAGGAGGAGCAACCTTAGTAATTGCTATACTAGTTACCTTATAGAGCCTTACAATTCTTAATAATTAAATAATTAAACAAATAAAATAGCTCCTATAGTCTATTAAAACTAATCAAACAAAGTACAATACTAGGAAATTGTTAAACAAATTAAAACCAGGCTTTAAATATTGTTTGTTTTGTTTATTAACAAGCCTAGTTGTTAGGTTCTCTTTTAATAGGGGTAGCACGCTATTAAGCATTAGAAGGTAGAGGATGGTATTGCAGGTTAAGGATAGACAAATTGCTACTAAAGGAGTAGAGTAATTTACTTGCGTTATATAGTTACGCCACCCCTATTCCTTAATTAGGCCATGCTAGCCTTGTAGGGAACTACTAGAACTTATTAGTCCTAATAATATCCCCCTTCTAAGGTAGCTTACCCTAAGCTACAGATATTACAGGCTTTTAGGTAGAGTAGGTAACTATAGTCTATTATAGACTAGACAGTAACAAAGTTACAGGAGAGTAGTGCTTTAGTATTTAGAGGTATTCCCTTAAGCTTATGCGTAGGTTTAGGCAGCTCTACCTTTACCTTCCCTTTTACCTTTACCTTTACCTAGGAGTTACGCTACTGCCTAGAAAATAAGTAAGGTAACGCGTTGCTAGTACAGTGCCTAGATATACCTAACATTATCCCCTATTTTAGTCTATTACTCCTACACTCTACTCTAATTTTTAGTAAGTTAGTGCTTTTCTCTAGCTAGGATAGGTTCCCTTTACTAGTCTAGGATAACCCTTAATAGGTTATTATAGGTTGTTATAACTCTACAGGTAGCTAACTAGATTCTCTAGGCTCTAATAATTTTAACAGTATATTCTCTAGCCTATTAGCCTGCTGCACTGCACCCTACTACCCCCTACACGTCTAGACTACTTAAGATTATAGATCTAAACGCTATAGGCAACAATATAGCGCACAATAGCGTATAGTTATACTAGGTCTATATTTAATGCGTCTGTAGCTTTGCTGTAGGCTAGTA
Source organism: Ascochyta koolunga (assembly GCA_026119515.1). Classification (NCBI taxonomy): domain Eukaryota; kingdom Fungi; phylum Ascomycota; class Dothideomycetes; order Pleosporales; family Didymellaceae; genus Ascochyta; species Ascochyta koolunga. The sequence continues at coordinate 1,025,306 of JANLCG010000022.1, forward strand.
TAAGTATTATAGAAGGACTAGTTGTGTCTATATCTAAATTACCCCTACTAATATTAACTTGTATAAGGCATAGCTGTTGCAGACAGACTTAGGTAAGTTAGAGTAGGTTATACGCTGCTTCTAATGCTTCTCTTCTAACTAGGAGTGTATTGCTGTGTGTATTCCCCTACTTTAGCCTAATTGTAACCCCTTATAGGTTATAACTAACTCTAGCAGCTCTATTTAAAGTATAACAGTAACTTAGCTAAGATTTATAATATTCTCTAGGCCTTAGAGTTTAGCGTCTAGGACCTAGACTAGAGTATAGTTAATAATAAGCTCCTGTAGCGCCTATTAACTAAGATAGAAAAGAAAGCGTCTAAGTTTAAGCTTATGTCCCTCTGTTAGCCTATCTCCTAGGCCTATAGTTAGTAAGTTGTCCTCTTTAAGTAGTTTTAGTCTATTATAGGTTATTCTTACACCTCTAGTAGCACTTATATCCCTTACGCTGCTTACCTCTACCTACACACTAGTACTATAGCTAATAATAAGGACCCTTACTCTAAGTTCTGCCTAGACTAGCGTTAGCGTAGTAAGAAGGCTGTGTTAGTACGTGCTAAAGCTAGCAAGCGCACCCTTAAGGCTGCTGTTACTAATAGAGTTGCTAAGGAGACTAATTTACTACGTAAGCAGGTATGTATACTTATCTTGTCTCTAGATAGACTATTCTAACTTATTATAGGCTAAGGTTTGTAATTATGCTCTAAACCCTAGTTCTAAGCGTAGAAAACTAGGTAATGCTTTAGTTGTAGAGATAGCTGCGCTTGTAAGGGAGAAGAGCTTTGCTACTAGCGCTAAGAAGGGCTCTTTGTCTAAGAAGATTAAGACTCTATAGAAGAGGCTAGATAAGCATAATAAGGTTTAAGAGTAGTAAGAGCGCGTTATAATAGGTCTTAATAGACTATTATAGCTAGTATAATAATATAACTATAAACAATTTCTATAGTTAGATTTCCCTAGAAATCCTAGATATACCTAAGCCTTTAGCTTAAATTTAATAGAGTACTTGCTTTAATATCCTATGTTTTCTTCTTATAATATTAGAAGCTTTATACCCTTATAGATTAAACTATTATAATTTAGACTAGGTTCTTATAGTCTATAATAGATAATTATAGATCCTAAGAGATGCTTGTAAGTTAGGCTAAGGTAATCCTAGAGTATAACGCTATTAAACACCCTAAAAACCCTGTAGGAAAACTAGTAAAGGTACGTTGTCTCCTTAGGATCCTCTTATTACCTTTACTTATCCCCCTTCTTTTTTAGGGTTACTCTTAACTCCTATAAGGCTTTTCCTTTGCATTTCTCTTAGGCTATATACCTTTAGATTTCTAAAATTATTAAAGGATGTTACTAGAGATATTTTAACTAGGCTCCTAGGAGTTCTCTTTGTCTCTATAGCTAGTCTATTTAACTAGATATTCCTACTAGTTATATTCTCTCTTGCGTCTATCTAGTATAGTGTCTACTTTATAGACATTATTACTATACTTACGCAGTGTGTCTACAATTAGGACCTCTAGGTGTAGAATAAGACCTTTTAGATTATATAGCTCTAGCAGCAACGCATAGAAGACTAGATGTACGCTCTATAACCCTAGAAGGTTAACTTTAAATACTATTAGACTATACTAGTCTACTATACAACCTAGACCTAGGTATTTCTAGTTAAGCTTCTTCTTAGGTCTTATTAACCTAATATGCTAATTTAACACTATTACTTAATTACCTACTTTAAATATATATACTAAGCGTTTCTTGTCTACGTACAATTTCTAGTATTTATTTATAGTAATAATTTTCCTCTTACACTCTTATTATAGAGCAATAACTTTACTAGCTACTTGTTCCCCTAGAGGCAATTCTCTGTCGCTATAAGCTATACTAGGCTAGTTAGAACTAATAGGATCTATACTATAGTATACTCTAAACAGAGTAGTGCCTGTAGTTATATATATGCTATTATTATACGCAAATTCTGCAACTAATATCTATAAACTCTAATTGTCTTATTCTAGGTAATAGTAGCACTATAGGTACTGTTTAAGTGTCTAGTTCTGTCTTTTAGTCTGCCTATCTGTCTATAGATAATAAGCAGACGTTAACACTCTTCTTAAGTTTAGGTAGTGTTAGAAAGTATCCTAGTGTTTAGCTACTATAAGTAGGCCTCTATTAGAGATTATCTTCTTTAGGACACTGTATAGGCGTATAACTTCTCTTATCTAGGATTAGGCTAGGTCTGTACTGTCCTAATTAGCTCTAGCTAGGATGTAGTAAGCTATTTTAGTAAGTCTACACACTACAACTAAGATAGCGTTATATACCTAGTTGCTTAGGCAGCTTAGAGGTAATTCTATAATAAAATCTATAGTAACTTCCTCCTAGGCTATGTTTAGTAGAGATAAGGGTGCTAGGAGACTATATAGCTTATAACGCGCTAGAGTTGCCTTCTTGTATACTAAGTAGCTTTTATAATAGTCTCTTGCATTCTTCCTTATTCCCTTCTACTTATAGTGTTGTTAAAGCTTTTCTATTATCTTCTTACCTCTAAGATGTCCTCTAAGTAGGTTGTTATAGCATTCTTAGAGAGCCTTAGACTTCTCTTCTAGAGTAGTTAAGTGCCTTAACACCTTATAGACTATAACTAATTGTTTTAGGTTATTATAGTCTATTTTAGTATTATATCTATTAGAGGTTGCATCTAAGGCTAGTTCTACTATAGACTCTTCCTTATAGTTAAGCAGATCCCTAGTTGTAGTACTTTCTTTTACTTAGAATTTTTAGAGGGCTTTAATAATTTCTAATTATTTTTTAAACCTTAGAGATGCCTGTGTTGTAACAGCTAACACTAGGAAGTTATTCTTTCCTTTAGAGGAGAATAAATCTTAAAGGGGTTATATAAAAGCTTTATTATACTTTAGTAAAGGTTTCTCTATTTCTACCTTATAGTCTAGTTGCCTTAAGGGTCTATCTGCAGGATTAGTAGTCCCTAGTTAGTAGGTAAGGATAAAGTTAAACTAAGTTAAGGCTAGATAGGACTAAACCTAGTAATAGTTAAGGGTCTTATTTTCTATAAACTATTTTAGGTTCTTGTAGTCTGTAAGGATCTTAAAGTGTATACCTTTAAGGTAGTAGCGCTAGTGTTCTAGACTCTTAATAATAGCTAGCAGTTCCTTATTATAGGTATTATAATTGTATTCTACTTAGATTAATTTACAAGAAAAGAAACTAATTAGCCTCTATTAACCTGTTCTGTCTTCTTCTAGCACATTTTAACTTAATATGCCTAAGATTACGCCTCTTAACGCGTCTACCTCTACTCTTATTTTCTAACAAGGATTAAAGTAGGAGAGTATAGGAACTTAGGTAAAAGCGTCTTTAAGCTTCTAGAAAGTAGATCTGCCTTTTTGCTAATGTCTATTTTCTAGCTTTCCTCTCTTCTTATTACTAGACCCCTCCTAGCAGACCCTAGGGTTTTATAAGTTATTTTAGTTAATAGTAAGGCTAATTTAGAGAACATGTAGATAAATTATTAATAGTAATTTATAAAGCTAATAAATACTTAAATATTACAGACTATTTGTAGTTATAGCTACTCTTAGATTATTTTTACCTATTCTAGGTTAATACTAACTCCTTTAAGGCTAATTATGTATCTAAGATACTCTATGCGTTAAGTGTGCTACTTACACTTGCTAAGTTTAATATATAGCTTAGACTTACGTAGTCTTTGTAGTACATCCTTTATATACTATATATAATCTTCTTTTGTATTTAAGTAGATTAGGATATTATCTAAATAGATAATATAATATATATTAACTAATCCTGTAAGAGTATAGTTAACGTATGCTTAAAACTAGGTAAGGGCGTTAGTTAGGCTAAAAGGTATAATAGTATACTTATAGTGTCTATATCTAGTATAGAAAGTAGTCTTCTACTTATCTCCCTCTATAATATAAATCCTATAGTAGGCCTCTCTTATATTAAGCTTAGTAAAATACTTTACCTAAGAGAGCCTCTCTAGTAACTCTGTAATTAGGGGTAGTAGGTGTTAGTTCTTAATTGTAATCTTATTAAGGCCCTAATAGTTAATACAAAGTCTTAGGCTACTATCTTTCTTCTTAACAAAGAGTATAGGTGCCCCTACTAGAGACTTTAACTAACGTATCTATCCTCTTACTATATACTTCTAAAGATAGTTTTAAAGTATCTCTAGCTTAGTTACTAAGAAGTTATATAATAGTTAGTAAGGTAGAACACCTTTAGGTGTTAGAGTTATAGACAGATTATAGTAGCTATACTCTAGAAGACTCTTAGAGTCCTCTTCTAAGCCTACATCTGCAAACTTAGCATATTCTAGGGGTAAATAACCTATAGGGTTATCTTCTAACTCCCTATAGCCTACAAAGTTAACAAGGCACGTATAGATGTCTATATTAGGTTCTCTTATACTACTCTTAAACTGCTTAGCGTCTTCTATAGCTACCTTTATAAACTAGACAACCTTATTATCCTTATTCCTCTAAAAGAGCATACGTCTAGTAGCGTAGCTAATCCTTAGATAAAATATATTAATCTAGAGAAGACCTAAGTATACTAAGTATCTTTAAAGGTCTATTACTACAAATAGTACTTAATAGGTCTCTTTATAACTATGTAAATTAGTAATAGTTATATCTACTATTGTAGTACTATATACTGTTAATCTACCCCTATCTACGCCTTTAGCTAGTAGCTTAGGTAGAGGGTCTACTTAGAGATTATGTTCCTTTACTAGCGTAGCTAACATTAAGTTTAGCTAGGAACCTCTATTAATTATAGCCTCTATAGGCTTAGAGGATTAAACTATACACTATATAGTTAATAACTAAGAGGGATAGAGGTAAAGGGCTTCCCTTAATTTCTCTAGGTCCTATATTTTCTAGTTTAAAGCTATATAGGTGGAAAGATATAGAATTAATCCTCTTACTCTTTCCCTTTTCCTAAACTAAGGTTTAAGCCTTCCTTTAATTCTAAAGTAGTTTCCTTCTAGTTAGCTGTAGCATCCTTATTCTTTAGAGGGCTTTAGCACTTAGCTATAGTGTAACTAGGCTTTCTATAGTTATAATAGGTTAGACCCCTACCTTTACCTTAGGTACCTATAGTTTTATATAAAGATAGTCTATTATAGTCCCTTTTAGGCTATTTTTGTCTTTTTAGGAGTTTTTTATGTCCTCCTATCTTGTTACTCTTGTTACTACCTTTTAGTAGCTACCTCTTTACAGGAGTAACTTTTGCCTCCTTGTCTAGATTCCTTCTGTAGTAGATAACGTTAGCATGTTCTTCTACTATTAGTAGAGTGTTACGCCTATTAACTAGGAGTAGGAACAGGTCTCTCTAGATGTCTTTGCATAGAGATAAAATGTACTCTATTACTTAAAGCTCTAGAGTTTAGGCTAAGCCTATTTCCTCCTATAAGGGTTAAAAGGCATCTAGCAGATCTATAGGTAACTAATTTAGCTTTTACTAGATTTACTTAAGAGTTTTATAGGCTTACTATTTCTGTTCTAACAGCGTTCCTAGAGCGTTTAATATAACAGTTTTAAGTGTCTCCTAGGTTAGTTGCTAGGATAGAGAACTTGTCTATTCTATTATATAATACAATTTCTATAGAGTCTTAAGTAGCTTAGAGAGGTACATTACCCTAAAATCTACCTTTTAGTATTCTTTAGTAAAGTTTATAGGTAAACGTAGGAAATATAACTTATAGTTATGTTCCTAGCAGTTATATTTAGCTCTTAACTTCTTATTGTACCTTTAAGGTAGGTCTAGCTTTAGAAGGTTAGCTAATAGGCCTAAGGATATTATTGTAAGGGTCCTTAGTAGAGTTAAAGTTAGAGAGAGCACTAAGGTGTCTCTTAACTTATATTTAGCCCTTAGTTAATAGAGTTAATTAATCTCGCTTTACCTCTAGGCCCTTTTTAACTAGGCGCAGAGGTCTTCTAGTTCCTAGTCTGTTAGAGAACGTAGTGAAGCGTTCTAGACTATTGTAGGTATTTGTAGTCTAGGAGGAGTTGTTAACTGGCCTCCTAGTCTCTGCTTGTTCGCTCTACCTTTAGCTAGTCTAGAGTTCTCTATAGCGTCCCTTTCTACTAAGGAAGGTAGGCTTTAGATGCAAGCAGTAGCAGAGTCTTCCTTAACAATAAATCTAGGGCGTACTAGTGTACCTAAGGGTTAACCACTTTTAGACTAGCTTACTTGTTAGCTCTATTATCTAGTCTGCATTTTAATAACGTGTAATAGTAAGCAATTTAAATATTAGGTTCTCTTTTAATAGGGGTGGCACGCTATTAAGCATTAGAAGGTAGAGGATAGTATTGCAGGTTAAGGATAGACAAATCGCTACTAAAGGAGTGGAGCGATTCACTTGCGTTATATAGTTACGCCACCCCTGTTCCTTAATCAGGCCATGCTGGCCTCGTAGGGAACCACCAGAACTTATCAGTCCTGACACTGGTTGCTAGCGGCTGCCGACTGGAGCACATAAGCCTATGATGAATTATCAACAAAACGGAGGCCTGCAATCTGTAAGCAAAGGGGACGAAACTGATTATTTCGACGTATTGCCTAACGTGCACGGTAGAACTAGATGCTGTGGTGTAGTATCAGCTGAGGGGCATGAACGGCAGCTGCCAACGGCACACTTTGATGAAGCACACCATAGTGTCTTGCTTCACACCTCGTCAAAGAAAGCAATGCCATGTCAAAAGTCAAAAGACGACGATATAGAGTATATTTGCGGAACACTATAGACCTATACAAACCGAGGCAGCTTTGTGTGTATGGACAGCTTCGATACTCACGTCCTCACCTTTCAGACACCTTGTTAATTCGTTGCAACACGCCGACTTTGTTCTAGAACCTCCTTGTATATCCAAGAGAACAGTGTAGCTAGTTAGACATCCAATCGTAGCCAAATTTGGCGACAGGGCTATCCGAACACTGTATCATTTTGCAGGGTTTTAGCCCTGAGATTGCTGCGAAGCCTGAGACTGATGCAAGGCCTGAGACTGATGCAAGGCCTGAGACTGCCTCTCCAGACGATCCCACCACGTTATAACGCGTTCTTCCTCCTTGACAGGCACATTGATTGGCTTCTCTTCGACAGAATCGACGGGTTCGGTTGAAGGTGAACGGCAGGAGACTGTCAATGTCAGTTGGTCCGCGATAACGGTGGGGACTCATACCTCCAGCGGAGCTGCTGCTAGTACGTTCATTGCTATTCATGGCGATAGCTGGGTGATTTATTAAATTTTCTCAGCGGGGTATTGCTAAGTCTTATCAGTGGTCGAGTGGACGGAGGAATGGCTATAGTCAAGAGCGAAACTTACAATATATCTGAAGGCAAAGTTTACGGCTTTGGAGGCAAACAGGAGAATTCGTTATTCGGAGAAGATAGTTAAGAGTATAGCAGCTCGAAAATTTTGATACTTTAAGAAAACGAAGAAGATACATAACGATGCTGAAGTTTTCCATGTGGGCAGTGATCGGCTGCATTGTCACCTCCAAGCCACTGCTCGGAAAAGCAGGCAGACAGCACAGTCCTCCTCTGAAAAAATTACCTGTCACCGCAGTATGTCGCCGTCTCTGCATCTCCAATCAAGATTGCGCTCTGCAGTGGTCGGATGTTCCGCCGCGACGAATCGTCGCCTCTCACGATCACACAGCTCAGTCGCTATACCGGGCCGTTCTTCTACTTTCCGACACCTCGTTTGGGAATTGAAGGTCACAGTATAATGCGCTTTGGTACCATGCCGGTTCGATCAGGGAGCATGGGAATTTTCATCTCAGTTAGCTACTTTCGTCGAAGTATGTCGGTTTGCTTTCGCTACAGGTAAACTTGTAGGCGACACACAGACACAGTAACCACACATACGCGATAGGATGAGATGAATGTTTAGATTGGAGGGGTGGTAAGGCCTATCCAATAAGGAGCGAAAACAGCCTCATCACTGGTACGCACAACTTTGGAGTACTCGTTGCCTAGTTTTGCGTTGCATCAACTGCGATGAAGAAGCGGGGGATGCCAGATGCGGTACCTCCCTGGACGGCTAATGCGAATCACTGCAGATGATAGTGAAACTATGCAATCTCGAACGACGACCGCAGGTGTGAGGCCGCCCCTACAGTCGGACACTCCTGCCGAGATGCAGCGGTGTCCAATTGTGTACTAGATTTCAGAGCCTCGTCGTTAGATTTCCGAAATTCATCGCACAAGCGTAATATGTCTGTAGGCAGAAGAAGTTTGCGTCGATCCCTGTCATGATGGTTACCATGGTAGCATTTGCAAGGCTTTCCTCAAGGCAGTTCCAAGAAAAGCCCCGCCAGACCGGCGCTCGCGTGGAAGCCTGTGTACAAATCTTAATATCCCATTTGAACGGTGGTGTCGTAAGATTGCTGTCACTGCCAAAAGCGGCCGTGTATGATCAAAGAGCCCAACTGAACAGACGCGCGGGAGCACGCATCGGTGTCAGCATGCAGCACAGTCGATTGGGCCATGTGGCCCATGCCGGCACAGGTTTGTTATCTAGCGCTACACCTTCATGTAAAGAAGAAGATTTCCGGATGCTTCCCGGCGGGTGCTCCCCTTGGACACAGCCGTGTGCTCCCTGAAACGCCTCCCCGTTGACATGAAGATAACTACGCGCGATTAAGAGATAATCACAGCCTTTGTTCGCTTTTGTGCCCGATTGGCAGTTGCGGTTCGTCACCACTAGCGCCGTAATGAAACGACATGGTTGACGTTAAATAATTGGTTAATACCTGATGAAAACCACTAGAAGGTCCTCGAGTGTGGGTGGTCGAAAAGCCTCACTGGTTGAATTCCCGAGAAATAAGTGAAATTAGCCTTGAGGAGGATTGTGGCGTGGACAAATTCGGTACGGTATGCAAAGGGGGCCAAACCCACGTTCGCGTTTGCTCCAAGAGCTCAAACTTCTGAACTAATGTTCAATGTTCTGCGCCTGACATGCGAAGGGGCCCGAGGTAAACGATATGAATCATTGCAAGATATCGTAAAATCTGGGTCGCGATGACGTTGTCAGCTTTTTGTTGCGTTGCTAACTTCACATTAACCAGCAAGGAACACCATCAGTGATGGACTTGACAGCTCCTAGTAGTCGAAACAAACACCCTTTGGTGCAGAGTGGTCCACAATCAAATAGTTTCTAGTTTTTACAAATAATTTAATTCAATTTAAACAATAGCCTATATCTAATAATTAAAATTGCGGTCTGAATTAGAGCTTCAAAAGCTGTTTGTTTTGTTTGTTGATAACTTTCCTATTCTGTGTTAACATAGCAACGTATTCTTTGCTTGAGTATCGCGAAGATAAAAGGAAGCATCGCAATATCCTAAGGCCTTTTCTAGTATACCCAGGGCTTGCTTGGTAAAAGCAGAAAATTTTCCTATTGCTCCTGGAGTTGTCAACAAGCAAAACAACGTTCATTCTCAAGCGTGCCGCTTACCCAAGGAGCAAGCCTATATAGGCAGTTCACTAACTTAAATAGGCGTTACACAAATTAAAACATAGGGGTCAATCTTGTTTGTTGGTAACTCTGGTTGATCCTATGTTGCGACAGGAAGTTGTATCTAACTGTATCTAATAATCTACGAGGAGCCACTTGGCACAACGTAGCGTTGAGACAAGAAGTATCCAGACTAAGAGCTGCTCTGTCCCGCGTCAGCAGCTCTTTTGTTTGTTTAGCGTCTACTTTTACGCGTCTTTAGGGCGCAAATACGTTGTTTATTGGATTTAGCCCACACTTCGCGTATAACAGAGTTGAATCTCTTTAAATTACCAAGTGGCTCATTGTAGATTATCGGGTGTAGTATTGTGCGTTGTGACAAATAGGGCAACAATGTCGCATTGTTGCGATTAACCGAGCAAAAATGTCAACACACTCTGCACCTGCAACATCGCGCATATAAGGCAGATTCTGTGCAACATACATGTATCTACACACGACTACTTTCGGCTGAATGCTGATACACCTAAATTCAGACGCAGCTTATATCAGCGCCAATGGTTCGAGACCCATGCAACTCAGGCGCAGCTGATATTCTATACAAGTAAACACAACCATGTAAACAAATATCCTCAACCAACAGGACCCAGCGGAATACTTGCCATAGGTTCCTTTCCACCCTGCCCATAGCAACTATACATGGGGTCCTCATAGCCTGTCCAACCAACACATTTCCAGCAATTGAAGAGCCCCGTGGGGTCATATGTTTTTTTACGCTGAGTAAACGGTCGTAGTTCGCACCGAAAAAGTTTGTTGCCAGTTCTCCTCCATCCAGTCACCTTCATTGACATAGCACCCTCCGCCCGGCGTCAGCGCTTTGAACGGTTGAATGCTAGCACTGATGGTATTCTGAATCCGCGTGCGATGTGCTGAGGGCGTGTCGGCAGTCCATCCGCCGCCCATGATGACGTGCCATAAGCTGTCTCTCCACAGGGGATGCGCGCTGCTCGAGCTGCCGTCTGGGTGGTTGGCGGGGCCTGTCGAATAAAGCTGTGCGCTGCCGGAGCCACGGTTTGTGTGGGAGAATTGCATTGCTGTTAAAACGGCGTCGGTGAGCTTGTTGATGTCTGAGGGGTTTGGAACAGTGATTTTGGGATGAAGCGGCCGGATTCGGAAAGGCCGAGACCCACCGGACCGTTCCTTGCTATGGCTGGTTGTTCGGTGAAGTTGTGCCATTCGGAGAATTTGGAGAAGGTGTGGTATGTGTTGTCTGTGATTTTGATACCTGGATAGGCGGCGAGAAACTCTTGATACTGCTTCATGACAGTCTTGATAGCTCCAGTATCTGTTGATGGCATGATGTGGAGGGATACCATGTGATCTGGTAGCACGAAGTTGTAGCCGGCGATACCACTGTTTGAGAAGAGTGTCTGATTGGATGCCAGCGCTTTGATGATGTCGTGGAGGATCTTGGACTCGGTGATGTCCTTTGGCATCGGCCAGGAAGCTCGGAAATAGTGTACGTTCAGCGGCTCAGCTGGATGTAGCTGGAATTTATACGATGTTAGAACGGCGTAGTTGCCGCCTCCACCTCCTCGCATAGCCCAGAATAGGTCCGGGTCTGTGCACTCGTTGATGGTCCGCTTCTGACCGTCTGCCGAAACTACATCAAACTCCACTGCTTGGTCAACCATCAAACCATACTTAGGACCAAGCGGACCGTGCCCACCTCCTTGCCCAAACCCCCTGCGATGCCCACAGAGCTGATGGCGCCAACAGTGACGAGCATATTGAGAGGCTCGAAGTACTCCCATGCTTCTTGTGCTTGAACACCAGCACCAACTTCTCCGATGTTCTCATACTGCGCCTTGCAACCTTGCGGCTGAAATGTCTTGTGATACTTCGTTTCTTTCATGTGATGTGTCCAGACGCCGAGCGAGTTCGCAGCACTTGATCGTCCGAAGTAGTCGTGACCTGTGTTCTTGATAGAAACGCGAATGTTGTGCTGTCGAACGAAGTTCAGAGACTTGCTAATGTCGTCTGCTGTGTGCGCCTCAACGTGGTATGTCGAGAGCCGCCCGAGTCCGCATGTGCCAGATAAAGACGAAGAGGGATGTACGGATCGCAAGTAGCAATGAGATTGTCCGCATGTCTCCCAGTCCAGGAACTCCATTGCGCCGTACTGTGAAGTTCGAGCAACGCCATCCATGTACCCTTTCTGAACCTGCTGGCATTGCTTGCTCGATGAATTAGAATAGCATGAGGCCGCCCACGGTATGGTCAGCCTTAGTTTGCCGTCAATGCTTTGATTGAAAGCAGTCCATTGACTTTCAGAAGGCCAGCATGCTCGTCCTGGTATGCATGTGTAGTTGGATTCCCATATCGATGCAATCAAATCCGGAGTCTGTGCTGGCGCGGCTGGTTTTGCACATGCATGAGTATTTGACGCGCCGTAGAGAGCGAAAACTGCGCCATGCACGAAGTATAGGGAGACGATGGAGCCACAAAGGAGCCCTAATCGTTTGATGGACAGTCCTGCCTTGAACGAACTGTCATAAACTGTGGTTTGTTGTTCAACATTCCCAGACTTCTCGTTCAACAACGGCTCGTGCTCGTTCGGAGACATGGTACAGATGTGCTCACACTCACTGTTGTGACCGGCTTTGGTCCTGATTCGGCCCAAACTCACTTATTGTTTGGTAAAAGTGTGCGTGATTACGGATGTTCAAAGTAGGTACTCTTCGCTGCGTACTGCTTGAGAAGATGAGATGAGAAGATTTAGAATAAGAACAGTGGGAAAGCGCGATGCTGTTGTAAGGGCCAGTCTAACCGGCCGTTTGCAGTTACTGGCCAATTGGCACCAGCACCTGAAAGCTCTAAATAAGTCCTGCATCGTCCATGGACTAAATGGCGGTATGCTGCAATTGGCAAATGCAGGATGGCTTACTCGAATGCTCAGCCTCAGCCCCCACTGTGCAAGCCACCAATTACAGGCATCAGAGCCTTGAGATTCAATTGCACTATCAGTGTCATCAAATCGTATATGAGATGTAGGACGTCAGGCGACGACTTCAAATCCTCCATGGCAAAGGATGATGCTGCCGTCGCGTAGCAGACCGAAGGTGCGGTTCATGGTTGGTGGTACAAGTTGAGCCGCGATATTGGCGATCCTGGGGCCCCGCCGGTTCGGGTCAGCATCGCTAAACAAATCGGCGCTCCCTATCGGCTGTGGAAGAAGCGGCCGCCAGATGCAAGGCACTCTCGCATACTAACCCTTGCTGCGCCTCAGCGGAGAACTAAATCTGGTGGCCTCAGGTAATACGAGCCATGGCATCTCCGCTCAGACTAGACTGTACTGGTCTCGAGCAGGCTGCCGCTCCGTAGAATGCAGGCTCAGCGTCATTTGTGATGACGAATTACGGGACTAAGTGCGTTGACGATAAAGCAGATGCTCACACCGCAAGCATACAATGTTGGTCCCTTACATAGGTGGTCTGATCAACGCTACTATCTCAGTTTTGCTTCTTCTGCGCCATGGCCACCTTTTGATCGGCGCAGGTACCCTATTACTTCAGCTCCAGCTTCCTGGTGAAGGATTTGGGGTCTCGAGAAGGCAGCGAAATGGACGCATCCGTCGAGTGCTACCTAACGCAAGAGTATCTGATCTCAATTCGGTTCAGAAGAAGTCAAACTTGTTCCACCATATGTAACCAACCACAGCGATGGCATTGGCGGCCGCGTAGGGGAGGCTCATCTCGATGACACTCCAGATCCAGAGTGCGCCGACCGGGGGTGCTGCCTTCATGACGTAGAAGTAACCGTAGGTGTTTGCTGAGTATACAATGTAGCAGCCTGCTGCAATAGATCCGACCAGGAATGCCAGGTTGCGGAGAATTGGGAAACGATGTGAGAATTCGACGTGTGTAAGGTAGACCAGAATTGTGAAGATAGGTGAGGCAGCGGCAGCTCGCTTGAAAATCTCATCCCAGAGGATAGCTTCACGGTATTGGTTGTAGACAATGACATCGAGCGTCAGATGCAATGCAGTCAGGGATATGGCGTATAGGATAGCATCTCCCACAGCCCCAACCGGTTCATTCAGAGCTTCTTGTGCCGCTAAAAGCGTGCTCTTTGGCTTTTCTGCATCAAGCTCTCGCTGTCGCTCCTCTGCCAGCTCGAACAAGGTCTTGCCCTTGGGCCCAGAGCGATCTGGGTGCTTCAGAATGTTCTTCACGCTTTCCTCATTGAGCTCGGTGGTGGGATCGAAGGGGTGAGGAGTCGTCTGCTTTGCCTCTTTCGCTCGCCGTTGTTTGCGGTTGCCGGCAGCCATCGTGTAATGTATGTGTGGGTACTTTGTCTTGTTTATTTCGTGTGTCGTGTCAGGGGACAAATGTTCAGTGCGGCTCTGCCGCGGAAGAGGACCCTGGATGACGGCATGGCCCATGCTCTCCTGCCAGACGCACCCTCAGTCCATCACCCCTCGACGAACATACAGTAGACTCCAGATAGCACCACAGCAGAGTTGAACACGGACCATTGCCCTTACCATGAACTGGCTCGCCTGGGGCTCTGTGCCCCTCATCATCGTCGGCTTCTGGTTCTACACGAGTACCCTGAGCTTGTCCTTCCCCACACTGCAAAACAAACGCATATTGTTGCTCATAGCGCATCCTGATGACGAAGCAATGTTCTTTGCGCCTACTCTGCTGTCCTTGACGCGCCCAGAACTCGGCAATCACGTCAAAATCCTATGTTTGAGCAGTGGTACGCGATTCACAACGAGCAGCACGAAACACAAGCTAACCTGGCGTGCAGGCGATGCAGACGGTCTGGGCGAGACGCGTAAGAAAGAGCTGGTAAAGAGTGGATTGCAACTGGGAATTGGCAACAAAGATGATATTCACGTCATCGAAGACAAGTAGGCATAGTCTCATGTATCTGCAACCACTAGCTGACCGCACCACAGGGACTTTCCTGATTCCATGACGGTGACATGGCATCCCCGTCTCATTTCCACTCTCTTGACAAGTACCTTCGCCCCAAAAATGGCCTCGATATCAGCCAAAGAAGCACCTCAAGCCAACATCGATGCAATCATTACTTTCGACGCCCACGGCATCTCCGGCCATCCAAACCACAAGTCGCTCCACGACGGCGCACATACGTTCCTCAAGGCGCTCATGCGCAGACACGGTGCTTGGGAGTGTCCAATCAAACTCTACACCCTGACCACAACCTCCATCTTTCGCAAATACGCGAGCTTGCTAGATGCTCCTGCAACCTTGATTACTGCCATCATCACAAAGAAGGAACTTGGAAACTTCCCAACGCCCCTACTATTTGCCAGCTCCCCGTTCGACTACAGGACTGCTCAAAAGGCCATGACAACGGCGCACAAGAGTCAGATGCGCTGGTTCCGTTGGGGCTGGATCACACTTTCGCGCTACATGATTATCAATGACTTGATAAAAGAGAAAATCGTATGAACGCCTTTGTGAAGAATTTGACCAGAAACGGCTTGCTGCCATGCAGTGATTTCTTATCAGGACAAACAGCGGCTGCGAGTAATCATCTGCCCAGCCTGAAACACCGTCGATGACGGGGAAGACCAGCTCAAAGTTCTTCACGATCCGTACACCATGATGGCGCCAAACCACAGTCGCGTTGCTATTCTAGCGCATGGCTTACAGCTGCGTTTGGTGGTGATGCACTTAGTCGGCTAACGTTCGTCGACGCAGCTGTCGTACTCCACAACAACGTTTGGTGTTGTCTCATTACGCATATAGTCTTCACTTCCTTTGGGTCCTAAGCTGCTGTGCGAGGAATTCACGCACCCCAGAGTTACCATTTACACTCTTCAAACTTTGCTGCTTACGTGTCATACACGACAATAGATCAAGACGTGAATATCAATATGACGGCCTCCAAACACTATGGGCCGGCACTTCCGGTTATCAAGGCGCCTGCTCCCCAGCGACCAAAATCTTTGCTTCAGCGTCTCTCGTCGGGAATAATACATGCTTTGCCTTCTTTTCGTACATCAACCCCAAAAGGAGATTTGATCACTCGCCCAAGGACAGCACCGAACGCAGCCTGGAAGCGTTTGAGAGGAGGAGCGGTTGTCGCCGAGAGCGAACAACAGCTCATTCCCCAACTTGAAGTCACTACCACTGACGATCCTGGGCAACCGTGCCCCTACGATCCCAACTTATATCACTCATTCGCAAGTATCGGGAAACGGCATTGTAGCCTTTGCGGTATGCGAGGGCCAAAGATAGTACAAAACGAGCCATGTCACGCCTGTAGGAACGGTGGTACGGACTCACCCTTCTCTTCCCATGGCAAGTTGGCAAGTACTCACAGGAGACACTCCGCGACTGAGGAACGTCATCTTGCCCGTCTCGCGGATAGTACTTCTTCGGTCAACTTGGGTCCCCGTCCTGTCACCCCCGAGCGTGCTGCGAAGAGAATTGGCAACCCACCTAGAGTTTCGAAACTACCTCCTGGCATCATCCGCTTACCCGCGGTGAACATGCTTCAGGCAACCCAAGGTCAAAACGTAGTTGCGAAACTGCCTTCTAGACTCGCAACAATATCTCCTGATGATAGCATACCTCAGATACATCCACAGAGCTCTAATGGTAACAAAACAGAGGAGCTACCGAAGAAGCCTGCAAGTCCCAGATTACATCATATACATGGTTTGCCAAATTCGGAGAATTTTCCGTTTGTTCATAAACACGAGATTCCAAAGCATGCAGTCGCCCTTCGTGCTGGATCGGCGAGTCCTTTGACAAATCGGAGTAACAATCCAAGGAGTTACTCAAGCGCACGTGGACCACTTGACTACTCGAACACGGTATTTTATGGTAACAAGAACCCTCCCTTCGCTGCGAGCCGAGCTGCTACTCCAAAGCCGCAGGTGACTACATTACTTGTCAAACAAGCTCAGGCGAGGGGAGGCGGAGTCGTTGTTGATCTTGAAACATCACCCCTGCATGTCGTGTTGGAGAACAGTCCAGTGTACAAGAGACGCTCGCCACAACAAACGCGACCAGCAAAGTCTCTACAAGCCTCAGCTGATGCCACTGACAGTGGGACCACTTTTGGCAGCCAAGACACTGGAAGCACAAGGATAGGTGACATACGGCTTGAGCTGAAAGGTGGCAGCCCTTCTAGAGACAGAACAGCGAGGCTCAGAGGTGGCAGCGGATACGAAGGACCTTCTACAAATAGTTTCAGCTTCAAGCTCAAGAGGTGGCTTCTGACTTGCCATGGACCTTGCCCAGACGACCTCGACACCGATAGTGACGCTGACCTACCTCCTGCTCGGGTTGTATCTCCACAGAGGGTGGCGAAAATGCGACAAAAGATGAACGGAAGGGCATCCCTTCCAGCTCATCTGTCCAGACGAGCGCCGACAGTATCACCTGCAAGAAATGTACGGCCAAGTTCCGAAGGCCTTCCACCACTGACAACATTTACAACCACCATCTCGGGCCCTCCCAGGCGTCCTTCGTCCTTCCGCCTTTCTTCCCCCGGCTTTCCAGCCTTCCTTCATCGGGGACCTGAATCCCCCATCAACCAACCAACACCTGCCGTTGCACCGCAGTCACTCACTCCCCACTTCCCGCATTTGCGAGGTGGTGCAGCCTCACCTGACGACATACCGCCTACACTTTTCTGGTTGGCGGGTGGAAAGGGTAAGCCTGTCAGCTTCAATGGCTGGAAGCAGTCCCGCCCGAAACAGCGGATGGGAGGGTTGTTTGGCATGGCGGTATTTGGGAAGAACTATGGTACTGAAAACGGCAACAACGTCCACCAGGAGGATGAGGTCGCTGTGCCTTGTTCCGCGAGCGTTAAGGTCACAGCCAAGGAGGCAGCCAGTATCAAGTCAGCCAAGAATCCTACTTCCACATCACGCTCGAGCTCGAGCTCAAGCTCAAGCGCATCGGTGGCGGCCGAATCTGTGAAGGAAACTACTGCAAATGCAGACAGTGCTACACCTACCGGGGATGCCAAACTTGCACAGCACGCACTTACACCACCACCTACTGCTCCAGCAGATAATGTACCGCTGTGCAGCGGAGCACTGCCGAAAAATCCAAGCGCAAACTCACCTGCTGATGCTGCTTCACCACTAGATATCGGTGGCGACGGAGTCCTTGATGTTGCTTCATGAGAAAGAAAGGAGGGGTCACACGTAGCTGCTTCGAAGGCCACGCAAGCCAAGATGATGTGCGCGAGCACCTTTCTATGAACGGAGGAGGTTACTCGTTCACTATTCGAGTTTTTTTAACTCAAGTATACATATTCTATGAAATTCAAATCTCAACATGTTCTATCCGTATATCTGACTTCAACACACAAGACCAATATCAGTGCCCGTTTCTGGAGGTTAGTTGTGTGATCAAAATAACAGACAACAAACCACGGTTCCTGTGATATTCGAACCCTAATACTGGTGACAGGCGGGCTTATAAAACTGGGGTTTGGCACGTGGTTTGGGGCTGCTAACACCTGCACAGCAGTTGTGTAACGAAGTAGATATTCATTTGTAAGACACGATGTCAAGCTAGTCTTTTTCCATGTCTTGTGAAATCAGGACTGGCTTGAACGTAGTGCAGTTGTATGGAAGCAACAAGTCTGTACAGATTCATTGAATATATCATAAGCAACCCTCTTTTACTACCCTACTCTCCATTCCACAAAAAAAAACTATGCTTCCAGTTCAAACAGCTTCCGCAGCACCAGATCCACAGTAGCCATTACTTGCGAACGCATTCCCGCTAGTCGAACCATCGTTGAAGTACCGGAAGGCGACATTGGACTGGCTACACATAGCCTCGGCCTGCTGCTGCAACACGCAGAATCCGGTTGTGCCGAGGAAACTTGGAGCGAAGAAGGTTCCGCCACAGTTTGGCGTATTGATGCATGCGACGCAGCAGTCGTAGGCCGTGTTTGTAGTGGTGGTTGTAATGGTGTCATCGTAGCCTGCATTGTTGAAGGGCTGGCCGTTGATGGTGCTGATGATATTGTTGCTATCGCATGCAGCGTAGGAGGTGGCTGCGGGAGCGGAGATTTCGATAGTGTTTGTTGTGGTGGAAATCAAGGTTGTTGATACTGTTGTGGTGGTCGAGCCTGTTAATGTGGTAGAGAAGGACAAGGTTGTCGATGCGCGCACAGAATTCACGGTCTGGGTGACGGTTGTGCTGAAGGTGGTCGTGACTGAAGAAGTAGGTGTAGCTGCTATGACAGTCTTCGTCTTGGCTGTGGCTGTTTTGGTGTTGTATGTGATGACCTTGGCAATGCCGGCGCAAGTGACAGCTGCAGGATAGGCTGCTGGGGAGAACACAGGCTTACCGCCCTTGAAGGAGATATTGCCACCCTTTTGGCTTCGCTCGACCAGTGGCGCGGGAAACGGCGCTTTGATTGCAGCGGCATTGCGACGCTTCATCGAATTTGGTATCGAAGACTTGATAGGAACAAACCCGGCAGAAGCAGCAACAGTAGAAGTAGGCGTGGTTGTAGTAGTAATGAACTCTGTCAGGATTGTGCTGTCACTGAACGTTGAAGTAAATGTAGTGGTTGTGAATGCTGTTGAGGTCGACGAAAAGGTGTCGGTCTCTTGTGGCAACGTTGTGGTAGTTGTTGCGGTAACCTTGAAGGCGCAGGCATGTCAGTCAAGACTCTAGAACTGCCATCTAACCAGGGACGCAATTGAAAGACCAACAAATTGCATATCAGCTTACCGTCGTGCTCACTGTCGTCGTCACTGCCTTGGGCGTGATAGTTGATCGAGGGGTTATAGTAGTGATAGTGAAGCCATAGAATGGAATTGTCAGAATAGCTGACGTAGTTTTGACTGGATACTGCGATTTAGGTCCATATTTGGTGAAGCAAGTCACAAAAGACTTGGTAGTAACAGCAGCGAGCGCCCCGGGCATGAACGCAAGCACAGAGATTGTGAGAACCGGGTTAAGACGCATCTTGAAATTGGAGAGCAAGAAAAAGGCTCAATAGTGCTTCTTGCTCAAATAATTGGTACTCAGAAGAGGCAAAAGTCGTGCTTGAAATACTTCCACATCATACAGGGCTTGGAGTCTGGCCTGGCGAGCGCATACTTGCGGTGTATCTTGCCACCACAAGAATGCTTTTGAACGCACAATGAGAAGCTGAACTGCACATGATGTGCGCATGGACGCTAGACTAGCATCGGAGAGGATCTAGAATGGTGCCAAATGTAGAGCAAGATCTCCATGCAGATACAGAAAACGTTAGCCAGCTGAAGCTTTTTCTGGCCAAGTGGAGCCTGTTTTGATCAAGCGAAGCTCATTCTGGCGAAGTGTTGGGCAGCCTTGCTCAGCCCCAGACAAGGCTGAGCGAAAGGGCTGATAAAGATATTTGATTGGCGGCTGAAGCGGTCTGGACGTCGATTTTCTACAGGGGCCTGATGCAATGCTAGGCCAAAGTGCGATTCCCGGAGCTTTACAATGCAGCTAACTGAACATAGATGCATAAACCTGCATGTCAATAACTCCACAATCTAGGTCGTGGCCAGCTCTCAGCTAAAGATTTCAACGCTTCGATGCATGCACAAGAGGAAAGGAGATGCCCAACTGCAGTGCACAGGAGCATAAGATTCTTATTAGACCTGCTCAAGGCGGGGACCGAGCAAAGATGTAGCAATGATGGCAGAGCTGGCACTCACGGGTGTCATGCAACCCTGAGGAATGACATGTCAGCGACTCCCGAAACTTGAAAAATTCTCATAGGGATAGCACGTTGCGTACGGTCGTGTAGCGTTGTAACCGAATGAAGCAGCTGGAGCGATTTGTCCACGTGTACTACAAGCGACCGGGGTTCTTCTAGCCTCCTTGCCTTTGAATCATGGTCTTATGACAAACGCCTTCAAATACAACCATGTATAGCGGAACCAGGGACATTGTGCACTGCGGCTTTCTACAGTGTGTTCCCATGGGCTCCAAGGAGTATGAGGCTATTATGACTGGCATGTACCGAATCTGAGTTGATGTATCGTCTTCACATCAGCCACAGGAGTGTAATAATGAGATTACATGATGTTAGTGATGTGATGTTTATGGAATGACAAAGATACTTACCCTGTATCAGGCCTCCCAGTCTACTGCATTCTCAGCGTGTCCAACGGGACGTACTACGGAAGGGAACGGTTACGGGATACAGCCGTACTTATAGTAAGTAACAGTAATTATCTATTGCTGTAAGCGTAGCAGGACGTAGCTATACATGAAGCTGTAGTACTACAGTACTACAGCAAAGTTTAGTGTTGTAGATACTTTTACTCTTGCTATTATATATACAATTAAGTGCTCTAATATTTTATATTACTATAGTTATACAACCTTATAGTGTAGTTGTTACAATAGCCTTGTACCTTGTTACATGTGTATATTGTTACTAATTACTAGAAGTATTGTATAACGTGTATAATAGTGTTTTTGCTACAAGTTGTCAGGCACAGCGTAGCTGATGAGTCCAGAAGGCATGTGGGTGGCAGACCCACCTCTGACCGGATCCTAGATGTGTGGCCCTAGGATGACAATAAGTACTTGTACTGTTCTGGCCTTGTGATCACTATCAGAGTGATCATTCATACCTTTTAGGTTGTCTTAGCCAGGTGGGCCAGAACCAGGTCCTGACATATTACACGTATAACGCGCTAGGATAATTTAGACACCTAATAAAGGAGAGTAAATCTAGAGCTTTTTAAGGCATCTTAGCCCTAGTATAACCTACGCTCTGCCGCGCAGTATAAGACTAATAGCAGCTAGCTTTGCTAGTGTTAGTAAAGGTCTTTTACTAAGCTCTGCTATATATATTAGCCTCTAGTAAGAAGGTCTGTTTAGCTCCTTGCGTTAGATCTATATTATCTATTAACCTTAGCGCTATGTAAGATAGCTAGGTAATTAGGTGGCTAGAAAGGAGATTTCTACATAAGTTAGCCTATATATCCCTCTACCCCTCTCTACCTAATGTTAAAGTTGTACTTTAAGCAAAGCTCGTAAGCACTAATTCTATTAGTTCTTAGGGATAAGTAATAGTTCTAGAACAGTAAGGGTAGACGCCTAGGTGAAACACCTAACAACAACTAAGGTAACAATAAGTAGTATAGAGGAGACTATCTAGCTTAAAGGTTAGGTTAAGATTCTAAAGATAAACTTAATTAACAAGGTTAAACACAAACTATAAGGGTTGTGTTCCTACTTACTATATACTATAGGAAATGCAAGAGCTTACTAAGCTTACTATAAGCTGCGTAAGCTAGGCTTAATATAAGCTACGTAAGCTATTACGTAGGATCTACCTAGCTTATAATGCTAAGGGTAAGCTCCTTACGTAACTGTAGTAATTACTATGCCTTTAACTATGCTGTAGAGAAGTAGGTCTATAATTACTAGCCTAGTACGTTTGCGTACGCTAACTACCTAGACAGCAACTAGCTAGGCATAGGGTTTGTAACACTATCCCCCTCCTTCCTAGGATTTGTCCTAAATTCTATTAGCTATTCTTTATAAGCGTGCCCTGCTACTGCCTAGTGCCTATAGCATTACTATATCCTCTACATCCTAAAAGTAACTGCGTCTTAGCATTAAAATCTATTACTATAATACTATTACTCCTATCTCCTACAATTATTACTTTATATCTAGCTACAATTATTGTATTATACCTTCTACAAATTCTTGTTTAAAGTGTTTAGAGTGCGTGCGCGCTAGCTGTCTGTACATTAACTTGTCCTAGGAATCCTTAGATAAGACAAGGGCAGAATATAAAAAGAAGGTAGAAGAAGATAAAAAGTTACTATTAGACATAATTACGTATCTGCTATAAAATAAGAAAATTCTAGTATAAGTAAAAGATAGGGCTTTAAAGAAGGCTATATGCCTTATAAATAAGTTAGTAGAGGAGGGCAAAGACGTTTAGGCTAAGGAAATTAACTGTCCTACTACTAACACCTTAGTAGCTTATTCTCCTATAATATAGTCTACGCTTAACTTCTTAGATACTACTATAAACTTTAGAACTAGTTTAGTAGTTATTAGTAGTTTATAAGGTATGTTACTAGTTCCTATATATTTTCTAATTCTAGGTATCCTAACTATTTAACTAGGTACTTGTCGCCTTTGCCTATGTTACAGTGTTGCATTATTTTCTTAACGTCCTACTTGTTATTACTGTTAGCCTAATAGTAGAAGTCTTTCTAGATTAGAGTTCTAGGGTTAGCTAGTTCTAACAAGCTTATATAGAACACTAGATAGACCTTTACATCCTTAGGCAGGTTAAGTCTATAGTTAACTAGGCTTATCTACTTTAAAATAAAAAATAGTCTAACCTTAACTTTGTCTAGTTTTTTTATAGGTCTTTACGTTTAAAGATTTTTAGTAAGGAGATAGACTTTATCCCCCTCTTTTAGCTAAGGTGCTGTTTTTGTTTCTAGTTAACATATAAGATTGCTTGTAACTAAGCTTTTGTAATGTTTTTAAGCAATTTCTAGTGTACTTCCTTTAGCCTTTCTACTAAGGATATTACTAATTCTATTTAAATATTAGTGTTAAATAACCTAGTAAATAGATTTAGGTGTCTCCTGTAATTCGCAAAGAACAGCGTTACGCCTGTTACTTCTAATAACTTATTATTGTAAGTAATTTGTGCTATAGGTAGCAGCAAAACCTAGTTGTCTTATTACTAGTTGCTGTACATCTATAGGTATATTTCTATAGTTTAGTTAGTTCTTTTAGTTTATCTATCTGTCTATAGATAGTAAGTAGTTAATAGCTTCTTCTTAGTACCTATATACGCTAACAGTGTAGTCTAATAATTTAACGTAAAGAGCTTGTCTTAATTACTAATAATTAATTCTAGTATACTATAGTATTAGATAACCTAGTCTAGGAACACTTATGTGAGCTGCTCTACAGTATAGCTGTAACAAAATAGTATTATCTTAGCAGCTTTTGTAAATCTGTCTACTACAACAAAGATTAAGTTGTAGGCGTAGTTAGTAATAGGGTCCTTAGAGATTAGTAATTAGGTAACAAAATCTATTATAATGTTTGTCTAGGGCGCTGTAGGCAGTTCTATAGCCTACGCTTCTCTATACTTAGCGTGTATGCTATACTTGTTCTATTAGCACTATATACAGTTTTTAATAAACTTAGTAACCTTGTCTTTTATATTACTAAACTTATAATATTGTTTAATAAGTTCTATTATACGCGTTATTCTAGGGTGTCTATATAGCAGGTTGTTATAGTAACTAGCTATTATTTCTTCTTAAAGTTCCTCTAGTACTTGTAATAGGATGCGTTGTTCCTGCTAAACTTATATTATATTATTAAGTTATTGCAATAGTCCTAGAGATCTATTATTATTAACTCCTAACACTATAAACTAGTTTATTATTTTTTCTCTAATAAGGTTGTGTTAACAGCTAAGTACATTAGCTCTACTATTGTCTTTGCCTAGTGTATACAATATCTTAAATTTGTATTATCCTAGCATTTCTAACTAGCGTACTTGTTGTTAATTTAGGACCTTAGTAGTAGTAAAGTATACTAGGTTCTTATAGTTAGTATAGATAGTAAGTTCTAAGCAACTTTCTATATACGCTCTCTAATGTTCTAGGACTAATACAATTGTAAGCAGTTCCTTATTATGTATGTTGTATTGTTCCTCTAGTCCTAAGAACTTATATAAGTAGTACGTAATAGGGTGCTATAGTCTATCCTTTTCTTATATAATGTATGCGCCTAATGTAAGATCTAAGGCATTAGTTTCTATACGTATTAGTTTACTACTAGTAAATATAATTAACATAAGTAGTGTAATACAGGCTTACTTAAGTGCCTTAAATACATTATCTTATTCTTTTCTCTACTTAAATAGCGTGTCCTTCTATGTAAGCTTTATTAGTAGAATTATAATCTTAGAGTAGTCTTTAATAAAGCGTTAGTTAAAGTTAACAAATCCTAAGAATTCCTAGATCTATTTAACTGTCTTTAGCGTTAGCTATAATTTAACTACTTCTACCTTTATTAGACTAATCTTAACTCTATATTATCCTATAATATACCCTAAGAATTTAACTTCTTTTTAGTGCTAGTTACACTTTTTAGGTTTTAGTTATAGATCTACCCTTCTTAGGTATTCTAGCACTTTAGTTACGTGTTAAATGTGCTCTTCTAGTGTCTTTAAGTACACTAGGATGTTGTCTAAATATGCTACTACTGTCCTGTTAAGGTGTGCCCTAAGGACGTTGTTAACTAACTCCTAGCACGTAGCTAGTGCGTTTGTTAGACTAAACAGCATTACAAGGTACTTGTATAGTCTATATCTTATTCTAAAGGCTATTTTCTATTCTTCTCCTTCTTTTATATAGATAAGGTTGTATACTCCTCTTAAGTCTAATATAGTAAAGTATTAAGCTCCTACTAGCTAATCCTATAACTCTATAATATTTAGGAGTAGGTAGTAGTTTTTAATAGTAATATTATTAAGCTTCCTAAAGTTAATACAAGGTTGTAGCTTACTATCCTTCTTTAGAATAAATATAATAGAGTACCCTATAGGTAATTCTAATTGTCTAATAAATCCCTTTTTAAGGTTCTCCTAAATGTACTTGCGTAGTACTTTAAGTTCCTTCTCTAATAACTAATATAGCCTCTTAAAAGTTAGGTTCTTTCCTTCCTAGAGCTTAATCTTATAATTCTAGAGTTTATACTTTAGTAGGGCTTTTGCTGTAAGCTCTTCTTTAAATATCCTAGTGTACTATCTATATATATCTAGAATAGCAGGAGGTGCACTATTCTTATTCTCCTTAACTCTTACTTAGGGACCTATAGGGCATTTAGCGTCTATAGAGTTAACTGCTCTAACTTAGCACGTCTTATTTATTAAAGAGATATTATTAATCTTCTTCTTATCTACTAGCTGTAGCGTGCGCTGCGTAGGCTGTAATACCTTATTACTACAGGTATATTACTTTAACAAGAGCTGTTCCTTCTTCTAGTTAATCTCTAGGTTATACTTTTGTAACTAGGGTAGCCCTAATATAACATTATACGTAGCTATTATAAAGACGTCTAAGGTTACTTCCTTATAGTGTCTATAGATGCTAAGTAGGACATTAGTTACTTTATGTGTAATCTCTAATTCCTCTAGCATAGGTTCTCTATTAGCTACTTAGAGCAGATAGGGTTTATCCTTACATTGCAGACGTAGTCTAGCTAGTACTACTACCTACAAAGAGATGTAGCTTAACTATGCTCCTAAGTCTAAGAGTGCCTATATCTTTACTCTACCTATTGTTATAGAGAGTTTAATTAGTTAGTAATTAGTCCTAATCTAATTAATAGATTAATCCCTAGCGCTCTTAAGCACTATCTTAAAAAAGGATTAGGCTATTCTCTAAACCTATTAGCTTACTTTACTTCTTTGTAAGTTATATAGCTAGGGTTAAAGTAGTACTGCTATATCTAATTTATGCAGGTCCTATTAATTATTATTTGTTAGGCTCCTTTAGCTAATAATAAGCTGTTTCTAGAGAAGTAGCAGTTAACGTGTTTATTAATAAGGTGTATCTTATAGGTGTTATTTTTATAGTATATCTAGGTTTTCTTGTATAGCTTCTTCTACGTAGGAAAGAATACGCTTCCTATTTTTTCTAATAGATAGATAGTGCATCCTTTGTTATAACATGTAGTAAATAATAGTACTCTATAGTGTAGATTTCTTAAGTCTATATTATACTATAGTGTGTAGAACCTATCTATATAGTATAGGTTTTCCTTAAATAACTGTTGTTTGTGCTAGCGTAGGAATTCCTAGTAGTCTTTAATAGGTGTTATAAGGTATTATTCTTAATACTTATAGTAAGCCTTATTACACTAGTTCTCTAGTTCCTTATTATCTTCTGTGCTAGGAATAACAAGATCTTAACATATCTATACGTATACGTTATCTAGCGTAGGTTATAGGTTCTAGCAGTTAAAGCTAGCCTATTATGTGTTCCTACGTTTCTTACAGTATGTTTATTGTTCCTTAGGTAAATCTTGTTTAAAGATCTTAGTGTTGTTTATTATTGTAAGGCTATCCTAACGTTACTTTATAATCTAGTTAAGGTTATTCTCCTAACTCTTAACTTTACTATCTGTTACTATTTATTAGTATAGTGTAAGTGCGCGTAATTAGCGCTTATAACAAGACTTAATATAGTCCTTATCCTTAGAACTAGACTCTAGGTCTTCTATAAGTTGTCTTATATCCTTAGTAATAATTTCCTATTTACTAGCATTAGTATCCTTAGCAGGCCTGCTAGTAAGCACGTTAAGCTGTCTAAAGACCTTATTCTTCTAATAATAGTTACGCGTAAAGTAGCCTAGTTTGCTATAGTTATAGTAGTCCTTTAACTTGCTACTATTATTGTGCTTTCTCTTATTCTTGTTGTTCTAGCAAGCTAGCAGGGCTCCTAGTTCTTTGTTTAGGTTAGAGAGATCTATAGCTGCAGGGCTATAGTAACTACTGCGTGTGTTATTATAGATACGTTATCCTAAGTTAGGGCAATATTAGTTTCTATAGTTAAGATTATTGTACTATTAGTTATGTAGTGTAGTAGGTTTAACGTTTATAACCTATACCTATAGATTATCTTATAGTTCCTGTTGCAACTTATAGATTTTAATATTAATTTTAATTAATGTGTTAATAAGGTTATTAAGGGTGTTAGTGCTTACGCCTATGCGTATAAGTTCTTCCTTAATTTTTAGTTTAAGACCTTGCTTAAATATTGTTATTAACGCAGTGTTGTCCTAGTTAGTGTTAGTAGCTAATTATTAGAATTTAGCTATGTTGTTAGCAGCTAACTTAACTTATTAGATATGTTAGATTTTGCGTTATATAATAGTAGGCTTATTAGATACGCTAAATACTAGCTTAATCTTAAGTTTAAATTAGTTAAAGTTGCTAACCTATTTGTCTACTTTATCTAGGGCGTTGCCTGCGTTGTACTGTTAGATAAAGAGCTTAATCTACTTAAATACGTTGCTTTGCATGTAGCTAGCTACTAGAGTAACTTGCTTGTTCTTAGGTACTTTCTCTCCTTAGAAGAGGAAGAAGAGGTCCTATTACATAAGCTAGTTATTAAGCTTACTACAATCTCTATAATAGAGGTTAGGTTTATTAATGTTTATAACGCTAGACCTTATAGTGCTAACATTGTTTATGTCTATATCTCTAACACTTAAGTTGCTAGGGGTAGCACGTGTTCCTAAGGTATTACTTATCTTAAGGGTGTTTAAAATGTTAAAGTTGTACTTTAAGCAAAGCTTGTAAGCACTAATTCTATTAGTTCTTAGGGATAAGTAATAGTTCTAGAATAGTAAGGGTAGACGCCTAGGTAAAACACCTAACAATAACTAGGGTAATAATAAGTAGTATAGAGGAGACTATCTAGCTTAAAGGTTAGGTTAAGATTCTAAAGACAAACTTAATTAATAAGGTTAAACATAAACTATAAGGGTTGTGTTCCTACTTACTATATACTATAGGAAATGCAAGAGCTTACTAAGCTTACTGTAAGCTGCGTAAGCTAGGCTTAACGTAAGCTACGTAAGCTATTATATAGGATCTACCTAGCTCGCAATACCAAGGGTAAGCTCCTTACGTAACTGCAGTAATTACTATGCCTTTAACTGTGCTGCAGAGAAGCAGGTCTGTAATTACTAGCCTAGTACGTTTGTGTACGCTGACCACCTAGACAGCAACTAGCTAGGCATAGGGTTTGTAACACCTAAGTTCTCTGTTAAGATTGTTTAATAAGCAGTTAATTATACCTTATTAGAGTTAGCTTACTAACATTATTAGAGTGCCTATATACTACTTAGCAGGCTTAAAGACCCTTAGCAAGATAGCCTATGCCTTATTATTAACCTTAGCTAATACTTAATCCTTATTAGTATTACTGTCCCCTATCTATTAATTAAAGCTAGCAACTTATCTTAGGTATACCCTACTAAGGCAAGCTGCGTATACAGAGTTAAATTTAATATTAAATTCTACTAAGTCTATTACAATAGTAAACGCCTTAATACTAGCTAGCTAGGGTATTAGGTACGCTATAAGGCTTAGCTAGCTAGTAGGCGTAAGAGCGCTGCTTATTAGTTATATAGAGTTAAGTTACAATACATAGAGTCTAACAGCTCTATTAGTAGGTACTAGCTTTGCTGTGCCTGCTATAAGTTAATAAGTACCCCTAACGCCTTCTGTATTAACAGCACAGCGCATATTACTAACTACCTTATTTGTAAACACTAAATTAACCCTAGAACAGGCCTAATACCTAACAGCTAACCTACCCCTAAGGACCTATAGGACGCTGCACGCGTTACTAGCTCCTCTACCTTTACTACACACACCCTATAGGAGGAGGATAAGCTATAGTTAGTGCTTATTAATTAGGCTATTGTTAATAATATATTGTTTGCTATAGTAACGTTATAAGCCACACAAGGCTTAATATCCTAGAATTAATAAAATCTACTCTAAGTCTTACCTAATTCTTATATAATAATATTGTTATACGTTACCTATTAACTCTAACTACGTTAGGTAGAGGTAGTAGCTCTCTTAGAGAAGGCTTAGAGTAAGATAAGTATAAGTGTTAACGTATAGACGTTACGTAATTACTACAGCTTTCTTGCTGTAGTAGCTTACTTTGTTAATACTACATATTAGTAACAAGACGTACTTCTTGCCTTCTATAACCTTATTAGAGACTACTTAGGGGGTACGCAAGCTACTATTATACTTAACGTTATCTACTAATACAACTTTAAGACCTAATTTAACTATTTTATTAGTAACAACACTACTAGTAATAACGCCTTACTATATAATAGGCTTACTAAGGGCTCTAATATTCTTAACTTAG
This sequence comes from Ascochyta koolunga, assembly GCA_026119515.1. NCBI lineage: Eukaryota > Fungi > Ascomycota > Dothideomycetes > Pleosporales > Didymellaceae > Ascochyta > Ascochyta koolunga. Next base: position 1,054,823 of record JANLCG010000022.1, read on the forward strand.
ACTCTTATTACTGCCTCTGCTGCACTAGCTATATTATTAACCTTATTATTAAGGCAACACTATATAGAGATAGCGTTAGTAGGTTTAAAGAAGCCCTTACTAAGGCAGGTCCTATAGATTAGTTTAAGCTATATTAATAGTATAGCGTTGTTAGTAAGCTACATAACTTTGTTAATGCTGTTTATGCCTTATATAAGCGTTGTAAAGCGTTTAAATGCTGCTAGAAATTACTATTAGATAACAACACTATATAGGGCTTCTTTACGCTTAACCTTGTACAAGCTAGAGGTGTACGCTAGCACTTAACATACCTTATGTTACTCTGCTACTAGGAGCTCTAGGAGGCTATACAAGTATATTAACGTTAACTACGTTAATTAGATACCTCTCTAGTGTTAGTAATTAATAAAATTGCTATCTCTGCGCTTAAAGATTAGATTACTAAGGACAATTAGGAGGAGGTTAATTAGCTTATTAACTTTCTCTAAGTACTATACAAGCTTACAAAGCGTCTTAAGGGTAATAATAGCTAATTAGGCTTTAGCTTGCTGTAGCAAACTATACCTAATTTATAGACTTTGTAGTGTTTATACTTAGAGAAGGTAGCTAAATTAGAGTATACCCCTAACACCTACCTTAAGAAAGGGGTTAATTATAGCCTTACAAAGCTTAACGTGTACTAGAGCAAGCTTGTTAGCAACCTAGACGTTAGCTACTATTATATTACTATAATGCTGCACTCTAAACTCTACTAATAGTAGTTTAAAACCTATTAGAGCTATTTCCCTACGTATAGTAAGAAGGCTAATAAGTTAATTAGGGCGTCTACAAGCTTTACTAGAAGAATAATAGGCTAATAGACTTTAACGTAGATTCTAGTAATAATATTAATAGTTAGCTAAGCTGCTGTGTTAGGACTAGACTCTGCCCACCTAGCCATAGCAGCTAAAAAGGTACGAATAATCACTCTAATGGTGATAACGTGGCCAGAACAGTACTTATTGCCAACTAGGTCAGAGGTGGTCGCTGCCACATGCCTACCTTGGCCCCAGCTTTGCCACTCGTGACATGCTGTAAGGTCCCTAGTAATAGGGCAACTTAATTTAACAATATTATAGTAGTAGACCTCTACCTACTTACTAATTAGAAAGGGAACAAGAGGCAGCAGCTGCGTAATAAGCTACAGGAGTATTACAAAGCTATTATAGTTAACCTCTAAAATAACAATCCTAAGTATTAACACCTTCTTAACAACCCCTAGCAATAGTAGGTTATTTAGGGGCAGCTTAAATACCCTGTGCTTTTTAAGATAGCCTGTAATTTCCTCTCTATCCTAAGTACCAGCTGCGAGTGCGAGCGCTGCTTTAGTGTTACTAGGCGTACAATAACTAATAATTAGAACTAATTACAGCCAAGTGCTATAGAAGCTATTTAATTGTAGAAGAATTAGCTACGTTATAGGCTTATTAAGAGCTTATATACTGAGATAGAGAGGTTAATAACAAGGATAGAGAAGAAGCAGATAAATCTAGGGGTAACGGCGTCCCTTGAGTGCTTAGAGGCGTCACAGGAGGCAGCTCCTTCACTATTACTAACAGAGCTAGACTATAATAGGTAATAATACTACTATACTGCTGCAAATATAGCTATTATAGTGCTACAGGCGTACTTTTAGGAAGGTACAGTAATAGATAATTGCCGTTACGTACGGCAATTGACCTTTGCCGTATGCCGTTCCCTACAGTTAGACACGCTGTGCATTCTATATCACCACTGTGTCAAAAATGATCTGGTCTTGGGGCAAAATCTTGAGCTCGTGATTTTTAAGTTTCCCTTTTAAACCAGTGTGTGCTGCTCTACTCACTTGGTCACACACACCTAGCTTATTGAGAACCGAAACTCTTCGCTCCTCCGCTTGCTATCGATGTTTTATATGATATCGATAATGTAAAACCCAGCACCATCTGTCCCAATTAAATCACCCACTTAAGTTGTGATCAGTGCTTCTTAAACTCGGTGTTGATGGTTTTAACATGGAGCCTAGAGTGACGATGCATTATTGTAATGCTGGCGCGCCGCCTACAAACACCAGCAAGATTCGTTAGTTTCGGCCACAAAAGCATGCAAATAAACCAGTCAACGCTATCGCGGTCAAAACCTTCTGCAGCCTCACTCTAATTAATAGCATGAAAGAATGGATCCAATGGACTGACCATCCAGGCAGGTTCATAGGCTGAGATGTTGTTCGAACCAGCTGTCAGGAGTGTAACTGAACCAGATTCTGTCTGGAAACCCTGATATCTTGTCGGCTATTCTGTACGGCAGGCTCATCGTCTTTCAGCAGGCTGCCGAGTTTGGTCGCAATACTGGCCAGCGCGGGCAATCGATCGGATACATGAGTGAGCTAATGAGCTGAATAAGATGAAACAATTTGTGACCATATGCCGTGGATGCATCGATGTGTGATGATTATAATTAAAGAGATTACTAAACCTTGGGCATCAGACTTACACTTTGGAGTACATGGTACATTTTATAAAGACGACGCTAAGAAGGTGTCAGTTCTAAGAAATCACCCAGGAACGACCTACGCTTTGAATCTTAGGCTTGTTGATATCGAACTGCTAGTAAGGAAATGCTACATTCAAATCGGAAAGAGCATTTTCAGGTGATATGTCACCTAGCACGGATCTCCTGGCGGTGAAAATTCCAGCTGCAAAGTACTCTTTATACTCCCAAAAGCTTGGCTTCGTCCAAAGCTCCGAGTACGTCTGGCATGTTGCTATGAAATGTAGGGACGTTTAGGAAGAAGAGTACTGCCTACCAGAAATTGCTGTTGTAAAACCCATGCTCTTTCGAAAAATATACCATTGCAGATATCTTCTTTGATGTTGTTGCTGGCTGAGAGTGACTGCCTAGAGATGACGTGGGTACAGGGCCAGCCCATGAACGGCAAGTATAGCCGAGCAGCGTCACATCTTTTGCGACACCAAGAACACCAGCAACTTGCGCATCGCCATTCATCATGACGTCTCAAGACAGTGACGAAAACGGGGTCACTTCAAAGCGAAGGCCGCAGCAGCCTTCATCGCGCAGTATCTTCGATGTACCCACGCCCATCAAACAGCTGTTCGATAGATTCCCACTGCTCACGTACCCCGTGAACGGTCTTCCCCAGCGCGCGCCGCAGCATCGCAATGCACCTGTTCTACACATCTTCACCACAGATGCAGGCGCAGCAAAAGGCGAGCCGTCACATAATCCCGCATGCTTAAAATGGCAGGTACGACTAAATGCGCATTCCGTGCTGGCCGGTCTCAGCTCACATTCTCTCCAGGCGTACCTCAAGTTTTCACGCATCCATTTCTGCGTCACCCCCTCCAGCAACCATGCCTCGCCAAGTGGCGCCCTTCCATTTCTCCTCCCTGCGCAGCCCGACACACTCAAGCCTGTACAGCCAGTACCGTCTAGCAAGCTTCAACGATGGACCATGAACAACAGTGAGGCAGCCATCGAAGAGTCAGGGGATTTCCGATACGCAGCATACTTGTCACTCCTCGACCACCGAATACGGAGGGCATGGGTATGTTAGCAAAATCGCCGTCTTGGATAAGCGTTAGCTGACAGTCTTCCAAGCTCTACAGCATTTACCTCTCACATAACTTCACCTCCATCGCCGAACCACTCTACATCCTACCTGCCTCCAGCAATCCCTTCGTCCGTCTCACAATAGCCCGTGAGCTACGTCTTGCGGCCGAGAAGGAGTTGCTCAAGCACTCGGCTGTCATCAGTGCCGAAACGCTCTACAACCAAGCAGAAGAGGGTTTTGCAGCACTCGAGTCGTTACTAGGAGACGACGAATGGTTCTTTGGCGCTGACAGGCCTGGTCTGTTCGATGCCAATGTCTTTGCATACACGCACCTGCTACTGGACGACGGGCTCGGCAAGGGCTGGCTGGACACGCGGTTGCGGGACACGCTAGTGTCGCGGCAACGCCTGGTTGCGCATCGGAACAAGATTCTGGAAAAGTACTTCCCGGGCGAATCGTAGGCTCTAGTGTATCAGCAACAATTGTCTGATGCCGAACTGTAATTTACATGTACAATATTGTGCCTCATGGAGCAGGAAGATCCTGGCCACCGGCATTGCAAACGGACTCGAAGCGTACAAGGACTTGAAGAAGTAAGATGCAACACCAATTCACGAGACGCGAGACTTGGACCGAATGCGCCCGAGATTTTGTCGCGTGGTCACGTTTTCTAGCGCGTACCGAACGTGCGTCTCTGAGTCATGCTCTGCATGCCTGCTCGACATATATCCTAATCGGGAAGAAGCGCAGCTTTAGAGGGCGCATACAGTGAATATATAGTCCGCTCCAAGGTCGCCTCTCTCAAGAATTCATACAGGATACAAGACAGCACTCTTTGGCATCGAGCTTTCTTTTCGAAGCCTGTTGTAAGCCAATTACTCGAAGCGGCTTTTGCACCGCCATCAGTCTCGACATATTTGATCAAACGCAGTTGGGTATCTCCTCTAAGTCCGGAAAATTCTCGAGATGACCCAACCATCCGTCAACACGACATTTGACACATCACTAATCGATCTCAATCCCAACGTTTCCTTCTCAACCACTGAGTCCGACCCTTCAGATACCGGCAATTCATCAACGATTCAAAACACTCAGACCTCGACGCCGAGCCCTCTGGCACACACTGCCAATGAATACACACCCTTAGCACCTCCATCCATTCCGCGAAAGACATCTACACCAGTGCAGCACATCCGAACCCAGGATGCTTACGATCAATGGGCTTCAGTCTATGATTTGGACGGGAACATGCTCCAATCTATTGACGATGATGAGCTGAACACCCTCCTCCCTTCTCTCTTGGACCAACTTGCCGTAATCTCCTATTCCGACATCTTCATACTAGACCTTGGCTGTGGGACCGGTCGTAACACTGCACGCCTTTTAACCCACTCCTGGCCAGCAGACCGCAAAGTAGCAGTCACAGGACTCGACTTCAGCGCCGGCATGCTGAAACTCGCACGCACAAAACTCGCCGCCTATACAGATTCCAACAAGCATACAACCTTGAGACTCGAACAGTGCGATCCATTCCCCGCTTCCAACGACTTCGCGCCACCCGCCATCAACCTTCCACCCCAGAATCTCCTCATCTCCACCCTCGTCCTCGAGCACATTCCCATACTCACCTACTTCCGTACAATCTCCGCCCTCCTTGCTCCAGGCGGTGTAGCACTCGTGACCAACATGCACAACGAGATGGGCAGCCGCAGCCAAGCAGGCTTCGTGAACGCGCAGGGCGTCAAGGTCCGCGGCGAGAGCTTTGTATACAGTCTACCCGAGACGGTTCAGGTAGCCCAGGACGCAGGCCTAGAGCTGATACAGGCTCGGGAGAGGGGTGTGGAGGACAAGGACGTAAAAAGTGGCGTCGTGGGGAAGAGAGGCGGGAAGTGGGTTGGGTGTAAAGTGTGGTATGGCGTGGTTTTACGCAAGACGTGAATGTGAGATAATTGGAAGGAGATTGGGAAACGATAAAGAAAGAGTAACCAATGTCAGCGATTGATCGTCGATTGATGAAATTGAGCATCTGAATTCCAACCATGTACAAAGAAGCTCCTCGCCAACGCTAAAACATAAAAGATGATTCGAGCAACCGCCCCTGCCCTGAACACCATGCTTTCTTGGTATGAACATCTGTGTTTCTCAAAGCTTATAATAAACATATCCTGGAATGGCTTAACATCTGCATGCAACTGCTAAGCTATACTCTCTCACATCCCAGACAGATGTGCCTTTGGCCAAGCGGGACACGTCTGGGTTTTCGTCCCGTTGTAAGCGTGCAGCATGCGTAGCTAGAGGACTCGCAACCTGCAGGGCGAGCGTGCCATGCAAGCAGACCAGAACTCGCGGAACCCAGCTTCGAGCTCAAGTGTGTATGTGCCTGGAGAAAGGACCTTGGGTAGTTGCCATTCCGAAGGAGCGGCGGGCAGTATCTCGTTCTGCTTCAGCCTGGTTGTTGGTTAATAACGTGGGTTTTTCTTTGGTCTGGTCTTGAGTCTGCTCCTCACGACTCTCCCAGAACACCAGCTAATCCCCTCAGCACGTCACCAACACCAATGCTATCCGCACCAGCTCTTTCCTTGACTTCTCTATCGCGGTCTTCTAGCCTCTTCGCGGCTGTGCCAAGGACACGATCTGCAACGCGCTCGGCTGTATTGCGATACTGTTCAATCTTGTGCACGCCATCCGCAAAAAGATCAATGTTAGGTTCAAGAGATTGGCTGAGCTTCAAAAGATGCGACTGTAGTGCAGAAGGCGTTGTGAATGTGAACGTGAAGGTTGTGGAAAGTGATTGCTCTTCGGTCTGTGCCGGTGGAGGTTGCAACTTGGAGATTATCGCAGCTTGCGCTGGGTCGAGAACGGATGTATCAATGTCGGCTAGCGTGGCGGCGGGCTCGTCGTTCGAGGGCGCTGTTGGGAATGAAGCTTTGAAAAGTGCCGATTTCTCCAGGCTTTCCCAAGCCGCTTTCTCCTCCTCGAGGCTGTATACATTATTAGTACGTCGTGTCTGAAGATCATGAGGTTGCTACATACCGTTTGACTTCCTCTTCAAGCTCTTGTAACATAATCTTGTTCTTCTCGTTTGTTGGGTTTGGCTTCTTTACAGCTGGCGGCGCTGTAGTTTCTTCTCTGCTGAACCAATCTGAAATCTCTGGTCGATTCGCGAAGTCGTCAATGAGCTCTTGCTGTATTGCGCGCGCAGCCATAATCGCGTTGGCGTTCTTAACGTCGCCCGATGGTTTCTCCGGTAAGGCTTGTGATCCGCACCACGTGAGCAGCTGCTTCATTCGTCGTGGTTCGGGAAGACTTTGCTCGATGTACTTGTAATAGTCTGCAACCTCAATCGCGGAGTGCGGTAGAGCTGTGCACAGTTAGCTCTGACCTAGTACAACGCCTTTGCGCTTCCAATATGCTCTGCAGTCGTGACTCCATAGTATAATGCTACTCACCATTTGACGTCCCGCTATCAATCAGAGAACTCGCCCGTCTGCCGCGCAAGCCTGTGCTACTCCGCCTATGCCCATCTTTGTTGCCTCTGCGCATCTCCTTGTTCCGCGTGATGACCGGTGTGTCCGCAAAGGGAAGCATGATTCGCCTTGCGTTAGGATCGCGCTCCTTTACAGCGTCGCCATCTTGCTGGGTTGGTGTTTGAGCACCTGCAAAAGCGCTTGCGTGTGGTTGCGCTTCGGGAGCTGGCGTGAGCTGCTTTTGCTTCTTCTTCTGCGGTTCTGCGGGCGCTTTCCTGCCTGTGCGCTTCGGTGGTAGGGGCTCTGTGGATTTTGATCGGATTTCCAGATTGTTCCTATCGCCAGATATGCGCGCAGAGCGCCGTCGGCTCTGCGCGTCCGAGGACTCGGGATCTACGGTTGCGATCGACTTCTTGCGCCGTGCCGGTGCGGGTGCCTTCGCCGGTGGTGGGTCTGGAGACGAGCGCGGAATCTCTCTCCGTCGCGTCGGCTTGGCCACCTTGTCCTCCGGTATGCTTTCCTGTAGCGGAGCTACTTGCGCCTTGGTAGTCCTGCGCGAGGTGCGCCGCGAGAACTGAAAGCCGTCATCATTCTCGTCGTACGCGACTTTGCTCGTCTTCTTCGTAGTTGTGGTGGCCTTCTTGCTGGTACCATTCAGGTCGGCCTTCACTCTCTTGGGCGCCGGCGCATCGTCATCGTCGAAAGCCTGCTTTGCGCTTCGTCGTCGCGTACTCGGTCGATTTGCGGCCATGGGAAGAGATGTCAGCGGGGAGCGCGCGAAAATGGTGGACATTGAGTCCGGCGCTGTGGTGGTGGACTTGATGTTATGGTTTCGTAGTAGCGTCAAAGCGCGTGCATGAGCGCGAGAAGCCGGGCACGGTCGTAGACAGGGGCGCCGGCGTCAAACTGTATGTTGCGGGTATTGGTAGGTGTGGTCGTAAAGATTGGCGTTAATGCGAATATCCTCAAGCCGTGGCGAAGTGTATGGTCAATGTGCGGGAGCAGGGTTGAGGGTATGTGCATCGTCACTTCGCTCCCCTCCGGAGGCTGCCAAGATGTAAACAAACTTTAGCGTCCACACGTGACGAACTTCACACCGACAAGTCAGCACGAACAAGCCCCGCCATCACCGACCAAGATGCAATACGCATATGTTGCAATGCCTCTTTATTCAGGCCTGTTGATGAATCCGCTACAAAACGCCTCGGGAGAAGCAGCCTCCGATAGCCACCGTTCAACATGCAGTCGTCTACTTGTGTATCCTATTCTGCCACGCTGCGTGCAGCTGTTGAACAAGCAGCTTTAACCATGCTTCTTGCTCTACGACACGCCAGCCCCAGGCATGGGTCCAGCCACGCCCTCGGGTGCCAAGCTACCTTCGATGCGACGCTTAGCATCTTGCTTCTCCTGGTGCGTTGGGTTGTCCTTGCGCATGTCAGGAACGTATGGCGCCCTCTCAGGGCTGTGGCCAATAGACATGCCCACGCGGACCTGTTCGTTGTTAGCAGAGTAGACGCGAGGACGGTGAAGTGTCACTTACAAGAGTCTCAAGTGCAGATCGCGAGTTGTCGACAAGATCGTCGTCGTATCGCATCTGTCCAGGCTCGAAGAGCAAAAGCAGTGTACTGCCACCAAACTTGAAATAACCCAGTTCCTCAGCACGCTTGACGTGATCGCCCTTCTTACGCGTAATGACCGTGCTACCCACCATCATGGCACCCACACAAATGACCATGACACGGCCGTGGCTGACCGAGTCGATAGGGCAGATGACACGCACGTTTTCGCCGTACACGTCAAGCGCTGAGCGGATGGCCATTGGGTTCACAGTATAGTACTCGCCTTCGATGGTCTTAGGCTCATCCAGCACACCGTCCACCGGGATATGGAAGCGGTGGTAATCTTGCGGTGCAAGTCGGAAGATACCAAGGGAGCCTCCATGGTAGCGTGCGGCATCTTGTGGATAGGCGTCGCCCAGAAGACGTTCGACCGTGAACTCGACCCTTCACCCAGATGGACTGCGCCTGATCGAGCGTGTCGAAGACAACACTTCGACAATCTGCGGGCGAGACGATGACTCGAGAGTCATCTGGAGCTGAGCATGGTCGTGCTTCGGGCTTCAAAGCTCGGTAGAAGAATTCGTTGAAGTTTTTGAACTGCGAAATTGGCAGAAGCACTTCTGTCATGTCAAGCTGATGGAAAGCTATAAAGGCTTCAATCTCCTTCGCCGAGGCTGGATCATCGTACTTCTTGCCCTGTTTGAAGCTGAGAGACTTGAGCAGCTTACGAATTCGCTTCTTCTCCATGTTGTTGGCTTTCAGACCTTTATAGAGCATACGGATACCAAGACGAACGTATACGCTCATACGTTCCTCGTTGATTTGGCCAGTGAGACGATCTTGTACGAGAATGTTGGCAGAGTTGGCACCCAGCTTGTAGCCACCGTACGAGATCTTGGTGATGACCTTGGAATACCACTTGCGCTGAGCTTGGCTCGACGTGACAAAACCAGACATGACGATGTTGTTAACCTGCTTCCAGTCCTGGCTTGCGCATGTCGCAATGTGAGTGATGATATTGGCGTCGGATCTCTTATTCAGCTTCGGCTGATGGCAAATCGGACATTCGCGAATCTCAATGACATGTTCTTCGCCTGTCTCGTCTGCCAAGTCGTCTGCCAGGAAATCGCCTTCTTCGCCGTCCGAGCCCAGCTTGTTTGTCTCAAGCATGGGTATCGAAGTTCTTGAGGCGTTTTTGTTGATTGGTGTCTGTTGGCCAGATGCCAACGAAGAAGTTTCTGTCCCTGGAGTGAACAAGGATGAGTTCCCACGTTTCTGCTCGTTCTGCTGCTCGATCTTTTGTAATTGGTCCTCGAGACAGATGACCGTCTCGTCGAATGTCAGTAATTCATCGCCATTGTGGTCAGCAGAAAATCGACGGAAGAAGTTGTCAATGGTTGATGCGTGCAATGTAGAGCCAAGTGTATCAAGCATGGTCGTCAGCTCAATCTTGTCAATCAGACCACTATCGTCGGCGTCGTACTGCTTAAGCATGGCTCTCCAGAACTGTTGTCGTAGAGCCCTGTAAGGAAGGTATTTGGCGCGAATGTACAGCGTCGGACTGTGCTTAGCCTCCCATCGGTCCTTGTTCTTTAACTCTAGCGGAAGAGTGTACGTCTTCAGATCCTGGTCATCCACGGCTGATGGGTCAACATTGATGGCAGGCACAGGCGCAAGGTTCCCGTTGTCCATAGCGGGTGCACTTGTTGGCGGAAGCGATGATGACCCGTTCGAATCTTTGGCCGAGAGCGATCCAGCGGAGTGCTCTTTCTTCAGTGCTGGCCGACCTAGACGAGACAGGCTGTGTGAAGACGACGAGCGCGACACGGGCAGACGAAAACGAGACCGCCTGCCAGTGTCAGGGAGACCTGGTGAGTCTGAGGGCTCAGGCAGCTTGTAGAGACCGGTATCTGGATCGGCTACAGGCGCGACTGATACGGCTTTCTCGAGCGGGAAGTTGACTGTGCCGACATAGTCGTTTCCGGAAAACTTATCCTTGTCGATGACTGTGAAATTCACGGAGTAGTTGGTTTCGTGACGCAAGACCTGGAACACGAGCTTCTCTTCGTAAACGGGATTCAAGTCGTGTCTAACGGTCTTGGTGCGGTATGTCTTCTTGCCCAGAGAAGTGATGACGAACGGATCCATGTCAAAGGATGTCCGGGTGACGTTCTTCTCTGGAGGCAGGTCTGTTATGTTTTGGACCTCGAGGAAAAGGACACCTGCAACCTCTGACTTGTCCGAGTACTCGTAACCGCTGAGCTGCTTCGCCTTCCTTCTCAGTCGTGCCATCCTGAGCTTCTTGCGACGCTTCTCGCGCTTCTCTGCCTTTTTCGACTCGTCCTGCGCTTCGTTGGAGCTCTCGCTCTCATCGTCATCGTCGTCGAGGTCGGTGCCTGCACTGTCGGCACGCAGCAGGCCATTCTCGTCAGACTCGTCTGGGCTGGGCGTTTGCCCGGCAATGGCGAGCAACTTCTGAATGATCTGTTCGGGGACAGCGGTGGGGTTGCTCGTGTCGATGAGCGTGAATTGAATCTGGATCTCCCCGGAGACATGCGCCTTCTTCTTCCCCGTGCGGCGCGATTCAAGGGGAAACCACTGCGGCTCGGCCACAGGTTGGCCATGTTGAAAGACATCCTCAAGCATGACGTCAAACTCGCCCATGTAGTCCTTGCCGAAGCGGTCCTTGTCCCAGCAGGTGGCCTCGAGCAACAGGCTCTGCTCGCCCACGACGGGCATGTCGAGGACTGTGTTCCATTCGGGGTTCAGGGTCTTGTTGATGGTTGGGGTAGCTTGCTTTGCATCGCCGAGGGAGACGACAAGGTACTGTGCAGCTGTTGTCAGCGGCGGCACTGCAAGAACGTGGCAACTCCGCGTGTCTACATGTTTCTTTCGCTTGGGTGCAAATGGGCAAACGTGCAACAGGTACTCACAGGGTCCGAGGTGCCACTCCTGTCCTTTGCAGCGAGATTCCTGCCCTGCGCCGGTCAGTACATAGATGCTCGTTCTCGGCGGGGTATCCCAGCGCGCACCTTGACTATATGCGCCCGCAGCACCAGGCCTGGCTTGACATCGCTCATGCTTCGTTTGGGGCTGCCCTGGCGGCTGGCAGGGACACTGGTGACCGAGGTTGTGCTGTTGTTCTGCTTGAGCCGTTGGGCCAGCGAGAGTTTCGATGTAAATGCGGGTCGAGGCATCCTGGCCTTGGTTGACGTCGCCGCCGCTTGCTACGCGTCCGCGCTTCCGAGTCTCTGCCGCACACGAGCTGCCACGGCGACACGAGCCTCGGTCAAGCCTGCCCGTTGACGTAGATGTGGATAGGTGCAATTGCCCTGGCACTGGCACCGGCTCTGGCACGGCACGCTGCGAACTAGAAAGCCCCCAACCCTATCCCTGGATTGGATGGCTGCTCTTGCACCGTGTGTATCAACCAATGAAGCCAAGAATCCCAAGGGTGCTTGTTACGCGCCGCGGATTGGCAGAACGGCAGCGTGCAGCTGTGGCTCGTGAAGATGCAGGAAAGGTGGTGCGAGTGCGTTATGTTATGGAATGTCGAACCTCATGCCTCAAAAGGAGAAATGGAGCCTGTGTAAATAGGAACAGGACCACGGGTACGGGCCAGGCCCAGCTCGGCACATGTGCACGCCCAGCTGAGGGAGGGAGGCCCGCAGTTTATCAGACGGCGCATCTGCCACTGGCGGTAGCTGGCTCAAGCTCAAAGGTGTGAGGATGCCCTTTGGCTCTCGCGATGCAGCATCTGCCTATGATCGACGGCACAGCGCACAGCCCATGGTCCTGCACGAAAGCAGCCACCACTTTCTGCCGTCGCACTGTGCGTGCGTATATTTGGGATGCCTGGCGGGCTGCCTGAGGAACATAGCCCGCAAGACATCCGTTCATCTCCACCTGAAACTGTCGAACCGTCGCCGCTCCATGCACTCGTCCGTCTTAGCAGGCCCGCGCCGAGCATAGCCAACAAGAAACTCTGATTTGTGTCTGTGACACCTCCACTTGACTTTGGGCGCTCGCCGCCGCCTATTCCCGTACCACCGCTTCAACCGCACCCTCGTTGCGGAGTTGAGCTCAACGTAAATGCCTCACCTTAGCACCAACTCGTGGAGGGCCTTTATCCACCATACACAGCCATGTCTGTGTTTTTACCATCCGCGGCTCCGGCGTCAGAAAACGGGTATTTTGCTGCTTCGAGGGGCACTGGCGCTGTTATCTAGAAGCCTATTGCTATACGCGAGGTGATGGGGAAATGCTAGCCTCATGTATCCTACGGTTCTCAACATGCTTCCTTTCTGTACTGCTGTTAGACGAGCACCTTCCTCGTTTAGTCGAGAGAGCTCGTAGGATTCGCTTGGTATTCTACACATGATCGAGTCTGCCTGGGTAGATATCCGGACACCGATGGCTCGAGCAAGACACTGCGCAACGCCGTAAGCCGAGCCTTGTGTAACGTCTCCAGCTCGGCATGTGTGCAACTCCAGCACTGCACCTTTGCCAACCCCAGCTTTCGGCTCACCCAAACGTCAGATCTGCCAGACCTGCACCCAGGTCCCCGCTCTCGGGGCCACTTCTGACCCCACATTCGGTACTTGTAGTTAGGCCACAGAACAACCATGACCTCTAACTACTAACGAGCTACTATACTGGTAACGTCATACGCTAGACCTGTATCAATCTCCCACAGTCTGGACAATCTGGACAAGTTGTAACGAGCTGGACAAGGCGCTGGACGTGGCCCACTTACCTAGCGGGTTTGCAATTTCAGAAACGGCTGGGGCAACTTGACGGTTGTACATTTGCGGTTGTCGAAGACCAACGCCTCCTCTGCCTCTAGGTGGCTTTCTGAACATTACACTTGAAAATTACAAATATTCATCTCTGTTTGATACATTGATCGATTGGTAATCCAGTGAGCTAGGTGTTGGTTCGGCCGCAAGAGTTACATTCAGCGATAGACAACTCTAAAACATTCTACAAATTCGCAGAGCACCAACGCTTCAACTCCCTCGAGACTGTGAAATTGATTAAAGTGGCACATCCAGACTCAAAACTCGGTACGGTCCTGATTGAACGACGAATGAATAAGTCGGCATCATCTGGAGCTATCTCGCTTCTGCACGACTTGAGACACTACATACAAAAACCAGGATTGATCGAACAAGACTGGTGTAGCGACGTGGGACAACCTGTATGATACCTGAAATCTACGTAGGTACTGTGAAGCTTACAAGTAATAGTACAGGGTAGACTGACGTAATTTAGTAGACCGAGACATTACTCGAAGTGGTTGTTGCGTGTTGGATCTGGTGCAGAGTACCCTCTTCGGAATAGGAAGCTCTGCAGTCTGTCTTCCAGTCTTGCGAGCTACCTTTCATTAGTCCTAAGCCTTAAGATCGAAACAGCCAACTTACGAAACCCGGTCTGACCGCCCCGTCTCTGATCCAAAATCCGTGGCTGCCCATCATGTTCGCCATCATGATGTCGGTTGATAGTCTATCACCCACAATTGCAATCTGGTCTGGCCTGGTGACGCCTGAGTCTGGGTTCGCTCTGAAGTAGGCCATGACTTCGTCTTTGCAGCCAGGCTTTTTAGTCGAATGCTGTAGTACTTTGACGCCAGTATTAGACTCTAAAATTTCACCCTGCTTGAAGCCCGGGTCCGAGTTGGTGCCTGCTGTGTTGGACACGATGAGTAGCTTTGAGCCCGGGTAGGCTTGGCGGAGGCGTTGAAAGTGGTCCTAGGGGAATCGTAAGGTGGGGTGCTACAACAAAAGAATACATGGGCTCGCAGGTTGGCATAGAGAACGTTGGAGCGTGTTGAAATAAAGTCATATTGTTTAAGCGACAAGGACTTGGGGGAACGGGTATGAAGGGAAGGGAAGTAAAGGCTGAAGAACGCGAAAGACTCGAGCCTACCTTGTAAGGCTGGTGCACTTCGTCAGTATGTGGTATAGCAAAGCAGTTGTCCTTGTCGAGGACTACCGCCTGTATGTCAACCTGTTTCTCTCCATCCTTGCCATCACGCTTGGGAAACGCCTTCGATAGGGGTATTGGCAGGTGGTTAAACGTCGACACCGTGTGTTGTGGAAGACACAACGTCGGATCCCTCAGCAACCGGAAGATGTTCAACGTCCCAGAGATATTCATTGAAGCGGTCAAATGAGTGCTGCTGATGGACGGTTGCATGGTAGGCAATGAAGATGACTAAGGGCCGCACTAACGAAGGCCAATGCGCTACAGCTCCAGTTCGACTTCAACTTTCGTAAAGGAATCGATCTTCGACACGCGCACTCTGCATATACGTCTACCTCCTCTCAGTGTCCTCGAACATATCGACAGGAAGATCGCGCGACTTGCATCTCTGCGCCAATCAAAATTCGCCGCGACCGCCAACGCGCCTACCGAACTTTGCACACCACACCTTCAGCGCTTTCCGTTGCACTCTGCACGCGCAAGACCTGCAAAGTCGCACGAAACAGACCCAAAATCTGCGCATTGAACCGCTAATATGACGAGCACAATCGGTATCCCAATCAAGCTTCTCAATGAGGCCGCTGTATGTGGAATATCCTAGGCCGTGGAATGTGCGCTGATAGCTTCTAGGGTCACATTGTCACGCTGGAGATCACTTCTGGCGAAGTCTACCGCGGCAAACTTATCGAAGGTGCGTCTCACGGTAATGCCACGGCTGCCAAAGAACCTGGACTAATGATAAACAGCTGAGGACAACATGAACGTACAGCTCAAAGACATTACCGTGACTGCGCGAGACGGCCGCGTATCACATCTTGAGCAGGTATACATCAGGGGTAGCCATGTACGATACTTTATCGTCCCAGATATGTTGAGGTAAGGAGATCCTGTGCTTCTGCATGACAAGACGCTAATATTTTCAAAGGAACGCGCCCATGTTCCGATCAAGAGGCACACGAGGCCGTGGTGTTGGTCTTGCGCGTGGCCGTGCTACAGTCATTAGGGCCAGGGCCAGTGGTGGACGAGGTGGACGTCCTTGAGGGAATTGCGCTGTGAAGCATGAAGACAAACGCGACAGCTAGAGAGGACATACCCCACGCTCTAAGCGTGCACAAGGAACATCAGGACAGGTATGAGGTCTGCTCTACCTGATCAGGAAACGCGCTGAACAACAAGTAGCAAGTCCTTCAAAAAGACTGGACCAAATGAGGAATGAGATATTGGGTATATTACGATCGAAGCTTGCGACTACAGTGCAGCGGCTACAAGGTGTTTTGTGAGGTTAATGTCCGAGATCTGCGTTCGACTGGTATAATCTGCGAACATGTTTCTAAGATAGCCAAGTTGGCAGATGCTAGTGGGGGTGATTCAAAGGATACCCCACATGAAGGCTACGGGACCTCCGAAACTCCGCAATTTCACGAAGGTACCTCAACAACGCGTCATGGACGTCAAGAACCCACGGCGCATACTTGCAGTAGGCGCGCCAGGGTCCGGAGTGCTGAATATTCTCAAAGGTGATGTTCAGCGGTGTCCTTACAGCATTGCAAAGCTAACGTTCTCACAGAGCTGACGGGCTCCGCACCAGAGCTTACTACCTTTCAAGGTAAAGAGACCACAGCAGGGCTCTCGCACGAATGGCATCTCGAAACGAAATACTACTCCGCTGCTCTACCGATATGGCTCGATGAGATCACCGACGTGACCGAATGGCGTACCGAATTCATGAAACCTGAAGCTCGCGAAGTCGTGACTGTGCTGGGAGGCTGGATATACTGCTTCAAGAAGCCAGTCGAATCAAAGGACCTCGACGTGATAAAGGACACAATGCAAGCAATCTCCAACGTGATTGAGCGTGCTTGTGGTTATGCCGGAGATACTGTGTGTCTTGCAGTCGCTATGCCACAGTCCACCGTACCTTACCTTGAGAAAGCCAGCGATGAGTGGGAAGAACTTTGCATGGAACACGGCTTCGAATACATCGACTTCGAGGCAAAAGGCAAGAATGACTTTGGTGAGGCAGTGGGTGTGCAAAGGGTCAGAGAAGCGCTCGAAGCCGGAGAATGGGAAAGTGGCGCTGATCTGGACTTTGACGAGAACGATGAGGTGGTTGAGAGTAGCTTTGCGGCTGAAGAAGCAGAAATGAACATGGAGCTATTTGGTATGAAGGATGCATTGCACGGTGAAGACGGTGAAGGCGAATTGGGTGATGAGGATGTTGAGGAGTTGGAGGTCATGATGAGGAAGATGGTGGCTATCAAAGGTGCGTAAACTGTCTTCTCACACATCAAGTGTTACGGCGAAGCTGATGCATACACAGAGATGGGCGAGGGCATGGAAGAGGCTGAGCGAAAACGCTTTGCTGCGAAAGCGGTCAATGATCTGTTGAAGGACCTGTAATGCGATCGTTTTGAGAGGATATTCGCCCAATCACTTACATTTAAAACCTTCTTGCTCCTGCCAGCCATCATGAGACATCTCCGGAGAATAGCCCAGCCTGGGACCTTGGCCGTAGAAAGTGCTCAAGTCCTACAAGCAGAAGAAACGAGATGAATGAAAGCTCTGACTGAGCGAGCTATGAAACTCTTCAATCGGATGAGGCAAACTTATCAATCGCCAGCAGTCGAGACTGAGCAGGAGACTAACTGCGGCACTCGGAAGAGGCGCAATACCTACAGCAGCCACGCAAAAGTCATCATTAGTGATACCTTTGTTGAACTCTATTGCAACTGTCGAGGCCGGTGTGAAGAAAAAGGCCATGCCTGAATAGGTTTAGGTCGCAGGACAAACCTCGGCGCTTCCACATCTCCCAAACCACTGGCGTCGGCGCTTGATGTGGCATCCACACTCACAACACTAACCGAAATCTATGGATGGAGAGAAAGGCGCGGGACTCACTTTCTGTGCGTCACTTAATTATATGTTCAAGCTTCATGATAGCTAACCCCATAATAGTGTGACCGATGCCGTCACAAGAAATTGAAAGTCCGTTTCTCTAAAGAGTGGCTGGACGTCCAACGAACACTAACATCTTGCAGTGTTCGAAAGAGCATCCAACGTGCAGGATCTGTGCTCAGAGCGGGGCATCATGTCATTACAGCGGCAAAATTATCAGATCGCCACTGACGAGAGCGTGAGGTCCATTTTTATCACAAGACATCGCCTGCTGACGAGGTGACAGCTATCTGACAAGCATTGAGAAAAGGCTGCAAGGACTCGAGACACTCGTCTCCCAACTTCTCCCTGGCGTCAACATCGATGATGTCCTCAATTCACCAGACTTGGCACAAACCCCCTCTTTTGCGGCAGGGCCATCCACACCTGACATTTTACGTCCGGTAATATCGAGTCCGCAAAGCGACTCAAGTCCGGCTATTGCAAGTGATCCAGTCCTCCCGGAAGCTGTTCCTAGCAACGCAGATGGGTTCAACTGGCAGGAAGAGGACGCCAACGTTGACAGTCTCACCGATGGCATGGCTGCGCTCTCGGTTGAGCCTACTGGTGTCGGCTATCTCGGTAGAACCACCACCTCTCTTTTCATCTGCGATGCTCACAAACACTTAGGGTCGACTTCTGGCGTCGTGTTTCTACGCTGCCTGCTTGATTGGGCTGGCTTTCTGCACCAGTCCCATTCACAACCTAAGGAACGCCAAACTGAGCGCTCTACGCTGTTTACTGGCGTGTTGGCGTCTGCACAGATCTCTCATGCTGCATTGACAAGTCAGCTCGCATCTACTTTGATAGATGCATACTTCCAGGAGTATCATTGTGTCTACCCCTTCGTGCACGAGGCAACCTTTCGTGCGCAGTATCATGAAATTGTGCCACGCCCACCAAAACGGTCCTGGGATATGCTCTATCACACTATCCTAGCGTTGGGAGCATGGAGCCTCAACAACGATCAAGTGGGTTTGGAAGACTATCTGTACCGTCGCGCGCTCACTCTAGGACAACATGAGTCCGTATTTGAGACTGCCAACCTGACATCAATCCAAGCTCTGATATTGTTGAGCAACCTGAGCCAAAAGAGAAACGCCCCAAACACAGGTTGGAATCTTCTCGGGCTTGCTGTTCGCAATGCTCTCAGCGTTGCACTGCACAGGGAGCTACCGCACTGGAACATCAGCCTCATGGAACGTGAGATCCGCCGTAGAGTCTGGTGGGGATTGTACATTTTCGACAGCGGTGCTTCAACCACGTTTGGAAGAGCGATAATGCTCCCTGATCAGGACTCTATGAATGTACACGCCGTTTTGAACGTCAGCGATGAGGTACGTTTACGATAACCAGCGTATCTCCTATTACTGACCAACTTAGGCACTCACACCCCAATCAACCGAGCTGCCAATAGAATCTACAGAGCCTACGCTGTACTCTGCTTTGAAAGCACAAAGCGATCTGCATATACACACCAACCACATCTCGAACAGGCTCCTCGCTGATCCTGGGCTGTCTGCAGAGGCAGCACTTTCAATCAGCGCTTCAATGGATGCCTGGTCGCAAACAGTGCCTTCCTATTTCCAGCTTGACCATCAATCTTCTTGCCAACATCGATATTATACGTTTGCGAGATCTCGATTATGGTGGAGGGTTTGGAACCTCAAGATCATCGTGTTCCGCCACATATTGCTCCGTCGCGCCATTTCTGAAAGAGGCCAAATCCCTGATCCAGTGGCCCAAGCAAAACAAGAGGAGTGTACACGATTGTGCATCGAAGCTGCGAACGCTACGGTTTCATCTATCCATCAGTATGCTGTACAAGGTCTAACCAGACTGGAAGGTTGGTATGCTACGTAAGTGATGATGCCTTAATACTGAGTAATTGCCCTTCTCACGCATATCTACAGGTACTTCCTCTTCCACGCAGCGCTAGTGATGAGCTTGTGCATCATCAGCTTCCCAAATTCGATTGATCTACCAAACTGGCACCAGGCTGTCCGCTTAGCCAGAAGCACGTTCCGAGACCATCTCGTCGAGGATTCGCTTTCGGCCCGTTGTGTTGCTATTCTGAACCAAGTCGTTACGATCGATGACATAGATGCTGGCACATTCCAAGACGTCCCAAATCTGGATCGCGACGCGTTGAGCAACTTTCCCTGGTCTGTTGAGTCGAATGAACTCTTCAATTCTTTCGACTGGGACCTCACTTCTAACGGCTTTTGAACTCAAGGGAAACATCGACAAAGACGTTGGCTCAAGTCAAGTTAAGGAGAATATTAGTTGTGAATGATAACATTAGGCTCGATCAGAAGCGACCGTATCATCTCGCCGTTCGGCATGTCATTCGTCTCTGCTCGTTTGACAGCTGCCTCAAACGAAGTTTCGATACCTGCAGCAAGATGACGAGCCACCAGTCGATCTCTCACTATTTCTGGAGGAACATCGACGAACCATCTGAAGTTGATCAGCCAAATCCTGTTGCCACATATTCCGTTGTACACACCTTTCATCACAGATCTTGGCAATCTCATCCCAAGGTTTTTCGCCCAGGAGTGTGTAGTTGCCTTCAACGATGACAATCCGATTCCGTGAAGAGATGGCGATATCATTTTCGACTGGATCCTGGACAGCATGATCGAAGCTGGGTGCATGAATGAGTTGCTCCGGTTCTTCGCTTGTTGTGACAGGCGTTGACTTCAATGTCTTGACAAGGTTCAGGAAGCCATCCGCATCAAACGTAAACGGAGCACCGCGCCTCTGAAAAGCTGTTTCTGGATCTTTGAACGCCGAGAGCACTTTCTTGGTGTAGTGAAAGCCATCCTGTAGTACCGGTCAGCGTTCGAGCAGGAGCTCCGTGCTGATGAACCTGTACTGACCATCGGCACGATTATAACGTCGTTGACACCTTGACTAGCAAGTTCTTGGAGCAGTGCATGCGAAACAGTCGATTTTCCGGAACCGGGAACACCTGCAAGAGCAACAAGCATGCGCTGACGAGGGCTGGAAGCTTGGCGTTGGAGAAGCTTTTCGATACGACTAACTAGATGGAGAGTAGGCCCGGCAAGGCCACCCGCGACCAGTTCTTTTGCCATTTGTGAAGCTGGAAATAAAACGAGGAGACTGGCAATTCGACGAGGGGAACGTATTTCGATATGTTAATCAAAGGTGTATTCAAAATGGGTACAAAACTCTGTTCGAACAGCAAGAAACTGACCTGTGGGGTTCGGACGACAGAAGTCCGCCCATGACCATCGTCAACGCCCCATCTTTCTCCATGCACTAATGCAACAATGGGGATAAGGTCGACTTGTCTTGCGGGGAACACATGGGAATTCTTGGAAACAAGGCACAACGACAGTACCTTTGTCGTCTGATTGAATCGGACGGCTGTGTTCCGATTATTCTGACTCGCCCCTCACGCGTGAAATCGCGGTATGCCTCAACAACCATATGGCATACATAAGGGGGCGATTCTCCACATTCTGTCAAATATCGTCTCCACCTACAGGTTTCCAGAGTGAAAAGAATTTCGCATACATCATGTCAAAGGAGCCTAACCTCGAAGGCGCCGGGCTCGAGGCACCTCCCAAAAAGGGAGTGTACAGAGAGTTGCGTGCAAACCCATATCTATTGGGGTTATCAACTGTGAGAAACACATCCTGCATGAAGATGCACAGCATGCTAATGAAGGACCAAGTTCGCCTCACTCGGAGGCTTTCTGTTTGGCTACGACCAAGGTGTTGTCAGTGGTGTACTTACTATGGAGAGCTTTGCTGCAACATTTCCTAGAGTTGCGCTTGACAGTAGTTTCAAGGGCTGGTTTGTTTCAACCTTGCTGCTGTTGGCATGGGCTGGCTCGCTTGTAAATGGGCCTACAGCCGATAAATTTGGGCGCAAGGGCTCAATTCTCATCGCCGTCGTCATCTTTACCATTGGTTCTGTCCTTCAGGCTGCCGCGGTCAACATTCCAATGGCCTTTGCAGGTACGATCTACACACACGTAACGACAGCAATATCACTGAAAACGTTTAGGGCGGGCTATCGCGGGCTTTGCTGTGGGCATGCTGACTATGATTGTCCCTGTAAGCTCGAGATTTTCCGCACTCTCGTAGTGACCTAACATAAAACTTTAGATGTATATGTCTGAAGTGTCAACCGCTGCCGTTAGAGGAACACTTGTAGTCCTTCAACAGCTATCGATCACGCTCGGCATTCTCGTCAGCTACTGGCTTGAATTCGGTACACAATACATCGGTGGCATACGATGTGCGCCTGATATTCCGTACACCGGCGGCAGCGCTTCATCACGGACTTTTGACCCTCGTAACGACGTCGGACCTAATGGCTGTACTGGACAGTCGGATGCAGCATGGCGGGTGCCTTTCGCTTTACAGATTGTGCCCGCCCTCGTTCTTGGTGTTGGCATGCTGTTCTTCCCTGAATCACCGCGGTTCTATTGCATGCGCGATAACGATGCAGCTGGTATCTCTGCATTAGCACGCGTCCGTCAGACCGGCCTTGACGACGACTTAGTCCAGAAGGAATATCTATCCGTCAAGGCTGAGGTTATGTTTGAGCAGACCTACAACCGTGAGAAGTTTCCTGGCAAATCGGGCGTCTCGCTCTACCTTGCCGGTTACACTACACTCTTCTCGACATGGCCCTCTTTCAAGCGCACTGCCATTGGCTGCTGCGTCATGTTCTTCCAGCAATTCATCGGCTGCAATGGTAGGCTAACATAGCCTTGAATATTTGCAAGATCGCAGGAGCTAATATATCAAAATGTAGCGATCATCTACTACGCTCCAACAATCTTTGGACAGCTGGGACTTACCGGCAAGACGGGAGGTCTGCTGGCCACTGGCGTTTATGGCATCGTCAACACACTGTCCACGCTTCCGGCGCTGTTCCTCATTGACAAAGTCGGACGTAAGCCCCTCCTTCTCTGTGGTGCAGCCGGAACTTTCATCTCACTGGTCATCGTGGGCGGAGTCATCGGCGGGTACGATGAAACTCTCAAGGACCACCCTGCAGCCGGGTGGACCGGCATCGCGTTTGTGTACATCTACGACGTCAACTTCTCGTACTCCTGGGCACCTATCGGCTGGGTCCTGCCATCAGAGATCTACAACCTGGGCAACCGATCCAAAGCGATGTCCCTCACCACCTCCTCAACGTGGATGTGCAACTTCATAATCGGGCTTGTCACACCTGACATGATTGAATCGATCGGCTACGGAACTTACCTGTTCTTCGCGGCCTTCGCGCTGATTGCATTTGCTTTTACTTGGTTCATCATTCCGGAAACGAAAGGGAAATCACTTGAGGAGATGGATGCCGTGTTCGGTGACACTACAGCACACGAGGAGAAGACGAGGCTGTACACCATCGCAGCGAGTTTGGGACTCGATGAGGCGGAAGCAGCTGCCGACGACGAGAAGTTGGACAAGCCGGTACAGCTACAGAGCACGAAGATGTGAAGGCGAAGATGGTCTTAAAGGTCTGTTGCGTTCGTTGTAATCAGATCAAATGCTCTAGAAGAACTATATATCCAGTGTGCTTACATCTTGGTTGTGTTCGAAAGACACTATTCTGTATATTGAAGTCTGGAGACCTTTTGATCTCAGTCCATTGCAGAACAGCAGTGTACCAAATACTCCAGGGGTGACATTCGTGGGTATGATTCCTGTTACAGTATCGCAAAAGACAGCTAATCAAAGAAGTCCTATTAAGCTTCTATACAAAAAAGCTACTCTACACTCTAAAAACCCAGTCACCCATTTACAGGCTAGAAGCCAAACAAAAGCCAGTTTTAAAATCATTAGTTCTAACTGCACAGTCATTAAGAAAAAAAAGCTTCTTTACGTGAAATTGCATATGCCTAGGCCTCAGCTCTTCCTAGTAGATACGAGCAGTTAATATAGGTAACTAGGCAATACAGACGTTCTAATTCTACCTTTTTAAGTGTCCTTAGAATAATAGGAAGTTGTTATTCATTTTCTAGCAATTGTGGCGCGCACGTGCCTGTATAATTGCTACTTTAGTTGGTACTTTAAATCGACGCAGGCTCTGAACCGAGCTAGAGTGAGACTGATCCCACATGTCTCTACGATTACTATCCGCGCACTTTATTTCACGGCAGCAAGCGAGTTCCTGTGGTTAGGCAGATCTATGACTTTGCTTGCCATCATCAAATAGTAACATGCAGCGCCGCTGTATTTTCTATTCAAGTAACATCTCCAACGGTCGCAGCACTTGCGTTCCCTATTACCCTTTCCTCCCCACCAGCCAGCCTCTCAGGCACCAGTTCTAAGAAGCCACCCCAGTATCCAACGTTCGCTTCCGGTCCCCCTTCAAAACCCTCCAGTCCATACTCGATCACATTCTTCAATATTCTAAGGACCTTGAGCTCCTCTGAAACGCTGCTGGTTGAGCAGGAGCCGTGTTCAAGCATATAAACTGCGCCAGTGGGTTGCATGCACACGAGATAGAAGTACCACTAATAGCCTACTACCACAAACGCGGGCTTAATAAGTGCTAACGTAATGTCTAACAGGCCAGCTATCAAAGCAAGCTCTGCCTTCTTCCGCAGACTTGCGCCTATCTATATGCTAATCTGGTATTCTGCCTCTAATTTGTTGCTATCTGCCAGCTTAGTCACAAGGCTGTTAAAGAGGGTAGTTATCTTGGTGAAAGCGTCTAACACATAACTGATGGCTGAGTTCTAAGGCGGTAAGCGAGCATAGAGAGCGACTAGGGTCAGATGTTTTGTGTAAGTACAAGAGGGTAAAGTTAGCCTTTTAGTTAAGGCGCTGTCTAGTTTTAGAGTTAGTAGAGAGGTAGCTAGGTTTAATAGCCTAGGTTTGTCTAAATACGTTAGTTATATGTTAGCCTAAGGGTAGACAGGAGGGGGTTATACACGCTTTACAACAGCAGCTTGTTGTTAGCTAAGAGCTCTAGTGCTAGCTCTACTAACAGCTGTATTACAACCTAACACTAGGCATTTTTATTGCGCTTTCTTATGTTGCACGTCCTTGCGCGCTAGTATATCTACTTAACCCTTTTTAGCGTGTACTGTAGCTCCTTACGGAGAAGTAGGTCGCACTCTATTAGATTGCGAGGGGAGTCTGTAAAGGCATGTCAGTCAAAGGTCTGAACGCTAAGTGCCTTGTTGGATGTGATTAATTCCTGCGGACTAGGTGTCAGTTCTGTTGTTGAACAGGTTCAGCATATGTGCGCACACACCTGGAGGCATCGCGGCACCCAGCCATCGACTTGCCCCGGCTCGAGCCGTTCCATGGCGGCCACCACCTTGTGTGACATGCTACATGTAATATATTACCCAGACAGAATTTCACATACGACCACAGGCGACTGAGAACAGAGCTTCCCGTTCGCTCAGCTGAACTTAAGCAGTCGACCGGCGGATTAGTAGTCAGGTGGGTGACCACTGGCGAATACCCGCTGTTGTATGTTTTTTGCTCTTTTACTCCTGTGCTCTCGTAGCTTGAGGAACGGGCATGAGATATTCTCTGGAGAAAGTAAACAATTTAATGTTTGCAGGAATTATAAGGATTTCTCTCGGTGGATCAAACGTTGGGGCCGCTCGTGTTGTTGATGTATCTGGGAAACTCAGCATTGCCATTTTGAAGCATGTTGAACAACAGAGCCAATACTGGCAGAAATGAAACTCTGCAACTGCATGATGGAATGGGTGCCTTGCTCCGTTCTCTTTTGTACCTTGCGGTTGTTGCAATACCTCCAGCCACCTCTCTGACTTTGGACCTGTCGATCACAGTGGCGCAGTTGCTGCCAGTCATGCTGCTGTTATGCAGGCTCCTGCACGGTTGTGTTTCGTGGCTGCGACGCTGTGCTGCCTGATGGTGCCCCGCTCGTTCCTCGAATCGAACAGCGGCCCTCTGTGACCAAGCAACGTGGCGCAAGCTGTCCGAATCCCGACAGCTCACATGCAAGTGTCCACATTTTGTGCAAACTAATGGACGCGCGTGTTACCCGAGCAGCCAATGGTGTTGTTTCATGCAAGTAAGAAGGCGGTGCTGATGGAGGGGCGGAGGGGCTGAGGGGCTGAGCTGATGCATGCTGTCATCTCCCAGCTTGCTACCTTTTACTTACCTGAGGAAAGGCCTACCAGCTGTATTACCCGCAAACCCCTCCACCTCTTTCAAATCCACAGTTGCACACTCTTTGAAGCTCCAAGCTCCGACACAACGTTTGAAAACTTGAGCATCCGATACACAAGCACAACATGGGTTGTAAGTGACCGCTAGAGCTTCTTGGCTGGAGCCCAACGATGACGACTTGCGCGGGGCATGGAGGGGCTGACGCATGGCTACAGTGGCATCGAAGATGGCTGCAGCAAATGCTGCAACAGGATACCCTCCCCAGGGCGGCGCTCCTCAAGGCGGACAGGGTGGCTACGTGAGTTGAACAGAATCCGAACGTTGTTTGACAGCACAGCTAATTCAATAGCCCGGACAACAGCAGTACCAAGCGTATCCAGGGCAGCAAGGTGCCGCTCCTCCCGGTCAAGTAAGCTCTTCTTTCCTCTTCGTTTTCCCTTGCTCTGCATCGTCATCATCTTTCATCACGCGCGCCACATCACCCTAGGCTCCCGCAAGCTTTTATTCTTCTCCACCTTGTTTTTGCCTTCTCTGGACCAACCCCGCCGCTTGAAAAGCACCCGCCTGGCACCTGGACGTCACACTGGTCTGTTGTAGCCACAACTTTCAGCCACAACATGCCGCTCTCAAGCAAGATGGCGTCGTCCTCTGCCAACTACAATGCCTATCAGCCATCACAATATCCCGTGCAGCCTCCTAATCCGTATGGCCAAAATACACAGGTGCCTGGAAATCCACCACTGCCGCTGCGCCCCGGCTCGCAAGCTCCGCCGCAGTCACCTTATACACAACCGCCTGTTCCTTCTCCATATGGCGCACCCTCATCCCCATACCCTCAGGGACAGTCAGGGTATAACAGACCCGCTCCCCCACCTCCTGGCCAGCCACCGCAATCTCCTGCCTATCCTCCATCACCCATATCTCCGTATCCAGGCCAAGCACCGCAGAATCAGTGGAGCCAACCGCCGCCTCCACAGCAGTACGGCCAGCAACCCTACCAACAGCAAAACCAGTGGGGCCAGCCACCACAGTCTCCATATGGTCAGCCTCCACAGCAATATGGACAGCAACCTTACGGCCAATATGTTCGTAATCCCACACGTGACCTAATACGCTGTTTTCAACTACATTTCGTTTGAGATGATGCAGAGCAAGCTAATAGTGATGTATCTGCACTGAGTGTATGCTGACTTGATCCTGCAGGGACCACCAGGAGGACCCGGAGGACCACCTTCAGGCCAGCAGTATGGCGGACCACCACCACCTCAGGGCCAAGGAGGTTTTGGGGGCCCCAGGGAGGCCCGCCTCCGCTACAGCAGGTGCAGGGCAGCCCTGCCGAGGTTCAAGCTTACAAGCAGCTGCTGCAGGACTGCATCAATGAAAAGGGCCTCCAGACATTCTATCCCCCAGGCACACCAGCCCTTGACCAGATTGCACAGCAGGCGGCCGGAAAGATCAATCAGGTTATTCAGCGCTGGCGTGTGCAGAAGGAGATTGCCAATGATATCGTGAAGCTGGCTCTATACGACGTCGTTCTTTATATCGGTATGGTCTGGAAAACGTACGAGATCGACAAATGCTGACAAGAACTAGATGACAGTGGCTCCATGCAGTTCGAGGAGGAAGGCTCACGCATCAAGGATCTGCGCCTTATTCTGGAGCGAGTTTCGTTTGCTGCCACTCTCTTTGACGCTGATGGCATTTCGCTGCGCTTCATGAACACTGACCTCTCCGGTGTGCGTGACCAGCAAGGCCGCCCTCTCCAGGACGGTGTCGCCTCCGAGGCACAGATCGAGCAGATTATGCGTGGTGTTCAGTTCAAAGGCCTCACTCCCATGGGTACTTCGCTCCGCAAGAAGGTCATTGACGAGATTGTCCTTGGCAAGGCTGCTCAGGGTCAGCTCAGGAAGCCTGTGCTTGTCATTGCCATTACAGACGGCCAGCCTGCTGGTGAGCCGCAGAACGCTGTCTTTGATACAATCAGATATGCGTTCGACACTCTGCAGCAAAGGTATCCTCAGTACGGCCGTGGCGGTATAGCTTTCGAGTTTGCGCAGGTTGGCAACGACGAGATGGCCAAGAAGTTTCTTGGAAAGCTGGATGAGGACCCGCAGATTGGCCCCATGGTGGACTGCACTTCCAGTATGTTCCCTCGATTTTCTCAATGCTCCCCTACCGTGTAGATACTTACAAGTTGCAGACTACGAAAACGAGCAAGAAGAGATGTCTCGTGCCAACCCGCCCGTCGACCTCACGCCCGACCTATGGATCATCAAGCTCCTCCTCGGCGCCATCGACCGCTCCTACGACTCCAAGGATGAGAAGACCAACCCCGCGCCCGGCGGCTACGGCGCCCCTCCCCCAGCAAGGTTACGGCCAGCAGCAGCAGTACGGCGGCCCACCTCAGGGCGGCCAGTATGGCGCTCCCCCGCCAGGCCAGTACGGAGCACCACCCCCGGGCCAGCAGCAGTTTGGCCAGCCGCCACAGGGAGGCCAGTACGGACAGCCGCCTCAGCAAGGGTACGGGCAGCAGCACGGTGGTCAGCAGCCTGGCGGATACCCACCACAAGGCCAGCCGTACGGCGGGCAGCAGCAGCCACCGCGTCCGCCGCAGGGTGGTCCCGGTGGGTACCCAGGCCAGCAACAGTATGGCCAGGCACCTCAAGGCTATCCTGGCGGTCCTGGTCGTTAAGCTTTTGCGAAGTCTATAATTCGAGGCGCGTGAGCCTCTTCCTTAGGACTCGGCTCGATGGAAACAATAAGGGGTAGTGATTGGATCTCATACGTTTGAACGACATCAAGGGCCAGATTGGATAGTCTACGATGCTTCGATAATCAATGCAAGAAATGACAAGCATGCGATGCATAGCGAGTGATGTTTTAGTGTCGTACTATGTTTTATTTGACACAGTGGTATCTAGTGTCTGCTGCCCTATTGTCTAATTCAGGTATTGAGAGATGCCATGTTCAAAATGCCGACTTCTAGAAGGTATGCCAGCGTACATGATTAGGTTCGTGTGCGTCGTACACCTTTGTGGTCTATCTTTACTAATGTGTTCTGGGTTGTCCGTCACAGTATCAGACCTGCGCCATGGTGTTCTGCAGTCCGACATCTACCTCCGAGTCGTCTTCATCGTATGCCATGGCCTTGGTCCGGATGCAAACCGCCGACTTGGAGGCTGGGGTAGGGACAGAGAGAATATCAGGCGTGTGAGACTCGACCGCTTCTTCAGTCAGTGCAACACCGCCCTCGACCTCGACCTCACTGCCCTCAGAGATGCACGAATAAACTGAAAAGTCTGACTCTGATGAGCATCTGCCCTCTCCATCGCTGCTGTGTGCTAAAGGTGCAGTATCCTGCTTGACCACAGCTGGCGCAATAGCAACCACATCTTCAAAGCCTCCGACATAGGTCCCATTCCGAAGCTCGTTCCGCTCTTTCTGTCTTCTCACTCGACGCAGGGCGCCCATGTCGAATTCGCCGACCGGCTGTGCCGGTGATGAGTCGCGGACGGTACCAGTGCGTGGGACGGGAAGCGTGATCAGGGACCCAGACGAGCTTGAGTCTCTGCCTGGACGGAATATGTCCTGGAGTGCGGCCCTAAGACCCTGGGGCGTACATAAGGGCGGCATTCGCGAAAGGTCGCGCGCTATGTCCTCCGACGACCTGTGGCCCATGTTGTAGAACCTTCGTCGTGGACGACGCATAGCGCGAAGCTCGTCTACATCGGTCTGCGTTGTCTTGAAAGTGTGATCGCTGGATTCGGAGGCTGTGGTTGAAGCTGTATGTAGTGTGTTGGCGGAAGTAGCGAAAGATATGGTCGTTTGGACGGTGAAAGGCAGTACTTCATGGCCGGGTTCAGATGTTGAAAAGTACCGAGAGACTCCAATCGAGCGAATGATGTGTGCCGGCTTTGTAGGTAGATGGCGGATGTCATCTCTCCAGATTGGCGGGAAGTCGGCCAAAGCAACAGCCGCGAAGGAGATGTAGACGCGGTCGCGGTAGTAGGGGCGGCATGTATGACAAGCTCTAAAACTACACGGTACTGCCTGTACATCCTTATAAGAACTGTTTTCGTTCGTGGAGTAGGCGACACTCACTGCATCCTTAGCCTTGCTATTCATAGTGCCGTCGTGGTTGGAAGGCGTGTTCGCAAACGCTGCCAGTCTAGCGACCGCATCGTTAATCTGGTTTCCTTGGATAGAGTGGGCGATGATCTGCTTCATGTCTTTCTTCTGCGTCTTCAGTATCACTAGTTGCGTAGGGGTGTAGTTTCCTTGCTCTGCGGTGCGAATGACACTTTCACTCAAACCGATATTTTCGAGCTCTGATCGCAGCGGCGATTTGGATTGAACAGTTTCGTTGTACCCTTGGGCCGAGAGCAGATTGTGAAGTGAGGGAGAGCGACAGTCCTGGCGGCATTCGTACAAAAAGCCGATCGATGGCTCTCGTCCACAGACATTACACAGCTGGCCGCGTCCGTATATCCGGTCCATGTCGACGTGTGTGCAGTTCGGTGTCCGCACGCGCTTTGGCGTTGTGCGAGTCTTTATTTCATTAACGAGCCCGCGTATGTCTGTTTTCATACGACGTACCTTCATGTGGCCTGACATGGTGGGACAAGACGGAGTGGTGTAAGTGGAGAGGTTAAGAGGTGGAAGAGCTGCGGTGACGCTGGCACGATTGATGTGGGTAGGCAGGCAGGCGCGCCTTCTGCGATTTAGTGTGATCATAGAGAAGTGGCGGCATAGGTGAAAGTGTAGGCCAGCAACAAGCGATCTGGAGGCTTGAGCGGGGAGAAGCAGCCCCAAGGCGGCCGAGAGCAAACCAGATAGCAAACCGAAAATGACAAGATACTAAGGCCCGTTCTCGCTCTTGTCCTCCTGACAAGACGAGCCGCAGAGCCATGGGTCACTCCTGCTGTTTGGAACGCCAAGATGAATCGAATACACGCGAAATGACACCTGGAATCATGTCGAGAGAACGAGATGGAAGCAACGACGCGTACGAGGCATGGCGAAACGCGAGAAAGATTTGCAGCAGACCGGGGGCGTGAGAGTTGACGTTCAACAACAGCGACATGGGGTTGGGTCTGCTGAGAAGGCTGGTGTGGTACAAACCGTGGATCGCGCATACTCGTCTACCCGTCACATTCTCAGGATGATAGCAGTGACGGTTATGATGAGTGTTGTGGATTTTTGAGGGTTTAGATTCGCACTGAAGAAAGTTGGATAGCTCTTGTTTCATGGTCTCTGATGATGACAAGACGAAGAATGGAGTGCAGGCAACACAATTGCAGACATAGCCGAGTACATGTATGCTGCAAATACTGAGATAAGGTTGAGATGCGAGACGCAATGATTGATGTAGAGAGCCAATTCGAGCCCAGCTTGGACGTGAAGTATGTACTAGATGGCGATAGATAGCCTGGATCAGTTGTCCAGATGGAATGTAGGTAACCAGAGGTTCACCGAGGCTCATCGAGGTTCATCGAGGCTCATCGAGGCTCATCGAGGCTACTTATTCAGGCGGCATACCCGGCGCATTTTCATGCACTTGTATGCACACAGCGGCTGCCTTCATGTCGAACTACTCGGCACAGTCTCTTAGCTGTGCTGGCAGAAAGAGCTTCGTGGATAAGTCGAGTCGCACGCAATACCCACTTCAGCGGCCACCGCCGCTATCCGTTATCGCTGGGGGCACAGAAAGGAGCAGTGGTGCAGGTTGCCGTCGCTGAGTCGGCACCCACTTTGTACTGCATCTCGTCTTTTCTTGTGCATCCCATCTTTTCTTGTGCATCCCAGGTCCGGATATTCCGCTCAAGGCAAGCCAGAAACGTGAGCGAATCGACAGAACCAAGGACCGAGGTCAAGTGTATCGCTGCGTGCCGGAATCTCCGCGGCCACAATTAGCAGGAGCAGGCGCTAGTCTAGCATCGATCGGGAAACGACAACAAACAGCGAGCCCCCATCTCCCCAGACCCACCCGCAACCGCCCACCGCCCACCTCCCCCAACACGCCTCTCCCCGCCGGCAACCGTCGCATAGCCGCAGACGCCATGTCGGTCAAGTTCGAGAAGGAGACGAGCAAGACGACGGCCGCAGTGGCCGATGCCGTGAGCGATAAGGGCAAGGACGACCTGCTGCACCATGTCGGCGAAGCGCTGACCAAAGGTGCCGGGCCCAATGGCTACCTCGCAGTGAGTGTCGCGTAGCGGAGAGGGTGGTCGAGCAGCAGACTGACGGGGGATGCGACAGGCCTATCTCAAGCAGCTGCAGAGCAACCCGCTGCGCACCAAGATGCTCACCTCGGGAACGCTGTCCGGGCTGCAAGAGTTCCTTGCGTCGTGGATTGCACACGACCGGAGCAAGAGCGGCCATTACTTCACCTCGCGCGTGCCCAAGATGGCCCTGTACGGCGCCATGATTGCCGCGCCCCTCGGCCACGTCCTCATCAGCATGCTACAGAAGCTCTTCCAAGGGCGCACCAGTGTGAAGGCCAAGATTATGCAGATCCTGGTCAGCAACTTGATCGTGAGCGCCATCCCCCGTTGTCCCGTTGTTGTCTCGGGAGAGGCTCGGTACTGACACGTACAGATCTCGCCCATCCAGAACAGCGTGTACCTGACTTCCATGGCCATCATTGCCGGTGCCCGCACATTCCACCAGGTCCGCGCAACCGTAAAGGCGGGCTTCATGCCCGTCATGAAGGTCAGCTGGGTCATCTCGCCCATCTCGCTGGCGTTTGCCCAGCAGTTCCTCCCCGAGGTCACGTGGGTGCCTTTCTTCAACATCATCGGTTTCATCATTGGCACCTACATCAATGCACACACCAAGAAGAAGAGGCTCGCGGCTCTGAGGCGGAAGCATTACGGCGACGGCAGTGGCAGTGGCAGGAGCCAAGTGGGCGGCAGGCCCGGCGACAGGCCCGGCGACAGGCCCGGCGACAGGCCCGGCGACGAGTACGGCCGCGACCCCCGCGAACCTCCGCGTTACTAGGATGCGCGTTAGTAGGATGCGCGTCAGTAGGATGCGCGTTCGTAGGTTGCGCGTTCGTAGGTTGTGCGTTAGTAGGTTGTGCGTTAGTAGGTTGTGCTTTAGTAGGTTGCGCGTTAGTAGGTTGCGCGCTACCAGGTTATGACAGCGTAACGAGATGCGCATGGCATCCCATCTATCCAAAGATGGGCGGTTTTGAAGTGGTGCGGCTTAGGCTACGACTCTGTATATCCCCCGTGTTTTGTTGCTAGACTATATGGAGGCTGCCAGCGCTGTGGCGATTGGTGATGCTAACTAAATACATTCATGTCCCCCACGTCCTTGTTCGCAGCCGTGCAGCTGGCCTTGTTTCTAGATGGCGGGCAGGTCACGGCAGTCGTGTGGGATGGGCGTGGTTGGATGTAGGCATGTCTGTCCCTGTGCGAGTGAGGAAGGGGTTTGGTCTGTGCCACATGCACGTTGCACGAATAGGTCATGTGGTGCGGAGTAGACGTGGCTTCGTCCACGTCTCCGCATTCGCCAGCTAGGGTGTGAGAGGTGCCAGGCGGAGAGTTGGTTGTCTGCTACGACGTGTGTTGGTTAGTGCTGGCGCCTCTTTCGTGGAAGCGGTAGGTGATCAGCAACAGGTGAAAGGGCAGCGGTGGAGGTGGAGGACAAGCTGGCTAGTAGGGTAGGTATCCATCTACCTACGCGGCTCGCGGCTCGCGGCTCGCGGCTCACGACTAGGCCAGCCAGCACGCAGAGCGACCTAGTGAGGCGGGGTCAGGCGCGACGAGTCGACGACCTTCCTCCCCAGGCTACCCCAGAGCGGCGCACGACTGGCGCAGTCTGGCTGTAGGCAAGAGAGCGAGCGTGGAGCTATCATAGCAGGCGAGGGCGTGCACCGCTGGAAAGCGCATACAGCCGAAGTCGACCTCTCGACGTCTGTCGGCCTCGCGCACCATGTCTGGCTCCCAGGCCTCGCCGCCGCGGCCAGGACCGCCGTCGTCGCACACCCGCACCTACCAGGCCTGCATACCGTGCCGGCGCAGGAAAGTGCGCTGCGACCTGGGCCCCGTCGACAACCCCCACGATCCGCCCTGTGTGCGCTGCCGGCGCGAGAGCAAGGAGTGCTTCTTCTCGGCCACGCGCCGCAAGCGCAAGCAGGACGGCGACGACGAGCTCGACGACCAGGACGACTACGAGGTGCGCAACGCGAGGAAGCGCTCGCGCCCGCACGACGGCGAGCTGCCCGAGCCGCTCGCCGCCAGCAGCAGCAACAGCAACAGCAACAGCAACAGCGGCGCCGCCTATGTCTCGCAGCCGCTGACCCCGGAGGCTCCGTGGGCCGCCATGAGCCGCTGCGACGCCCGACCACGTCGGCCTCGATGCACCCCGTCGAGCAGACGGACGAGGACATGCAGGTCAACAACGAGTCCGTCGCCGCCCTGCAGACGGGCGAGATCTACAGCGGCCACGATGCCCTGAACCTGCTGTTCGAGGCCGCCCGCACCGGCGCCATGGACATGCACCGCCGCACCGCCAGCGCCTCGAGCCTGCAGCGCCCCGCCATGGCCAGCACCCCGGGCTCGCAGAACTACGGCAGCCCCCAGCTCGCCGCCTCTCGTGCCCGCACCAGCTCGCGCCCCGCCGCCGACCCCGTCGACCCCGCCATCGCCCTCCCACTCCCACACCCACACCCACACCTACACCCACTCCCACTCCCACACCCACCCCCTCCACCACCACCCCCGCCGCCGCTGCCCCCGCCGCCGCCGCTGCTGCCAGACCCCCAACGAGGCTGCCTTCGCCGACGCCCTCAAGGCCTGGACCAGGTTCCGCTTCGTGCGCGCCGGCTGGCTGACCGCCAAGGAGGCCATTGCCTACATCGACTACTTCTACGCCTACCTGTCCCCGCTGACCCCCATCGTCGTCCCCGACTACCGCGACCATGCCTTCCACGCCAAGCTGCTCAAGGAAGAACCCATGCTGGTCATTACCCTGCTCACCATCTCCTCCCGCTACTCGCACCCGAGCGGCACCACAAACGCCGGTGCCGCCTCGCGCGCCTACCTCATCCACGAGAAGCTGTGGAAGTACCTGCAGGGCATGATAGACCGCATGATCTTCGGCCAGGAGCAGTTTGGCGGCGGCTTCTGCGGCGCCGGACAGCAGCCTGGATCCGACGTGAACCCCCTGTCCCGCAAAGGCCTGCGCACCCTCGGCACCGTCGAAAGTCTGATGCTACTCACCGAGTGGCACCCGCGCGCCCTGCACTTCCCCCTGGTGACGACGACGACGAGCTTGTTCTCCCCGACGACCTGGAACATGAAAAGGGCCCCAAAGCGGACATGTACAAGGGCGTGGGCGACAAGCGCATCGACAGCTGGCTGGAACCCTGCTGGCGGAGCGACCGCATGTGCTGGATGTTGCTTGGCAACGCCATGACTCTCGCCTTCGAGATTGGTGTGTTCGACGAGACGAGCGAAACAGAGTTCGAAGAGGCGAACCACCATCTCTCCCACGCGACTGTCAAGGCCTACTTTCGGCGGAAGAACCACCTCAAGAACCTGCTCATCATCTACGTTACCCAGACAAGCGGTCGCTTGGGCTTGACATCTATGCTACCCAAGATCGACCAGCGCGATGAGAACTTCATCGGAGGTCCAACCCCGAATGAGCTGTACCAGCAGCGTGTGAGCGGCATCAAGGCACCGCCCATGCAGTTCGGCACCCGTCCCAGCGCTGCCCAGGACGGTCAGCGCCTACCACTCGAGTCTGTCGCCCACCAGGAACGCCATGCTGTCCAGGACTTGGTGCTTGACTTTTGGACCCGTATAGCCAAAGTCATGGAGATGGGCAACTTGAAGCTCTTCTCCAACCGGCGCAAAACGAGAGAATTGCTCAAGTCAGGGCAGTACGAGGAAATGTTGCAGTTCTTCCAAGGTCCGCTGACCGAGTGGAAGAATTGCTTTGATCGCGCTCCCCACGGTAACTTTGCCTCTTACGCGCCCGCTCCTCATCACGCCACTGACCTACCTAGTACCCACACAACTCCGCCATGTCCTCATCATTGAGTTTGAATACACACGCGTCTACCTCAACTCTCTCGCCCTGCAAGCCGTGGTTGAACGCTGCACGCACAACACGCCCCTGCAAACGCATGCCAGCCTTCACACCACACGCACCCCAACCAACGGCACCGCCCCAGGCCCAGGCGATGGCGGTGCAATTCCCTTCTCTACACTGACCAAATGGTATGCCAACGACCGGCACTACATCAACGAAGTCATCGACGCGTCGCGCAACGTGCTCAAAGTAGTCGTCGACGGCCTCTACCCAGGCGACTATCTTCGCCATGCCCCAGTGCGAACCTTCTTCCGCATCGTCTCTGTCGCCATCATCCTGCTCAAGACCTTTGCCCTGGGCGCAACCGAAGAAGACGTCGCCGTCTCTCTTGCCCTCCTCTCAGGCGCCGTCGATGCCCTCCGCACCTCCATCGTAGACGACGTGCACGTCGGCAACCGCTTCGCCGACCTAGTCGAAACCCTCACCCACCGCATCCGCTCGCGCTTCGTCCGCCTCGCCGCAAACGGCTCCACCGGCCTCTCCCGCGCAGGCTCGCGCTCCCCATCCAAGTGCCACTGATGCCACCCCCGCGCCACTAAACCCCCTAGCCGGCTCCTATCTAGGCCCCAGCTCCAACACCTTTGCTCCCACCAGCGCCGGCACCGGCACCTCGGTACCCAACAGCCCCTCCCTCGGCGGCCTCACAGCCAGCGGCCGCGCAACTCCCAGCTCCCACTCGCACTCGCTATGGGGCATCTCTGCAGAACCCTATGATCCAAACTCAAACTCCATCAGCATCATGCCCCCGCCGGGCTTCCACTCGTTCCCGCACCCAAACACACCCGGTGGTTCTACCGTGAATGGAAATGAAAATGCCAATCACAACGCCAACAGTAATGCGCAGAACGGGGAGACCAACGCTAATGGCTCGTGGTCCCAGTGGGCGAATAGCGGCGCCAGTTGGGGCGGCGCAGGCAATGATCAGGATTGGCTGGCTTTGCCGCTGGATCCTTTGCTCGATCAGTGGGGGCCGAGATCAACCAGACGGCCATGGGGCCCGATGTGGGTGGTATGGATATGTTGGATATTCTGTTGAACATGGGCGGGCCGCCGGGCAGTACGTCGTAGGTAGGACGTGGCCGGCCACAATCAATGGGGTAAAAGTGGACCGTTCTTGGCCTGTCGTTGTACAGGGATATGTGTGCTGTCTTGACCTCTGGGTGGATTTTTACGACACCCAACCAGCTGTAGCTGAGACTTTTTCTGATGCAGACATACAGATTTTGCACATCATTTAGAAGAACGTTGTGACCTTGGAATACTTTACTTTGGGTGAAGCACGCGGAAATGAACATCAAAACAAAGCATGTCTAAAAATAAAAAATAAAAAAATTCACTGCTGATGTCGGACATGTAGTTCCGCAATCCGATTATGTGAGCCGTTGTTTGGCGAGGGGAGATGATGGCAGGCCGCCAGTGGCTCAGGTCCCGCGTCAGCATCTTGAGCGCCCAACTGGTCCATGTTATCGCTCTTGTTCAACCATGGCGATCCATCTAGCTGCTCTGCCTATCTGTCAGCTTCCCTTGCGCTGGTTCGTGCACTGTCCATGTCATGTCGAAGGTGCAATCACGCAAAAACTACCGCTTACCTCTGGCCTCGCATCCCGGGCATGTCTGAGCGGCCTGTTGGATTCGAAGAAACTGTGTATTGGCTTGTGTTTGGTGATTAAGATAGATTGTCATGTCTTCTCTCTGGAGCACCCACTTGTCTTTTTTTGTTTTGTCGCTTGCTATAATTTTGACAGCTCTTTTTGCAGAAGCTCACTCATTCCCCTTCTCTATGCTTAATGCACAAACCTAAAGTCCAACCTCTTCATTCCTTCGTCTTTCGTACTGACAATGTAATCGTCCTGCTCTTCCTTGGTCATTGCGTTCCATTGCCTGTCCCTGACCTTGTTGCGCCAGATGTAGAATGCCTTGACTAAGAAAAACAACAGGGTATTGAAGCTGCAAATAGCAAGCAATATCTTGTTGCCGCGACGGTACAGCGGCTGGTCGTCATTGCGGTAGATGTTCGATGAGATGATGTTTCCAGATTGCACAAACATGTTGTAAAACGCTGCAGACACGGCACGTGTGCGTACCGAGTTGGAGTTTGCGGCATTCCAGCCGACCAAGATCGCATGGCAGTACGGATAGGAGAGCAGCCCGGTCAGAAGCGCGTATCGAACCCAGGGGTTAGAGCCAGCGGGGAGCGTGACCAGAGCGACAAGCCAGGGAAAGATCCAGAAGTTGCTCATACTCGATACAATGGATCGCTCCTTAAACTTCTTCGATACCCATGTAATAATGAGCAATTGAACAGCGAAGAGAAACTGCGATGGAATCAACAGCATGTTGGCCTGGAAAGTGCTGAACCCCAGCTGACGCAAAATGTAGGAGAGGTAAGTGGAGGGAGGCGAGGGCGGAATATACGCCATGAGACCGATAATATAGAGCGGCCACTGCTCCCAGTCTGTAATGGTCTTCCACAGGAGCCTGGGGCTCACGCCAGTCCGGTTGTTCATATCTCCCTTGGATGGGTCATCACGTAGAATACGGTTGACGAGGATGTACTCTTCGTGGTCGCTGAACCATCCGTCCTTGCCACGGAACCAGTTTTTGGTCTGAGTAGCTCCAGGTGGCATAAGAACGAAGGAGAATACGCCAATAACCAAAGTCAGAAGACCCTCGATCAGGAATCTGGGAGCCGTCAGTTTAAGTCGTGTACCTGGAGGTTGCCTCACTCACAGATATTGCCAACCACCCCAGCCATTGAGACCACGCATTTGCAGGACACCGGCAGCCAACAGCGAGCCAAAGATGTTGCAGAAGCTCAGAGCTGTCCAGAACCACGCCAGACGGGTCGGCAGCTCATTAGATTTAAAGAAGTAAGTAAGCCATAGCACGATATCGCTGAAGTCATGTCAGTTACGTCCCGGCACGCGTACGGTGAACCGCTCACGGAATGAACCCTCCCATCAATAGACCCAATAGGGCGCGAATGGCAAAGTATTGCGACTTGGTCTTCATAGCACATTGGCAAGCGCTGACAATTGACCATGCGCAGATAATAGTCGGGATCCATCTAATAGTCCCGGTTAGTGCTCAAGTTCCCAGCCTGATATCTGTACCCTTTTACGAGCTTACCTGTCGGCTCCCAGCTTCTTGCTTATTAGCCCGCTAGGCAGTTCGGCGAATAAGAACATGGCAAGAAATATCTAAGCCAAAATAAGTCAAAGTTGGGTTTGAGATCTGGGCTAACGCACGGTTTGTCCGTAGTTGAAGTCGTTTGTGTCCATGCCTGACTCTCAATTAGCTCATTCGGCCGCAGTCGATTTCGCATACTCACCGAGATCATCAAGCATACTATCAGAGATTGCTCGGTTGATGTTCTTGCGGTTCAGATCCAGTGATACGAACATCATCCATGCCCACAACGTGACTCTGAAATCGAGCTATGAACGTTGTCAACCATTGCTCAGTCTCCAAAGAGTGCGCAGCTACCTTGCGAACAAGCTTCCTCTCTTCTTCTGCGGTCCATGTGTAGTTCGGATCGAAGCGATGGAGACCCTCGTATTC
Organism: Ascochyta koolunga; assembly: GCA_026119515.1. Taxonomy (NCBI): domain Eukaryota; kingdom Fungi; phylum Ascomycota; class Dothideomycetes; order Pleosporales; family Didymellaceae; genus Ascochyta; species Ascochyta koolunga. The sequence goes on from JANLCG010000022.1 coordinate 1,094,169, forward strand.
AGCCTTCTCATAAACTTCCCGCCAATACTGCGCAGTCACACGGTCGCTAAAAGGGTGATCTTCATAGGACCCGTGCAACGGTCGTTCCTTGTTCGAAAGCTGGGAGGATCCCGAGTCCGCATGTTGGGTAACGGGTACCTGCTTGACATCGACCGAAGGGGCAGTCATTACCGTCACGGGTCGGAATGAGGACGTCGTCAAGTAATGGTTTGCTAATCGCAAGTCGAATGAACTAAGTAACTAGGGTCTCGACATGTACATCTCCGGCGGCCTCAGAGACTTTATAAGTGACCGGAGATACTGTCGAATACTGCACCGGCCAAGAATGGTGCAACAGCACCCTTGAGTGACAACATCATGGTAGAGGAAAAATGTGCTGCCAAGCGCAAGCCTTAAGTGCCACGCTTTCCACCTGTCCTGCACCCGATAAGGAACCAGGTGGCAACGATTGGAGGGATGTCCGATACGTCTGGCGAGCTTGGCATCGTAGAGATGTAGAATCCCTAAACTTAAAGCGGAAGAAGTCGATGAATGTTGTAATAGTGCACTTGGCTGCATCATGCTTGATGGGCGATAAAGGTACGCAGCCGAAAGTATTCCCCGCTCACTGTAGAATTGCCCTTCTTTTAGTGGATTTCCTTCGCCACAACAACGTAAGATGTTGATTCTAAATAGACAGATCTGTAGAGTAGCCTTTTCTCCACAAGACTGTGTTTAAAATAATTTCTGTGATTAGAGTGTGAGCCTGCGAAGCATGAGATGGCTTTGTGGCGTTCCTTTGTTTTTAGTGGTTTGGTGTGCGGCGAATACTTTCGGCCGCGTGGCAGGATTGTGAACAGACAGTTGAGCGTAGTCCTCGTGGCAGAGTGCAGCGTATTGGGTCCGACCCAGTTCTTCACTTGGCGATTTTTTTAGTGTCGGATGAGGTGCAGATGGTATATCACTTTTACCCTCTAGCGAACAGAAGGCGCTGCCTTTCCAAGACGTACGAGGGAAATGATCAGAATGTAGAAGATGTGCACCTATCCGCTCTTTCCCTATGGGCCCGTTTAGTCTGGATAAATGGCTACTATTTTCATCGGATGTTTGACGGGTCAGAAGCTGCGATAACGAACATGCACCCATGTCGGCACGTCAGTCTACACAGAATTGCGTCAGGCACCGTGGCTTGGCCTTGAGACGAAGGGCATGGCAACAAACACCCTGGGCCTCAGAGGCTTGGTCTTCGACAAGAAGCAAATAAGCTCAAGCAGTATATTTCGCGAACCCAGAACGTGCTACTGTTGTCTTGTAGGATGTCGTGAGCCATGTACAGATGTCGTCAATAGCGGCCAATCAGAAGCGCATAAAAGCCGACGAACGTGTGCGAACGGGCGAGGGGTTGAGAACAACTTCAGGTAATTGCAAATAGTGCAAAATATGATGCGATTTCTCTCGAGTCTGATAACGGGTGAACTGAGTCGTGAGTATCGATAGTGATGATTCCTAGAGGTGACTGTCGACTGACATAATCGACGCTAGTCGCCGGTACCGTTAAAAACGGGTGTTGTGTGCACAGACACGGTAACGCGTTGAGACGCGATTTGTACATTAAGTAGCTTCATTATTTGCTTTTCGTGGTCTACGACTTCTCCTCATCATTCAGACCAAGGTCCTCACGACGAGATTTACTGTTCGGGTCAAGGTATGGCTTCTCACCCAAGCTCACTGCTCGCTGTCCAGTCCTCGGACCCTGCCCCTTGTAGTCGAAAGTCGCGGTGTGGTACACACTTCTGTTGTCCCAGATGGCCAGGTCATTCTCGTTTTGCCACCTGTGGCGGACATGCAGGTCGTGGTTCTCTACGATTAGCTGCACGAACCAGTCTAGCGCTGTCTGGCTCTCTTCCTTGGTCAAGCCATTGATCTGCTGTACATGGTGTCCAACGGCGAAGATTGACTTCCAACCTGTAACAGGGTTTGTTCGGATGACAGGATGCTCGGCGATCAATTCGCTACCGACATTTTCTGGTGCGCCTCGAGGCTTGTCATACAGATCGAAGCCGTTTTCCTTTGCTGCAAGATTGAATCCGGGCTGTGCATATGTAGCAGTGAGGCCCTCGAAGAACTTCTGGTAGGGCGGTGAAAGACGGTCGTACAGCTCATATCCTGAGGCCCAGAGGGTGTCTACCGCCGACGTCAGCCGGCAATTCCATTTCTGAGTGACTCCGACTCACCTCCACCAGTTTTTGGCAACTCAGTCAATCTCAGAAGCGCATAGTCACTGGGAATTTTCTCGAACGTGATGTCGCTGTGCCATCCTCCCTTCGCGGTTTGCTTGCGGTCTGCAAAGTTCAGAAACTTGTTCTTGTAGATTTCCTTTGTTTGTTCAGAGCTGATGACACTGATTTCATTGTCGCCGCCACCAAGCCGACGACCGGCGTTGATGACAGGGTGGATGTGTAGCTTGGATGATTCTGGCTTGCCTGAGAGCTCACCCAGGCGTTGCGCGAGTTGCTTCTGAAGATCGTTGTTCAGATCGTCCTGCTTGCGGAAGAAGACCACACCACGTTGAGAGACTGCAGATTGAATCAGTACCAGGATGGGCTGACTTGAAGAAGAGCTGACATACTTGTGATGGCAAGGTCACGGATTAGCTCGTCCGAGTTTGGTGCTTCGAGCCAGTCCTTCAGATTGACGTCGATGAATTCGCGACCTATCACGGGGGTCACATCGAAGGATTTGTACTGGTCTAGTACGCCCTTGAGCTGAAGAGGTTCGCGAATATACTGAGATTGAGCTGGTGTGTCGGTGCTCTTGGTGTTGAGTGTGACTGTTTCGGTCGCCATGATGATTCCGGTTTGTAAAGAGCTTGGAAAGTTCTTACGAAGCTTCACGAGTGAGGGCTCTTCATGTTTAAGTCTACCTTCAGAAACAGCTTTCGGCTACTCAACATCTAGCCTGATGTCGATGGGACCATATCGCAACATCGCAGGGTTCCCGCTTGGCTTGCAGGACAAGCTGTAGTGGCACGCTTTGCTAATGGCTACGGTTGGCCTTACCACCTGCTGGTCCACTTGGTATGGATTGTGGCTCGCCGGATGTTTCGATAGTGAACTGGTGTTGCGGGGTAGATTGTGCGCGACATGTGGGGGTGAGATTGCGTGCTGTTCGGTTAAGCTTTACGAGTGAGCAGTGGACGTCAACATGCGCTTGCTTGTCCTGATCGTGTTATCTCCGAGGAAGACCATCGGTATGCTCCGCGGATACCAAAGCTGATACCGTATAAGTGGGCTTATAACGCCCTTTCCAATGCAGTATCCCCTAAAACTAGTTTGTCGATTACTCAGAAAGTATTCGACTACAGCCCCCGTACGTATAGTCCTACAGGCTTGCCTAAATACGTAACCTAGTGCCTAGAAGGAAGTAACAACCAAAGGTAGCTGGAAAAAAAAGATAGCGCTTTATCAGAAGGGCACAGATAGAGCATAAGAGAGATAAGAAAGTCTTTTACAGTTTTACTGTCGGGTTTTTTTACCCGCCTGCACCGCTCATTTAACTTAACATGTTCCCTTTATGCTAGGAAAACCCGACCTTGAAGCCTTTTTTTTCCCAGTCATAGTACCCAGGTATTATGAGATCGTTTACACCACATTGCAGGTACTGTGCTCACTTATGTTCACTAAGCATGCGGTAGCGGTGTAGATGGATGCATCCCGCCCCAAAAGTCTCGGATGACATCGCTGAGCGGACCGTCCAGCAGATGGCATGTCCCCAGAAGTGCAAGACGAGTTGATTTCACCCCTTGCTTTGGGCTAGCTGGACGGGCACGGGATGGTAGGCAGCGGTGTTTGAACAGTTGATGTGGGCGGGGTGTGGCTGTGGTGAAGGGACGTATGCCACTAGGCCGGTTGTGGTTGTGCGAGCAGAGATTGAGTGTAGGGTGGGGTGCTGGTATGGGTAGTGTTGGTGCGGTGGGAGGGACAGAGTCGGAGCACTCGATGTGGTGGTTTGTGGTTGTGGGTCCTTGGTTGAGATTCTGGTTTTCCGTAGCACGGGGAGTTGGGTTCGTGGAGAGCTGCTATTGGTAGTGGAAAGCATCGGGTTTGGATGACTGGATGCATGGATGGGTGAATGGGCTTGCGTGTAGGGTTGTTGGGTTGTTGGGTTGTAGATAGCACCTGAATTCTCTTTACTAATGCCCTCCCAACCTCCACTAAACACTCGATCAAACCGTCCTAACCGAAACGCCTGAACAGCACTAAAACCACTCAGCCACGAGTAAAATGTGATGATGGAGTGTATGGTCACTCTGTCCGCCTGGGATTTCAGTTTGGAGGGGTTGGGGAAGGTGGTTGTAGGAGGTTGAGTGGTGTGAGTTTTTACTCGCCACGGATAGTGGGATGGTAGGTGTGGTTTCATGTAGGATCATGCATGTTTGAATCGAATTTTTCTTTCAAGCAGGGCATTTGGGTTTGGGTATCTGATATTTCCTGTCCGTCATCGCGCACCCTCCTACTTTCGCAAGGGGGTCCTCAGAAGGGTTTAGCAGCCTTCCTGCTCTCGGCCCTCCCCGTCACGGGATCGCGAAACTCCTTCCAACTCACGGGATACATGAGCCTCCCCTCCTCGCTGCGTGCCATGACGACTCCGAACTCGTTCTCGCTCGTGCTGACGTAGTAGTTGCTCTGATCGCCCAAACTGATGACGGTCCCGCGCACCAAATCGCCGACGCGGAATGAGTCCTCCATCTTGATCTTGTCCTTTTCTGTTGCGCGGATGTCCTCGCGCCGGATCTGGCCCTGGAACGACTCGCGGCACACGGTGTTGTCGATGACAAGGATCTCGCAGGTTGCGAAGCGCGGGCCGAGACGTGTGATGAGGGCAAGGACGACGGAGTTGACTTCGGGCAGGATGGTGCCACCGCCGCCGGAGCCGGTGCCCAGGATGCCTGGGTCGGTGGAGGGGGAGGGGCGTTGTATCGAGAGGAGCGGCGAGGGCTTGGTTTGTGTGGATTTGGAGGGCGCAGATGTGATGACGGGACCGGCTATGGAGGCGTAGATCTGTGACTCGTGGATATGTGTGCCGGGACCTGGGAAGTATTTGTCTGCGCTTCCGAGCAGTTGGCCTGGAAGGGCTACGGCAGGGACGGCCATGGCGGCGGGGGTGAAGTAGCGATGTGTCGGGCGAGGGAAAAATCCAAAATCCAAAAAAACAAAAAAACAAAAAAACGGGCTTCTGGTGGCTTCAGGAGGCTTTGGCGACAATCGGGGGCTTTTGTGGTTGTCTGTGGGGTCGAATGGCGGCGTTGAATGTTCGCGATGCCTCGACGTCAGGCTCGGAACTTTTGTTGCTGGGGTACCTGCAGCAGAACACGTCTAAAGGTTAGCGCGACCACTAGCATCAGCACCAAAGAGCCTTGTATTCACGACATTTTGTATCCACGGACAAAAGCAACTCCAGAAATTCTGTATTCACTTGGACAAAAGCGGGGTTGCGAAATTGTTTGTACTCACCACCATCACTGGTGCAGACGGGTACATGCAGGATTCGGAAATTTGATAAGACACTACAGTACGTTGTTGCCAGAGGCCCATGCTAGCAAGCCATGCACCCGGCACGAAAGCAGCCGCAACGTGCGGTGCGGTACAAGGAGCCGCCGAGGCTCCCGATTGTGAATGGTTCCAGACCCCTCCGCCCGAATTGAACCGTCCATGCAAGCCCGTCCAACGCCGTTTTGTAAACCCAGCACTGCCAGTGGCACATTGCTCCAGTCGCCGAGATATGCAATCCCACGCAAGAAAATCATCAAAATCATTCGCTCAGAGAAACAAGCCGGTAGGGGATGCCGTCGCCTTGGTGGGCGCCTGCTCGAGGCACAGGAGCGGAGTGGAGAGGCTCCTCGCGCCTCGCTCTGGCTCTACGTGTCGGCTCCGGCGACTAGACGGCCTGGTAGAGGAGGAGAGGTTCGCCAATGTTCTCAATCTCAGGGATGGTGCACTTGAGGTCGAATGCTTTGGACAGGACAATCTTGAAGATCTGTGGATGTTAGTTGAGGTAGTTTATTTTCGAAGCCTTGTCCCACCTTCTGCACGTTGATGCTGTGACTTGTGCTGCTGAAGATCAGACTGGCCTTCATTGCGCGAGCGAAGCGCTTCGCCTGTGGTGTGTGAGTCAGCGCGTCGGCAGCTAGCCTACGGGTACGTACTTGGTTCGAGATCTCCTCCTGCTCATCGCGGGGAAGTTGACAAAGTGGTCGTACTTGGTGCCGACCAGGAAGGGGATGGCTGTCTTGTTGAAGCCTCGGCCTTGGCGGTACCATTCCTTAATGGAGTTGAGTGTGCTCTTGCGGGTCAGGTCGAACATGAAGAGGATGGCGACGGCATCGTTACACACGAGCGGCAACATGTTTACAAACTCGCGCTGGCCGCCGAGATCCCAGATGGAGAAGGTGATTTCTGTATTCCTGATGGAGATGGTCTTCTCCATGAAGTTGACGCCTGCAATGGTCAGCGGTTGCGCGTGGTCGGTGGTGTGGAGCGTGTGGAGCGTGTGAAGCGTGTGAAGCGTGTGAAGCGTGTGAAGCGTGTGAAGCACCTACCCAACGTCTGGATGTAGTCCTCGTCCCAGCTGCCCTCGACGTACTTGACCATCAGACTGGTCTTGCCGATCTGGGCGTCGCCGACCATGCCCACCTTGATGACGACGCTGGAGTTCTTGGCGGGCTCTTGCGACGGCTGCGCGCCCCGCGTGTTCTGCTCCTGGTACGAGTTGGATCGGCCGCCGGCGTCCGAGGTGGAGTAGCGGCCCATCTGCGAGCTCGGGCGCGACTGTGAGTGGCCCATGTGTGTCTCCTTGCTGCTGTCGTAGTAGGCGTGGCGCGGGGGTGTCTGCGTCGGACGAGTTGAAGCGGGTGCCATTGTGGGGGTATTGGTAGCCCGTGTCCGAGTAGGAGGTCGAGGGACGTGGGGCGTCGGGGGTGTAACCGTTGTTGCTTGGGTTGCTGGGGTGGAACTGCGGCGGGGGCGAGACGGGGTTGGCGGTGACGGTGCTGCTGCTGGCGTCGACGTCCATGGTCTGCTCCGAGTGCTTCTGCGCGTCGAGGGCATCGGCGTCGGCGAGGGGTTGCTGCTGCTCGGGCGGGGGTCCATGGCGGTGGGCGGTGGGCGGTGGGCGGTGCAGCAGTAAGCGGTGCAGCGGTGGGCGGTGCAGCAGTGCGCGCGTTAGAGTCGAGGGCGTGTGGTGTTGACTCGAGCGGGCTGGGATGGTGCGGGCGAATAGGCGAGGGCGGTGGTGCAGCTGGCCGGCCCCGCGTCGTCTGGTGGTCGAGGGAAGGGGTGCAGGCGTCGGGGGCGGTGAGAGGGCGGGCACGGGTGGTGTTGGCTGCTGGTGGCTGCTGGTGGCTGCTGGTGGCTGTTGGTGGCTGCTGGCTGTCTTGTTGTCGTCTGTCGCGCGCGAGTCCACTCGTATTGGGACGCGAGGGAGGCCGTGCAGGATAGGAGGCTCTGCTCGACGTCAGCGCAGACAGCGACGGGCGACGGTAGACCGCAGGTGGGCGCTTAGCTGGTGCGCTGCTGCGCCGGTGCGCCGGTGAGCTGCCTTGCTGGTTGGCTGCCGACCTGCTTACCTAGCTGCATCCATGGCCGCCCTATGCCCTGCGGAGTGGAGCCCTGACATGCCGCCCCCGCGCACGGCCACGAAAAGTTGCCCCGCCAGTCTGTCCAAACTTTTTGGCTCTCCAACTTTTTTTTTGACTTTGTGGACGCTTGGCGACAGCAACGAGACGCGATTGCGAGCACCAGCCATTCTGAGCACCAGCACCAGCACCGACACCAGCACCAGCACCAGCACTACCAGCACCAGCACAAGCACCAGCACTACCAGCACCAGCACTATCACCAGCACTACCACCAGCACTACCACCAGCACCACCACCAGCACTACCACCACCAGCACTACCACCACTACCACCACCACTACCACCACCACTACCACCACCACTACCACCACCACTACCACCACCACTACCACCACCACTACCACCACCACTACCACCACCACTACCACCACCACTACCACCACCACTACCACCACCACCACCACCACCACCACTACCACCACCACTACCACCACCACTACCACCACCACTACCCACCACCACTACCACCACCACTACCACCACCACTACCACCACCACTACCACCACCACTACCACCACCACTACCACCACCACTACCACCACCACCACCACCACTACCACCACCACCACCTCCTCCACCCACACCCCCCACCATGGCCAAGCGACCCGCAGATGCATACCAGGACGTCGAGCCCGTCAAAAATGGTGACCGGCCCATGGACGTCGGCCACAACGACGACGGCCTCGACTTTGAAGACGAATTCGAGGATGAGTTCGAGAGCGAGGACGAGATCTTGGAAGCCGGTGTGGACGGCCGCCCAGACGAGGAGCGCGAGGCCGAGGAGCGCCAGAGTAGGTCCCGCAGCGTTGCAGCGTGAATGCATGCGTGCATGCTGACCACAATCACGAAACAGATGCCATGGACGTCGATCAGGACACCTTCATCCCCGGTCGCCACAAGCTCTCCGCCGGCGAGACCCTCGCCCCCGATCTGTCCACCTACGAGATGCTGCACACCCTCGAGGCCCCCTGGCCGTGTCTGTCCTGCGACATCATCCCCGACAGCCTGGGCGCAGACCGCCGGACCTACCCCGCCACCCTCTACGCAGTCGCCGGCACACAGGCCGCCCAGGGGAGAGACAAGGAGAACCAGATCATGGTCATGAAGATGAGCAGTCTGTCGCGCATGGAGAAGGACGACGACGACGACGAAGAAGAAGAAGACGACGACGATGACGCATCAGACCCCATCCTCGAGACCAAGTCGATACCACTCAACAGCTGCACAAACCGCATACGCGCCCACCAGTCGCCGCAGGCCACCTCCGCCCGCCCCCACCACCCTCACAGCCGCCATGATGGAGTCGGGCCAGGTCCTCATCCACGACGTCACACCGCACCTCACCTCCTTCGACACCCCCGGCACCACCATCACCCCCACACAAAACAAGCCCGTCTGCACAATTCGCGCCCACAAGGCCAACGAGGGCTACGCACTCGACTGGTCGCCCCTGATCCCCGAAGGCAAGCTGCTCACCGGCGACGTCGCAGGCAACATCTTCACAACCACACGAACCCAGGGCGGCGGCTTCGTCACCGACACAACCCCCTTCACCGGCCACAAGGGCACAGTCGAGGAGCTGCAGTGGTCGCCCACCGAGAAGCACGTCTTTGCTTCTGCCTCTAACGACGGCTGCGTCAAGATCTGGGACGCGCGCTCCAAGTCGCGAAAAGCCGCCGTCAGCGTGCAAGTCTCCAAGACTGACGTCAACGTCCTCTCCTGGTCGCACCAGACCGCCCACCTGCTCGCCACGGGCGCCGACGACGGTGAATGGGCCGTCTGGGACCTGCGCCAGTGGAAGCCCAGCACCTCCATGGACGCGTCCGCGAAGCCGTCGCCCGTCGCCAACTTCAACTTCCACAAGGAGCAAATCACATCCGTCGAGTGGCATCCAACAGACGACAGCATCGTGGCCGTCTGCGCCGGCGACAATACCCTGACCCTGTGGGACTTGGCTGTCGAGCTGGACGACGAGGAGAGCAGGGACACAGCCGGCGTGCAGGACGTGCCGCCCCAGCTGCTGTTCGTGCACTACATGGACCAGATCAAGGAGGCACACTGGCACCCGCAGATTCCAGGCACCATCATGGCGACCGGCGGGTCAGGATTCGGGTGCGTATGTTGTGGACGTTGCACAAGGACGCTTACTAACGTATCGCAGTGTCTTCAAAACCATCAGCGTGTAAAACACATACAGGAACCATCCCTGGCATGGCAAATACAAAACTTCAACTCTCCATCTCGACATTGACGCGTGATCACGTTACTCCTTTTTTCTTCCGCATCCGACCGCACAAACACCCCTCTTGCAACGTGCAACTTTCACACGTGTCGGAGACCGTCCCTGTTAGCTTTCTCCACACTAATCAAATAGCAGTCTCGTTCCCTCTATTTTCCGACTTCCAGACAAACCTTGCAACCCCCACCATCCTGTTCACCAGCACATGATCCTCCACCTTTTCACCCAACTAGTGCCACGACAGCACAAAGCATGCGTGTATCACGCAGCCACTATACATGCCGCCCCCCACCTTCTCATTCTCCAAACCCGACGAAAACAGCGGCGTCTTCATCTCGCTCATCTCGCGAATCTTCTTGATGAGATTACTGTCACAGGTCAGCGTTCCCCTTAATCCCCATCACAACCCAAGTCGGAATTGCAATCCAAGTCGGCACAACTCACTCAACAGGCAAATGCAGTCGATCCTGCTCGCGCCACAAGATGCCTACGACTTTTTCGCGCCCCTGGCTGTGGTCCTCCAAGTGCTCTGTGATCAGCTGGCGGCCCATTTCCTTGCTGCATCCGTAGATGCGCTGCGCGCACCCGTCGAAGCTGCAGATCCACGAGTCGCGCGGCCCGTTGGCTTCGTACGTGGGGAGCGGCGTCGAGACCATGGCGGGGAGGACGGGCTGGGTCGATTTCGACGCGCCTTGGCTGCTCCCTGGGCGATATCGCAGGGGCAGTGGGGGTCGGCAGCTCCTGATTGAGGGGTTGTTTCGTCGGCGGATGTGGGGGAGAAGATGGGGCTACTGGGGAACTCTGTGCGCGTTTGCGTTTGTCTTCTTCTTTCGTTTTGTCTAATGTGTCAAGTTTCCGTTTCGGGGGTTAGGGGATACTGTGTATGTGGGTGTGTCAATGGCCATTGCGTCTTCCCTGTCGCTTGCTGAGTCCGAGTCGGAAACAGGTATGGGTGGTTTTCTTTTCCCCTTGCCTCCTCGTTCTACGCTCCTCCCTTTGCCAGAGAACTTACCGCTCTTGGGACGCAGCACAGACAATGTGCCTTTCTTGCTTCTCCCAGGGACTCGGCGCACAGGCGTGGATAACATCCCGTCCTCGTCGTCCGACGTGTCTGACGATTCGCTTTCTTCACCCTTTAGTGTACCGTGGTCTTTTCGTGGTCTTAGTTCCACGCCCCCTGCTCTTCTTTGCTCTGCCGCAGACAAGCTGTGGCGTGATGCCAACTCGCCGTATATTGGCTCATCTGCGAAAAACCGGATGTTCTGCCGTCTTGGGTGATCTATCATATAACACAGGTTCTGCGCATGTACCAGAAGCACGTTCCGCGCAGTCTCCACGTCTTCGATTTCGTAGCGCTTGACGATCAGCTGGGCGACTCGCTCGATTGTTATGCTGTTGCGACCTTTCCTGATCGCACCCTGGTTCACAGCTTTCTGCATAAACTCGAACAACGAGGCTGCCTCCCACCAGTTCTCGTCCTTCTTGGGTGGGGCGTCCGTCTTTGAAGCGGTTGTTTTGCCTTTGTCATGCTTCTCTGCCCATGATGTTGGCTTTGCCGTTATTGCCGGCACAGGAGACGTCCTTGTGCGAGATGTCCTTTCAGGCTTGATGTCGGTAAAGCGGCCTTCGTGTCGCGCTTTACACGTCTCGAACTCTTTCTACGCATTGTCAATATTTCGCATCTATCTTGTGCAGACGAACGTACGGGAAAGTGCCGTTTCAATGTCTGATACAGGGGAGTGTTGCTCCACCCGATGTTGTTCGTTCGCTTGAGAAAGCTCATCAGCAGGAAGTTGCGGTGCTTGTGGAAAATGCGCTCTGCCTCTGCTGGATCGGTGCAACGAAATCGGTCGTCCTCGGCATACTATGCATGGTCAGCACAAAGCAAGAGCCAGCAGTATGTTGGTCCAGAACCGCGGCCTCTCACCTCTTGATAAATCAACGAAGCACTCGGCCCACCGCCCCTCTTTCTCGGCTCATTGTATATGTCGGTAACAAAGTACAGGATTTGCACGGCCTGTAGCATTTCGTCGTATACGGCTTTGTACTGCGTAGCTGGCTGGATCTCGAACCATCCTGCTGCGCCCAGTGCCCAGATGACAAACGAACCGTCTGGGAGCTCGGCGTATGCATAGCGCGTGACGTTGCGTACTGCAATCTCGGTAGGTTTGTACGGCTTTTTAAGTACTGCAGCGTCGTTAGGACATTTTTCCTTTGGGCGATTCGCAAGGCGTACGGCAGTCTGTGTAGCCGCGAGGGGGTGATTGGAGTCGGCCTTGGACTTTCAGAGGGACGTCGGCATACGCCAGCAACAGATTGGCAGGCTTCCCGTTGCTTTCGTATACGATCGATGCATCACTCAGCACAAACTCAGGCCAGTCGTCTTCGCTCACTGATGGGCTGATGGGCTTCAGGACGTCGGATTCGGGGTGGTGCATGTTGTGGGTAGGGATGTGATGTGTCGCATAGTGTGTCGGAATCACGGGGTGGAGTGGTGGGTCGGTGTCAGCAAACACCAACAATGCGAGTGAAGGCTGGGTGGGGAAGTATGCGCTCCTGCCCATGCCAGATGCGGGCGCGAAGCGGGCGGTGATGCACAGCGCGTGGTGGAGGTCAGCGCGTCATGATTGGCCGAGGTTAACAGAGCCGCTATCTTTCCCTACTGCGAACATGACGCGCCCTGGAATTCTTCTCACTTGAGCGGCCTTGGCATGAACACATACATGCATATGTCGTCTGTCTGGCGAGCCTCACAATGTACATAACATAGCATACGGCTTGTGTCCCAATCTGCTGCCAGACTGACCAATCGCCAGGAATGCAATCGCCAGCAGGAGAAACGGGAAGCCCGCATCATGTGAGCCCTGCAGGCTGAACAAAACAAAGTGCAGAAAAACGGATGACCAGGCGAAAGGCTGTGACCGTTGTCGCCAAAGAGGCTTTGAAGAGAGATGCTTCTACCACCCTGCACCTCTGACCAAGCCCCGTTGCGAGCTCCAGGACGAGCCACACACCGAAGCACAGTCAGGCGAATCGCCACCATTGAAACGAAAGTATGAGCGTAATACACCCACACCTTCTAAGATATTGATCTTGATAGACGTTCTCTTATTCAGAAGCCACCAGGCCTAGACCCAAGTGGAGCATTCCCGCCTTTAACACCAAACCAGGAGAAGCTGGCTGATGCCGTCGCCGCCGACACCTACAGTCCGGGTTACTGGGGTCCAGGCTCTTATGCTCTGCTCTTGCCTCAAGATGACGGAACAGAAGCACCTCGAAGACGTGAGTCTTCTGTAGCATCAGAGAGCCCCGAGCATGAGATGACCCACCAATACTTCCTCAACAAAGCAATGAGACGCGAACTGGTCACTGGCATTTTGAGTACCTTCCGGCATTATGCAGCTATACAAGAGTCAATTCTGTGGTACAATTCTAGCAACGAAGCTGGTGTAGTCCCTGCACAACTACAAATCGATGCCATCAATGCAATCGGGCCCTTCGTCGAGAAGCACAACCTTAGACGATCGCCACCGAGCCCGCAACTGGTGGATCAGGTTCTGGAGAACACAAGTAAACCCCTGTGTGTGACGCATATCGCGAACCCGCGTGATTTGCACAAAGCATGCTCTGGAGATAATCTGCGTCTTGAGATGATCGGTTTCCTACTCGCAACTGCTGGCAGGTCACTGACATTTGGTTTCTCTCCGGACACCTTCAGCGGGCCTGGCAATCGGGGCTTGCGAGTATGGTTCGTGGACGAGCTGCTTAGTGCAAGTACAAAATGCCTGACCATAGCTCCACTGATTGCCTCCGTCAACGACATCACAGTCTGGATGTACCATGAGAACTATCTCTTCACAATCATGGTCTGCGGCTACTCGGGTATTGATGGCTGTTCTCTACGTCTTACAACACGCTGAAAATGTCTAGGCCCACCTTCTTGGAGACGCATCAACGATCTTGCAACTCAGATCTACGCTCTTGGGATGCACAAAGAGTCAACGTCGACCGACATCCCCATCTGGCTCACAGAAACTCGGCGGAGAATCTTTTGCTCCTCCTACAACCAGGACAAATCCATATCGACATTTCTTGGTCGGCCACTACGAATAAGCAAGCGCCATGCCGACGTCAAACTTCCTCTCGATCTGCGAGATGACGAGCTCACCGGCGACGCCGCCGAATTAGAAGCAGCCATACAGCGCCTCGACTCGAACGGCTGGAACACAAAAGGCCAGCACCTGCGCGCTAGCTGGATCCGCTTACGGCACATCGCCTCACGGCTGCGAGAGGAGATACTTGATTTCTCCCTGTGTACGATGGACGCAAAAGCTGAACAAGACCTCCTAGACATATCGGCCCGCATCCGCACAGCATGGGACTCAATACCGCCACACATGCGCTACTGGAAGACGTGCTGGGATGAATCCTACCCATCAAGCGTATGCCTGATGCTCGTCGTGATCCACCTCACACACTGGTACAACGAATTCATGATCCAGAAACTCCTCGACTACACCCCAGTGACATGCAACGTGGCCATGCTACGCGTCAGCGTCGACCTGCTCTCCAACGTGCTCGCGCTCAGCGCGATACACGACCGCACCTATGATGTGCACCGGGACCTACTCAACTGCATCCTACTCTTCGGCATACCCTCCGCCTCGGTGCTCGCCACCGCACTCCGCCAACAGCACCAGACCAGCCAACCATTCCCGCCATCCATCTCGCGCGCGGAAATAGTCCGCATGCTCTCCGTCCTCATATCCCACCTTGACACCGCGGCCCACCTCGAAAACAGCGGTGCCGGCGCCGGCGAAGCAAACTACAACCTGTGCCGCAAAGCGAGCAGGATCTTCACCCGGGTCATAGACACGGTGCTCGACTCAAGCAGGCCGAGGCCACGCCGAGCAGCGAGGGGTTGGATGTCGGCTTCGAGGGCGAGATGGGCTTGTATGGGTTCGAGGGCATTGAGTTTGCTGGGCTGGTGGGTAGTGCGAATGATGGTATGGCGATTGATTGGGGGCGTTTGACCAGTGGACGCTTTAGGGAGTTTGTGGGCAATTCAACGGAATTTGTCCTTCTTGTCCGTGGTTTCAGAACTCGCTGGTCAAGAAACCATCTTTTGTTAGCCTTTTTCAGACAAAATAGTCAGTTCTGTGGCAATCAACCGTTCAACAAGACCAATTTGTAGTGTTGTACATATCATGACATTCTTTTCCCACCTCGTCGATACTAACGCCCTCGTCTAGATTCCGTTGCCGTGCTAAAGTACATGAAGAATAACAAGCATCGAAGCGGAGAGCGGGAGTTACACAAATAATGTACAAGAAACCTCCCTTGATCTTACATTGGGTATTGTCTTCCCTCGCCATGCTTCTTTCATTTCGCCTCTCTTGAATCCAAGTGCTTAACCAATGACACGGGTGACGAGACCAGTGGCAACGGTGCGACCGCCCTCGCGCATGTTGAAGCGCTGGCCCTGCTCGAGAACGTGGGGCTGATGGAGCTCGCAAACCATCTCGACGTTGTCACCGGGCATGACAAGCTTGGAGGAAGCGTCCTCAGTGCCCTCGGGCCATGTGAGCGCGCAGGACTCGTCAGCAGTTCGGATGAACATCTGCGGCCTGTAGTTGTCGCCGAAACCAGTGTGGCGACCACCCTCCTCCTTGCTGAGGACGTACATGGAGACAAGGAACTTCTTGTGCGCCTTGACCTGTCCGGGAACGGAGACGACCATACCACGACGGACATCCTCACGCTTGACACCACGGAGAAGGAGACCAGAGTTGTCACCGGCACGCGACTCGTCGCAGGACTTCTTGAAGGTCTCGATGTCGGTGACCTTTGTCTTGATGGGCGCGGTGCCCTTACCCACAAGCTCGACTTCCTGGTCCCTCTTCAGGATACCACGCTCGACACGTCCGGAAACGACGGTGCCACGGCCGGCAATTGAGAAGACATCCTCGATGGCCATGAGGAAGGGCTTTTCGGTCTCACGGGTAGGGGTGGGGATCCAGCTGTCGACAGCCTCGAGGAGCTCATCGATCTTGGTCACACCAATCTCAGGCTTGCGGCCCTCGAGAGAGCACAGGGCAGAGCCCATGACGATGGGTGTCTCGTCGCCCTCGAAGCCGTAGCTGGAGAGGAGTTCGCGCATCTCCATCTCGACGAGCTCCAACATCTCGGGGTCCTCGACGGCATCGACCTTGTTGACGAAGACAACGATCTTCTGGACACCGACCTGACGGGCGAGGAGCAAGTGTTCACGGGTCTGGGGCCTGTGCTTGTCAGTCCCAAGCTCACACCTTGCAGTTCATTCGAGTACGCACATCTGACCATCAGAGGCAGCGACGACGATGATGGCACCGTCCATGTTGGCGGCACCTGTGATCATGTTCTTGATGTAGTCGGCGTGACCGGGGCAGTCGACGTGGGCATAATGGCGGTTGTCGGTCTGGTACTCGATGTGGGCGGTGGAGATGGTGATACCACGCTTGCGCTCCTCAGGCGCCTTGTCAATGGCACCGTACTCGAGGAACTTGGCGTAGCCCTTCTCGGCCTGGCGCTTGGTGATGGCGGCTGTGAGGGTTGTCTGCGGGCGGTCAGTGGGTGTCCGTGGCGGAGGTGCGCGGAGGGGGCAAAGTAGGCGCTGTTACCTTTCCGTGATCGACGTGGCCAATGGTACCTGGCATTGGGTTAGAATGAAATCCACAGCCTAGAGAAGCAGTGCATACCGATGTTGACGTGGGGCTTGTCACGGGTGAAGGCAGCGTAGTTCCTGACGCCCTTCATCCACCTGCCCGTGCCCTGCGCACCGAGGGCGTTCTGGACGGGGTTGACGCCGCGCTGGTACTGGAAGGCGCTGCGCGCAGTGCGCTGCAAGACTCGCGAGAAGCTCGACATTGTGTTATTAAAGAGCGCTGACGCCGGTAATAAGACAAGAAGAATGAAAGAGAGGCGATTGGCAGAGATGGAGAGTCGACGTCGTGGTGGCTATGGTCTGAATTGGACTTTTAGTGCACCTTGCCGCTTTGGGCCTAGTCGACAGCTCAAGCTCGCCGCGCGAGCTCCATCACGACGACATTTGCTGTGGAGAGGAAATCGGCCGAGAATACCACACGTCGCTCCTTTGCATTGGCTACTCATCTGAAGTGCAGCCGGACGACTCGACTCGCCTACCTCCGGCCCTCACCCCCTCGACGTGTTTGTGGATACCCGAGGTTGCTGTCGGCGAGCGAGCGCTCGAAAAGTTGCATCATCCTCCCGCGGTCCCTTCCCAATCACACACATGTCTCTCTGCACATTAGCACGACGGACCCCCGCGTCGCTGAGCTGGACCTCGCGGACACGAACAGCAACCGCCATGCCTCTGCGCGCAAAGATTACAAATCCCGCCTGCATGACCGGCACAAGGATGGTATGCCCCCTCCTCACTTGCTCCAAAGCCATGAATGCTGACCCCATGCAGTATTCGACTCCAATTGAGGACCTCACCAAGCCCCAAAAGGACGACGAACCCGATGATGTCATCTTCACCAACAACTACGGCGTGCGCAGCATCGAGCTCAACCGGCCGAAGAAGCTCAACTCCCTGAACGGCTCCATGGCGCGCAAGATCATCCCTAGGCTGCAAGAGTGGGCCAAGTCGGAACTCGCTGGTGTCGTCATCATCAAGGGCTCAGGCCGTGCCTTCTGCGCTGGAGGAGACGTCGCAGCGCTGGCACAGTGGAACAAGACGGGCGCCGAAGGCCAGCAGAGGAGCTCAGACTACTTTGGGCTGGAATACAAGCTGGACCACCTGATTGCGACGTACACAAAGCCCTACGTCGCCTTCATGGACGGCATCACCATGGGTGGAGGCGTCGGTCTGTCCATCCACGCACCCTTCAGGATCGCCACCGAGAACACCCTCTTCGCCATGCCTGAGACGACAATTGGTTTCTTCCCCGACGTTGGAGCTTCCTTTTTCCTGCCGCGCATGGAGGGTGCTCTTGGGACATACCTCGCTCTCACCTCCGAGCAGCTGAGGGGCGTAGATGCCTTCTACCACGGCGTCGCAACCCACTACATCCACTCCTCCACCCTGCAGCAACTCGAGTCGCGTCTTGCCGAGCTTCAATTCCCCGACTACCTCCCCTTGAACGAACGCTTCAAGATCATCAACGCCACCATCGAAGAGTACAGCACCGGTCTTCCCGCCGACAAGCCCGCCATCTCTGGTGAGCTCCGCAGGGTCATTGACCGCGTCTTCCACGTCGACCAGCCAAACATCAAGGCCATTCTCTCTTCTCTCCACGAAGTTGCCAGCGACAAGAAGTCCTCCAAGCCTTTGACCACATGGGCCAAGAAGACCATCGAAACCATCGAGACCCGCTCCCCAATTTCCGTCGCCGTCACCCTCGAGCAGATGCGTATTGGTCGCCAGTGGTCCATCGCCCAGACCTTCCAGAAGGAGTACGAAATCGCCTCGGCATTCATGGCGCATCCTGACTTCGTTGAGGGTGTGACCGCAAAGCTGATCGAGAGAAAGAAGGAACGCCCCAACTGGCAGCCCAACACTCTCAACGACGTCAAGAAGAGGGACGTTCAAGCTTTCTTCATCGGCAAGGAGAACGGCGAGAAGCTGCCCCTGCTCACAGATGCGGACTACAACGAGTACCCGCATGCGTGGATTGGATTGCCAAGGGAGGAAGAGATCTTGCGCGAGATGAGCAGCAAGAAAGCCGATGAGGCTCTTGTGAGTCTGCTGGAGAAATATGAGGGCAAGCAGGGTGTAAGAGAGAAGGTCGCTGAGGTTATGGCACGCAACTCGTCGTAACTCTTGAAGTAGACATCGTTTGATATGTAAGAATAGAACAAATACATGTACAGATGTGTAATTCTCGTCCACACTGATGCCGTCAATTCGAATTGCACCTTCAAGAGGTGCACCAAACGCCAGCGTTCGTCGACGACTGCACATCACGCCGCTTCCTCAACCCATCTCCAGCCTACCACGAAACCCAATGCCACGCAACCCTTCTACCCGTCTCTTCCCACTGTACCAAAGCGCGCCAATCCCCCTCTACCTCCTCGCCGCTCACTTGCCTCTCCTCTTCCCCCTCTGCTCCTTAACCACAAACTCCACCTGAGGTAGCATCCTATCACGTTCCGCATCCAGCCATCACAAACGCGCCAGCTGTTTCACAAGACATGCCTTCCTTCCTGCCCATATCCGCCCTGCCGTGCTGAACGTCGCTTCTCAGCACATCGTGCGGGAGGTGCACTCTCCTGGGGTTTCGCGGTGGCGCTGGTGGAGGTGTTACTGCAGGGTGGACATGGTTTGTTCGGCGCTGTAGAGGCGGTCTTCTTGGCGTTTGCGCAGTTGTTCTTCGTGGTTGAGGGCTTCTTCGGCGTGGATTAGTTTTTCTTTTAGCGCGTTATAGACCTGCCGCAGCCTGTCGTTGGTAGCCCGCAGTGTGGTCTTGGCTTCTATGGCCTCGTCTAGGTTGGCTTTGAGCGTATCAGGTTCTCGCTGTAGAGCCGTGACAGCTTCTTTATCCTTTTGATAGACTTCCTCAGACATACTCCTTTCCGTCTATAAGGTGCTTTTGGTTCTCTGCAAATCATCCACGTCTTTTCCCAGGGTACCCTTCTCTTTCTGCAGTTCATCCATTTTTCTGCTGTGGTGTTGTTCAACAATCTCTTGTCAAGTTTGGATATCGTATATTTATTGCTATAAGCCAGTTCGTGAGAGAAACCGGCACCGGCCAGAGAGCCATACGGGAATTTTGCTTCCAGTGGCAGCAGCATACCAGGTATTGCTTCTGCTGGAGTGTAATTCAATGAGTCAGGAGGGTTGACATCTAACATAGTGGAAGTTGAAAATATCTTGGTACATGCTGGGGGTACGGTGCGGAATCTTTGGGTGATGCAGAGCTGCAGATAGTGTTGGAGGCCGTGCGTTCTAATGTGTTGAGACGGTCTGAGACTGTCTGAAACTATAAAAGGAGGATAAGACCTGTACAAGCAATGTCCACGCCCACCTCGAACCTGGCCAACCAGCAAAGGATTTCGCTGCAACGCACAGATGGACCAGAATTGATCATTTTGAGAGGAAGATTACCATGCTGTTAGACTTCGAGCAGGAACTGCGTTATGAGAAAAGCTAGGAAGCACGTCGTCTGACCGAGGACTTCAAAAAAATCAGTCAGTCCCCTGAGAAAGGTTATGGATGTGCTGGAATCATCGAGTGGGCACACTAGAAGTGTAGCGTCGTTAGAGCAGAAAAGCTTCTCTGCCGAAGACTTGCAGGCAAAAGTGTAAAGATTGTCCACCGACTTAACAAATGCTCGGCTTCTCATGCACAAGAAAGCGTGAAAGCGGAGCTAGACCTTGCGCAAAATATCAATTCAAAACTGCGAAAAAGCATCAAGAACAAGCGAATCAACTTAAAAAAACAAGTACTACAAGGATGTCGAAGCTCGAGTCAAAGTGCATGTGCAGGAAGAGAATGCAAAATTGGCATTTCGCCTGCACGATGCTGAAGGGAAACCTCAATATCACGACACGGCTATCTCCAACACTCATGAAATCGAGAAGCAGATAGGAGATCAGATATATGAGAATGTAAAGCTTGTTTCCACTAAGCTGGATCTTAGCTCAAGGTACAAGGAGCTCAAGAAAGAGATGGAGGCGACACAGCAAGGCTACGAGCAGATGTGCCACGAAAAAGATCAGGCTGAACTCAAGATCATAGTACTCGAAGCCGAGCTTTGCAACTTACGAACAAATCATCAACGGCGTGGGTGGAGAACGTCTAGATCAAATCATACAAGATCAAACGCATGTGACCCCTTTGGTCAAGACCACGACCCACAATGAGCAACTAACTGAGCTGGATTGGTTGGAAATGATAGCTCAAAAGCTGTGGAACACCTTCCTGCGTGTAGAGAGCGAGGAAGAGAAGTATGAAAATGCCCTTAAAGATGCAGATGCCCAGATCACGCTCGTCTCGCGCAAGATCAAGTGGATACAGAGGAGAGATTCTGGTCAAATAAGAGCCAGCGGCATCAGAGCTACTCGCAAAGCTCCAAAAAGACATTCGATCTGTCGGAACAGGGTCACCTGTTCCTGTTTTGAAGTACAACCCAGATCCTTCCGTAATTGAGATTGCGCGCCAGACAACGGACAATGCCGCATTGGACGAAAAAAGCAACCAGACTCTTCAGGAGAATCTTGGTCAGCTTACAACGCGTAAATACTTGCCACAGTGGGTGAGTCCAACACCTTTGGTCCATCTAACTTGAACCTTGAGTGCTAACAAGACCAGAAGCAGACAGGTGCCGAAGAATTCCCACCCCTTGCACCCTCATCATTGTCTGCACGTAGAGGAGAGCCTCTCACTGGGTCGATTCGTATACTCCGTCTCACTTTGTCTTGAGACAATCACCACTCAGGCGCAGAAGAGAAGGGTACAACGTGCAGAATCATGAGAGAATCTCCGGGTAGAAACGAGCAGAATCTTTTACAAACAGAAATATCGGGTTCGCACAGTCGTTCTGTTATGGCATAGTTATGGGTCATGAGCAGCCTTTTTAGGCTGCTCGCGGGTCCGTATTTACCCATAGCTTTGGAGGCTTATAGGACTTGCGTACTCTTCATCTCTATCAGTTAGTGGATTTTGCAACTTCTCATTTGCCCCAAATTCACCTTTTTCGATCGGTATCCACATCGTTATTCAAGGCTACACTGTGGCGTGATGCAGAAGCCTTGTCTTGGGGTTCCTGCCACGGTGAGATAAGCTCAGACTGCAGATGTCTGCCGTGCGCGGTATAAAGAGTGTCGTAGCAAAACGATCCAATTGGTCTCATAATATCGCGTCTGTGGCATCGATGTTCAAAAGTTGCTCTTGCCATCATCATCTTCACCTTCACCGCGCACGTGTCCTCGGCGCTCGCGTTTGTCCCATTTTGCGCTTTCATCTTTGGCCGAAACCACAAACACCAACTACAGCCACTTGTTCCCATCAAATTTGTTCTAGCAACCACCTGCAGGGTAATAACATTTCCCCTCAACTGTATTTCATTCATTGACATACCGCAGATGAGTCTCGATATCGATGCTCTTTTTGCTTGCGAGCCAAATGCAGCTGCCGCTGAAGCAGAGCCTGTGCCAAATCCAGAACCGCATTCAGTATCAGGTGCCTCGACAGCCCATTCAACGCCATGTGACGATGAGGCTGGTGGAGTGAGCCCCATGGATGATGACCTCATCGATGGTCCAGTGGCCGCTACAGGTCTACCTTTCGGTATGCATATCGACATGTACGCCGAGGATACCATCAAATCCCTCTTACGAGAGCGTGACGTATGGAAGGCGGAAGCAGAGAAACATTCTGAAGCCTACGAAGAGCTTGCGCGACGAGTCTACCGAAACGCCATAGTCGATGCCGATCTTCCGACAAACATTATGCATCGTCTCAACTTGCTGGAGAGCGACACTGGTCGTTACCGATCCGAAAACAGAACCCTGCGCAAGAACTTCAAAGTCACCGAAAGTGAGGTTGCTACACTTCAAAACGAGATCGCAGGACAGAGAAACAGGTTGAAGGGCGCGAGAAAAAGGTCCGCAATGCGAAAGATGCTGTAGATAAACAAGAAAGCAAAGCAAAGACTGCTGTTCACGACAAGAAGCTGCGTATTACTTCTGAGCGAAAGATGAAGCAAGAGCGCAACGAAGCTATTGCCGAAGTGCAGTCACTTCAAAAGTCGTACAAAGACCTGCAAGCAGTCCTTGAAGTGGAGCAATCTGGTCGTCCGCACCTGCGGAAAGAAGATACTGCTTTGGACACTACCACGGCTGTAGTTCCTATCCAAATCATAATTCGTCGCGGAGACTTCCTCAAGCTGTCGACTGTCTTCGAGTCAATCAATCCGCCATCACTGAGCAGATGCAGCGCTGGTACGATGATTGGAAGAAGCCGAAAGAGGTGACTCAGCTGGTTGTTGGCGCCAACTATACGAGCAATAAGGAGAGCGGAATGACGGCTGTCAATGTGGACAGGCTGTATGCGGACATGGTTGAACTATTTGATGGACACCAGGAGACAGGAGCGGAGCATGACAGACCCCGGTCAAAAACTACCCTCGAGATGATCTGTCGTAAGGCTGAGGAGCAGCAAAATTCTCAAGACTGAAGCGCTGGACTTCACCACTGCCATGTTTCAAATTGTTAAGAGCGTGGCGATGCAACTGGTTGGAGGATTCGTACACTGAGACGCCTCGGTTATGACTCAACCATTTATCTACGTGAAGTACCCTCACTGATGCGAACATAATTCCTGCAAGGCATTCCTGTTTGGATTTTGACTGACATCGGAAGGAGATACCGACGGCTAGACTGGTCAGCGCAGCCACACGTGTACACGATGTTCAGCTGTACTTACATCGACACCATGCGTCACGCGTGGCAGTTGCTGAACGGTATACTTTCTCATCTTATCAAGGTAGTGGAAATTGCAGCTTTATCCACGTCGTGTATTCTGCAACGTCAAGGTTCTTAAACTTCCTGTCATCTCGCTCGCCTAGCGCTCATTAGAACCCCACCCAATCACCTTCTCGAACCCGCTTCCCACCATGTCCAAGGCCACGAGGCATCAGCCAGCTTATCCCGCCACTCATCGCACATTTTAATAGTTACCGGTGCTTATCCATTGGTCGGTGTGTTACTCGACGAACCAGGCGCGACGATGCTGCGTACCTGCAGTTCGGACTTCGGATAAGCCCTGTTTCAGAGCAAGCTGACCTAGCCCCCAGCTGTCCCTGCATCAGCCGAATATTTCCAAGTGTATGGTTGGCAGATCTTGTATAAGATAGGAGGGCGTGACGTCTCAAACTGTTGCTGTTGCCCTGGTATCCACTCACTCTTCCAGTCACTCTTTTTCACTGTGAACTCGAAGCTTCACATCATCGCTGTCCGATCGTTACGCTCCTTTGAAGTGTAATATGCCAGAATTTTGTATATACCTCTCTCTTACGCACACACACACGTAAAGCCACCATCAGTATGCACCCAGTTATCTTACTACTTTCTTCCGCGGTCGCCGCCTCTGCGACACGCAATGGGCATCACCATTTCCACCAACATCGCAACATCCATCTCAATCGAGGCGTTAGCGACGTTGTAGATTCAATCAAAAACAAAACCGACGAGGTCGCAGACAAGATCTCCGACGCCGTTGACTCTGTCCTTTCCCGCGTAGAATCCTGGGTCATCCCCGCAACCTGCCCATGGAAGATCCCCTGGCCATTACCGGACACTCCCATGCCGACGGTTGACGATGTCGATATCCCCCAGCTTTCGCTCTTCCCTCGCCCTGACTCGACTGCAAACACACTGACCATTTACAACTTCTGCGACTATGATGTCTTCTTCGAACCACATATCGGCAACACAGTTGGAGAGATAGGCCGCATTGCTGCTGGCGACAAATTCGATCGGCCCTTCGAGTCGGCACCCGAAGGCTCAGGCATCAATCTCAAAGTCTCGAAAACCGAGGGCGACTACTCCAAGCCAGTGCAAATCGAATACGCTGTCTCGGCTGGCACGGTCTGGTACGATATCAGCCTCATTGACTGTCTGGGGCGTACTGAGGATGGCCTTCGCAACGGTGACACGACAGCTTGTGTTGGTCACGAAGCCGGACTACAGATGGGGCCGGCAAAGGATGGCCTGAGTTTCCAGTGTGCCGCGGGTGCTTGGTGTGACGACCAAGCATATCTGTATGAGGTATAAGTGAACGCTGCATGAGACTGAGATAAGTAACAACAAGCTGACCTATTGTAACAGGAGAACCTCTGCAAGAAGAGCAACCCGAATTCGGCATGTAGTGCGGACAAGGGTATGGCCTTTGAGTTCTGCGCGAGTAATAGGAAATAATAAGCTGGCCTTATCATAATGATATGAATGAGGCGTTTGGGAGCTGAAACATGGTAAATACACTGTTGGATGGCGTACTTGGTTTGTTAGTTAGGTCCGGCGTGGCCCTTGATATTTGGTCTCGTTGTACACGACATGTATGAGGCAATTAAAATCACGTTTCTTTTTCCATCCACCTAGATCTTTCTGTACTTCCTGCACAATAGCAACATAATCACCACCTCTTTCAGGTATGCGATGTCCAGGTCAAGGTTTATCCTCCCGAATTTTTCCATACAACGCACATCAGGATCACGAGATACTAACGTCCAAGTGATGTGTCAGTCTCGGTGCACGTATCAGCAAAGACCAAGCTGGTTCGCTGCAATGCTTGATCGTTCCTCGCTCCTCGAAAATCTATCCAAACAGGCCGAAGACTCGATCCGAAATTACCGGTAGGTACTACATCCGGTGTAAGTAGTGTAGGTGGGTCAGAGCAATAGTAGGTCTAACTAAGAATTCAAACCCTCTAGGTATTTATCTTATACTAATTAGAAAGCTTGAGATTACCATGTCCATAGGTGTAATGCCCAGATTCGCGTGATGTCCTAGATTCCTCACTAAAATGCTCCTATGTTAGAGAAATTTAGAATAGCGTAGCTCTTTCCGCAAAAAAGATAGAGTAAAAAGCTTAATACTAAAGCTACAGGTGTTTTTTATTAATCAAAGTTCACTATAGTAATACATTTAAAGCAAATTAGTAGTTTTAATGTTCTTTTCCTAGTAATTCTAAGGCATCACGTGAATCCGGGCATTACGTGTAGACATGGTACTAACTACCTTTACTCTAGACCCTTTGCGTCTGTAAAAACGAAAGTAAGCAAATCTTGCTTACTGCATACAGCCATAATCGGACCCATTTGCACTACTTTTATGCCGAATATTATAATTACATCGAGCTGGCAAGGTTCGGAGTGTCTAGCCAATCAATTTCAGCGTGGCCCCAAGCCTCCTCCGCTTCCCCACAATCTGCAATTGACGTCGCGCGCAAAGATGTCGTCGACACCGTCATTTCGGTCGCTGCTTGTCCGATATTCAGGTACATCCCTGGAGAGTCAGTTCAGGTCTATAGACTTTGATCGATTAATCCCAAGATAAAGCTCGCATCAGTGCTTTCCACAGCGACACTCATCGGCTCTTCCACAGCGATACCATACGACGAGTACATATTAGCACCTAGGTCACGAAATGTGCACCCCGTCTCCGTGCACAGCACCAATGGATCCGTCAGCAGCCCTGAAAGCCTGGCAAGATCCAACGGCAGTTTTGTCTTTGATGGAGATGCAGCTACCTCATACGACTTTGGTATTAACATCGCAAGCGTTGTTTCGTTAAACATTGGCTCAGTATCCGACTCATCGCAGTACATCGGCGTCACCTTCTCAGAAAGCTCACTCTGGGTCTCTAATGCCTCCTCTGATGCTACCGCCGACAGTGGCAAAGACGAGACGCTCTGGTGCCACATCACGGGATCAGGGCGTTACACTGCGCCTCGAGAGAAAGAGAGGTGGCTTCAGGTACCTGACTCTGGTGCATAACTCGACTGGCACTGTCGAGGTTACGAGCGCGGAAGTATACTAGACTGCTATGCCGCATTGGGAAGACGATGCTACTGCGAACTACACAGGGTACTTTCACTGTGACGATATGGCCACTACTTCTTAGATGTTACTGAGACTGGTCACTGACGTATGCTTAGGTGAACTGCTGAACCGCATCTGGTATGCGGGCGCGTACACAAATCAGATCTGCACCACCAATCCCACCCTCGGCAATGCGTTGACTTCACCTCGGGGAGGATTCTTCATCTTTAGGCATAAAAATGTAACGTGGTACAACAACGCTACAATCACAAACGGTAGCTCTGCTCTAGTGGATGGTGCCAAACGAGACAGGCTTGTATGGGCCGGTGGTGAGTACACCTTCTTCCCACAGATCTAGATTGACACTGAATTTCTCTCAGACATGGCTATTGCCGTCCCCGGTGTGGTTGTATCCACAAACGATGTGATACCGATCGAAAACTCAATAAACTCGCTGTTTGACGTTCAAGCTGGTCGGCCATTTCCAAATATTTTGTCATTTACTTACCATCTCTACACGTTGATAGGTGTTGCAGATCATTACCTATACATGGGAGATATTGCATACCTCCAGTCGCTTTGGGATCAGTGGAAACTCGCCCTCAGCCGGTCACTGAGCTCCATCGACTCCTCCGGACTCATGAACGTCATATCAGGCGCTGACTGGCTCCGCTTTGGCATGGGTGGACACAATATCGAGGCCAACTCAATCCTGTACTACACCATCAACCATGGCATTCAGCTCGCTACTGCTCTCAATGACACCTCTTCCGCTTCGAACTGGACTACCATCTCCGAGAGTATCAAGACCTCTGCCAATGAACTTCTCGTTATAACAATGTATATTACTGAATGATTTCATCTGCCACTCTTTGGTGTTCTCTTTCAACAGCTCGAATAAATTTATTGCTTCAACATGAACTGCTGTGCATGCGACTTTTTATGATGCAGCGACTAAAAACATCTACCCACCATAAGCCCATCAATATAGACAGAGCCAATAAACAGAAGTCATTCCGCCTTTGGACGAAGAACAGGGCTAGAACGCTAGAACCTCAAGAAGTGCTAAAACCACATCTCCTGCAAGCATACAAGGAGGGCGGTTGCCATATATCCCGAGTTCCAGTCGAAAGAGTCTCCGATCCTTGCACTTATGAGGAAGTAGAGAAGTAAAGCGTTTTCGAGATCCGATGTAAGATCAAGGACAAGATATATGACGATGGCCAACATGATCTAACAGCTGAATATTTGATTCCATGGATAGGATTTCAATAGCGGTATCAGAGTACAATTGTGCGACCGATTTCGAGTAATCTACCTGGTTAGTCGTAAGATTAAATATGATTCTTTCTCTGAGTATGCCCAGTAATCCATAGACCTTGTCGCGTGTATCGGTAGCCACCTGACTTCTGAATATATCTAAAACATAAAGCAGATGGGCTTCCTCTTCCGAAATACTGGACCTTTGGATATTGTGATGTTGCCTGAAGCCAAAACAACGCTGAGCTGCAGACCACGTACCAAAACCTCTCCACTATACAATAGATAGCGAGAGTGACATGCAGCAAAATACCCTTGGCGAACCTATCTAGCCGGTACTCAGCAACCATCATGCTTGCTAGCATGATTTTCGAGATGATTCTCGCCAGGAAAAGGAATACAGAACAGTCGTCTTCACCTAAGTTTGACCGTAGCGGATTCGGGTCTTAGAGCGTCCCAGGCTACCTTCTCAACCACACCAAGCCCTTTCCTATACACAGCATCGCCCACCGAGACGATCCACATGACGTTGTAGTAGTTTGAGATATGGGCAGGCTGTGTAGAGAAGCTTTCACACAGATAGGCGTACAGATCAGAATCCTCCTCCAGTCGCTTGGAGTCGTGAATCTCTGCCGCTGAGATGGCAATAATATCACACAAGGTACCTTTAGCCAGTTTGTTCTTTGTCCCACAAGTCACAATGAGCGTCCCGATGACTTGGTCAGCGTGCATCAGCTGTACGAAATTATGACGGACACCTTCCCTGTAATTTGTTCTCTCCTTCATCATTGTAGCCCCAAAGCAGAGGGTGGCTTTGGGTGCAACGCAGTGAAGAATGGCGATATCGGTTGGATGGATAGTATCGACAGGATCCTGCCATTCCGCAATTACGGGCAATGGATACGTATACTTATCGTCATTGACGTTTGATGAGGTATGCGTAAAGTAATCAGTCTCTTCATGGAAGTGTCGCTCCCACCCTCTCGGAATGGCGGCTCCAGGGACGGTGCGAAGAGCTTGGTAGTCATAGAAACCGTTTATCCATGTGCTGTTTTGCTGGTCGCCACCTGGGATCTCAAAACGTGCGATCGGTGACAACGTAGCCATGGGCTTCCAGTACCGAAACTCATTTGTTCTGTACACTCCAGGGTAGAATGGAAACCACTCTGTCAGGCAGCCAACCTCGCCTTTCCACCCGTACCACGACCAACTTGGCTGGTTGTTGCGGCGTGTCAAAGTGGCACTGGGCTGCCACAGCAGTGCTATGTCGAAAAAGAACCTGGGACATCCGTGGAGTATTCCACCTGGAAATGTAGGTTGCAGCACTTCAGTCGCACCTGCAAATGCCCGTACTATGTCTCCGTCGAATGTCAGGTTGCGAGCCGAGTAGTCTTCCACCAGCTGACCCCATAGCCGGAGTGATGGCATCGCAGACACGGTAGACATCATACCCATTGGGTAGCCAATATGTTTGCGTTCTGCAGGCCACACGATGCCCTGGTCTATGGAGGGCGAATCTTTTGTTTTTTCAAGCCACAGGCATCGCCCGCATACCCAGGACACAGTGCCTTCGAATATCAAGAGGCGACGCGAGAATACCGCTTCCTGGAAAGTCCAACCCCGAGAAGCCCATACTGAGTCGAATGGGAAATATCCATCATTTGGGTCGGAAGCTGAGCGTAATCGAGCTAAACCCCCTACTCCGGGCAGCCCGTGACCTGCATCTATACCTCCAGCGGCCACAAGAGTAAAGTCGGCGCTCGCATATATGTGAGCCATAGCTCCAAGCACCTTGGCCATCTCTGCCGGACCCGCATCTTGTATAACGCATAAGCAATCGATCCATACATATCTCTCGCCTAATGCAAGTACCAGTTGCATAGCATCGCGAATCGTGTCTGGGACGACAAGGTCTCTCAAAGATCCAGGTTTCTTCAAATCTTTGAGGTTTGACAGCAGCAACCGCACCGTCCCGACTTTGCCCCAGACATATGACAAGGCAATGTAGGTTGCTGATATGTCCGTCTCAACTAGGCAGCTATCGACGACGTCGATCAAAATGAGGCTGCGAAGCTGCTTTGACAGCGCCTCTTTGTAATCATTGTTACAGGCAGATCCGTGACTTACGCGACAGACATGTCGCCAGTTCCGGATTCGATCCAGATCGATTATGCTATCAGGGCCGTATTGCCGGCCTGGATGCTCGGAATCGTCCGAGCTGTCTTCCACTGGTGATATGTCCTCAGGTCCGTCATAGTTTTTCATAGGGCCTATCCCTGTGACATCGTCTGTAGCGGTCGCCATTGGTATTGAAATGGCTCAAGCAGACAAGGCTGCGATTACGTGAGTTACTTCTTCAGGCACCGCTTACTCACCCATGTAGTTCCAATACTCTAGTCCTTCTCTGACGTCGATAACGAACTGTGAAGGCTGATTCTTCGTGAATTTGTTTCACAGCACGGACCCCTATTGTGCTCAGAATCGATTGTCGTGACAGATGATAAGAGGGAAAGCGCTTCAGTCAAAGTCTCAGGCCCACCCCCACTTGAGTCGGCCGCGCCGCCACGCTCAGCAGACACAATCCATAAGGCATACTGCGCGCTGCCAGCTATAGCGAGGCGCATTTCAAGTATGTGAAAATGCTCGCAGGGCGCCCCGGTGTGAGATTTTGCAGGGCGCGCTGATTTTGGTGGGCGCGATCATTGTGCAGAGCGCGCCCTCACATAGCTGCACGCCCGAGCCCCACAATGCGGTTTGAGTACTCATCTCGCCATCACCTGCCAAGGATACGGCCTCATACATCATAGCCAAGCCGTGCGGCTCTGCGGCCGGGACACACCAGAAACATGTGCAGAGACAAGCTCGAACAACTGGGAGTTTGGTAGACCGACGACAGGACACGTGTGTGGAAACGAAGACCTGCTTGGCACATGTGGCGCGCGAGTCGAGACGGACTTCTGATACCGTTGACAGCTTTGTGCCGTCTCGACGTAGAGGACTGAGACTCAGACATGCAAACGACCTGTCAGTCCATTGGGGTTCCACAGTGTGCCTTGCGGACGGGATGTTCAGGGTGGACCGCGACAGATCGGTCCTTTGCAGATGTCGTGCAGAAAGGCGCCCGTGATGACTTATACTCACAAGCTTACCAGATCTGAAGACTTCGGCGTCACTACGACAACCATTGACTTCAACACCAAAACCCATTTCCGCCAGATCAATCCCTAGCTCCAAGCTTGCGCAGCCAACCCCGCATTTATCCCCGCCCAGAACCGCCATGGCCGCTGTGGAGCCCCGTCAAACATATACAACACCATACCTCAACGAGTCCACTCTTCTCACGCACCTCCATGCCTTAGCTATTCAAGCAGCGACATGTGCTGGCAGTCAAGTGGTACAGCCTGAGGCACGAGACTACCTGCGTCTGGCGCAGCCCTTCCACGAATGACTGCCTCGGAGCAAAGGGAAGCTTATCTTGAAGGACCAATACTGCGATTCCACGACGCGATCAAGTCGCGCAATTGCAGATGACCCCTCGTCGACCTGGTTGCCCACGAAAACAAGTCGCCGGCTCGGTCCGGATACTTCTCCGTGATGAACATAACCTCGCCGGTGCATCGCCTCGTTACCCGAAACGGTAACGTTACAGGTGTGACTCCTCACGCCTCGGTAACATGCTTGTGACTCTTGTGCCTTGTATAAGATAGACGTTCCCCGCTTCCAGCTGCTACTTGACCAGACATAACCATAAGCACTCCATCTATTCATTTCTCTGAAGTCCTTCGCCGACAGTCACTTGACTCCCCTCCGAAACTGCTCTCCATACGACCGAGTAACCATACCACACCACCACAATGCCTCCAATTAGCCAGTTTCCACCTGCGCGCGTCTTCCTCAAGGCACCTACTTCAAGACCATCACAGGTTTCCACAAACTCGATAAGATCGCCTTTGACGTCCAGCCCACCAACACCAAGATTCACCTCTCACTCGGCAACTACATCACCATCTGTATCACAATGCGCAGCGCAGAATTCGGATCTTACAACATCAACTGTGAGCTCGAGAAGATGAGGTGCGCACATACAAATCTGTCTCGCAGCCGAAACGAACGCTAACAACACGCAGTCATCACGTGACATTTTCTTTGCGTAAACAGTACCGGTTATGTCCTCTTCAACACAGTTGAGGCCAGTCCCGATTCTTGGTTCCCAGCGCCCATTTTCAGCTTCCATATCAACCTCCGGCTGTTTCCGGGTTATCCGTCACGGCGCAGGACGTCATCGGTGTACGGCGATGCGGATCCGCAATATGGACATGCGATCAATATTAATACCAGACTGCGGAAGCGCTTGCAGCTCGTATAGCTAATTGATGCACACTAGGCGCATCATAGCTGAGGGCTAGGAAGTCCATTTATAGTTCGCCCATGCATCACATCTAGATACCCAGCATAACATTGTTATGAAATTGTGATTTACTATTCGAAGCTTGAGCATTTCTACCAAGAACTAAGTGTGGTACAATTGACTTGCTATTCTTCATTATGTCTTGCTCTTCTCTAAAAAGAGTCCGCTGTGCAAGTCCCTACGCTTATGCGGGTCCGCTGGTGCGGACTCACCACCAGTCAACAGACTCGTCGCGTTACGAACAATCGATGTCGTAGACAAGATGGTCTGCAGGGTGATGGACTGGTTCTTCTTGGTCCAGCCTAGCTCTTCAGGCAGACGTTCGTTTTCTGTACCTGAATCAGTACCCACTGCGCCTAGCAACGATAGAAAACTCACCGAAAAAGTACACCATCAAGTTCTTCGGCACTGTGCCGATACTCGTATCACCAAACACGATGATCGGCGCAGCAACCTCGCCTAGACTGAACTCCTCGGTCGATGCGGTGAACGTGTAGTTGTCGTTGGACGCTCTGCTTACCAACTGGCGGAAGCTCTTGCTGTGCGCAAGCTGCTTTGCGGTAACAGTCTCGTCCACCCACCACGCCTTACTGGTATCGAACACGGTTTGATTGAAGACATGGTTGTTACCAAACGCTGCATCAGTACGAGATAGACTCGCATCGTGCTCGAGGACATTGTGAACATTCAGCTGCTCGAGCGTGAAGAACGTGGCGTTGGGCTCCGGGTTGGCGATGATGGCTTGCTCCCACATGATGCCTGCAAGCGTCGAGTCGAAGTTGAGGCCCTCGCCTAGTCCCTTCACTACGTTCTTCTTGGTGAAGTTGCGACCGTCGCGAGGGAGAAATCCGTGGTTTGTGAGCGTGTTGAGCATGGGGCAAGGGCCTCGGACTGAGGTTTTGTCAGGTGTGAGGGCAGATGTAAATGGTATGAGAGCTTACAGTCGCCAGGGCCACCAGGAATCCATTCGTGTGGGTTGTATGTGCTATATTGAGGCCTGCCAGAAGCAATGGAGGCGGTTGCTGCAAGAATAAGGACCTTCTGCTTCATGTTGACGTGCACTTGTGGGTCGAAAAAGAATAATGGTGAATAGAGTGAAGCGTAATTCGAAGGTTCTTGTGAAAGTACAGCCACAAAGATGTAGTAGATACACCTGGTATTGTAATTCAATAGGAACTGAATATGTATCAAATTCGAAGGACCTACATACCTTCTTAAGCAACCTGAAGACAGATAGTGTGCGAAGACCGTCCAAGCTCTACCGTACAATATACGCGTAACACTACCATATCAGCCTCCATGAGGGCAGGCCCTTACTTTCAGTACCTAGTGATATGCTTCGTTACCCAACAACCTTGAATCATGCACATTGAACACTCCTGCGGCCACACCATTTCGGAGCATATGATGTCGATCCGGGAGATCGTTAAGCTCTAGCGCCTCAAAGCTTCTGTTCCACGCTCGAGATAAGCCAATGGAGGCATCCCCATTGACGGCTGATTTTTGATCCTGGGGAGCATATAGGGTTGGTAAATTGCAGGTGTAACGTCAGAAGGATAGTTGTCGCACTCATCGTATATAGATGATAGCCGAGTACGTGTACGATGATAGTGCTAGCCAAAAGGGGTTAGTTTAGGATGATGGAACACAGTTTCGCACTCGCGATTCAATTCGTACTCGCACTCGTTAACTCTCCGCCTTGAACTTCGGTTTTGCGATTGGTTGTCGAGCACGCGGCCGTTTCATACTTAGGAAAACGGATGATTGATGGATTCTTAATGGGTCTTTACGGTTGCCGACAATGCGGATGCGGTTGGCCCGGCACGGGTGCTCTGTTGCCCTTCTTCCCTTGTCTCTCACACGAAAACACACAATATCAGCATCCCAGCTATAGCACGGAAAGAAGCGAGCAACTTCTACTGCTTGAACGGTCTCTAGAGGCTCTGGTTGTTTTTAAAATGGTGTGCCATTCCCATTTCCACGGAACAAAGCAAGGTCACGCCAAATCTGAGAGATCTCCATTACACTCTGTCTGATCTTTATCCCCGCTTAGGTATCGGCTGCTATGCGCTTCTTTACTTCATAACATCAGTATCTGGAGTTCGAGTTGTTCCGCGACATTTTCGCTCCATATCGGTTCCATAACTACAGATATGACTAAGCTAGTCTATATACTTTTCGGCCACATATAGTTTTCGGCCACCCAACCAAAGTAAGCCTCACTATTTGGAGTTGTGATTGTTCAACAACAACGCTTATAATTGCCACTCTATACACATAGACTGAAGCGTAAGTGCTGCTACTGCTGCTGCTGCTTTTAAGCTTCTTGTTCAGTTAAACGTGATGCCTGCTTAGCTTGTAATGCTGCTGCCTAATTAATAGTAGCCTTAATAGCTTTAACGTTACTATAGCGCTTATTTAGGTTAACTTAAACACGCTTTCTTAAGTAGGTAACCCTAGTACTATCTAGTTAATATTTAAGTTGTTAATTCTCTAATTTAAACTAAGCTGTATAAGTGTTAGCGCTAGTAATAGCCTTACCTGCCTTGCTAAGCACTACACAGGTGCTTTAAGAGAGAGATTCTAACAAAAGGAGCTGTTAATAAGCCCTGTAAAGGGCCTGTAAGCTCTAAGGCGTAGCAAATACGTTATCTATAGGTTAAGTAGATAGAGGAGGCGTAACAGGTCAGCCTAATATCTAAGATAAGAGTAGTACTAGGTCTAGGTTGTATAGGCATAAGCTAGCAGCCTTCTACCTAGCTTATATAACTCTCTTAGATAGTCCTTCTTCTCTTACTTTGTTGTATAAGGTAACAAACCTCTCCTTCTTAATAGGTGCTGCGTTATTAAGTGCTAAGAGTGCTTAGATCTAACTATAGTAGTAGGTTTTAATAATAGAGAATAGAGCTAGATCTAGCAGCTAGAGGACGTGTAAGGCGTAAGGTAGGAGGTATAGAAGATAGATCTAATGCTACTAGCAAGTCTATATAAAGTTAATAGGAGTGTAGGAGCTGTAGCTATCTAATAGTAGTAGCTGCTACCTACCT
Source organism: Ascochyta koolunga (assembly GCA_026119515.1). Lineage (NCBI taxonomy): Eukaryota > Fungi > Ascomycota > Dothideomycetes > Pleosporales > Didymellaceae > Ascochyta > Ascochyta koolunga. Next base: position 1,129,343 of record JANLCG010000022.1, read on the forward strand.
TGTAAAGGTGTAGTATTTAGTATAAATTGTAACAACACAGGATAATAGAAAGCTCTAGAATGCGTGTGTATCTGCTACAAGGTGTCTAGGAGCACTAGGATAGGTAACACAGAGACAATTCTATTCCTATAGGTCTTGTACAAAGAATACTTAAAAACTATCTATCTACAGATAATTCTCCTTGTGCCTTTATACTACTAGAATACAGGGAAGTTTAGAATGCTATAACTAAGTTATAGGTAGGAACAGAAATGTAAAGGAGCTAAGTTAGAGGTAAATTAGGGTGTAACACTTTTTAGAGACTGGTGCTTTACACTACCCCCTCCTATGTAGGCAGATTGTCCTAGATACGCGTAAGTGATAACAGTTATTATTCTATAGTATTAGTGCGTTAATTTAGCGTCTGTTCTAGGTTTTTAGTTAACTTAGGTTGTTGTTTTAGTGTTTTGTTATTGTTTTTATCTAAAGTAAAGATAACTTTTTTTTTTTTTTTTTTGTTTGTTAACTCTGCTGCCTAAATCTAATGTAATAATAAGCTGTATTATAACTTAATTAGAGGGAAACAGGTTTACTGTTATTGTTATATCTAATTTCTAGGACGCGTTGCGTAGGTATATAAACAATTAATCCCTATACCTTTCCTAACTCTAACAGACACTATTTCTTACTATAAGTATCCCTACGCTCTTTTAATTATTCCTATGCTAATACTCCTAGGTTTGTTAATTAGTTACTATGCTGATACTAGTCCTACCTAGAGCTCTTGCAGTAGCCTATTAGGTTATCTACCTTTGTTTAATTTAGGCCTTAGTAAGGGGGAGGAAGGTAGACTACGCCTTTAATAAGGCGTTGTTGTTAAAGTATGCTTATTGCACACTTTAAAATAAGAAGTGTTATCTAGTAACTAGACTTTTCTTTACTTCTGCTCTCTAACTAATACTAATAGTTATAGGTTCTAATTTACGTTAGTCCTAAGTATGCTACTTTTTATAACAACCTTGTTATGTAGGAGGAGGAATCTAGGGGTAAGGCAGTAGGAGAGGCAGCGGAGGAGGAGGTAACAGAGGCAGCACTAGAGGCATAGCGTAGCCTTATAGCATTAGCAATAGCTCTAGCAAGTGTAGTGTAGGTAGCGACTACGCAGCTTAAGGGAGTTACTGCTAATAACGTGTTGCTGCACTAGTACCACGCTAGTACAGCGCAGGGCTAGGTAATAGAGGAGATAGTAGAGAGTTTATTAGTGTTAACTAGGGAGGTTATTAAGCTATAATAGGAAATAGCCCCTTATAGCTCTAGAGTTAGAGGTAAGTTAGTAAAGCTAGCTCTACTTCTAGCACCTAAAAAAAAGGTGCTCCTAGGTTGTTAGATAAAACTAACGCTAGTAGCTCTAAGGAGATAAGTAACATTAAGAACCCTTAAAAAAGAAAGGGTTTCTTAAGCTATATAGTAAGGAGGATTTCTTTTGTTTTTCTTTTCTTGTTATCTATTGCATAAACGCAGTTAGAGGCATTTTAGAGTTAATAGATTTCCTTTATCCTTTTCTAAATTATAATATCTTTATTTGCCCTATAATTCTTAACCTTCTTCCTATGCTGTAATCTATTTATTTAATACCTTTAGTAGACTAGGCTGCTCTAGGTACTTGTTGTAATACGCCTTTAGCTTATAGGGTGCTCCTGTAAAGTTTTTTGTAGGATACTAAGTTAGGTCTAGGTTATAGCTAACCTAGCTTACACAGTACTTAAGACTACAGCAGACTAACCTACTAGCTAGGATTTCTTAGACCTCCTATTCCTCTACTCCTTAAATAGGAATACCTGCGGGTTTTAGAGCTTCCTAACTAGGCAATAGGTTATCTAGATCCTTACATAGAACGTTAGGTGCAAATACGTTGTATATTTTTAAACTAAGGGGAAGTTTTAAGTAATATAAGTAACTAACCTATTCTAGAACCTTAAAGGGACCTTCCTACTTGTTAGATAGCTTTTAGCTTAGTTGCTTACTTGTTAAGTTTTTAGTAGAAAGGTACACTTTGTTACCTACAGTCTAGTTAACTAGGTTGTAATAAGCGTTAACTGCAGAGCATATGCAGTCTTAGGCTTTCTCTATATTCTCCTTAGCTACCTTCTAGGCGTTGTGCATATAGGTTGCTAATGCTAAGGCCTCCTTGTAGTTAAGTTGTTCTATAGGGGTTACTGCTGTATTAGCTCCTTTCTAACTCTAGCTCTGTTTAGGTTAGCTACTATAAATTACTTAGTAAGGTAATATTCTAATTAAGGAATGTAGCAGAGTAAGTTAGGCATAATCTATAATTAGTAGGAGTTTAGACTAGTTATCCTAATAGTATAAGACAAAGAGATAGAGCTATTAGTCTATATACTTGTTTATAATCTCTGTTTAACTGTTAGTTTCCTTATAATAGGCAGTAGATAGCTTAACTTTCACACCTATAATTTAACAGAATTCTATCTAGAAAGTTAAGATAAACTAGGGGCCCCTGTTGCTTACTATTAACTTAGGGGTATGTCTAAACTAATACACCTATTATATAAACAAGTTTGCTATCCTGCGTGCTGTAATTGTTTTATAGTATAGGATTGTAATAGCTTATTTAGTTAGGCAATTAATAATAACTATAATCTAGTTATACCTAGCTTTATCCTTAGGAAAATCCTTAAAATTAATGCATAAATGTTGTATTAGTTTGTTAGGTATTAGTAAGAGATGCAAGTACCTACAGAGTTAGGTCTGTCTTAGATAGCCTTAGCAATATAGGATGTAGTTTTAGATATATCTTTTACATGTAGCACTTATACCTTTCTAGTAATACTGTTGTAATAACAGTTAGTAGGTCTTCTTAGCACTAGGGTAAGCAGTTAATAGTTAGTTATAGGCTTCCTTAATTAGGCGTATGCATAGGGTTAAGTTAGTAGGGATATAGAGTTAATTGTAGTAGAGAAGGAGTCTGTTTTAGATCTGATACAGAGATAGCAACAACAGTTGTTCTTGTCTAAAAGATTTCTAGTTTTCTTGTATTAATGTGAGGGCACTGTAGGCAGGTAATTAGAGATAGGACGAATAGTAGATAGATAGATGGATATAAGACGAATCCTTAGGGTGTAAGCCCTAAGGCGTTTAGGAGGTTTATATACATGTAGTCTGTAGGTCTCCTGCCTAGCCCTAAGGTTGTCCTAGGGTCTGGCCAGTAGCCCTTAGGAGGAGTACCTGTAATAGAGCCTCCCCTTTCTTGCAGCTCGTCCTAAGCTGCTAGATCCCTAGAAGAAAACAGGTTTCTGTTGTACCTGCCTACAGGTATTATTAAACTCTAAAAAAAACCTCTTCTTTTTAAGGAAAATTGCGTTAGGAGAAATGCTATATAAGGCTTATAATCGCCTACGTGGCTACTAGGTCCCTAGGTCCGCCTAAGCGTGCTCCCATAGGTTTCCCTGTACTAATCGTAGGTTAGGTGTAACCTACTTGTTTGCTTGTAGCCTTATAGGCAGGCTACTAACGTCTATGTAGACGCTTAGCTAAGTAGGTGTTACTAGTTAATAGTTTGCTTGTCCTGCCAGGTCCCTGTAGGGATCCTAGTAGGTCTCTAGTAAGGGTTATGCTCCTGCGCAAGACTAACTAGAGCCTAGCGTGTATAGGGCAAACGTTTCCTCTATAAGTATTAACATTAGTCTCTTAGACTAATGTTAATAGTGCCTTTGTCTTATTAGTGACTGCGCAGTGTTACCTGTTTAACATTATAATGTAGCAGAGGGGTAAGTAAATAATATTGCTTTACTATTAACTAATTGTAAGTGACTATTTACTAGTACGCGTGTTTCCTTACTGGTATATAACAGTATGCGTGCAGGCAGGTAAGAGCGTAGTAAATAGTTAGAGCGTGGTTAGTAGCTGCCTAGGGGCTCACGTATAAGCATATAAACAGCTGTCCTAAAACACTTCTCTAGCTATTAATATTACAATTTTCTCTACTACCTTTCCACATTAAGCATTACTATAACCCTGCCTCCCGCCCACATCACTAACAAGGCTCTGCCTAACTTTGTGTATTCGCTGCTAGACAACATAGCTCTGCAGCCTTTGCTTACTAGGTTCTAGTGTTATAGCTACCTTACCTGCCTTACAACTAAGTTAGTAAAGGCGCCTACAGGAACAATTAAGTTGTTTATTGCAGTCCTCTGCTGTCCTAAGGGTTACTGCACCTGCAAGAACAACTTTAGGGTGTGTAGTAGGTGTGTTAACGCAAAGGAGGGTAGTTGTGTTAAGGTATATTGTCTCTTAACTCTACCTAGTTTGCCTGCTAACTGTGCTAGATTAACGCTTATTTCTGCCAGGCTGTTAACATGCTTGACTTCCTTATTAACTGTGCCGCCTGTAAGATAAACAAAGAGACTGTTAGGCTTAGTGACAGCGCTAGCGACAATAAGGTCTTAGAGAACACTTAGCAGTACTAGCAGACCACCTTTAACTACGCCCTTAACTACTATACTAGGTTTGTTAAGTATAATAGTGTAGAGTGCTGCAAGATTAAGGAGTCTAGCATAAGTAAGCTTAAGTACTATAAGGCCTGCTAGACGTCCTACAAGCACAACCTTAAGCGCTTTAACGTTGCTCTTAGTACTATTGGCATAAAGGCCCCTGCTAACGCTGTTATCAACAAGGTAGTTAAAGACTACTTTAAGAAGAATAGTGTAGCTGCAAATGCTAAGAAGCGTTAGTACTATTATAGTACTAATATCCCCTCTGCAGTAGACGCCCCTGCGGCCCCCTTCTAGAGGTTGTTGTCTTCGCCTACTAAGCTGTACACCCCCTCTAGGCGTAGTAGCTCCTGTCGCCTTAGCGACAAGTATAATAAGGATAATAGGACCTTCTAAGTGGTTTTTAGGTGGCCCTGTAATCTGGCTATAAAGGTTAGTTGCAGTAGGTAGTAATTTATAGTAGTTAATAAACTCTGTTACTTTTCCTATAACTATTTCTATTATAACTGCTGTCCTTAGACAGTGTCTAGCTTCCCTTTAGTTTAGGGTTAGAGAGGCATTAGGTCTGTTTGCAGTACACGCCTTATATTGTTATAAGCAATTCTGGCTGTGCCCCTGTAGGTAGCTCCTGTAGAGTGGCCTAGGGTAGCCTACGTGTAATCTATGCCTCATATTGTTATAAGCGATTCTGGCTATGTTCCTGTAGGTAGCTTCTGTAGTCTTCCTCTCTTCCGCCTTTGCAGGGGAGGTACCTAGCTCTATAGAGTTGTAGTGCTCTGTTTAGTGCTCTTATAGTAGTCCTCTAGAATCTCGTCGCAATAATTAAGATTAGTAAGTAGTTCCTAGGTAGAGTTTGCATTTGTCTACCTAAGCTATTTTACAAGGTACTCTTGTCTGTAGGCAGATGTCTCGCAATAATTAAGGATGCCTTTGACTTTGTACTAGTCTGTAGCTAGTACTTCGCTGTTTGCTATCCCTACAGGGCCTAGTTAGAACCTAGTGCTAGCAGGTAGTGTTATCTAAGGTTTAAGTAAAGATACATTAAACACTAGGTAGATCCTGCTTATTAATAGTGGTAACTTTAATTTATACGCTAGTTTCCCTATTTTCCTTGTAACTATAAACAGTCCTAGGTACCTTGCGTTAAACTTCTTTAAAGGACAATTTGTAGCTAGGTTCTTTGCCTAGAGAATTACTTTGTTGCTAATAGTAAAGTGCTTCTCTGTTTGCTTGGCGTTGTACTAGCGCGTTATGCCTTTCTAAGCGTACTCTAGGCTTTCCTTTGCTGCAGCCTATATCTTATACCACTGCTCTAGGCGGCTAGCGACTTGCTAGCGTAGCTCTAGGGCTGCTGCGTCCTTTCCCTATACCTGCAGTAGTCGCCTTAGCTAGTGCTTATTAGGTACTCTGTTAAATCCCTTTAGGTTAGTCCCGTAGGCAACTTTAATAGGTAATTCCCTATGTGTAGAGTAACACTTAGAGTTGTAGGCATACTCTGCGTATAGTAACAGGTCTACCTAGTTGTCCTAATTGTAGTTTATGTATATACGCAGGTATGTTTCTAACTCCTAGTTTAGGCGTTTAGTTTAGCTGTTAGTTTAGAGATAGAATGCAGTACTTAGCTAGTAGTCTATTTTAAGGTAGTAGTATATATTAGACTAGAATTAGCTAGTAAACACAGATCCCCTGTCTAACAGCAGGGTATTAGGAGGACTATGTTTTAGGAAGCACTGTTTCAAGAGTAGCTTAGCTACGCGCTAGGCTATTATCGTTTTAGTAACAGGTATGTACTAGACATACTTACTAAATTAGTCTACTAACACTAGGATTAAGTTAAACTTATTCCTATAATTATCCCTTAACTTAGGCAAGTCTGTTACAAAGTTAAGTAAGTAGTGCTGCTAGGCTGTATTAGGTACTAGCAGTGGCACAAGTAGTCCCTATGGTTTGTGCTAACAGATCTTGTTTAACTAACATGCTAGGCACCTATAGATGTGCTTGTGTACGTCCTTAGCTAACTGTAGCTAATAGTACTTCTGTTTCAACACCTAGGCAGTTTTCTTAGTCCTATAATAGCCTCCTATAGGGTTATTATAGTTCTTTGACAGGATTGTTTAGCAGAGCGTTCTGTTATTAGGAATCTACACTTTCCTACTCCTGCGCAGGACTCTATTTAGGTTAGATTCCTAGTGTGGTTGGCCCTTAGCTGCTCTGCCCTCCTTCTAACGCGTTAGCAACTTATAAGTAGTATAGGCCTTATCACGCTCCTAAGTCTGCCTAATGTAATTAATAAGGTGGTCTAGGGTTACTAGTGCGTATACAGTCTTATCTTGCGCAGCTTTGTTCGCGAGATATGTAGGAGAGCTAATTACTCTACCTAGGCTATAAAGGAGAGCCCTTAGGACGTTTCTCTTAGTCTTCCCTAAGCTTTAGATTAATTAGTTTAACCCTAGCTATAGCTTATAGAAGGGTAGTCAAGAGCTGCAGGGGACGTATCCCTATAACCAACGTATTAGCAGAATTCTATAGAAGCAGTCTTAGAGGTTCTTATAGTGCCTGTTATTGCCTCCTTATAGTTGCCTACACTATGCACTGCCTGTTTAGTGTTGTAAGCCCTAGACGCCTAGAGAGTCTAGATCTAAAGCTTCTGTTAGAGGGTAGGTAGCATTGCGTTACAGAGTGCTTAACCTTCCCTAATTGTAAGTCCCTATGCGTAATCTAGACGCCTTAATAGGCTGTTAGCTGCGTTCTTAGGTCCTAGCTTGTATTTAACTTTAAAGTTAAACCTTACTAACTCTTCTACCTAGCAAGCTTACTTAGGTAAGAGTTCCTTTATTGTTATAAAGTACCTTAGGTTGTTATAATTAGAGAGTACCTAGATTGTTAACAGAGCGTGTTTAAGGTAGTGTTACTACTGCCTAAATGCTTTAACAATTGCTGATAGTTCCTTATTATAAGTGTGCTATTAGGTAGATAGACCCTAAAACTTCTAACTCTAGAACGCTACTAGTTTCTAGTAGCATTCTGTTGCTAGTTTAGTTGTAGGGCTGCAGCAAGATAGCAGCTATTACAAAGTCTAAGGCGTTAGTAACTACTATAATTAGTTTAGTTAGGTTGAAGTGTTAGAGCATAGGTGCCTCTGTAAACTTCTTCTAAATCGTATAGAAGGCCTAGCGTACCTCTTTAGGCCAACTCTATAGTTTGTACTATTTTGTTAGTCCCTTACAGCTTTTTGCTAGTCTCTTCCCCCCTTCTTTAGATTAGAACCCTTAGGGGCTAATGCTGGGTTCTAGGCAGCTGTTATGTAGTCTACTAGCAGGCGTATAATACTAGAATAGTTGTAGATAAACTGCTAGTAGAAGTTTGCAAAGCCTAGGAACTGCTAGATATCCTTGAAACCCTTAGGTTTAGGCTACTCTTGTATAGTTTGTACACGCGTTAGGTCTATAACAACGCCCCTAGGGGTTACTATAAAGCCTAGAAACTTAACTAATTTAGTTAAGAATTTGTATTTGCTTGCCTTGCAAAACAGACCCTATTTAATAAGGCAGTCTAAGACCTCCTTAACGTAAGCATTGTGATCCTCTTTGTGTTTAGAGTAGATTAGGATGTTGTCTAGGTAAACTACGCAAGTGCAGTCTAACAGGCCACTAAGGGCTCTGTAAATATAGGACTAGAATGTTGCTAGGGCGTTTGCTAGTCTAAACAGCATTACTAGGTACTTAAAGTGCCTATACTAGGTTTTAAATACAGTTTTCTACTTATTGCCTTCCTTAATCTAGAGCCTATAGTAGGCATCGCGTAGATCTAGCTTTAAGAAGATTGCTACATTTAAGAGTTAATCTAACATCTTGCTAATAAGTAGGATAAGATAGCGGTTCTTGACTGTAACTTTATTCAGGCCCTAGTAGTCTACGCAGAGCTGCAAGGTGCTATCTGCTTTAGGTACAAACAGGATTAGTGCCCCTGCGGGTGACTTACTAGGATAGATCTAGCCTTTCTCCTGTGCTGTGTTAAGGTATTCCTAAAGGATGTCTAGCTTACGTTGTAACAGGTTGTAGATTAGGAGGTTTAGTATACGTGCCTCCTCCTTAACCTTAATTGCGTGGTTGTACTCCCTGTATAGGCAGAGTACACTAGTTTAATGTTTGCTAAAGGCAAGCTACTTGTGGTATAGTTTCTTAGGAACAAATTTTAGCTCTTCTAGATCTGGCTTGTCTTTATTAGGTGGTATACATAGGGCATCCTTGTCTAACTTGTAGTTAGGGAGGATACAGGCAGTACCTAGATATAGTTTAGCCTAACTAGGGTTCCCTTTATGTATGCTTGCTACTATCTGTTAACTAGCTTCCTAAGGTAGCTACGCTAGGTCTAGGTACTAAGACACATAGTGCTTAAGATGCTTAATTATATTAATTATCTTGTTCCTTAGCTAGAGGATTCCATGTTTTACGAAATATTCTTTATTAGCAACTACATTGCTATTAGGACCTAAGGGCTGGTTGTGCCTAGCCTTGTCCTAACGCAGTTCCTGTAGGAACGCGTCTTTAGTCCCCTAAGGTACTTAGTACGCTAGGTTTCTTAGGTGGAGCAAGTACGCTTGCTTACCTAGTTGCATATCTTTAAAGAGGGTTTTAGCCTTGTAGACCTGCACTTGTTCTATATTATTGTTAAACCAGCTGTACTTACCTGTAGAGAATTAGATGCAGGGGTCTGCTTCTATAAGCTATAGGTAGCCTAGGATAAGGTTGTAGCTAATAAAGTTAGCAGACTAGAAGACTTTAGGTCCTATAGTTTTAATAGTGCTGTTGCTGTCTAGGCAGTCTATAGTAAGATTGTAGGATCTTTAAATGTTTAGCTAGTTGTTATCTAGGAATAACGCTATAGGCTTCTAATAGAACAGCGCCTGTTCTAAATTTAGTTAGTTAACAACTGCTTGACTTATAAGGTTGATTTTAGCCCTAGAGTTATAGAGGCCTTAGAGCTGTACTAGGGCTTTGTTGTGTCTATGTAGGCCTACTGTAACTGCAATGTAGGTTTGTTTTCCCTAGGTTTCTAGCCCTAGCTGTAGTTAGAAAAGGTTAGCAACTAGGGCTTTGCGTTTCCCTTGTCTAGCATTAGTTTAGACTTGTTACCCCCTTAGGTACTATATAACTTGTTGCCCTAGGATTTCTAATAAGCGTTCTAGTAGTCTTAGTCCTTAGGGTACTGCTAGTTGTTGTAGCCCTTTAATTAGTCTTCTACTAGGGCGCTCTTAGATTAGTCCTAGGAGTAGGGTAGATCTTTGTTGCGCCTTTTTAATTTGTTACGCAGTAGCAAATAGGTAGAGCGTTTTAGCCTATTAAGACTTTGTAGGTTTGCCTTAGTGTTGCTAGCTACTTCTGCGTTCCTAAGGGTCTGTTTAAAGTTAGGCTAAAGCTGTATGTGTTCTAGACTGCTACTGCGCTAGATTTCGCGCTAGAAGGCTAGCAGAGTCTTTGCCTATACAAATGCTATTTTAAACTTATAGTCTTTGCTGCTATTGTTAAACTTAAAGAAGCTCTAAGGCAGGAGGGACTCTAACAGTTAAGCTTTATTAAAAAGGTATTAATAAAGTCTCCCTCTTGCTATTCTATGTTAAATAGTTTAGAGAAGTTCTTGTATTTAGTTAGGATAGGGTCCTGTACTAGTTTCTCCTCCTCCGCGCAGAGGTTAGCCTAGGTTTAGATTAACCCCTTGTTAATACAGGACTAGATAAGTTCCTAATAGATGCTATACTAGATGGTTCCTATAGCCTAGTACATCCTAGTAATTAAGTTGTTAAGCACCTAGGCGTACTAAAAAGCAGTGTTAATGTCCTTAGCCTACTAGTCTACCTACTAGGGCGTTAGGGCACAGTTTTCTACACCTAGCTTAGGTTTTAGTTAGATGTTGTTTAACACCCTTATAATTTTGCTAGCTTTGTTAAAAGCTAGGCAGTGCGTTACTAACGTTGTTCTGCTGTGTGCTAGGGCTTGTACCTATACAGCCTAATTAAATTGCTTTTGTTAGATGCTAAGCTCTACTTCTAATGCCCTAGTAAGCTTGGCCGCGTTAAGGGCGAGGAGAGCTTGTTGTACCAGATTTTAGTACCTAATTGTAGGAGTTAGTTCTCCTACAGGCACCTAGTTCCCTCCTATAGCAGCTAACTAAGTTGCTGTATCTGCTAGAGTTGCATTCTGCTGCGACAGGGTAGGCGTTACTACAGATTCTACTAGAGTACTGCCCTGTAGGCTTAGGACTTTAGCGGGAGTGTAACAGAGCTAGCCTAGTTTAATGCTAGGGCTTAGCTAACAAGAGTTTTCCTCTAGCTCTATTGTTGTGTTGTGGAGGACGCGTTTTCCTCTAGCTATTTTAGTAGGGGTTGAAAAATTTGACTACTACTCTAAATTAACTGCCTGTTCTAAGAAGGAGTATAAAGGATTTAAATTGTGAGGGCACTGTAGGCAGGCAATTAGAGATAGGATAAATAGTAGATAGATAGATAGATATGAGACAAATCCTTAGGGTGTAAGCCCTAAGGCGTTTAGGAGGTTTATATACATGTGGTCCGTGGGTCTCCTGCCTAGCCCTGAGGTTGTCCTAGGGTCTGGCCGGTAGCCCTCAGGAGGAGTACCTGTAACAATTAACGCCTTAATTAGTTCTAAGGAATCTAGTTTTATAATAGGCTGTACTAAGCAGATAGTAGCTACAACTAGGTTAGTCTTAGCTAGATATGTCTAAGCTAAATCAGAATTAATCTAGTTGTGTAACTACTGTAGACCTAGTAGGACTTAGGACTAATTGTCTTCTTAGGCAGACTTTAGATTTGCAAGATCCTATTCTTAGCAACTTAGGATATTAGCATGCTTGTTATTCTTGCCTAGCGTGTATTTAATCTTAAAGTTAAACAGAGCTAGAGCTTCTGCCTATTATGCTTGTTAAGCATTTAAGATTTTAGTTGTTATAAAGTACTCTAGGGATTAATAATTAGAGTAGACTTATATCTATTTTATAACTAAGGTAAGTTTAGCTCTCTACTTATTAAAGGCTTGTAAAATTGCAAACAACTCCTTATTATGTATTTCCTAATTAAGTTTAGCTCTAGAGAGTACTTAGCTGTAGAATGCTATAGGGTACTACTTGTTGTTAGGGTGCTACTGTAATAAAACCCTAGCGACAACTCTATTAGAGGCGTTAGTTTTAATCTTTATATTGTAGTTAGGATCAAAATAGCATAGAGTTAGGATAGATAATAAGGCTTCCTTTAGGTTTTTAAAACTAGATTAGCATTAAGTAGTCTATTTAAATAGATTTGCTAGGCTTTATAAGGCAATAAGGGGCTTAGCTACGTAAGAGAATTTAGGTACAAATTGTTAGTAAAACCTAGTAAAGCCTAGGAACAATTTTACACTAGTAACAGTAGTAGAAGGGATCTAGTTCCTAAGGGCTTGTACCTTCTTAGAGTCTACTTTAATTCCTTTGTTAGTTAGGATGTAACCTAAGTACTTAGTACAGGTAACGTAGAACTTGCTCTTCTTAATATCTACTTGTAATCTAGCAATACAGAGTTAATTAAGTACTAGCTTAACATGTTGTTTGTAGGTTATAAGGTCTTTAGAGTAGATAAGGATGTTATCTAGATATGCAATATAGAAGTTGTCTAGATATTTAATAAGAATATTATTTATATATTATTAATAAGTAGCTAGTCTATTACATAGCCTAAAGGGTAGAACCTTGCACTTATAACTACTGTAACGTGTATAGAACGTAGTGTACTCCTTAGAGGCAGGATCTATACAAATTTAATTAAAGGCATTCTAGATGTTAAATTTAGTAAATACCTTAGCCTTAGACAGTTGTGCTAACAATTTGTCTATGCGCAGTATTAGATAGGAGTCCTTTCTTATAAGGGCGTTAAGTTTATAATAGTTAACATAAATGTGCAAATTCCTATTTAGTTTTTAAATATAGAGTATAGGTAATGTAAAGAGGCTCTAACTGTGTTTAATCTAGCTATGCTGTAGTTAGTCTTGTATAAACTTCTTAGTAGCTTTAAGTTCCTTAAGATTTTGTTTATATAAGGGTAAGTAGGAATTTAGCAATTAGCCCTCTAATATAATTTTGTAGTTATAGGGGCAGTGTTCTAGAAGGGTTTTAGCTTCTGTTTTGCTAAATATATTAGTATATTAAACATATTTGTCTAGCAATTGTTTGTTAAGTAGCTAAGCGTTCTTAGGGTTGTCTTAGGTACAACAGTAGTTAATAACGCAATTAATCTTGTATAGACTAGTAGTAAAAAATTTGTTCTATAGTTTTTTTATAGAAAAGTAAAAAGCATTTAATAAAAGTAAGGAAATGCGCGCCTCTCTAAGAGGTAGCAAGTTAGAGGCTTTTAGGTTAGGATTATTAGTAAGGAACAGTATTTTAGTAATTAAATAACACCTCTTATACAATGTATTAAGTAATTTAGACTTTAGCAATGTTAGTACTCTGCAGCTTCCTATAGGTTGTCCCTTTGTTGTACGTCTTGTAGGACGTAGGCTTGTAGCAAAGGTTAATGTAGGGTTATTATTAATAGAGGGGCAGGGTTATACAACCTAGGGTACCTTACTAGCTATATAAGCTAAGATTGCTCTATATTAAGTTAGAGTTTAAAACGTTTTAACTATTTAATTCTAATAATACATTCCTAGAATCCTAGATTAATAATAATAAAGGGGTAGTTACGTATCTTATGCCTATTAATAGTTAAGTGCAACTAAATGTACTAGTTTACTAGGGTTATAATCTAATCCTAGAATCCTTTAACTTAGACCTTAAAGGGCAACTTTTAGATAGGAGTCCTAAGTGTAGCAGACACTAAAGTAGTAATATTAGAATTTAAAAATAAAAATCCTTAGGCACTAGTGTTAACTAAGGAGTTAAGTTGTACGCCTAGCCCTTAGTTTAATAGAATAGAAGAAGTAAGGAAATAGGGGCTACTAAACAAATAAGATAAAGAGAGGTTAGATAGGTTATATTAGTTTAGGCCTAGGTAAAGTTGTCCTCCTAGGTAGGGCTGTTTCCCTTAGGTATTAGTTCCTCTTTAAAATCTTCTTTAGCGTTAATATATTCCTCTGTATCTACTTAGATTTCTTATACCTAGGGACTAGGGCAATCTTTTGCAAAGTGACCTGTCTTGCTACAGTTGTAGCAGTTGCCTAGGGTTAGCTCTCTTACAGGTGTAGCTTAGGACAGTGTAGTCCTAGGTGCTAGAGTAGGAGTAGATATAGGAGGTTTCTAAATGCTAGGTGTAGGCTAATTTAGAGGTAGGTTGTTAGTCTAATACTAATTGTTAACAGTTTAGGGTTAGGTCTAAGGCAGTAAGGTATTAGGTAGGGCATAAATAGGATGTTGTTTTCTTTCTATGTTATACGCTGTAAGATACTCTACTATAAGTTTAAATAAGTTATCCTACTACCTCTTAAATCCTAGGTTAGGACTTTAGAGGGCAGGGGTTACCTTTGTCTACATGTAGTAAAACTATTCTAACTTAGGTACTTGTCCCTAGATAGCAGCACTTAGGAAGCGCGCTTTAAAAAAGTAGAAACGTGTTATCTTTTCCTATTTAGAGTTAATTAAAAACAGCTTAACTTTTAGCTCTCTTATTCCCTGTAATAAAGTAGGAGTAGAGAAGTGTTATTATTTCCTCTACGCTCTAGAACTAGTCTATTTTGCAAGACAAGTATTAGGGCTTAAGGTATTCCTTAGTAAGCCTAGAAGTATATCCCTATACTAGAGCTATACAAGCTTGTTCTATAGGATAGTAATCTAAATTAATGTTAAGTTAGTCCTAAATTAAGGCTTGCTACTATCTAAAAGTAGGGTCTTTTCTATTACTTAATTTATTAATAGCTAGTATGCGTTTACTAAGCCTAGGGTAGTAGACTAGGGTCTTAGACTAGAACCTTTTAGGAGGTTGCTAAGATTAAACAAGGGGAGACTCTGTAGTAGGCACAGGTACATCTTTATAGGGAAGGGATTAGGCCTAAAGCTAGGCTACTTCAGCCCTTAGTTAGTTAACTAACTTATAAAGATTTACCTATTCTAAGTCTAATTTAGTATTGCTCTTGCTAAGCGTCTAGGTGTTAGTTAATCCCTTAGCAGGCGCTGTTGCCTGTCCTTAAGTAGATTATCTAATAGGTTCCTTTAAACTAGGGTTAGTAGTGCCTAATATTAGTAGTAATCTAATTTAGGTAGGTTATTAATAATCTCTAAGTCTTTATCTTAGCGTAATCTAACGTAACTTTTCTAAAGTAATCCTAGAGCAGTAAGTTGCAGGAAGTTCTAAACCTAAAGGCTTTAGTTATTAGGAGGTCTCTAGAATCCTAACTGTTAGATAGACAATAATTAGGACCTATATAGTTTGTAACTAAAAGGGGTCTAAATCTACTTAGTACATAATAACTAAACAAACTTGCGATATTATTTAGAGGCTGTTACTAGCTAGGACAAGTTTTTAAGTATAATGTATTAACATAGGATAATAGAAAGCTCTAGAATGCGTGTGTATCTGCTACAAGGTGTCTAGGAGCACTAGGATAGGTAACATAGAGACAATTCTATTCCTATAGGTCTTATACAAAGAATACTTAAAAACTATCTATCTACAGATAATTCTCCTTATGCCTTTATACTGCTAGAATACAGGGAAGTTCAGAATGCTATAACTAAGTTACAGGCAGGAACAGAAACGTAAAGGAGCTAAGTTAGAGGTAAATTAGGGTGTGACACTTTTTAGAGACTAGTGCTTTACATAAATATCTGTTTTAGCTACTTAGATCTAATTAAATTTAACGTCTATCTATTCTCTAACGTTGTGTAGAGCTAATTAGGCACCCCTTGTGCTAGAAACTACATAGTTTGTAGGTGCTTACCTTTAAAGATAACTAGGTATTAGAGCTTAGTGCTAGTAGCAGAGATAGTCTCTAGGATTAATACCTACTTACAATCCTCTAGTAATTTAATATAAGCCTTCTTCTTTAATAAATTAGTAATTACTCTAGTGTTAGTATATACCCTAAGACTAACACTAGTCTTATCTATGTTCTATATATCTTTATACTATATGCCTAGCTTAATCTAAGTACGCTTAAACAACTTTAGAAACGCATAAATTGTCTTATAGTTAGCTGCTATAGTCCTTACACTCTTAATTGTTTAGCTAACAATAGAGGTAACGCGTAGGTTTTGTGTAATAAAATAGAGTACCTATAGATGCCTAAGTAGCTTGTGGTTGCTGTTTATGTAGAGGATTTGGCTGGCTATCTCTTGTACACGTAGATGAGATAGTAGCTGTACACGTAAGTCCTCTTCAAGTATCTACTCTACTAGAAACTCCTCTTACTCTAGCGTTAAACGTTGTTAATTTAAGTGAGCTATTGCGTGTGGTTGATGGCCTTAAAGGCAGCTCTAGAGGGACAACCTTAGGATCCTGTACGCGCGCGCAGCCTGTCGCTGGCTCTTAAAAACACTAGCGTTAAGATCAGCAATAGCAGATTGTATAGCAATCTCACGGGTATCCATTTTGAGTAGGTGGTGCTGGTAATAGAACGCGTCAAATGGTGGGTAACGCGTTGTGGTGGGGTGGCCGAAAACTATATGTGGCCGAAAAGTATATAGACTAGCTTATGACGAGGCCATGTCTATCTGCCACGTCGTAGTTTCGGTCCGTTTTTCGGATAAGCAGAGGGACGCTACCTCACTCTGACCATGGATGTAGGCACGTTGTACTCCAGTGTACTGTGTAGGACGTGGTCACCAGCAGTGGCACAATCGACATTGCTACAAACTAAATTCACAACATAGATTGACGAAGCCTTAGATGAATGCCTCGGGTCCAAGGATATGTAGATACTGATCGCCGTGGTACCACCTTCGAAAATTGTCAACTGAGTAACCATATGCGCTCGAAGTAGAAGCCACGCCAAAAAGATCTATAAGGTAGCCGTCAGATCAGCAACCATGTCATATATTCAGTTTCGCTTGGCTCCATATAAGAGTTCGGTTCGGTCAGGTCTGGTCCAGCGAGGTTCTCCCAGCCGCACACAGTTTCCCGGAGCCAGAGGAACGCTACCTCAACCCAGGAATATATTTCTGCTATTGGGCGCTTCATTGAATTCCAGAAAAGTCCTTTCTCGAACCACACGAGGGTGGCGTAAGGTGAAGCGAGCGATGGCCTTCGGATGATCTGATTGGCCACCTGCAAACGCCCACTGATTTAGCGTGAACCAATTCCTGTGCGACATCAGAGGTTCACGACTACGCTAAGGAAGTTCAGGTCTCCCCTTGCAAAAGGTCAAGACGCAATAGGAAAGTGATACGGTGTTCATTGTTCGGCGTGTTTCTTAAGGACAAGGCATTATTACCCCTCGTCGTTCACGCTATCCTTGACCATATCTCCTCATCTTACCGTCTTTATCTTCGTCGCATCTGCTGCTGCGTACCGTCTTTTTGCGAACTTCAAATTTTAAAGCATCACAGTAATTATTGTTATACATTCTATGCACTTCATTGAATTTTGACTATCCGTTCCTACAACAACACATCGTAATCTTGTAAATCGACCAAAACAAGAACATATTTTTAAGGAAGCAAACTTTACTATCATTCAATACAACATACCGAAGGCACCGGGCTTTTCAATTCGCAATGTCTACACCAATCTCTGACCCCGCCGCACCGCCCGCCCGCCCGTCTAACACAGACGGCTGGAGCCCCCTCGCTATCATCGGCATTGTCGCCGCAATCATGGTGCTCCTCCTATGTGTACCTCTCATCGCCATATGCCTGCGCCGATACGAAAGGAAAAGATGCAAGGAGATGTTGAAGGAGTCTGGAAGCAGAGGGAGCTCAAGGGGAAGTGATGGATTAGGCCATGTACAGGAAGGTCAAAGCTTGAAGAGTATTCTCGTGACGAGGGAGCTCCAGAGAGTGAGCTTGAAGCTTAGTAAGCCGGAAGAAGCCCATGTGCAGGGGAGAGGGTGGAGTGACGCTGAGGTCCGAGGAGGGGGTGGCGCGTGTGAGGCGCGTTTGTCATACCGCTGATACCGGATTCAATACGAAATACACGACTTTCGACTTGCAGAGCCTATTGATTGGTTTGGAATGGGTAATATCATTAATGGGTTCATTCACGATAATTTCGACATCACACATCACACTAACTAA
This sequence comes from Ascochyta koolunga, assembly GCA_026119515.1. Lineage (NCBI taxonomy): Eukaryota > Fungi > Ascomycota > Dothideomycetes > Pleosporales > Didymellaceae > Ascochyta > Ascochyta koolunga. The sequence continues at coordinate 1,147,045 of JANLCG010000022.1, forward strand.
CATTCTCTATTACATTATCTCCATACAATCATTCCTTTTTCAAGTTCAACACCCTCAACCATATCAGTGCCATGCGGATTCATAACCCTCCGCTCCCACGCAACACCACGAGCAAAAGCCCACCTCGCAACAGTTGCAACATCTTCAGCACCCGCACGTCCTCCAACGTATCGCCAAATACCCCCAGCCACCTCCCTGTCCCAAAGCGCTTCTTCTACCCTCCCCTCTTGCGTCAGCTGCTCTACAACCTCCATTTCAGTAATCAAACCCCCTCCACATCACACACCTCACCGGGCAATACCCCGAAAATCTCATCAAGCTCTCGCTCCGAGTAGTTATAATCTACGACCCTCAACCCACTTGGCTGCGCCCTCCGTCGTCCGCGTTTCGAAACCATGCGCAAATCAGAATCTCATGTCCCTGGTCTAGCGTGGCAGATCATGGATACCACCATCCGCACCGAGCTGCTCGATTTGATACCGTGTCGGCGCGTACCTATCTCTGTAGTCGATGTCGCGGTGCCAGCGATCACTTCTCAGGTAGGCGTGCAGTTTTAAACGTGAGCAGCGCAATTTATGCACTGCGCGTGCTTGCGCGGTGGAGGTGGTTTGGCGAGGCTGGAGGAAGTGGCCGGCTGAGGGTGTGGTGGGACGGGGCTGGTGTTCGCTAACGGGGAATTGTTGCCTTGTTTGTGAGCGTTTTCGAGAATCGATGGGGCGGTGGTGGTGTGTGGAGGTGTTGAAGGCATTTTCGGGAGCGCGGCAGCTTGTTCCTGAATATCTGCCATGAGACATGTTCAGTCAAGGCAGAACGAGTGGATGAAGAGAATTCAGCTTTATCTCAGCGTCGGTTGTGTCATGTGGGTATTCAACTGGTGTAAAAGTCGACTAGGAGAATTTTGTTTGTGTCATGGTAGTGAAGTGCGGCATTGTCGACAATCAACAGGATGAACAGAAATTTGTTTAAAGAAACAAACCGAGGTGAATGGAGAGTGAAAAAGAACCAGGGAACACAAAGGAAGCGAGATAAGCATTAGTTTTGGGTGCAGCGGATCGCCTACGGGCATTTTGTGCCTTTGCTGGATATCAAAGGTGATGCAGACTAATCTAACCCAGATTAAGAATGTGAAAGAATAAGCAGGTATTGACGAAAAGAAGACACCCAAGCTTGGGATGGAGAATGAGAGATGCTAAAAGCCAAGCACAATATGCCATTCAGAGGGTCATTTCTGGAGCCGAAAGGCTTAACACCGATGAAGCTCTTGCCCCCTCTTGAGGCCTCGAAACTGTGTCAACCCACAAGCACTTATCCAACAGCTGTGAAAATTCTAAGCGTCCAAACCGTCTCTCTCCACCAGTCTTCTAACCACCTGCACGATATCCCTCTCCCTCTCACCCATTCCTTTTCCAGGCTCCTTCACCATTACCTCCAATACCCTGTCTAGCATGCCCCTCAGTCTCGAGATCAATACACCGATCCTCGCCCACCCTCTCAGCCTTATCCATTCATCGATTACTAACCCTCTCCCCAAGGTATCAACCTGGATTTGTCCAGCAAACATGAGCAGACTGTACGCGTTGAACGGCGTAATGTCCCTGATGAAAACTTTACTTGTCGCCATCTTGTTGAAATACGCAACAAAGCTAGCATTTGATGGAAAAGTTTGCGAAGAGAAAAGCGTGGAGCTGGGGTGGACGAAGACGCGACCGTTGTCTTGGTTGAAGTACTTGATTTCGCGGGCTTCGGGATCAAGCTCAACAGCGCCAGCAATACCAGCTGCGAATTTCTTGTCTGGTAGCTGAATGCGTGCAATCTGCGGGTTGAAAGACCCAGCGACAAGAGCACGCAATAAGGCATCGTTACCGTTTTGGGCGTTGTACGCGCCTTGTGTTGAGGGGTTGGTGGACGTGTAATTGTATGGTATGAATGAGATTTCTTTGAGGGAAGAAAGGTACTGGGAGCGGTTGGATGCAATGTCGAACATAGTTTGGGTGTTGAGTTTGTTGTCTTGGCACCATAATTTGAGATCGCGGGCGGAAACACCTTTGTTGCGGAACGCAGCCCACTGTTCATAGGCTCGAAGATCAACGAGTAGATCGCCTTGGTTATCAGAGAATGAAGTGCGGATACGGTTGAATTCATTCCTCGTGTCTTGGTCTCTCTCCCGGGGTGAGACGAAGGGACTGCGAGCAGTCAATACTGCTGCAATAGTGAGAGCAGCCTCAAGACAGCCAAATGTCGCGCCGTAGACAAGCAACTTGCTCAACCGCAGGTCAGCTGGAATCATAGACATGTGCCGGCCAAGGGCGGTGAGCTCATTGTCGGTAATGGCTCCCATCTGTGAGAGCAGCTTGACCGCACCTTCGACTGCGGTACTTTCGGGTGGCGTAAGTGCCGAAGCAAGAAAGCCGGAAATATCCTGTACGCCCATGGCCTTGATAGACAGACACATTTGCTCTAAAGGAACACGCCTAATCTCAGGATCTGGACGCTCCAACATCTTAGCTTCAGCATTACGTGTGTACAGCTTGTAGCACTCGCCAGCGCGGACACGGCCAGCTCGACCACGACGCTGTTTGCAGGCCGCTCGTGAAGCCCAAGTCTCAGCAAGGCGGACCATGTTGTTCTGGGGTCGTAGCTGGTTTCTTTAACACGACCAGTATCAATGACAGCCACAATGTCTTCGATGGTGATAGAAGTTTCGGCTACGTTAGTCGCTGCAATAACCTTTCTCTTGCCAGCTGGAGGCAGTGGAAAGACCCGCTTCTGATCAGCAGGCATAAGCGAAGCATGCAGTGGGAGGGCGTGGAGGTTCGAGAAGTTGCTCAAGGCTTGTATCGTTCGGTCGATCTCCATTGTGCCAGGGAGAAAGATGAGAATTCCACCGTCTTTTTCTCCAAGCTGGTGGTCTATGTAACTGACCGTTTCTGCAATCAGGTCATAGTTGATACCAAAGCCAATGCTACGCAGGTTGGCGGAGAACGTCTTATTTTCGGACTCGTCATCTTCGCCAACATAACCCCTGAAGCCTGTGAAGTGCATGACATCGTCAACGTAGTAGTCCGTCACAGGGTGTGTGCGGCCAGCAATTTCGACACGGCCTACAGGCCCCACTTCTCTGAAGTAAGCCTCGAAGACATCGGCGTCCAGTGTCGCACTCATCAAGATGACCTTGAGGTCTTTCCTGGTGCGCAGTATCTGGCGAAGAAGTACGAGAAGGAAGTCGGTATCCAGGCTGCGCTCGTGCACTTCGTCGACGACAACATGGCTGACATCGGCGAGGGCAGCAACAACGTCATCAGCACCTCCTCCCGACGTCTGAAGCCGTCGTAAAAGGACACCAGTGGTGACAAAGGTGATTTTAGTGACACCAGGCTTCTGCTTCGACTCACCACGAATGGTGTAACCGATCTCCTCGCCAACTCGGGCACACCTTTCGTCGGCTACACGGTCAGCAAGACCTAGGGCTGAAATTCTTCGTGGCTGAGTGCAAATGATGTTGGCAACTGCACCAAGCTGTCTTTGTATCAGGTCGTCTAGTACAAACTGCACTGACTGGGTCGATTTGCCGGAACCAGTCTCACCTGAGATGATCGTGACATTGCATCTGTTGACTGTTCGCACGATCTCATCCCTCAGCCTCCATGCAGGAAGCGACTGTCGGACACTCATCATTTTCTGCTGGGCCGGTGTGTCTTGCTTAGCCTGCCAATCGGCAAGAACCCGCTGGCTGGCAGGCGTCGCTAGTTTCAATCAATTGGTCTGCGACCTCTGTCCTTCTTCTTTCGTGCCTGGTTCTGCTGCTCTGCCGAGTGATCTGCTGCGGCGAGGCCTGACGATACATCGGCTAATCGACCAGGGTTCTTGAAGATCTCGCCTGCATTCTGTTGCACCCAGTCTATGATGTCGTAAATCATAGGCATGCCAATGAAGTGCTCTTCTGCATGTAACAGCGCCTTCCTTATGATACTGAGCCGGATGTAAGCAGGAATAGCTGCTTCGAAAGTGACGATAGGAGCAACAGTTGGGTAGAGTCCAAATGGTTTCCTGGCCTGCAGGATGAGGCGCTTCCCTTGCTGTTTTATGTCAAGCTCAACGCGGCACATCGTAGGCGAGGGTCTGGAAAAGAGCTTGTCATAAATCGCTTCTAGAGAGGACATCTCAGTTTCCCAAGAGTCATCTTCAGGCAGGGCCTCTGACTCGTCTGAGATGGCAAGATCTGCCAATTCATACGCAATGTCATTTTCATCATCGTCTGGTCGTAGAAGACGGGCCTGAAGCAATGCTGCTGCCCTTCTTTCGTCTCCACCCTGGCTGTCGTAGGCCTCTTCGCAGAGTTCGGTAGAGTATCCTGCTGCTGCAAGACGCTTTACAGCACCCTCTCGCTTGAGATTAGAGCTGGCCATGCTGACGCCGGCGACATAGCCTTCGGGCAAACTCCAAGATGGCAGATCGTCCTCTGGAACATGGATCAAAAGCCATTCGAGTATCTCTTCTCGATCCTTGCAAATGTCGGCAGCTTCCTCTACGTGACTTCGGCGGAAGCCCAGATCCGTAATCTCGTCCTCAAGCCTTATTCTGGTGTTAACGTCCATCTGAATACTGTTTGGATTCCAGAGAGCGTCACGACGGATGAGACGCTCAACCTGTTGCCTTGTTCTTTTCCCCAACTCAATCTTGGGTACGCGCTCCCACCCTCTCATTAAGTTCTTCGCAGGTTCTATCCACGAGCCTCCGGCATTTGGCATAGACATGCCAGGTTTCAAGTTGTGCGCCTTCTGAGCGTCGTCCCGCTGCTTCTGCTTCTTTTCTCGCTCTTTGGCAGCAGTTACCTTTGCTTTCTCGCGTTCTGCAAAGCCGAAGAAAGGATCTGCCTCGTACATCCAGGCCTTGCCTTCTTTCTCATCTCGCTTCTTGAGCTCGGCGAACGTTCCTTTCCACAAGTCCTTGTATACGGGAGGCAGCATCATGTGCAGGTTCTTCGCGCTTGCGACACGGAAGAGAGCGTAAGCGGCGGCGAAGTTGCGCGCTTCTACTGCAGTAGGCTGGTGCGCGGGTTCTTCGAGCTCGGCAGGAATCTTGATTGGAGGCAGAGTTGTGACTTCCTGTGTCTTCGGGTGCTTTTTCGACAGAACTACAGCATACGCGAAGTGCTTGTCGCCATCTTTGCGCTGTATAGATCAGTCATCAACTTCATCTCCCGCAGCTAAGAGGGCCTTACTATTCTGTAGTCCGGCTTCCCCACTGCTGTTTCTGCAGGTGCTCAGAGAACAGGTTGACGGGTAGCTTGCCCGTCCACGACGCTCCGGCGATCAAGGTCCTGGTATCCGGCTTCTTGGGACCTTCTTCGGCCTGCCCAGTGGCACCCTTGCCTTTTCCTTTGTCTTCACTCTGGGCGGAGCCCTCGCCTCTCTTCTTCTTGGGCTTGCCATCGCCGAAGACGATGAAGCTGGTATCATCTTCTGGAGGAGGGGCCTTCTTGGCAGGCTTGCTGCGCGGCGGATGTGCGTTCTTCGGCATGGTCACAGTCTAGTAGGTCACTGTAACGATGTATCCAAACTCCATAGGCAACAAGTGGGCCAAATTGAGGTGAAGTCGTCAGACAAGGAGTCGTATGAGTTATAGAAGGGCGCGCACGCTGACAGAAGGGCTCAGCCGTTCGATGTGGGATTTGAGAGCGCGTCACAACTGCGTTGCACTCTAGAGAAACAGTTGTACAGTCGTGCAGCCATCTTTACTTATCGATTGATGCGGAGGGGCGGTCCTCAAGGAAACGCTCTAAAATTCTAGCTAGCGGGACCCTTGCCGGCTAAAGTTGCCCCCACACGTCATCTGGTGCTTGAGATCACACCAGCATCGTTCATTCAAGTATCCAGACGACGAACAAGTGAGGTTCTTTACGTGGACAGCTTGGTATATCAAACCCTTGAATGCTCAAGTACCTGGGAACAGCATCGCACCAACCGCAATCATATCGCTTCATATTCACTCACACTCGCTGCGAGAGCTCCCTCAATATGGCGGGAGCTACGAACGGCAAGAACAGCAATGCCAGCAATGCCGCAGAGCAACTTCTTGACCCAGTGACGGTAGAAGAGATAGAAGGAACGGTAGTATCTCAAGCGTCGAATACCACTATTACCACAAAACGAAGCAATGCTTGTACGTCTCAACCAATCCAACGCTGACCTAAGCTCACGACGCAGTCACAGAACTCATGTCTGCAAAGAAGCCAAAGTCCACTGCTTCAGCAGCTGAGACACCAGCAAAGCCTGCAAAACGAGGTTTCGACGCACGCAATGGCCTAGGCTTGTATATCGAAAGACCAGAGACCAACCCCGAGGGTCTGGTTGTGGAGTACGACGACGACTTCGTGGTTATCAACGACAAGTTCCCAAAAGCCTCGTACGCCAACCTCCCTCTCTTTTTCAAAGAGATCTGCAAACTGACCGCATAGTGTACACCTCCTCCTCATCCCGCGCAACCCCTCATACTACGAGCAGCACCCGCTGCACGTCCTCTCTACGGACGCTGCCTTCCTCGCACAAGTACAGAAACGCGTCACCCGCCTGAAGATCCTCGCAGCCTCAGAGCTCCGACGCAAGTACGGCCGCCACAGCGCCGCAGACGCACCGTACCAATCCGCACTCGAAGAGCTGATGAGCTCGCCCGATCCACCTCCAGCAGAACAACGAGACGCTCTTCTCCCACCAGGCCGTGATTGGTTGTCCGAGATTAAAGCAGGTGCACATACACACCCGAGCATGAATCATATGCACATACACATCATGAGCAGGGAGATGCATTCTCCGTGCTTGAAGCACAAGAAGCACTATTTGAGCTTCAACTCAAGCTTCTTTGTGGATATACCAGACTTCCCGCTTGACGAGGCGAGCGCAAGATTCCATCCTGGAGACTGGCCGAGCTGGGATATGAAGTGTTGGAGGTGTGGAGAGAACTACAAGAACAAGTTTGCAAAGCTGAAAGAGCATCTGGAAGACGAGTTTGAGTGGTGGAGAAAGGAGTAATAAAGCGGATGAACAGATGAGAAAGGATGAGAGATGCCAATTGCACGATATGATAGCCGACACGTTATTTTAATAGTTAATCTAGTATACAAAACCAGTCAACATTTGGTGTCGTTAAATGGTACAAGATGTCGCCAGATCCATTGCAATCGATTTCCAGCCACGCATGTTCCAGCGCGCCAAAGAAAAAGAAAAAAAGCAACGCGTCACTGGACCTTCAACCGTATTGTACCCAGCTAAAACCCGCATATCGCCACTGCGATTTCAAGCCAAGCTTCCTCCAAACAACAGCCTGATGTGCAAGTCGTCATATCAGGCAGCCCCAAACTCTTGAGTCAGTTTCTAAGCCCTGGGCTTGACCTTTGGTGTTCCGCTGCGGACGCGTTTGGCCTCGGGGCGCTGCAGGTGGGAGACAGGGATCCAGCTCTCGTCGTACTTTGCGCCAGAAGTGACAGCTGGGCCGTCGGCGCCAACAACGGCAACCTGCTCAGTGGGGTCGACCTTCTTGGAGCCTTGGGAGGACTTCTTAGCGCGCTCGCCACCCTTGCCGCGGCCCTTCTTCTGAGGGAAGAAAGTGGTGATCCAGGTGTTGTAGATGAAGTACACGGTCCCAGCGAAGGCGCCGAGGAGGACGAGGTACAAGAAAATACTAGTACAACGGTCAGTGTCTGAAAATAATCAAGGTGGTGGGATTTGCAGAGAACATACATCTGAGGGTCAAAGATGCTAGTGGGCCTCTCGACGATAGAGACAGTCTCGTTGTAGGCGGCGACAGTAAAGACGGCGTTTTCAGAGTCCTTCAGAACAGCGATGAGCTGTAGGCGGAGATCCTGGGGATGGAGGTCGGTGGTGAAGGTGTAGGGCACGGTCTCCTCTGCGCCGGCAGGGATCTCGATGGAGTACTTTTGCCCAGTGAGGTTGCGCACAATCTGAGACTGGCCGTTGACCTCCTGGAGCAGCGAGCCTCAATGATGCTCACGCCGATGGGCTTGGACTCGTTGTTGGCGATGGACAGACGAGCTTCCGAAGCATGGCCGTTGATGAGCTTCACACCGAAGATCTCAGACTGGGGAAACGAGGCTGAAATCTTGACGTTCAGGTTTGGTGTCTGGGCCTCGGGCACTTCCTTGACGTCCTCAACCTGAGCACGCGGGGGTCAGTCGGTTGATGTCATACAACGTAGCACACGCGGGCAACTTACCTCAACCGCGAAGGCATTGAGAGCCCTCAACGAGAGCAAAAGCAGGGACGAGAGCTTCCAAGCAACCATGATGGATACAACAAACGGTTGACGAGATGAAAGCGCAGAGGAGAAATGGTGGAGGGGGCACAGCAATTCGAACGTGGCTTCTATGAACGTCAGAGCGCAGCTTCCTACCTTGGCGCTCCAGGGAGCTCCCCGGTCGTTCGAAGCGAGCGCTTGCACGCCTTCCCCACATCAGGCAGCAGGGCCAATCAGCTGCGCCTATAGTGCGCAAGACTACTTGTCGATTCTAGCGCGGGCTCTTTGTGTACCGTCAACTGCATACGGTTTTTCGTTTTTCGGTTTACGGGAAGAGCGTTATCATCGCCACCGCAGCAGGACCTGCAGGTGCACACTCGCCGTTTGCTGTCAATAACGGATTTCACCGCCAGTACTGATGCGCGTTCCCACCGCGTGTGCTTGCATGGTCATACTGTCTGCAACCCTTTTGACGGCCACTAACAAAAAAATTGCGAACTCACTTTCACCTCCACAGATAACCGTTTTCCATTTTCCGTTTCTCGAATCCTGTTCCTCATTCTGTCACTCCTTTCAGTCACCCGGTTTCTGGCAACAGCTTTCGTGACATTGACACTGACATAAATACCCGCACTTTCCCACGTTCCTTCTCACTCACTACCAACTCAACCACAACGCCGTCCACGCTAACCACGTCCACACTCACTCAAATCTGTAGCTACAGCCTCCTAGCTACTCTCAGCTATCGAGGATGGCGCCAGCTCCGTTCCTTGTTGGCCTGGGACATTCTCCAGCCCCAGCTTCCAGTGCCTTGACTCGGCCCAGTACGGCAGAGCCTGAGCAATGGACCCTGTACCAGCGCTATGAACTGTTACAAAAAAACGACAGGAAGAAGAACGAGTTCATAGGCGTTAGTGCGACCAGTAACAAAGGTGCTCAAAGCCGTCACTGACTAATCCAGGAACTGCTTACGCGCTGCGATTACTTAAGCCAGCAATATCAGATTCTAGACTCCCAGGTCAGAAGCGATGTCGAAGATAAAGCTGCTTGGCAGGCCCAGAAACCAGCATATGAAAGAAAGATCCAGCAGTATGAACGAGCTCTGGTACATATTCCTACGATCATAATCGTGTCTATGTGATACTTTAGCTGACCCTGACAGTCCGAAAATCCATTCGTTGTTGTTCTGATTGACGGTGATGGCATGATTGTAGGTGCCGCTCACTCTTACAGAGTTCGCACTATGCTAATGCGATCAGTTCCGCGAAGAGTATGTTCGCAACGGAGAAGCGGGTGGCCGGCGTGCTGCGTCGCAACTTGACGCCACCGTACACAAGTGGATCGAGAACGAGACACCAAACGTCCCCCTTGGCGCTCGCGTTATTTGCCGAATCTACGCCAACGTACGTGGTCTTGCAGAGGTGTTGGTAAAGACTGGCGCAATCGAATATGTTGAAATGTTTGAGGAGTTTGTGCAAGGCTTCACTCGAGCGAAGACTATGTTCGACTTCATCGATGTCGGTCCAGGGAAAGACCGTGCAGACGAGAAGATCATCGGTAGATGGTGAGGTTCACAAGCCGGGTAACGTGCAACTGACATAATTACAGAAAACTTCAAGGTCTTCTCACGGGACTATCACTGTCGTCGAATTCTGTTTGGCTGTTCTCACGACAACGGCTACGCACGAGTACTAGAGGAGTGCTCAGATAGGGTAGAGATAGTGAGCAAGGTGACCTTGCTCGAGGGCGTGCCTTTTGAGAAAGAATTTCTACCACTCCCTTACGGCTCGAAGAAGTTTCCTGGCATCTTTCGAGACTCGAAAGTCGTGGTTGGGGGTAACAACATCTCTGTCACTGGCAGCCAACGCCATTTTAACGGTACAGGCTCGGCCGCTCAAAAATTCTACCATATCTCAACTGGGCTTCCTGTTCGCTTCCCAGCACCCACGACACAAGTAATGGATAGTCCCGTTCCAGCCAGGGCTACAGTTGAGGGCTTGCTGCGCACGCCTTCCTCGTCCACGATCGCGTCTGATGGATTCACAACCACAAAAGCACCTCCGTTTACGAACAGCTGGGCCGCAAAGGCAGCTGCTCCGGCGCCTCCAGTGTCTACTTCACCAGCGTACGAGCCTGCTGACCGTAACGAGGTCATTGCACGCAACCGAGCTGGACAGCGCATCGACCCTCCTTGCAAGAACTACGACAAGACTGAAGTCGACCGAGTCAAGAAGTTGAAGTTGTGCAACGTTCATTTTCTGAGACAAGAGTGCCCCTACGATTTACAGTGCACTCATAATCACAACTACGAGCCGAATCGCAGCGAGATCGCATTTCTCCGTCTCGTCGCACGCATGTCGCCCTGTCAGAATGGGAGCGGCTGCCAAGATGTCAAGTGCATTTTCGGTCACCGTTGTTCTGCTCCCCCAAGTAAGATAAAAGCCCCGAAGGGTACGAAGTCCTGCATTTTCGCGGATACATGCAAGTTTCCGCTCGGACTGCATGACATTGATACCGCCGTGATCAAGACGCTTGTGGTACGTTAGCTGGCGAAGGTAAGTTGCTGTCCTTTGAGCATTTGAATTTAGAGGATGTAGCTCACCCATACAGGGTTTCAGGTAGCACAAACTGTGCGTGATATAAGGCTGAGTAAATTAGCAGCCCGTGTGATGTCATGGCTTGGAATTCTCATGGTGTTACTGGTGCATTATCGAACATTTTTAAATATTTTCCAAATTCAATAGATTTCTAACTCTTACAAACATGCCCAATCACTGAGTGTCCTTGTTTACCCCCATGCTAGCATATATACTTTATCGTAGAGTTAATCCGCTCGATTAGAAAACATCAAACATCCAGCATTTACCTCGTACCTTACAATGTAGAACCCCACTAATGAGCGCGCACCTTCGAGGCTGGCGCCTACAGTTGAGTCAGCCCCGCACAATCGTGCATGATGGCGCAGACCAAGTCAGCTTTCACCCCTCTCAGCTTTCCTCTTAGAACTCATCAACATCTCCCGTTTATCTACTGCTTGCCTTCGACTTGCAAATCTCGCGATCTAATCGACAGCTCACTTTGTCATAAGTTTTAGTTACCTAGTCTGGCTTGTCTCGTATGTGACAAGTCTGAACAACGCACACGCTCCTGGCCATACTGGAAAGCTCTTACTTTGCTGAAACTTCGGAGATACTGGGTAGAGAATCTTGTGTTGGCTTCGTTGTTTTTACGATGCAATCAGCGAGAGAACAAATGAATTACATGTACAGTGAGGTAAAACTACACACTATAATTCAATTGGCAACACTTAAAGCTTTTATCAAACATTCATATGTGAACGTGTGATGTATATTCTAAAAACGATCAAATCACGCAATTACGCCCTTTGCCACCGTATTCCCCGTCACTCTGATGTTTCTGGTGCTCTTTGCACAATGCATAAATGAGTAAAGACTCTTTCATCATCTTCCCTTAGCGCCCCCTGTATTTGATGGTCTCCAATCATGTGCTGACATAGGAATTGATTGTAGATTTCGATGCGCCAAAGCCATTCAAACAAGCTCAAGCTCCAGGCCGCTCAAGGTGAGGGCGTACGCGGAGTATAGTTATTGTTCTAAAGGCTGCACAACAGAAGTATAGACTGCTTGTTGGAATTCAGTGTTGTCCAAGCTCGGTTCTACAGTCTTTGTCGTAAAAGTTGCATACCAGACATGCAGAAACAGCTTGCTGGTGGTTTACTTACAGATCGTCGCTTATCTCTTCGAAAAGTCTCAGTGTGGCGAAGAAGTCGGTGTTTTTAGTGGGCATTCCATCAGAGCCAAGGTCCTCATCTCCACGATATTGCTCAATTGACCTATTGACTTTGATCTCTAATAGGATTATCCCTAGTGCGAGGATGCTAGGGTTCGGACGAAGCCTGTAGAGTGAATCATCTTTGTCTTTGTGGTTGGTGCTGTTGAAGCTGATCGATAGATACGGCCTTCCAAGTTCCAGATCCATTTTCATCGGTGAAAAGAAGAATGAGATGCTCTCTTTGGTCTACTGTTTCCTATGCCATGGAATGTCTCCAAGCTGGAGGTGCGCTTGCCAATATAACCGACAAGATGAGTTTTCCTTTGATTCGGAAATTCCTTTCTCCAAACAACAACGATGCAAGAGTAGTCTCTTCAACGTATTATCGGTCGGTCAAGTTTCGCAAAGAGTCCTGAGGCAATGGCTTATCTCCCAACTTCCAAAGTTGGACGCCATCGAAGAAGATTTGTAGCGAGCATAGGCTACGGTCAGCTTCCAGTAATTTAGGGATGAGCGAGAGGATATAATCAGATTCCACTTTCTCGGCCCCCTCACGTCGTTTGGGGACTGGAGATTTGGTTGTGTTAGACGAGATTGCAGTAATTACTGGAGTCATGTCCAGATCGAAGTGAACCCAACGCGTTCCGGGGAGAGCCACGTCTCTGTAGTTATACTTAGTATAAGCGTTAATGATGATTGAAGAGACAGCATACCGCTGACAGGCAACTAACAGTTCGATGGTAAGCCAGTGATGACTCTATTGATTTTTATGCCACTCGTTGACACACAGAGGGTAAGATGAATATTTTCAGAAGAATGTTGGTGCTGGAATCGATGCTGTACGAGGCAGAGCAGAGCTTCGGTATCGACGTCACTTTGCCATGAGCTCTCGATTGCCGCATGCAACGTATACAGCAACGGACGTAACTATACGTCATGGCTGGACTGAATGCGACTATCCTTGGGTAATTCCGGCTCTCGAGCGTCAATGATGAACCTCATACTCTGGAACACCTGGCCAAATGGATCATAGCCGAAGATCTGAGTTTTAGTGAGTATCTAGCAGGGCTCGAAACTTCACAGAATACGAGGCACTCGAGGAAGGTCGAAAGTGATTCTCCGATCAGAGAGACACAACTTCTCGCACACGCTGCGCCACTCTAGCCCCAAAAACCGAATAACTCTGTATTTGCGACCATACTGAAGAATACATGTTCTTAGAGCTAGTTGACACAGACCCTGCAATTGTGCACGGTAGCCTACCGGAGGCATGGCAATGGGATGTTCAGTACCAATCTTCATATGATTGCTGGTCATGCATACCAGTCGAGCCTGATGAGCCTGCTCTATTCCCACTTACCATCACCGGTGCGCCTGTTGTCTTGCCTGCCGAGCACAGATGGCCGCCATCAGGAGGTGTAAACCCACCGCTAGATCCAAGATCCAGTTCCGCAATAGATTTTTGCGCACGAATCAGTGCGGACACCACCCGGGAAATGTTTTTACCTTCAAAGATAGCATTGGATTCTACGTGCTGATCAATGGCCTGCTACAGGTTATCTTACAGAAGGACTTCGATACGACATTGGCATCCTCACATCTACCACACAAGTTTGGGGGCTAAGGATTTCATACATTGAGCACACGTTAGAACCAACAATGTTACCTACAAAGGCTACAACAGCGAGTATTACACTGCCATCTTGATCAGAAGGCGCAGGGATCTCGAAACTTTTTCGATACCCCCGGCCTGTCAGTGTATCAAGCGCTAACCCTCAACCGAATGATTTCATTAAAGCCCGTGGAAAATCATCACCCAAGGAGAAATTTTCGGGGAAGATTGGTTTGGGCATGTGTAAAAGCACTTCAAAGTATCTGATCATGTCTTCACATGCGATCATAGAGGCAATATTGGCAAGATGAATCTTTGGCAAAGGATGTTACCTCGAACGTCTCCAAGACGACTGGAATGAGCACGTGGAAATTTGGACAGGCAACAGGAGAGTGAGTGGGGAATCTAGCGAGATGGTTGATTGCCAAGACGTTAACACTTCTTGCAGGTTGGCGTCATTAAGAGAACTTTAGATCAAGCGGCCGATGTATATCCAAATGGTTATCAACACGATATCATGCTCACCAAACCAAACAGCAATGTACCACTCGACGGCGTGAAGATTGTTCGGCTACACTCCGCCAGCAAACTTCTGCACTCAGGATCTTGGGTTTAGGATAGTCCCATCGCAGTGCGAAGAGACTGAAGTGAAGTCTTTGCTCAGATGTTCTTGTCGTAGGAGAAGGGATCTTTCTTAACCAGACAGCGGCAGCCGGAAGGTCATTGAGAGACCATGATAAATCAACATGGGAAAGTCTTGTCTCACGAGCTGTATTGTATCGTATGCACCCGGACTTTGATCCACCAAACGGCTACAGTGGCATTGCGCTTTACGTCGATGGGATGAGAGAAGATGGCACTACAGGACCCTGGGTTGTAGAGTTTCAAAGTTTCGTACAACGGAGCGGACAAGTGCAGAATTATGACATGGAAGGTCCAACTCTAAAAACGCGTTACCTGGCGTGACTGATCTGTCTATTGCACAAAAGAGCTTAACATGATCGACCAGGTCCTTATTATGTACATTATAGTGTCTTCGACATGCATCTTCCTCGCCAGGTCGCCAGTGGTTGTTTCCTTGAAGGCGCCCCGGAAGCCTGATCAAGAAATCCCTTCGACCAAGGCCTTGATACTATTATGTCTATTTTCTTTCGCTCTACCTTTGAAATGTTCGACAACCACCAGGGTTGTCAACAATCAAATGGATTCAATAATATTGTTTTGATTTTGTTTGATTACTTCAAAACAATCAAACAAATGGCTACTGCTCCTAATAATCAAACAAAATCAATACTCTAGCTTCTAATTATTGAATCTGTTTAAATTTGTTTAAAAAATTGTCACGTGTGAGGTTGTTAGGATACCTAGGATAGCAGCTGACGATTAATTTCCTAGGGTTATTACCCCCCTCCTTTATTAACACTATAGCAATTGTATAGTTGCTAGTAGAGCAAAAAGATAGCTATAGTTACTAGGAATTAAACCTGCAAGCTTAAAAAAGGCCCTAGATTTAGTCCTAACTAATAGACACCTATAAGCGTGTGTAAATTTAGTTGCAGACGTCTGCTAGCCTAAACTAAACCCCTTCTCTTCCTCCTCTTTTAGATAGAAGATCTACAAGACTATTAATATATATACAATATGCCAAATAGGGTAATATTGTAGTGTTATAGTGTTGTAGCAGAGTAAGATTCTAGTAATAGCTTACGCCTAGCATATAAGTATAAGTATTAATTATTATATATAACTATTAAAAAATTACTAGCTATAACTATATAGTAAATTAACAAATCAAGCTTAGTAATAACTAAAGTAATACTACTAAATTGTTTCTACTTGTTAGATTTACTCTATCTCTGTTGTAGCAAATTGTATAGTGTTTTTGCATTAATCCTTAGCAGAGGCAGTAATGTTAACAGGCTAGCTGCGTCCTTTTTGCGCGCACAACGCGTTAATAGCTACACCCCCTATCTATCTTACTATATCTACAGCTTATTTACTATCTATTATACCTCTAAAACGTACACTTAAGTCTGCTAACGCAGCTAAATTAGCTGCTAAATACCTAAAACGTACGCTAAAGCCCTTATTAAAGAAGCATAAAGGAGACAGCAGCTAGTCTATCTATTACACTACACTAGAGCCTCTATCTACAGAGCCCCTAAATACACCTTTAACCTAGTTAAATAAGCCTATACTTATAGATGCCTTACTCTAACGTACATCTCTACGCTAAGACCTACAGTTAGCTACTCTAGAGGCCTTACAAATTACTAACAATAATACCTAGGAGTTACAATTAATACTTAATAAGCCTAAGGCAGTAATTATATAACTGCTAGCTAGCTCTAACACAGTAACAGAGGCTACAATTAATAATAATAATAATAGCAATAGGTAGATTAGCAACTATAATAGTATTAACTTTAGTTAATTATAAGGTATAGTAAAGCTGCTAGTAGGTCTAAAAGGTAACACTAGTTAGATCTATAAACACGGCTAGCGGGTGTAGAAAGAGCACTTATTTAACCTAGAGTTGCTCTATTTTGTGTGTAAATACTGCTACACACATAAGCTATCTAGAGTAGTACACTAGACTACTAGATTAATAAGCGCTGCTATACAACACCTTACTCTTAATAAACCTAGTTATTAACTAAGCAAGATAGGTCTAATTGCTCTAAAGCCTTAATAGTAACCTAGTTAACAATTGCTACAATTTGCTAGTTAGCGCAGCCTTTAGGTCTCTACATCTGCCTACAACAAACTAGGTAACTTTAACGTACACAGATTTTAGCAGGCTACTATGTTATAGCTAGTTAAGAACAATTAACCTCTCTAAGAGTTTAAGACGCTAGCGTTTTGTAGCATAATATAGTTTACTAACCTAGAGGTAGAGACAGCGTTGTAGAGATCCTATAATAGCGTCTTATAATTTGTAATAAAGCTATATAGCTATATGCAACTACAGGTTACACACGCGTTAGCAGAGGCAGAGAGTTAGATATATATAAGCTTTAATAGATAGATATCTAAAGGTAGCAAACGTAGCTTCTTTACTATAGTTACTTACTACACTAATAAGGACACTAAGATAGTTAACCTACCTATCGCGCTGCTGTAGGTTGTTAGCGCCTACACTAGCAAGGCTATAGCTAACGCTGTAGCAGCTATCTTATAGTACTTTAATATTAGTTGTAGCAAGCTTAGGTACTTTATACTTAACAACGCAGCTAATAATAATACTACTATTAATAAGCTTGCTGCAATATACAACTTTAATAGCATAAATTACTATCTCTGCTACGCCTACTACATACTTAACCTTATTAGCTAAATAATTATATTTAGTTGCGACGCTAACACGTACAACAATAAGCCTAAGAATATAAAGAAAGAAGAGTACTATATAAGAGAGTAGTAGAAGGATAGACTATTAGGCGTCTTTTTTAGCGTTATTAACTATATTAACACGCTAAGCTAGTACGCGTTATTTGTAAGCTGTTAACGCTAGGCTTTAAAGGAGATAGCTACTAGCTCTGCTATAACTACTATCTGCAAGCCTGTTAAGCCTGTTGTTACACGCTAGAATAGCTTCTATAGCTTACTTAAGCGTAGTGTTAAGCTTTAATAAGCTATTACGTTATACGCTAATTATTACATAATAGAGACTAAAGCTGCTAACTCTACTGCGCAGACTCGCAACAACAAGCTCCTAATAGTACTATCCTAGATAAGGTTAACTAGGCTTACTACTGCTAACTAGGCAGTAATTAACAATTATATTGCTATCCTACAACCTCTTAAGTTTGCTACTAATTATCTACAAGGTTATAGTAAGAGTAGACGTTATAGCGCGCTATATAAGGTTATCTCTATGTTAGAGTCTATAATTAATAAGTTAGATAGCTACCTTAAGCTATACTAAAGCGTTAATTATATGCTATCTAAGGCGCCTAAAGACTACCTGCTAATTAACCTACAAGCTGCAAGGCAGAAAGCAACTTAATACTTTAACAAACTGCTAGAGTTACCTATCTACTACACTGCTACAATACTCTATCTGCGCTACAAGACCTACTGCTAGCAACTCTAGCGTAGTAAACCTAACCTTCTCTATACTGCGCATACAGGCTTCCTACAGCTCTAGGCACTATACAAGCTAACAGACGCAACTATAACCTTACTAATCTCCCTACTAAAGCACATAATAAGTAGCTTTAATAACGTAATTAATTCTATACTTAACGCTAGTAATAACAATTGCAATGTAACAGAGAAGGATAAATATAAGGAGTAGCTAGAAGAGCCTACGTAGACAGCTTAACAACACAAGGAGGGCGTAACAGCTATATAATACTAGTTATTATTAAAAGTAAAGTACCCTAACCTTACGTAGCTTGCGATTAACATACTTACAATCCCTGCCTCTAAGAGTAACTATAAGAGAGTCTTTAGTGCTACTAGCAAAATCTTAGATCTATAGAGGCGAAAAATAAGCCTACAGTTACTATCTGCGCTTATTTGTACACAATAGTAGATACATGCTGGCTTTAAACTACCTAGCGCAACAGCAGCAGCAAAGTACTACAAAGAGACGCTTGTGAAGGAGTTTAAGATTAAGGATTAGGAGGAGCAACCTTAGTAATTGCTATACTAGTTACCTTATAGAGCCTTACAATTCTTAATAATTAAATAATTAAACAAACAAAATAGCTCCTATAGTCTATTAAAACTAATCAAACAAAGTACAATACTAGGAAATTGTCAAACAAATCAAAACCAGGCTTCAAATATTGTTTGTTTTGTTTGTTGACAAGCCTGACAACCACAATGAACAGGTCTATGTAGTCTTCTAATTCGTGGCCATCAACATGGCGTTTCACGATATAGGTCAGATACGGTTCGGCGGTCGCATTCGCGGGGTAGTCGTGGTAGCCTAAGGTATGAGCTAGTCTCTTTCGTACGTCTTAAGGGGTAGTGGTTGTGCTGAACGACATTCTGGTGTACTGCAATCAGTAGAAGAACAACTAGGAGAGTAAGCAATCGGATCCAATACCACTGCGCTGGCAGAAGCTGTCATTTTAACTCGGTGCCTACAAGGATGCAGGCAGTGCTTCAAACTTGCAGCTGAGGGGAGGCGCAGAGGTGGTTGTCATGCCTACCGGGATAACGAGGTCAGCACCGGGGTACCAAGCTCAGATACGGCTCGGATCTGATAACGACCAGTCAATCTTATAAGCACTTGCTGCATCTGGCAACACCTTCTTGAACAAGAATATCAAGAATTTGTATCTCTTTAACCTTTGCTTTTTATTCGCTTCAACGCAGTTTCATCTGGCAGGCAACTGCACTAAAAGAAATATATGAAATTCTCAAATGGCGCTTGGATCAAATCCCAATGACCATCCATATATAAGACGTAGGGTCAGTATCAATATTGCCAAACACAGATTCTGTATCATCTCAGCTTCTCAAAATGTCTTCTTCCAATCAAGATGCTAAGCCCAATAATGTCAAAATCTTTCCACCAGCAGTCATCGAACTAGCCATCCTCCCCACCCAGGCACCACCAGCAGCCCCGCCCCCAAACTCTCCGACCCCTTCCTCGTAACATTTACAAAACCCAACCTCGCCAACTCCAAAGACTGGGTAATCCGCTCCAAATGGTCCGTAACCGATGTCCTCAGCGTAACAGGCTTCAACCGGATAATGGTATCGACCATCATGGCACCCGCACTCCACCATCGCTATTGAATTGCACATTTCGCACATCGAATCCGTCATGGCGCTGTCTATCTATCTTCTCGCTACCGCAGTTGAGCCTCTAGTCATTGGTCCGCTGAGCCAGGTGTATGGGCGCCAGAAGAGCCTGCATGCGAGTAACGTATGGTTTCCGGTATGGAACGTGGTATGCGGGTTCGTGAAGACGAAGGAAATGCTCATTGCAGCGCGGTTCTTGGCGAGGTTTGGCATGAGGATATCTATACATTGACTGGGGGTGTATTAGGCGATGCGTGGAGACCGGAGTCTGGGGCTTATTTGTTGGCTCCGCTGTTGGGAGCAGCCGATAGTGAGTTGACATGGCAAAGCTTAGGAACGAGGTGCTGACAATGGCAGGCCCGATCATTGGGGCTTCACGGCCGGTCGCACGGCCGTTATGGTTGCAGTGTCGTCCATTGCATTCAAAGAAACATGCACCGGTCATTCTAGCTAGACGCACTGCAAGGCTGCGCAGGGTTACTGGAGACACTCGATAACATACCGAGCACGAGCGAATGGTTGCTGTTAGGTCTGCTCTCTCGATTCTGGGTAATGCGCTCACTCGCCCGCTCCGGCTCCTTCTCTTTCATCCGATTATCATCATCGCCAACGTCAACCTAGCCTTCGCCTATGGTATCCTTTACATTGTTTTAACTAGCTTTGCCGAACTCTGGACTAACTACTATCACATCTCTGTTCAGATGAGCGGATTGCACTACCTTGCGGTTGCGTTTGGCGAATTGGCAGGCGCTCAGATTGGAGCACCGATGACAGATTGATTATATCTTCGGAAAAAGCACATCACCCAGATGGCGATCTGGCGGCGGAATACCGACTTCCTATCATCTTCCTGGGCGCACTGCTTGCACCAGTGGGTCTGTTTATTTACGGCTGGACAGCAGATCATCGGGTCCATTGGATTACGGTGGATGTCGGTGTTTTCATTGCGATATTCGGATCGCAGATATCTGGAATGGCATGGCAAGTATACATCATGGACGCCTACCCGGACCACACAAGTAACGCCAGGGCCGCGACGCAGTTTTCGGCGAGTCTGACTGCATTCCTGTTCCTTCTGTTTGTGCCGACAATGTATAGGGCTAAATGTTGTGGGTGGACAACACCGCAATGGCGTATGCTTCGCTGATTCTTGCTGTTCGTGGTCCAATCGTTTTGTGCTATTATGGGGCAAAGCTGAGGGCTCGCGCGCGTTCGACACACTGCATTCTCGTACGCGTGGTGCAAAGGCACCCCGAAGGAAAGGTAGCCGATTTTTTTCGTTGTTTTATGGGTACTCATAGTCGCCGGTAGAGATGGAGCTGCATACGCATATTCTCCAGCTCAATCGGATACTCCAGTCGATCGTCCAGCCTGAACCATCTGCTATCATCCTCTTGTACCTTCTCCCATTTTCTCACCTCCTCTTTCGCCTTTCCGCCAGAGGTATCTGCCAGTAAGGTGTGGTCTAGCAACCACTGCATCGGATAGTTCTTGTCGGCGCCATTGAGACTGACTGTTGAGTAGCTACCCGGGCTGTCCACGACTAGTAACATTGCTCCAGGTCTTAAAGCTTCGGTCATGCTCAGCAGAAATTGCTGGGTTAGGGAGATTGAGGCCGAGTATAGTTCGTTGAGGGTGAACATGAGCGTGACCAAGTCTGCCTGGTGGAGCACCGTAGACAGAGTGGTGGAATCCACCGTCAGAACGTCGTGCTGATAGAACGTTGTTTTGAAGATGGATGGACCGGCAAGCGGCATATTTGCAGCTTTGACAGCAGCTGATGCATACTTTGAGAGTGGTGGAGGTGTTACAATGTGCTCCGAGAGCCGCTTAACGACTTTGGTCCAATTTGCGCTGTCAACAGCAACAACCTCCATACTTTTCGCGCAGCCTTTCTCTTGTTCTTGATGCTCATCAGATAGCAGTCTTTGCAGTCCACCCAAGGTTGCAATTTCGGCACCTGCACCACCACCCAGACACACGACTTTCCAACTCCTTTCCGCCTCATTTTGAGTCTCACTTGGCACATGCCTAGTGAGGCTCAAGGTTTCTCTCATTCTCCACAGCACCCCCAGATATCCCAATGCACGACTAGGACTCCATCTGGCCGCATACGCCTCGAGGTAGTCCTCTCTACCAAAAGCCTCCTTAAAATTCCGATCAAACAAATGCCCCTTCACTTCTTGTAGCAGCGGCTGAATGTCACTTTCCAAGCGTTCCTGGAAAGAATTTCTGAAGATATTAAGAATGAGCTGCTGGGTCTCTGGTGGGATTCGTGTCTCCAAGCTCTTCTCCTCTACAACTTTGGGCTGCTGCTCTTTCGTTGACCTAGTTTTTGAGGGCCTTCCTTTCGCATTTCTGATGCCCGTTACCCGAGACTTTTGCGGCGCTGGCATTGTTACGGCGTTTTGGAGTGGTTGGGCGGAGAGAAGGCCGCTGTGAAGAATCGACAGTTTGGGGTGAAGGTTTTAGCGAGACACTCTCATTGGCCGCGTGGCAAGTGTGGGGGTGCAGCTGTCATGGACCGGTTCCGTCTGCGACGCCGACGACTGTGCAGTGTTGCTTAAGAGTCACCATTTAGACCTCAGCTGTTTCTCGAGACACAGTTCAAAGGAGTTCACATTCCTCAAACCTCGACCCGTCAAGCACCGTCACCATGCGCCTTCCGTACATTCCCGACCCGCCAGGGTTCACTGGTGAGGCGGACAAGGCCGTGCTGGAACGTATCAAGCAACGTCGAGGCGAAAAGGGATTGATTGCACTGGACCGAACTTTACTGCATTCCCCTCCAGTCGCAGATGGGTGGTGAGTCCAACCTATTGCAACTGGTCATCTAGTCCAGAAGTTCTCGATACCCCAGTCCGCCAAAAAGACAAGCCAGTGAATCATAGCACCAGAGCTATTCAATCTATTGCTGTCATGGGAAAATCTTTCAGAGAAAAATTTCTGACGCTTCTCCAGGAACTCCTTCCTAGGCGCAATCCGTACCAAGACCTCTCTGCCGCCATCAGTCCGCGAGACAGCTATCGCTCGTGTTGCCGTACTCAAAAAGCATGGTACGAGTGGGAGTCTCACAGCCCAATACTCCGCGCCGTTGAGGGCATCTCAACTCAGCATGTTGATGCTGTTCTTCAGTCACCTCCTCGGCAGGTCAACGAGGGGATCCAGGATGCCAAGCATGCGGCTATACTCTCATATACAGATGCAATGACGCTAGATGTCCGTGTACCAGATGAGGTTTTTGCGACGCTGAAGAAGCACTTCAATGAGCAGGAGGTCGTGGAGATTACCGCGACGGTCGCAGCGTACAATTGCGTAAGTAGATTTCTAGTGGCGCTCGACGTTGGAGAGACAAACGAGCAGAAGGGGCCAGAGAGGGAATGGAAGCTATAGACAACTTACGTGTTACCTATACCTGTTTCTTGGTGTTGATGAAGTCAGAGGTGATTCTAGCCGTGAAGAAAGAGCGCCTTACCCTATTCAGCTACTAGCGCGTTTCTAAAGAATTCGCGACAACTGCAAGGCTCGGAGCATCACCAGTCGCGACAACATCCCCCACACCCGCCACAATGCTGTGCGCCATATCCGGAGAAGCTCCACGAGAGGCTGTTGCGTCGCGCAAGAGCGGCAATGTCTTTGAAAAGCGCCTGATCGAGGCATACATCGCCGAAAACCACACCGACCCTGTTACAGGCGAAGAGCTCGCAGTCGAGGACCTCATCGAACTCAAATCGCCGCAAGTTGTTGCACCCCGCCCGCCGAACCTCACATCAATACCCGCTCTCCTCAGCGCCTTCCAGAACGAGTGGGATGCCATTGTACTGGAGACACACGCTCAAGCAGCAACTGGCGCAGACACGACAGGAGCTCAGCACCGCGCTTTACCAGAACGATGCTGCGACTCGCGTAGTTGCGAGGCTGACGCGCGAGCGGGACGAGGCACGGGAGGCGCTGTCGAACGTCACCATCAGCGGCGGTGGCAACAACGGTGATGCTATGCAGGTTGATGGCCAAGCGCTGCCCGAGGAGCTTGTCGCCAAGGTTGATGAGACACAGCAACAGTGAGTGTGGAGTATTACTACCAGTTTCTATGCGCTAACAACATACAGTCTCTTTGCGACGCGCCGAAAGCGACCCGTACCCGAGGGTTGGGCTACGAGCGAGGACATCTCCACATTCGACGTTACCTCCTCGAGCGAGCCTCTTTATCCGGGAAGCAGCGCCGTCTCCGTCGACGAATCGGGCGACTTGGCACTGTTCGGCGGAGCAGATGGCGTTGCGGGCGTCTACTCAACGTCCCAGCAGAAGGTGGTGCAGGTGCTCAAGGCTGGCAGCCCGGTCACTGCTACAACGTGGTGGGGATCGCGCGCAGTCGTGGCCACGGCGGCCGGCACAGTCAAGATCTTCGAAGATGGCAACGAGATTGCCCAACTTGGCTCGCACGCTGGTGCAATCACATCGCTCTCTCTCCACCCCAGTGGGTCTATCTTGGCCTCTGGAGCCGCGGACAAGCGCGTGGCCTACTACGACCTTTCCACATTCAAGACGGTCTCTCAGATTTATACCGAAGCGGACATCACATCCTGCTCCTTTCACGTCGACGGTCTATTCTTCTTCGTTGGTAGCTCAGACGGCAAGATCCGCATCTTTGATGTCAAGACGGGCGCTTCCATGGCGGAGCTCGACACGGGCGCGCCTGTCGCCGCCATTTCCTTCTCCGAGAACGGTACTTGGTTCGCGGTCGCCCAGAAGGGGTCGAGCCAAGTCTCTATCTGGGACATCAGGAAGCAGAGCGTTATCAAGATCCTTGATGCCGGCAGCCCTGTCGAAAACGTGAAGTGGGACTACACTGGCCAGTTTCTGGCGGCTGCTGGCTCGGGCAGTATCTCGGTGCAACAGTACACCAAGTCGTCAAAGAGCTGGTCGGAGCCAGTGCGCAAGGCCGTACCAGCAAAGGACGTTGCTTGGGGCGCGAATGCAGGAAGCCTGGTTGCTCTGACTTCGGAGGGTGGATTGAGCATCTTGAGCTCGGCATGAAGAAGTGACAAGCAGTAGCGTTGAACGAGAAGGCCCGTCATGTGATTCGCGAGAGGAGTCCTTAAGAGCGGCGACTGGGGATGCAAACAGGAGGGGGCGATAAGATTGGTCTTGGATGGCAAAACGCCGAAAGCGCGGAACGATTTGATTTCACGCTTGGCACATGATTTCAGGTAGGACTGTACAGGAAGTGCCGCGAAACAGGTAGAAATGTAACACGGTTGACCCTGGCGAGCATGGTTGGGTAATGCATCCTCGGAACACCTTACTTGCGCTGTCTCGTTCCTTTTGACAGGTGATTAAAATGGCGGTGTAGTTCTCTACACCTCAAACAGCGAGAGACATTGAGATAGACAGGCTCAGAAAAAAAAATAGAAGTAATTCAGGCAGCAAAGCAAGAGTCGTTGGTGTTGCATGCTGTCTCGAGGATCGGTGGTCACTGTGAAGTGGCGTTTGTGCCGAGCGGCATCACCGCAACCTCTTAGACGTAATCACACGCTCGCAGGCCACTCCACCTCACCTACCGTACGCCTCCAGGCTGGCACCCTGCAACAACGCCACTATACGCAGCTGCAATACACAAGTCGGCTTTCTTCGACCGGTCTGCGTCATAGGCCATGGACAACCATCTGCCATTTGGTTATACGCACAGACAGAAGGTGTGTAACAAAGTGGAGCGGGCGGCAACGCAGGCAATGCAGGCAACACAGGAAACGGATTCGGGCTAACAAAGACTCCTAGCGCTCGCATGACCAAATGGAGGGCAATGCAGGTCCAGCCTGGAGCTTCGAGAATCTTACCCCCTTCACCCGCCTCGGGGTGCCCCGCGAGCATTCGCTACCACGACACCACGAACCCTCTCACGCAAACCGCCGCGAGTCCTCGTCGCAGCCAGACTACTACGCCACCTCAGGGCATCGAGCGAGAACGCCTGATGCTGCTATGCGAATACGACATTCGCCTTCAGGAGGACCAACAGCACCACCCGCCGATCGACCGCCTCCCGTTAGCGCCGCACACCCAAGTGTTGGAGGGCGACACCTTCCCTACCCAGGTCCACCTCCGCATAACATGGCATCTGAGCAAGCCCCACGGTTTGAGGGCGACGGCTTCGACATGAGGAGGCCTGTGGGCTGGCAAAGCCAAGCTGAGGGGCAAGACAGGGCTGAAGAGCGACATCTCGTTGAGATTAGCGATGGCGAGGATGAGGAACCCATTGCCTTAGATGGGGACGGGGATGATATTTCGGCATACAACGCTCAATTCGAACTGGACGATGATGATGATGATGTTGTCGACCTGACCGAGGACGATGCTCCGGTTCACCACCGGCAACCACGGAACGACCGACCAACACACAATGAACACCGAACCTATTCACAACCACATGGTGTATCACGTCCGCCAAATAATGACATTCCCCGCCTGCCAAGAGGCATGGCCGGCATCATCAACCTAGACAACGGAGAAGAAGCGTGGACTGTGGATGACGAGCCAGTCGTCCTGGAGCCGTCCTCGCCAGAAATCCAATTTGTATCAGCCCGTCGTCTCGAACCACCTAATCAACCAAACCCCCTGCCGGTCCCGCCTCTCTGGAACGACTCAGACGGTGATGACGTTCAATTCGTACGAGAACAACCACTCTCAGAGCACGAGAGGCGGGCACGACAGCATGCCGCACATCATGCAGAGCTAGACCGCGTCATAGCGGTTCTTGGGAACCACCGTCATCATCACTACCAATTTCTACATCTACGTGAGGAGATCGACCGTGCCAACGCCCATATCCAGCGTGCGTCAGAGAACATGCGCCGCAGCGGGCCAGTACCTCCACCCCGCCTTCGTCGCGCCGGTCACATTCGAATGGGTGTAGCAGGAGGAGGTGCTGGACTCTTCGTCGCGCCAAACCTGAATTTCGGGGTGGTTGGTTTCGACATGGGTTACGATGGGAATCGAGCAGAGCCGCCGCCGCCGACATACGAAGCGCCTCCACCAGCGCCAGAGGGTTTTACAAGAACTCCTGAGGAGAACGATGTGCTGGTCTGTCCCAACTGCGAGAGTGAGCTGTGTAAGGGGGATGATGATATCAAGAAGCAGGTGTGGATAGCGAAGCAGTGCGGCCACGTAAGTTCAGTTCAGAGTATCAGGAAAATAAAAGCTAATATGCATGTCAGATCTACTGCGGAGAGTGCACTGCGAATCGATCGATCAAGCGCAGCGCAAAGGGCAAAGAGAAGCAAGCAGCCCCGAAGACAAAGCCTTTCAAGGAATGCGTGGTCGAAGGTTGCAGCAAGAAGGTTTCGAGCTCGAAGGCCATGTTCCAAGTCTACATATCGTAAACTGGACTTGCTGGCCGTTCCTCGCCTACCTTCACCTCGATGACGCCACCGTATTCTACTCGAGAATCACTCAATTTTCCTAGCGCATCTTCTCTTTCCCTGTAACGACTCTCCTTTATCTACTATATACCACCTGGTCTTCTAGGGCTTGTTTCATTTTGCATAGCATGGTGTTCAGTCAGTTGCTTTCTGGCTTGACGTGGCTGGCATGGCACCAAGCGGGCGTTGAGAGTTCTCTTTTTCTGCTTTGATCGAGCGCCAGTTCAAGCACGTTCACATTGCGGACCATGTAATATTTCGATAGATACGTATAAGTATATACTGGCATATATTTGACCCAAGTCTCCTGCTAGAAACACTCTGGTCGTGCCCGTACAGCGATCCACGAACGTTGGTATTGACTGAATTTTGCTCTCGTGCGTTCTCTCCTTACATCATGGCGGGGATATCGGCGGTACGACCCTTCGCTTAAAGCTTGTACTCTCTACCCCTGCTCAGGTACAGCCTCGGCCATGAGCAAATCTGTTCATCTCAATCTCAGGCCTTCGATTATAATAATTCCTCCACCTGTTTGGCATCTATCAACCGCTACAATGCCGCCCAAACAGCCTTCCCCGACTTCTCCCCGCGATCAGCGTTCCTCTAAACCACGCCCTGCATCTTCTCCGTTCAAGAACACCTACCTCCTCGCCTACAACGCTGTGTCGGCCGCGCTATGGGCAGGCGTGCTCTACAAGACCGTCACAATCGGCACTCATGAGGTGCAAAATGCGCGCAAGGCGGGCAGCTTCTTCGGCCGTAACGAGCTGCAGAGCGCAGCTGCTGGTCTAGCTAGCGGGAAGGTGTTCAACGAGCTTGAGCAGTACACGAGAGTAGTGCAGAGTCTGGCTGGGCTGGAGGTGCTTCATAGCCTTGTTGGTACGTAGCTCAACAACCTGGAAGATATAGACGTTAGAGAAGATGTTTGCTAACGCTCGTCATACAGGCATCGTACGAGCACCTCTCATCACGACTCTGATGCAAGTAGCATCTCGCTTTCTCCTTGTCTGGGGAATTGCCTACAACTTCCCCGCCACGACCCAACACAGCCCAGCATACAGCACCATGCTGCTTGCCTGGTCCTTCACCGAAGTCATACGCTATAGCTACTTTGTCTTCACGCTCTCCGGCCTCGGCGTGCCCTCCCTGCTTTCCTTCCTACGCTACAATACATTCATGATCCTATACCCACTCGGCATCTCAAGTGAATGCTGGCTCGTGTACCAAGCTATCCCGGCTGCCAAGCTGGTCGATGAGAGGATTCCGTACGTGCTGTGGGCGATTCTGGCGATCTATGTACCAGGGAGCTATGTCTTGTTCACGCACATGTTGAAGCAGAGGAAAAGGGTGCAGAGACAGGCGTGACTAGCCGGTGGTGGAGGTGGATATGACGAGGCGAGGGAGCAGAGGATCATGAAAAAGATGAGGTCTATCAAGCGTAAGCAAGCGATGGAGCAGATGAGCAAAAGCGGAGCGAACAAGTAGGCAGTGGAGAATTGTTCGATGCACATGTATGACGATAGAAGTAATCGTACAATCAAATCTGCATAGCGGAGTCTGGTCAAAATAGTGAGACGATGGGTCTGACCTCGTGTCAGAGGCACGTGTCTTCTCATCCAGGGAACATCTGTGTTTATGTCCAGAGAGTAGGTGGGTCAGCACCCACGCAGCAGCAGGCAATATGCAGATGCACGGAAAACCGGTTCACAAACCCCGCTCTAGTTCAGCCTCTAGCATTCTTCTAGCACAATACTGGTGGCTATCGTGACTTACTCTCCGCTTTTGGTATTCCTCGGAAACCATGCGTTTGTAACCTAATGCGTCTCGGGCCGGCTCAAGGCGAATCATGCATCTCAGCGGACCGAGATGTACCCAATTAGCGATCACTTTGGACGCCGGCTACGCATCGAATCTCTGCCTCTCCAACTTTTCCACCAGCCGCGTTGTTTACACAAACATTGCCTCCATCCGGGTGGAATTCCGGTCCTACCAGCATGGAACCTTGCACGTGTGCGCATATCGACCCCGCCACGTAACCTGTTTTGGACTGTCTACTGCAACGATGCCAAGATGAGTACATGACGACCGGAGTTGCGGGGAGTAAGGCTTGGTAACTCGCGAAGAGCTTCTGGCGTCTTATTATGTGGGATCACTGTGCCTCTGAACTACGTCCCTCTCATGTCGGCCCGCACCATGCTACGGGACCAACACTATGAGGTATAAAGTGAACATTGCCCCCGTCAAAGACGATGCTTGTACACCTCTGAGTACATCACTATGGTTGTCAAAGGTCTCATTCTCCTAGGGTCGGCATTGCCTGTCTTGGCCACATCGCTGGTCAAGAAGCAAAGCTCTTCTCTTGAAAGCTGTCCGGGATACACGGCGAGCAACGTCCAGAACGATGGCGCCAGAGTCACTGCAGACCTCGCTCTTGCCGGCACGGCATGCAATGTCTACAGTGAGGACCTAACGGATCTGAGGCTAGAAGTGGACTACCAAACTGGTACGATCGCAATAATCACCACTTATATTGACTTTACTGACTATCGCTGCAGAAAGCCGACTACACGTCAAGATTTACGATGCCGCTGAGCAGGTTTTCCAAATTCAGGAGTCTGTCTGGCCCAGGCCTCAGAGCGACGATGGTATCGACCCTGCTAGCTCAGCTCTTGTTTTCTCACACACAGAGAACCCGTTCTCATTTGCTATCACTCGCAGAGACACCAATGAAACCATTTTCGACACCTCTGCAGCAAGCTTGGTCTTTGAGACCCAGTACCTCCGTCTGAGGACAAGCCTGCCCGAATCCCCCAACCTCTATGGCCTGGGCGAGTCTACTGATTCTTTCCACTTGAACACCACAAACTACACCCGAACTGTAAGTCATTGGCTTTGCAAAAATCTTGACTGCGTGGGAGGCTAACATGATCAGCTGTGGAACCGTGATGCTTACGGTACTCCTCCAGGGACCAACCTTTATGGATCCCACCCAGTATACTTCGACCACCGTGGTGAGAACGGTACCCACGGCGTGCTCCTTGCTAGCTCTCAGGGTATGGATATCAAAATCGATGACTCAAACGGTCAATTCCTCGAGTACAATGCACTTGGCGGTGTTGTGGATTTGTACTTCTTAGCTGGTCCTACGCCTAAAGAGGTGGCTGTTCAGTACTCCGCGTTATCCGGAACTGCTGCTATGATGCCTTACTGGGGATTCGGATTCCATCAGTGCAAGTATGGTTACCGCGATGTGTGGGAGGTTGCCGAGGTTGTGGCCAACTACACCCAAGCTAACATTCCACTGGAAGTCATGTGGACTGATATTGATTACATGGAGCTCCGTCGACTGTTCACACTAGATCCTGAACGCTACCCATTGGAATTGGTACGTAGTCTAGTTGATTACCTCCACGCCCACCAACAGCATTACATCGTGATGGTCAACTCCGCTGTCTGGTCGGGTGACAACGACGTCTACAACGAAGGTGTTGAGCAGAACGTGTGGCAGATCCGTGAAAATGGCTCTATCTACGAGGGTGCTGTCTGGCCTGGCCCAACCGTCTTCCCTGACTGGTTCCACCCCAACACTCAGGACTACTGGAACAGCCAGTTTGGGCAGTTCTTCGACCCTGCTACCGGTGTTGACATTGATGGACTCTGGAATGACATGAACGAGCCTGCCAACTTCTGCCCATACCCTTGCTCAGACCCCGTGGCCTATTCCGAGGAATCAAAGAACCCTCCAGAGCCTCCGCCAGTCCGTCCCGGTGGACCTGGCCGTGAGATCCCTGGCTTCCCTGCTGGCTTCCAACCTGGATCCAGCACCAACGCTACTAAACGCACGCTTCAGTCTCGTCAGTTCAACTCAAAGCTATCAATGACCAAGCGCTCTATACAAGCACGCCAGTCCAACGGAACGACCTCTCGTCTTGGCCTATCAGGCCGCAATCTTATCAACCCCGCATATGAGATCCAGAATGCTGCTGGGTCCATCAGCAACAAGACGATGGATACCGACATCCGCAACTACGACGGCTCTTACCACTATGATACCCACAACTTCTGGGGCTCACTCATGTCGATTGCGTCGAGGGAGTCGATGTTGCAACGACGACCAGAGCGTCGCCCGTTTCTGATCACGCGATCTACAGTATGTTGCCCGCGTTGCGCTTGTATTCTTCACTAACTCTTAAAACAGTTCATCGGTCTCGGAAAGTATGTAGGAAAGTGGCTCGGCGACAACGTCAGCACCTGGGAGCAATACCGCTTCAGTATTGGTGGGATACTCAACTTCGCATCTATCTTTCAGATCCCAATGGTTGGACCCGATATTTGTGGTTTCGCTGGTAACACTACCGAAACTCTCTGCGCTCGCTGGGCCACCCTCGGAGCGTTCTACCCGTTCATGAGGAACCACGCAGGCGACACCTCCATCTCGCAAGAATTCTACCGCTGGCCCCTGACCCGCGCCGCAGCAAGTAATGCTATCGCTATTCGCTACCGCCTGCTCGACTACATCTATACCGCCTTCCACCGCCAGACTGAAACCGGTCTTCCGCTTCTCAACCCGCTGTTCTTCCACTACCCAGAAGATGCCAACACCTTCGGCATCGAATACCAGTTCTTCTACGGCGACGACATCCTTGTCTCGCCTGTGCTTGAGGAGAACAGTACTTCCGTCACCATCTACCTGCCCAATGGCACCTTCTACGACTGGTGGACACTCGAGCAGATCCAAGGCACAGGTTCGTACATCGACCTCACTGACATAGGTTTCGACTCGATCCCGCTGCACATCCGCGGTGGGGCCATCTTGCCCCTGCGCGCCGAATCAGCAAACACGACCACGGAGCTGCGCAAGCAAGACTTCGTTATCTGGATCGCGCCAAACGCGACCAACCAAGCTTACGGAACGCTGTATCTCGACGATGGCGATAGCCTGGAGCAGGACGGCACGAGCGAGATTGTCTTCACCTACGATGACGGCAGGTTCAGCATGACAGGCGACTTTGGCTACGATACCGACCTCCAGGTGAAGAATATCACGCTGCTCGGCGCCAATGGACAGCAGACGCTGGAGGGTCCTGTGCCGCTGACGGGAGAGTACAGTGTCACGTTCAATGGCACGGGTGGTAACTACACGGGCGGTGGCAGCCCGCCGCAGTTCTAGAGTGAAGCGACACGAAGCAATCGACCTCGCGAAGGAGACAGATACAATAATGTCGGCACGCTTACTGGCGTTGCTGCGGGCACTGCATGATTGGCTTTGTAGACGGACTGTATGCGAAGGCGATATGACGGTGTAGTGCCTGTTGGGGAGGAGCTTCGTATTAGTGTTGGGGAAGTGGGTCAGATACTCGAGTTCCCACCGCGACAACGAAATTTTCCAACCCTGACCGCTCTTTGTCCGTGTCTTCCCTAAGAAAGATTTCCACCCTGATTCCCCAATCCGTCTCAAATTTCAAACTTCGCAACTTCCCCGTTACAAATCTTTTGATTACCTACATGATTTTTAATCATTGTCACCTTCCTATCAACCAATCACGAACCGCCCTCTTGGCTTAGTGGTAAAGCGTATCACTAGTATGTCCTCCAGTTCCCAAAGCTTGGTCGGTCAGCAAATGATAAGATCGCTCGTTCGATTCGGGCAGAGGGCATTCGACTGCTTGCTAGTCTGAGCAGTCTGAACCAAACGTAGTGCAAACCTCTGGCGTTGTGGCGGAGTGGTTATCGCGCAAGACTAGAAATCTTGTTCCTTCGGGAGCGTAGGTTCGAATCCTGCCAACGTCGTATTTTTTGGCGTTTGTTTGTACCGTCTCTCTTTTTGGGTTTGAGGCGGTCGTGAGATGTTGTGGATGTGGTTGTGGGCTGACCAGGGGTGGGTGTTTTGGCGGAAGGATGAGGTGGTCGCTTTTTTGAGCTGGGGGTGAATCGTGTGTGGGAAATTGTAAAGGCGGGTGAGTAACTGTGTACGCCTGAGCATGGTTGTATTGATGCTGTATTGAATGTACGTATTGTTGAATGTAGTTGATACTATGCTTCATGGCTTGGTTGCCAGCAATACTCGTAGGCAAGCAGACCATGCTGTATCGAGTTCAACGCCCGAGAACTGGCTGTCCTCCGACTTAATGCTGGCCTCTGCGCCCATGTTTTGCAATCAAACTTCTTGACTCGCCACACAGCCAGATATGGGGACCGGCCTCTCCGTCCTCGAGGCCATGCTGATTGATGGCATATTCAATCTGGCGGGCCCGCGCACGATTCGAACTCAGCGTCGTGATGCCTTCTGCCCAGCCGTAGAAGAATATTGATGAGTTCAATGGGCTCATCTCATCCTTCAACTTGCTTGCTGCAGCAGGCAATATTGAAATCATCGCGTCAATATTGCTCTGGACGACGCGAATTGGGAGGGACAGGCCTGCAGGGACCGGATGATCGGACATGGACGCCCACTCTGCCACTAGGTCATCAGAGGAGCGCCCCTCACAGTCGCCTTGCGCGACAAGCAGCTGGGCTCTTCTTTTCTCCTCATCAGTAGCGAGGGTTTCGACGATCAGGTTCATCTGGTCTGCTGCTTCCTGTGTACAGACCATTGAATGTGAACCGATTGCAGGGTACAGGTGGGTCGGCAGCAAGTTCTCGCCAGCTTCCTCTTTTATCTGAGACTGAACTTCACCAGGATACCAATCTAGGATCGGACAAGGCTTGTGTGAGATGTCTGAGATAAGGGCGAGTAATATGGTGCAATCTAGATTGAGCGTCTCAGACAATGCACGCGTTCGATCGACCAGCAAGTTCGAGAGAACGGCATCTAGAGGCTGGGCGGGCGGAATGTCCTCAGAGCATTGTACAGTTGCACCGGTGGCTCGGATCCTCGCAATGATACCATCCACCTCTTTCGTCTTGCCGGTTATGATGCGAGTGAGCACAAAGCGCACTTTCGGTGGTCGCCCTTGTACGGGATTGGCTCGTGCGGCCCGGGCAAGCTCGCGTGCATTTCGCACAACGTCAACCTGGTCCTCGTCGTCTTCATCATCCAAATCCATTGACCTTGAGCCTGGCATGTCATCATCCGAGTCCGAGTCATTCACCCATCCCAGCTTCGCAAGGTCGAAAATGATTCGTTTCTCGGATACAGTTGACACGCGAATCCACTCTCTGCCTTCATCTGCCACAATGTCGACTAGAGCTGCAGTTTTGCCCTTGCCCATACCTCCTTTGCCCAAGCTGAGGCCTTTGAGCGTGCGTTTCCCGGCCGGTGCTTTGTGTCGGTCCCAGAAGTAATATTTACGAAAAGCTTGTAGCCCGCAAGATCGTTTGGCAGCGCCCCACAAAGCTTCGTAGTATGTGAGGTTTGACGACACAACGTAGTGTCGAATTTTTTCCTCATTCATAGACGAGTTTGCAATCTTCTTCAGAAATGCGAGCTCATTCTTGAAGTCATTGCGCAGATTGCGGTACTCGATTGGGTGCTGGACTCGAGTGATCTTCTGATGCTCATCGACTGCTCTGACGTAGGATTCTACTTCGTCGTAGAGTGTTTTGCATCGATCGATGAGATCCTGTACAGTAGTGTCGAGGTCTTCGCCAATATTTCTGCTTGAACTGAAATTACTGATACTCACTGTATCTGTTCCAAGGTCCAGGTTGCTGAGACCTGATGATATTGAGTCGGTCATGGCGGATATCAGTGACTGGAGTCGGGTCGTGATTTCTGAGGGAGACGAGAGAAATAGCTCAATTCAAGAGTCGCAAAACAGTATAGAGAACTTAACGGGAATCTGGATTGCGAAGAAAAAGAGGATTTCGGTTTGCAAGCGCCATTGGCTTGATCGAGTCACAGCTGAGTCGAAGGTTCGATGGTATTCTTCCTTCACCCACGGTTCGCTGATGCCTGCTGTCAGCGACTGCACACCTTTTTTTTACGTCTCAGTCTTAACCGACTGAACCAAATTACTAATAACGTGCTTCGAGTGGTGTCGCGTGAGCACTAGAGCTCTGACATCCACCATCGAATACACCTCGACGGGCCGACATTAGACCCGGTAAATCTTGGCGGCCAACCCCACCACATCTCGCTGCGCCGGACCCCAGAGCACCCCACACTATACAATGCCGTACCTCAACACCAGTACCGAGTGGTACGAGCAGTCGTCGTTACTGTTGAAAGCCAGACCAACAAGTGTACGTCCGCTCGGATCAATTGACGCATCTCATCGAGCTAACTTCAATATAGACACGCATCACATCCAAATACACCGTCTTGAAGCCTTCAGCCTCGAAGATCAAGAAGCGCGAGAAGTACGCAGCAAAGCAAGCAGCAAAACCCGCCGAAACATCACGCACATCCTCACCACCGCCGCAATCACAGAACCCTCAAGAGGTTACAGCGACCTTTGTCCTGAAAACGTACGACCCTGTCTCGGGCACATGTTTGCAGTACGAGACAACCAAGGCCGCGGAGGTAGGGAGGCTGGTTAGTAGCTTGGGCAGGCTAGGGCGCGAAATGGCTGCGTTACCGCAGGCGATTGAGGATTTGAGCGCACCACAAGATGCCGGCGTAGCAACACCGAAGGTCGATGAGCAAGGGGATGCGAAGATGGGCGGTGTGCCAGTACCAACGGCTGCAGGTACAGGAGGTGCTAAGAAGAAGAAGAAGGGCAAGAAATGAGCCATGGTCCCTGGACATCGATGAATCACCAAGAGACACAGCTGCGACAAGGAGCACGCCGGCCACATGGGCCACGTTGCCCGATCTCAGACACAGGGAAGCGCAAGAAAGAGGTCAAGCCCCTTTCAGGATAATGCGCCGGCTCATGATGTCGAAGAGTGGTGCGGGCGAACGATGCCCTGGAGCACCAAGTCACCAAATCCAACATTCAACCCGAACACTTCCATTGCTTCTACGTGACGTCCATTTCTCGTATCTTCTAGTTCCCCTGATACTCTAGCAATTCTTTCCGTGTGGCAAGGCCGATGATACACCTCGAGTCTGCAACTCTCGACTTGTTAATGCAAGCATGTAGTGCTGCCAATGACTATCATCCTTCACTTGACAAGTGCCCAATTTACAATCGCGGCAGCATGACTTACAACCTCCGTGACAGTATCAGTCGTGGCAAGTATTAGTTACAGCAGGTATCGATTGCGCCGGGTATCAATCGCATTAATCGCTGCAGCATTAATCGCGGCAATAGGTATCGTGCAACAGGTACTAATCGTGGTGGCAGCATTAACTGCAGCGGCATCACCAAGAAACAGATATTTGTAAGGCAGCTGCAGAGTTACGCGTAAGTGTGGATAAGTTAAACTAATAGCTAGTATGCTGCTTTGCTCACTTAAGTAATAGTGTTTATAAAATAAATAAGGCAAGCACGAAGTCAATTAGCGAGAGGTGCACTATGAAGGTCGTTATTATAGTAAGTCGAAATTTTACCTGTTTCGATAACGTATAATATTCAAAGATCTGGATATTTTTGAAGTATTATCTAACGGGGGAACATACAAATGCAGTCGGCGGTAACAATTTGTGTCCACTATATTCACGCATTTTACGAGCTTGGGTATCGACAAAGGAGCAGATTAGTGATGAAGTGTAGAGCCTGCGTAAATTGATTCGCTGCAAGCCTACCAACATACAGGTATGGAACTACCCTTAAATTGATAGCATAGTCCGTGGAAAGAAACTGCATACGCAAAGAGATGCACGAGTAGGCTGCATCACCCAGCTCTAGGTTTAATGTGTTGTACCTTTAAGAAGAGCTCACTTGGAGACGAATAGTTAACGAGTACACAGTATTTAGTCTCTCCGCGTCTTCTAGAGACCTGAAGGGAACGTACAATACGGTGACTTGATAATACTTATTGCGGCAGATATTGTACACGCTCTTTGTAGGAATATTGGCACTGTACTTCAAGTACAGTTCACAGATATTTGAAACCCATCAGCAATATAATAGATCAGTCGAATGACAAGTACAAATGATAGCTTAGCGGCATTGTCTGCTGCTTAGATGGTCTCAAGAATTAGATTGATTGAGCCCGACAACTATATCTTGAATGGTGGAAATCAAGTCGTTGGAATTCCATTCTTTGGCATCGAGAGGGTATTTCCACCGAGAAACAGTAAATCTGCTCCTCTGTTGCCTGTTCCAGCGGGGCTGTTCGTCGCCCTGCAGAACAATGGCGTGGCGTAGTCTAGATGCCTGTGGCGATGATTTCTAACGGACATGCCGAAGGCTTCGCTGGCCCAGAGCATCTAGAGATTCTAAGATCCTGTATAAAGGGCCTCTTACAGCGAGGCTGTTGACCTGCATTGGAGATGCAAATACCCTTCAGACATGCGGGTGGGTGTAGCGTGACGGCAGATCAACACTGCTTGTTCAAGACCCTCCCTAAAATGCCCACACGACCGCCAAGAGCGGCAGATCTAAAGGCAAGAATAACTAGTGATTGAGAGTGAGTACCCGAGTGGTAGATCCTGGTCGCGGGATGTAGGCCGGAGACCTGGCGTCGTGGATATATTCTCTCCGTATCAGGCACATGTGGAGAAGAGCGTGGCATCTGGCCGGGCGCCTTCAATTGTGGCGACCAATTGAAG
The DNA here is from genome assembly GCA_026119515.1 of Ascochyta koolunga. NCBI lineage: Eukaryota > Fungi > Ascomycota > Dothideomycetes > Pleosporales > Didymellaceae > Ascochyta > Ascochyta koolunga. The sequence continues at coordinate 1,184,477 of JANLCG010000022.1, forward strand.
TGCCTTGTCGTAGTGGTAAAATGCGCGAGAGCCTGCCCGCAATACAGGAAAAACGTCATTGTAGTGATGTGCACGGACACTACTGCCGTCGGCACACTAGCTGGGCGCTAATAAAGGCTTGGTATTCCGAGCTTGTGGCACACGCATCCCCCTCTTCTGATGGAAGCATGACATGCCCTGGGAGCTTGTGGCAGCAGTTTTTCTATTACAACACTGTAGGTCATAGTCTCCGCAAGTTCCTGCTACTCTTTTTAACAATTTTGGATTAACATGTCGCTGCGGGAGCACAATGGCATTCTTGACCGCACAATGGAATTTGTGGCTGAAAACATGGAAATGGCAACACGTCATGGATCTTCAAGCATCCCGGCCACCGATCGCCCGCCATCCAGACCAGGGACGCGCCCTCCTTTGAGCCTGGGGTGTCTTGTGTTGGTCATGCAGAGCACAAAGTGGAAACCAGCGGCTCATCATGAGAGAATTGGACATGGCACATATGGCCCAGCGATCCGTTCTGTGTATCCTGCACAGTTTCAGTGATGCTCTTGAGGGGCAGCGGTCCGCGCACGACAGCTCTGGGAGTTCTGCGTGAACGTAGCATAATGTTCACCTTCAAGGCCCACAAAACACTGCAGATTGCTCAGCATCGTTTTGAGGAAATAGAACGAGCGAGGTGGACAATGCTTCTCTTTTGATGCCCCGCGGCTGGATCGCGGATCGATGGTGTGTGCCCAGGTCTAGTTGCGCTTGCCTTGGCTGTCTGTACATGCGCTTGCCTGGTGACGGAGGATGACGTATTCCTAGCTGAATACGTTTGTGTCACGCCAAACAATAAAGTCGCTTCATCCTCGCCCGCCGCATCCTCATTACAACACACCAGATACCCCAAACCACCGCGCAACCCTACCAAGCTCTCCCATTGTTTCAATCGCAATTGTTTTTTGATACCCACTTTGATACCCAGGAAAGCAGTACACAATGTCTACAGGAAAGGCGGTCAACCGTGAGTGACCCCGCAGTGTCTTCAGAGGGGTTGGTACGCAGCACATGAGCGCTGTCAAACTCCCCTTCGAAGATCGTGTTGTGTATTTTCTGAAGCACAGGATAACACCCCGCAGGACCGGTTGATGTGAAGCAGAAGGAGGCTGATGTTAACAACAAGCTCCAGCTTTATGGTATCTTCCAAGGTATGTAGCCATCAATCATTGAGGATGACAACTATTGTGAGCGATTGTCGCTAACAGCAGCCACAGCATTTGCCAATGGAAAGGTTCCTTCCAACAAGCAGATTGATATTGCGCTCAACTCAGTACTGGCATCGAAACCTCTTAGCTCACCCTCTAAGAAGCTCTCGACCGAGGGTCAACAACTTGTTGGCGATCTGAGGAAAGTCATCGAGCAGGCCAAGATCTTGCTTCTCACCAAGAACGAGGGGAATCTTCTCCAGGACTTCATCTGGAATGCCGAGCAGATCTCTGGAGGGAACCAAGCGCTCCCTGGCGCACCTGTTGACAAGGACACCGCAAAGCAGCACGGTAACGACGCGCTTAATGGCATGCGAACATTGGGCACACTATTGATCTCCAACGGCCAATTCAGGAAGCTCCTTTCAGATGCCACCACCCTTCTCCGCGACATCGCTGGTGATGCCGCCCAGAACACTGCCAACAAAGTCAAGCCCTCAGATGAGGCACTCAACCAGATGGACCAGCCCGCCGATGATAACACCTGGCACGAGAACCCTGACCTATCTAAGGGTAACCTCAAGGAGACGATAAGACAGAGGATGCCTATCGGCAAGCAGGACGTCAAGCAGGCTGCTGGTGATGTCAACCAGACTGCCCACCCTGATGGTTCTCGCGATCCCCGTGACACTGCCCATCTCGGTGTCCACGAGGGTCAGACTGGCAACAACACAGGTCTGAGCGCGCAGGGAGGCCTCGAGCAAGGCAAGCAGCAGCTATCCGAAAACATCCCCGAGGAAGAAAAGGACAAGGCTCGCGCTCGCCGTGATCAGTTGAATAACTACCTCAAGGGCAAGATGCCTCAGGAGCGTCGTGAGCAGACTATCTGGCGTCTGAAGAAGATGGTCGTCGAGGTTCAGGGCCATCAGGACTACCAGCGTGCAATCGAGACCCTCCTGAGCCTTGCTGAACAGTACGCCGGCCACGGGAGGAAAATCGGCCAGCAGAGTGCTGGAACCGTGCAAGGTGCGCATCAAGACGATGCTCTAACCCGGGCTGAGGCTAACATCAAGGTGCGTAATTTAGGATTCAACAATGATAACAAACATTGGCTGACAAATATCAAGACACTCCTCGAGCGCTTCGCCAACAGCACCTCTGCGGACGACCTCATCGACTCCATCAACCAGATCTACAAGGACGCTGACAGCGACCCAGAGCTCAAGGGCTGGTTCAGGCACTTGAACCAGTACATCCACAAGTGCCTACAGCAGCAGGGATATATCCTTGAGGATCGCTCCACTGAGGAGTGGAACAGCATCTACGACCAAGGTCATGAGCTCCTGCGCGGTCGCTACCGTGGCCATACTGACCGCATTGCGGACGAGTTCAAGTTTATTGGCCAGCAGTTCGATGCCGATGAGCAGAACAGGCAGTTCGGACAGTCTGTCAACAAGCTCTTCCTCGATCTTGGCAATGACGAGAACGGCAAGACCACGTTCAAGCCTCACCTTGTCAAGGACCTGACTGACGTCATTCTTCCTGGCCTGTTCGAGAGTGTTCAGTACGTCCCTATCCCACGCATCGAGTACAGCGACCCTATGGTGGATGCCATCGTCGAGAACTTGGTGATTGAAAGCGACAACCTTGCTCCCAACGTCATGGAGTTCGGTTCTGACAACTACTGGCGCTGGGGCCGCAAGTCAATTACCAACAAGAACAAGAACAAGTTGATGCTTTCCGTCTCTGGCGTCCAGATGGATCTACGAGACGTGTCGTACTATATCAAGAGGAAGCAGGGCTTCCCTTCAATCACCGACAAGGGTGTCATGGATATTTTTATGGGAGGATCTGGTTTCAGCTTCAAGGTCGAGCTTGAGACCGCCGACAAGGCCCGGGAGCATGCCCAGACTCACTTCTTCAAGGTCACTAAAGTGGAGACCGACATTCAAAACTTGTCTGTCAAGGTCAAGAAGAGCAACCACAAGCTCCTCTTCAGCATGTTCAAGCCTCTGTTGCTCAAAGTCATGCGCCCCGTCATTCAGAAGGTCTTGGAGAAGCAAATCAAGGACTCTGTCAACCAGGTCGACGCCATGCTCTATGACATCAAGACGGAGGCTGACCGTGCTGAGGCTGAGGCCAAGCGCAACCCCGACCCCGAGCACCTCCAGAATATGTACCAGCGCTATGCTTCTGCCGCGCAAAGCCGTATCATGCAGGGCAAGCAGAAGAAAGAGCAGTTGCAGGAGAAGGTCAAGGAAACTCATGTCAACGTTGCTGTTACTCAGCACGACTCCATGTTCAAGAACATCTCTCTGCCTGGTGGCATCTCCACCAAGGCTACTGAGTACAAGGAGTTGGCTGCCAAGGGCGACAAGTGGGAGAGCCCTATCTTCTCCATTGGCTCTGCCCGTGAGACAACCAGCCTTCCCCAGGTCGCCAAGGTCACCCGCAAGCCTCACGGACGCGCTGGTGGCTACGCTCCCACGACTACGTCCACCGGCACTGGTTCAGGTCTTGGCTCTTCCGGACGTGGTCTGGAATCCCAATACGATGGTGCCAGTACTGGCGCTAGCTATGGCAATCAGGGCTTTTCTTCCGGTCAGGGTCTAGGTGCTGGAACTGGCCTTGCTGCTGGATCTGGTCTTGCTGCTGGATCTGGTCTTGCTGTTAGCCAGGGACTGCCTGACCGATCGGGTCTTGGCCAACAGTCTGGTCAGATCGGCTCAGGCGCTCACATCGGACTGGGTGACTCTGGCCTTGCTCATGGACATCAGACTGGTGCACAGTCCGGTCAGCTTGGTGACTACCCACAGGGGCTCAACCAGCAGCAGCTTGGCGGCACTGGCGAAGGTCTTTACAACACAAACCACCCTAACACTACCGGCGGTCAGTTTGCTAACCAGGTCGATAACGCCTTCAACAGCGCTACTGGTCAAGGCAACGGTGGTGGTGTCGCCTCTACCACCGGCTCTGGTGCCCCCGCTCACGGTGACAGCCAGTACAACACCACCTTCGGTGACCAGAACCCTGTGTTCCAAGGTCGCGCTTAAGTACCCTTCTATTGTGATACCCTAGTGCATCATTTTGGCTGTCTGGTGTATAGGAGGGTATATTACGATAATGCTATTCTCTCTGGATGATACCACGATTGCGCAGAGCGCATTGCACATGAAGACTGGTTTTGGGGTTGGATTGTTTTTGACGGCGTTTTAAAACTTTCCTACTGGTAGTAATAATATTGGTTCATGTTACATGCTAATGTTTGATGACTGATTCCTATGTCTGACCTCTTGTCTGCCAAACTACTGAGATGCGCAAAGGTTTAATGATCTAACTTGCGGTGGTGTGTTCCAAACATTTCTACATGTTTCAACATATTAATTCAATCACTCAGAGAGTATCACCTTCTCGAACGGTAACGAGTCCCCGTGTGCCATTCTTCTTCGTAACCGTCATCATCATTCCATCTAGTCCTTTTATGAGACTGAAGGTGCGTATGACCTTTCTTCATCCACTCGTATGTTGCTGGCTCTCGCTCCTGCTGCGAATACCCGTCTTTTCGAGGGTTTCGTTGAATTATTGGTATCTCATCGGCCAAAGTGTATTCTTGTACGGAAGCTGGCCTGTCAAGGGGAGCGGGCCGCGTCTGGGGAGGAGGAGGAGGAGGAGGAGGAGGAAGTGGTGGTGGTGATACATAACGTTGTTGAGCTGGATAAGAAGCTTCCACGATGCGTGTAATGGGCTCATTGTAAGTCTGAGCTTCAGGATGCGTGTGAAGCTGTGGTGAAAATACAGGGGTGCCAAAAGTCTGCGTGCGCGAAGTCATACGAGGCTCGGGTGCGAACGGGTTGGGCGCGCTGGAATAGGGCTCCCACTGCATTGTCGGTGGCTCAAGAGTGTACTGGCGACGGGGCGGTCGGGGTGCACTTGGATACTCGTCCTCTCCATAGTATGCTCCATTGGTGTGGTAAGCTGTTCTGTGGTAGTCGTCTGGTCGTGGGCTGGCATATTCGGCTTCGTCTGCGAGACTCGTGAAGTCTGGTGTGCTGTTTGAGCCCACCGCCACTCTTTGTACGCGCTTTCGTTGCGCTACACTGATACCTCGTGCACCTGACCTACGGTCTTGCTTGCCGGTGGAGGTGCGGTATAGCGAACTGAATGCATCGCGTAAATCGTCGCCGTTGTAACCGATGTACAGTATCGAACCCATAGTTACAGCTGTTAGTGGGACTGCTATTGCCCAGAACAGCGATGAGGAACTACCCATATCCCGAATATCTGTCGTGTTCATGCCGAGAAACGATGTGACGAAGGAGAGAGGCAGGAATACAATAGTGACGATGGTAAACACCATGATTGCCTTGCCATGGTCTTCTTCGTTGATCTCCAGACTCTGCTTAGTACTATCTGATAACGGACCGCAACGTTCAATTAGGTAGCGATACTCTTGATCCGTCAGTTGCAGGTTATCCTGACAAGAAGCCAGAAGCATGCGCTCATAGGGATACATGGCGCGGCGACTGGGCATGTCTTTCTCGTACGTCGCATCATCAAGAACACTCATGTAGCTCGAAATGAGCTTCTGCTGTTGTTTATTGACTTCCCGAAGAGCTGTCAGTTCTTCTTGGAGGAGATTTATCGAGCGCAACAGCCGCTTTCCTGGACGATGGTTGACTTGGAATTGCTGTCGCTAGTCAGTATGGATGAGGAAATCCCTGAATCTTGGAATGCTTACGATTGTGGATAGGTATTCCCTATATATATCACTGACAGTCATGCTCTTCTCGAGTGGCTTGACAATCAGTCTTCGCATGAACCAGCTACACACGTATTCCGGACTCAGTGATAGCCTTTGGAAGACTTCCAAGGGTTTTTTAGTTTTAACCATAGAGCATAGCTCGTTGCGTGCTGATGCTATTATGTGCCTAACTCCGTTGCCGAATGCCTCGATGACCCGCAGGCCTTCAGATGAAAAAGGCAACGTTGTCATGTATCCTTTTTTTTCGAATGCGTTCGCTTTTTCCTTGTATGACTCCGTGGAGTAATGAACAGCCCGTTCAGCTGCAAAGTAAAAGACGAGCAGCTGACGGAAGGCACTGAGAAGTGAACGAGGAAGTGTATACAGGTCAGATAGTTGACCGTCTTCATTGCATACACCTTCTGACAGCTCTTTAGCCTGAATATATATTTCCTGCGCTGTCTGGCAGGCTTTTGTGAGTATAGCAACGTAGCCTTCGTTCCATGTTTCCATCTTCATCTGGGCGTAGGTTAAGATGCATTCTTCTGGGATTAACGCGCCCAGATCAGACTCATTGAGTTTCTTGAGATGTTTTTGCAAGTGCAACAATGCATCCGGCTGGGTGTTGTACATCTCCGTCGTTTTGCATTTCCTACACCTCTCGATCATCCGCTGAAGCCTTTTCAATGAGTCTGTAGTCTTCGTGTTGCTGGTATCTAGACGGATGAACCAGCCAGGGTGTGTTATCTCGTCTGAATCATGATTCGAAGGCGCACGGCTACAGACTGTAGTTACAACATCGCACATGTTCTTCAAGGCGCCCCACGATTTGCGCAACATTGTACTCTTGTCGACGTCGGTAACAAAAAGTTCTAACGTGTTTCGCATCGTTTCACACAGCTCGGTTGTCTTCTGGGCAAGAACGCCGTGTTGGCGATAGACAATGGCCTGGTGAACTGAACGGCCAATCGCGCTCGAACTTTGCAGCTTCTTTTCAGAGACGGCAATTGATTCGATCGTTGACTTTACCTGCTCGGAAGAGCCTTCTGGAAGAGTACGATAGTATGCAGTCGAAGTAAAGGTTTTCTCGACCGAGTTGTATGTACCATCCCTGGTGAGAACCTCTGACAACATGGCTTTCTCGACGTGTTCCAGGCACTGAATTGAGCGCTTGATATCGGCAGGGATGAATCCTTCTTTCTCCATCCTGTCTGTACTTGTCGTTTGAGGCCAATTGAAAAAGGGGGTCGGTGAAAGTGTAGTCGATGACGGGAGTTCTGTGATAGCAACGTGCTTGGTGCTCTCCTCTACTTTATTCGATAGATGGAGGTTGATAAATAGGGCGTCTTTCGTTCCAAGAATATCAGCCCAGAGTCCAGGCGTAACCTTCACACTGCCATATGATGTTTGCCACACAAGCTGCATACTTTTCTCGTCCCGTGACCGACTGGACCACCATTGCAGCTCTTTCAGCTTCTGCTCCATCTGGAAGTACGATCGACAATCTTGTAGTGAGTATAGTAAATTGCGACCATCCGAGTCAGTCAGTCTGATGTTGGTGGTACGGTGTTTTTCTTGGTTCGCGTTCTCGCGGCTAACCTCTACCACCTCAATGGACCGCACGAATCCTTTAGATAACGGTTGATGGCCGCATGTGGCAACTATTTCAGAACCTAGGTTTACCACCCACAAGTTTGGGACGTGAACCAGGGCGTCGGTTCGCTCGTTTCCGTAGGTCCTGTACGCCTGCTCTGCGTCTCTTTCTTGTACCGGCTCGTAAGGATAGTACGACTGCATTAGTGTCCTGGATGGGAAAAGACGATCTGTATGGCCAGAATTCAAAGACCTCCTAGTTGCCCTATGGAGGTCGAAGTAGGGAACACAACTAAATATGACGCTCTGTGGATCTGACTGGTGGCTTTCATCAGCCCTAAGCACCGTACCGGGCTCGATGAACATGCCATCCAGAAAAGCTTTGAGCTTTTCCTTTTCAAGCTTCTCAAAAAGCTTCCTCGTTAACTTGTGAAGGCGCCGAGAGATACCAGAGATACCCAGACACGTTTCCCTGAACTTAGCGAAGTCCAGTCTCTCGGAATGTAGGTGGCACCATCGCAGACTAACACCTGGGTTTGTCGAAGAACTCCTGGGACCTGACAGAACATGTAATTGTAGTGTATTTCGACTCTCGATCTTAGTCATCACTGCCTTCGTAATGTTCATGTGCTCAGTCTCCCCGACGGATTGTTGGGGCTCACGCTTGTTTGGAGAACTGTTGGCATCTGCTGCAACCCTCTCTAGTGGTCCAATAAAGGCAGTGTTGACTTGGAAAGAAAGCTTATTACCATCCCCATCCACTGAGGCTATAACTGGACGAAAAACTTCAACCGTAGCCTCAGTGAGAGCCGGCGTCTCAGACAGCTCACTCTCGCTTGTGGAATTCTCGATGCCCGATTCGGCGTTACTGCCACTGCCATTGTCTTCAATTTCATCAAAGATGTTATCGAGCTCCTCTGCTGTCGGTCTTGTCGCATCATCGACGGAATCCATCTCTGACGGACTAGATGGTCGATATCTACGGAATGACGCAATTTCGGGATCCAGAACGTCCGGGGGCAAGCTGACTTGTACTATTGCGGATGGTTCGACAACGAGGTCCCAGAGAGTAGGTAAGATGATATTTCCGCCCTCAGTAAGCAAACTGAAGTTGTCATTCTTAATTGCTCTTGAGAGCTTCTCACGACCTCGTAGCCTGTATATCTCTTCTATCTGCGATTTGGTTGCCTACATTGGGGTCAGCGTGATGACGCATAAATTACATTCGCGAACTCGCCTCCCATGAGAGATACGGTAGGACGTATCCGTCACCATCGTGCGTTTTCAGAATAACGGTAAGCCTGTTTGCTGATTCGTGCTGAGATGCACGCATGTGCTCCGGACTGATAGAAGTCTCGTGTCTCCATTCCCTTTTGTCTGTCGTCGTATCGGCTATTGTTTCTGCGACATTTCCATCTTCGACATCTGCCGGTAACGGTGTCGGCATCGCTTCTTCGATAACCCTGTTCATCTGGGGCAAGAAAGAGGTCAAATACTTGTGTTACAGAGAACGGCATGCACAGAATTGAAAAGCATGATCTTCGATTCCCCTCATCATACTGGGATCCAGGTTCAAGATCAGCTTCCAGCCACCTCCCATTTAGCGCCGGCACCTTCCCCGTTCGGGAGCCGTATCCGCGTGCTGACAGCTGATTCCTCCTCTTGCTGTTTCTTACTACAGATTCTACAGCGGTGTAACTTTTTCCATATGCCAGAGAAAGATGAATGACCGCCGATCAAGTGTTGTGGAAAGAGGTATGAAAGCGAGAACCAGCCGAAGTGGGGAACTACATAGCGCAGGGTGCTAGCGTGTCCCGTCGATCAGATCTCTGTACCTTCACCACGAGTCTTCCATTCAACATCTACTTTATGATACGCCAGTGCAAGCACGCCCTCTGCGTTGTCAAAAATTAAGCGGGTCAACATGGTTGATCCATGCTTGTGACAGGTTTCGATTACGGATTTATCGGCTTCTGCCAACCTCGAAGCAGGCAAAGGGAGACTGGCTGCAGGATGTTAATCATTGATTTATTGTTACAGCCTACTCTTCTGTCTTCTACGGCCATCAGTTTACTGCGAAGGCGGCGCAGCAGTGTTTTGGTTTGACTCCTTTCTCTGCACCCAACCAAATCTTGGCGTGCCATTGTTCATGTCGAAGATCTACAGGTACACATTAGCACAGCTTTATCAGTAAATATGAAATCGTCGACTTACCGCATATATGGCCTTAAAAACAACATCTCCATAGATGTCCATATTCATTGATCCCCTGCTCTGAATACTCCCATACACCATCCTATTACCTGCCTCTGCGAAACCAAGGTCTTCTTTTTGGAATGCTACCATCGCATCTCCAATCGCAAGCTGGACATCTGGAAAGTCATCTGCTGATATATTTGAGGGGAAAACGTAGCCTTGACTGCTCTGGTCGTATTTGGATCCAGGTATGGCTTTGTAGATGGCATCTACGAGTGAGTCATATACCGAACAGAGTGTGGTACCGGTGTCCATGATGGAGGTGTTACTGGAACGGCTGATTTTTTTCCGTTGATGGTAGCTGAAGGTGATTGGATCTGCCAGAAAACTTGGCTGCTGTCCACATCAGTGTACGTAGGCCCGGTGGCGCTGGTGGTGGTTATGAAATCCTGGTCGACATAACCGAAGGTATAGAAGCTCTATCCAGGTGTTAGGAATTCACACAAACAAGCTAAGGTAGACTCACCTCTCCCTTATCAGCCTCACCTGCATCACGCCAGCTACCTAGGTACGCGGTAAACAACTGCGCTTTAGCCGATTGTTGTGCGATGATATTGTCGACGGGTGTCTTCTGTGGATCTGGGGACGCGGTGTTGATGGAGCTGAATGCGAGGCCGAGTAGACCACTTCCGTTGCCCTAATCACGTCAGCGGCTGTAGCTGCAATATCGACCGAATCTTACCTCTGCAAATTGCTGAGAGAGCTCCTTGGCTAACTCGACAGCTTGGTTCTCGACCTTGAGGCTACCCAAGCTCAGAACATCATTGGCTACATCGCTGCTCGCCGAGGAGGAGTCACCGCACTGGATCTTCAATGTTTCTCCTTTGAGCTTTTGAATGTGCTAGATTTTCTAGGATCGAACGCGACTTAATATTTGTTGGGATTAACCTTGTTGAGAGTACTCTTGGGAGGCTCGGTGCACCAGATCTAAACTGGTGAGTATATGTGACAACCATCTCAACACTTCATCATACCCAAAGATCGGAGGAGCCAGTGTCAAAGTCGAGGTAGAGCTTCTGTGCCAGCGTACCAATGCTGACCTCGCAAAGGTCCAGTGAACCATTTTGAATGTCTTCGGCTGGAACTTCACCTTCACTAGCTCCGTCGCTTTGAATTGTGGCCTTGCTTTGAGCGCCCTCCACTGCAGACGTCTGGTCTCGTTTCTGAAGGACGTAGTGCGCACGCATGCGGCCGCCAACTCGACCAAATTTCTCTTTCGGACGGAATACCTTGGCTTGGAAATAGAGGCCTGGTTTGGTGGGGTTGAAGCCATCTGTATGTATTAGCTTCCACTGCATGTCGCGTTTGGGAGATGCACATACACTTCCTCATAGCATGAAGATATGATTTAGTACTGTTGGCCTTGTACACTGGACCGCGTCCGATAGTAAGGCGCTGAAATGATGCCATATCTCTGAAATACAGGCAGAATACGTTTGCGTAGTGGCTAAGATGTAGAAAGAAGATGCGTCAAAGTTGAGGGACGGAGCTGTTCAGAGGCTGAAGCTGAGGAGCGAGCGAACAATTATACATCCTTTCGAAGTATGTCGGCACCTGCCACAGTACAAACCTGCTCGCCCAACACCACTCAATCTCCCGTGGCAAAACACTACGGAAGCATGTCGTATTGATCATTGGACGTATAGGACAAGGTTATGACCAAGCTTCCCAAGCTTTATCAAGCTTCTAGGTGCCGCAGCAATCCTATGATAAGCTCCCACGCGCTTCCAATATCAGTCTAAAACAGGGCACATGCAAGGCAACCGCCCCCTGATCTGTGACGTGTGGCCCCAGGAAATAAGCAAACCTGGAATGGCGGTTTCTGCACTTGAATCTACCTCTCCGCGTGTTCAATCGAGGGGCGATAAGTTGTCTGAGTGACCAGATTGATGGTAGCTTTGACCTTATCCCCTACGGTGTAATATAGGGCATCATGTGTTGCTGTGGTGGCAACCAAAAGCCGCAAATTGATCACCGTCAAACTCTGGTCGAATGAAGACGCGGGTAGTGCCACGTATGCGGCCCGGCCCTGTTGTCAAAGTTTCGGCATCCTTCTAGTCCTAGCGTTGCTTGTTCGTAGCACTTGTAGCCATTGTAGCGGTATTCCAGCGTAACGTCATTGGACACGCGTCGCTTCACAGAACCCAACGTGTTTATCTGCACGTCGCTCAAGTGTGCATCACTTTCAGACCACCTCTCCCGTTCCTGTTATGCATGTGATGGCTTCGCGCACCAGGCAGCGTGTTTACCGCAACAGTTTGTCCACGCTTCGCCGCCTTAGTCGAAGACTTTTTTGGCCCAAACTTCACAAGAAAAGATACAGCCTATTGGTAGGTACATTGAAAATCCGGTGTCATGTTGATCGCGTATAGTCTGCATCAGATTGCGCCTAGGACACAGCTATCGCGAGGATCTAGCTTCCATGCATCTTGTTCTTATTCTCAGTTTTGCGAACCTGCAGTCGTCACACCTGCTATCGGAAACTTCACTCGCGAATGGAGACGTTCATTGTGCTCTCAAGCCTTTCACCTCAGATGATAGACGATGAAAGCGTCCTGGTGACCAATCGGCAATGTGTCTTGTTTGGGACACAACAGTCAGCCACAACCAGCCTCATGTCTGTACCTTATCACATCACGAGTGCTTCTTACTAGGTAACGACAGCTCAGTCCTAGTGATTATCCGCCTCATGGATTCCACAGACTTCTCGACCTGCAATCATGACAGCCCGTATCAACACATAAGGCTGAAAGACTCCAGGTCCATCCGGATACTGAAGCTTCATCCGGATTGCGGAGATGGGCTGCTGCAAATCAACCTTGTTTCTGTCTCACTAGACGAACATCCACAATACGATGCGCTATCATACGCCTGGGGAGACACGGCTTGCACAATTGTTGTGAAGTGCGGTGCAAATGCCTTACGGGTTCCAAAGAGCGCTTACGAGGCCCTCCTACACCTACGCAAGAAATCGGGCAACAGGTTACTATGGATCGATGCGTTGTGTATCGATCAGAACAACCTGCAAGAGCGGAGCCAACAAGTCAAGATGATGGGTGAAATCTATTCATCGGCGGGCCAGGTGCTGGTCTGGCTTGGTGTCGCAGATGAAGACAGCGACGCGGTCTTTGCTCACTTTGATCGGCGTGCGGACGTCCATAACATCGCCTTAGAAGGTACTGCTTAGTGTATGAGGGTCGTTCCGTGCTGATGCTTACCTCCAGCTACTGCAATGGAGCCTGCATTCCGTAGATTCATGAGCCGTCCCTACTTTCGTCGCATTTGGCCGATACAGGAGGTCGCTTTTGCCTCTGTCTGTATCGTTTTGTGTGGCAGTCACACTCACACGTTCTCAGACTTTACTCACCACGTGATTGCGATGCAACAGGCACTCACACTTACATTCAGCCCCCTCAACAACTACGTCTACATCGGCGATTGGCATCTAGACGGCACAACTCATGGCAAGGGAGAAGATCGATGAGGGAAGTCTCTAGAATACTCTTGGACGCACGTTACCATGAAGCCACGGAGCCTCGCGACAAGATCTTCGCGCTGTATGCTCTACTAGGCGCTATGGGCCTCGAGCTATCTACTCCAGACTACACGAAGCCAGTGGCAGATATCTTCCGAGAAACGACCATCAGGGTGATCCAACACGACCAGAGTCTATCCATACTGTATGGCCTCACGGGTACCGCGGATCTTTTAGACTGTCCATCGTGGGTTCCGGACTGGTCGAAGGTCAACACAATAAGCGAGTTCATCATCTGGGAAGATGCGCAGGCAAGTGGACTACAAAAATATGCCCGGTACAGCCTTTCTCAGGATTGCAAAGCCCTCACACTCTATGGCTGCGAGGTTGACCGCGTTGAGACCATCTTTGCCGTGTTTCCGGAATTTGAGTCTCAACACACTGCTACCAGAGACTCACGGGAGGTTGCAGTCCTCTCAGAATGGCTACGCACGCTAGACAGTGCAAATATGGATACCGGCACCTTCATGCAAGGCGTCTGCGCGTATTCGAAATCCTTCACGGCCTCGTGGTACGGTCCTTTCGAGCGCACAAATTGCTTGGAGGAAACCGTCGGCACCTGGATTCAAGGGGTGCTTGCATGCTGCAGAAATGGAGAGATGGTGGACTCGCATTTCAAGAAGTTTCTTTTGGAGCATCCTGAAAGCACTGTCCGGAATCTGCACACTGTTCTGAGAAGGAGACTAGACCGCAAAGTGCTCTTCTACACGCAACAAGGGCTGTTTGGAATCGTTTCACAACACATAGAGCTGGGCGACTGCATTGCACTGTTCTCTGGTTGCAGACTCCCCATGGTCATGCGGCCTGAGGGTTCAAACTGGAGGCTTCTGGCTCCTGCGTACGTGTATGGCGTTATGAAAGGAGAGCTGTGGAAAGACGACATGGAACTTCAGTCGTTCACCTTTGTGTAGCTGTCGTCTCGGCTCGAGTGCTTTGCATACTCGGAGGCGTGTCCATATTAGGCAGCGGTGAGGAACGCCTCGTGCAAAACAGCCCAGTCAGCAATACGAGCCGGGTGCACGTGGCTGTTATACAGCAACGAGGAATCACAACAAGAAATTCGTTTCTTTACAGCTCAACTGAAAGTTCAAAAGCTGCTATTCGCATCGCAAGCTTCCTCACACATTAACGACCGGGCTTCACGGTATATTGCACGCCATGGATAGCCTCGCCAATGTGCCCGCCCAGCTATCTGCGCTTCTCGTCGACCCAGCTCTAGTCCGCCAACTAAAGCAACGCGCCTCAGACCTGACCCCACCGAGCGTCGTGAAAAGGAAGCGACGACTCACACTTCCACTTGACGCACCCGCTCCTACCACCGGCAGAGCGAAGTGGTTCGGCAGACCAGAGCCGCAGCGCACATACGACCAAGCCCAGAGCCCCTTGATGCGACTCCCCGCCGAACTGCGCAAGCAAATCTGGACGCACGTGATACTAGGCACGAGCAACGGGGTGGTAGAAATCGGATGGCGCAGCACGGGGCTCAGCCAGGGGCGCGCGAGCGCCTACCGGGTATCTTTCACCAAGCCACGCTCGGAATGGGGACCAGGGGTGCTAGGCATGCTACGCAGCTGCCGTGTGATGTAAGCGCGCAGCACGATACATCGACATAATCACCTCGTCATGCACGCGACTCGCTGACAGACGAGTTCAGATACTCCGAGTCGATCCATCTTGTCTACGCCATCCCCACCTTCTCCTTCGGCTACCAAAACGTAGAGACGCTCTTCGCGTTCCTTGCTGCTGTGCTGCCCCATCGCAGAGGTGTAATTCGCACCCTCGACCTGCGCTGTCTGGGCCAGTGTAGAGTATCCGATGCGCCGACTTCTGATTCCTCACCGCGGCTGCTGGATCACCACATGAGCCGCAGGTGGTCGTATGCGCGCATCTCCCGTATCAGGGCGCTGTCGCATCTCCCGCAGCCGGTGGGCGATACGGGGTTTGTGGAGCCGGAGGCGGTGGTCGAGGAAGTGCTCAGCGGTATGGAGGGGCTAAGGAAGGGCGGCGTGAGGTGGGGTTATAGATCGACGGGGTGTTTCGAGCAGACGGGTGGTAGATTGGGGTTGTCAGGGGGATTTGAGTGTTTGAGTGCAGAGCCCGGAGATGCGTGATTTGTAAGGGTGCTGGGAGTTGGGGACATGCTGATTTTTTTGATTTTTTTGGACGCGGTGGTGGTGTGTTCTATATCGTAGCTGTGAGTCCAATGCCTCGAGCAATTCATACACCGAGACATGGCCCCACTAAAAGTTCGTACTGACTACCCAACTTTGTTCCTCTCGCCTGCCGGCTTATCCACACAGCCCAGGCACGATAGAGCAGGACAGACAGCAACGTGCGCACTCCCCATAAAACCGCCCCAAACAACCCAACCCTACCCCACCCACAGAGCACCCTCTACTTCAGACTCAAAAACACCTTCCGCATCTTCTCATAATCCGGGGTGCCCACCCCGGTCACCGGATCCCACCCAGGACTCGCAGGGAAACCCTGGGTGCCACAGCCTGGATTGCTCCCCTGCGTGACATCATTAAACATATCTGGATGTTTATAAATCAGGGATTCAGAAAGCCAATGGGGCGCTTTCCGAGGCGCAAGCGCTCCTCGTTGAGCAGATTGACGATGCTGGCGAAGATGGGCGCCGAGGCCGACGTGCCGCCGACGCCGTACGTCGCGCCCTGCCACACGGTCGCGAGGCGCAGGCCCAGTGCTGATACATCGGGATAGGCGCGTCCGGAGGCGTTGAATGTCGATGCGTTGTAGCCCGGTGCGTGCTGTGATAGGTAGCTGTTCACTGCGCTGGATTGCCATGAGGGCCGGGGAAGATGCTCGAGAAGCCGCCGCCTGAGTAGTAGGATTGGGCGCCGGCGGGGAGGAGACTGCTTTTTCGCCGCCGTGGATCGAGGACGTGAGGAGGGTTGTTGCGCCGACAGAGGTTACCTGTAGGAAAGGGGGAGGGTTAGGGGTTGTGTGTGAGGTGGTGGGGGAGGGGAAAGGGGCTTACGTAGGGGCAGTTGGCGGGGAACGAGGGCGAGAAGTACGTGCCGTCCTCATCGACGTAGCCGTATTCTGCATTGAGGCAGCTGTTGTTGTAGCCCGAGTTGTATCGGTTGGCGACGCCGGAGTCGCCTGACGCGAAGATGACGCTCACGCCTTGCAGCGCCAGTTTCATCCATTCGCGGCACTGCCGCTCCTGGTAGAAGCGCGGGAGTGCGCCCTCGATCTGGCCGTACGACACGGAAATGACGTTGCTGATGGGTGCTCCACCACATTGTAGCGGTCCGGTATAGGCACCTGGCGCGTCGTTGGGGTCCGGGTAGGCAGGGTCAACATACGGCTGATCTCCGCCTTGGTAGGTGCAGTACGAGGCATCCTGAGCATGGGTGAGCAAGCAATGGGACAAAAAAGCACCCAACGTACCAGCGCATCCAAGAATATGTTAAACGTTCCCACAGAATCAACATTCACCGAGTCGCCGTTCTGGTACAGACGCATCTGCTGGGGCCAGATGATGGAGTATGCAGTCTGAAAGTCCAGTGCGCTCTCAATGACCTTCTCCTGCTGAGCCAATGAAAGGTTGGAGGCCTTGCCGCCGTCGATGG